>CM061065.1:129185941-129785941 GCA_030762895.1 Sophora flavescens
AAGAGGCAGAGGTTGAAGTTAATAAAAGGAGCATTCAGATATTGAGAGAGGAGTTAGTCATAGTTAGTCAGAGAGTTAGCCAGTTTTGGCTAGTTCTTAGGCAGTAGTAGTAGTAGTTGTCTTCTTTTCTTAGATATGTTTTGTTTTCCTTTTGTAATGGAGAGCTAGTCTCCTAGATTAATCTACTGGGATTGGTTTCCATTTACATTTGAGGTTTTGTATTTCCTGTTTTCATTTGCTATTCTCTTTTCAATGCAATGCTACATGTTTCTGTTTGTTATTTCAGGAATGTATAGTATTGTATTGATTCATTCTTGATGATGCTATGCTCTTATACTTAATCGCGTTTGTTATTTCGCGTGCGTTCATTCATGTTCGTTTGTTCATGAGGGCTTAACCCCGTTTGTTATTTCGGGAATAGGAACATACATCCGTAGTAGCGAATTTCGTTTGTTATTTGTTGCTACAACCGGGAGGGGATTAGAATCTGCTTAGGGCTTGGATTTATTTGAACCGATGTTAGTGGGAAACCAAGAACAATAGGTTAATCGTTCTTTAGCTTATTTGCTATTCTCTTTAACTGCTTTGCTTTCATTGTTTTGTTTTCTTTATTTTATCTCAATCCAAAACCCCCAAAACTAACTTTTGATTTTCTGTTAATAATAACAACACTAAAGAGTCCTTGAGAGACGATATCCGAGTTGTCGCTCTACACTACATTATTTTAATAATCGCTCGTTCTTTTTGGCGCGTGGTGACAGCGCGTTCATACACCCTGGATATAAAGGCTTATCCGCATAACCGCACAACCTATCATACACATGAGCTCGATGAAAAGATTCTTGTCCAATATCACGAATCATGTCCTCTACTCGATCATCCTCCATATCTACGTCAACGTCCTCACTTTGGGAGACACTTGCCGTACTACTCAACAACACATCACCATGGCATATCCATCTTGTATAACTCAAGCAAATCCCTTCACAAATCAAATGAGTATGTACATCCTTCACCGTACATTTCATCGTATTCAAACACTTGACACAAGGACAGCAGAACATTCCATTACTATTAGGAACATTCCTTTGAGTAAATTCTATAAATTCTTCCACCCCCTTCAAATACTCAGCACTAGTGCGCTTACAAACCATCCAACTACGATCCATAACTAGATAGGTTCTGTAGATATACAAAACATATATCCAATATAAGGACAATACGAGAGATTGAAAACTAGTTTTTGAAATCCTAATTGAAAACTAGTTTTTGAAATATGAATCGATCAAGAGAGCATGATATATACAAGCAAGGCGTTTAAAAATTATTTCAAATTTACACCATTTTCAGGTTTCTTAAGATAGAAAAGAAATAAGTAGATGAAGATAAATTAACAAAACAGAATTCCAATGAGCAATATATTGTTGATGTCACATGCTACAAGCAACTCTAAATTTCTTCCCATTTTGAAATAGGTCATGATAGCAGAAGAAAAACAAGAGAAAACACAAAACCCACGACCAGAAATAGAGACATTCCAAACAACTCAAACTCACAGTTTCAAGTTTCAACTACAGAGACTACAGTTTCAACATACACTCAAAACCAAAAATAAAAAAATGTGCCCTAAAGACTCACCAGAAATAGGTGCTCGCGTGGTGGTGGGGAGGGGAGATTGAATGGTGGCCAACGTTCGATGTGGTTACTAAGAGCAGAGGGACAAGGAGAGTTAGTGCGCGGGAAGGGGAAAGAGAGATGTCAAGTTATTGCAAAGAATGAGCGGGAAAGACAGAGTTAGGGTTAAGAGTGTACCTCGCGGTGGCGGCGAAGAAGCCCTCACGGTGGTTGCCGTGGAGATGAGCTCGGATTAGGGCAGAGTGAGAGTGAGAGTAAGCGTGATGAAAAGAGAAGAACAAAGACGTACGGAGCGAAGTGAAGAAGGCGCGCGGGTGTAATCGTTATAATAAAAAATAAAACAACAGTTTACGTCAGTTGTTTAATACAGCTGACGTTAAAAGTCATTGTTTAACGTCAGTTGTATTAAACAACTGACGTTAAAAATAAATATTTTTTATTTTAAAAACACTTTTAACGTCAGTTGTTGAAGACAACTGACGTTAAAAGTGTATAAGTTTCTGCAAAAACATTCATTCCTTTGACTGCTGTGCTACTTACCCATGCACCTTGTAACTTAATCCTCTTAATGAACATTAAGTTTATAGATCAGTTTTGAAGAAAATCGAGTAGTACGTCTCTCTTCTCTATATAAAGTATCATTCTTCTGTATCAGTCTGTAATACACCCTCTTCTTTTCCTCTATATTTCATGCGTTTTCTATTCCTTCACAATATGGCTCTATCATATTTGAGACTTTTGTTATTTCTTCCTATACATAGACTTAAAGGTTTCTGTCTTAATGGTCAAAAAACTTCCGAGGTTGAGTAAATCACATAATATGGATGGTAAGGTTGAGTGAATCACATAATGCGATTCCCTCACTTTATTTCATCTCATTCATCCCTTTCACTCCGCTTTGGCAGCAAGTGATTGTGGATTCAGATGGAGCATCAAGGACTTCAAAAGAGGGAGGGGATGCATCCATTGGAGTTTCTGAGGACATGACTGAGAAGAAAATGACGTTGAAGCATAAACTTTTTTATATTTTAGGGTTATGTTGCAGAAATTTTTTATCTTTTAATCATGTAATTGTAACTTATGAATCGCTTCAATGAGATACGATTTGATTATAAATATAACTTGTTTTATGTTAAGTGTTTATTTATTTTAATTTGCACAAGAATTTGTTTACTAATTCAAGCTAATTAATTAAGATTAAAAATAAACTTGTTTAAAAAAAGATTAGAAATAAACTGCACTATATATGGAGTGATCTGCGTTAAGAGTGACAACAGGGAGATGACAACGAAAGAAAGATAGGAATGAGTTTCAGATAGGAATATAGGATTATTTACGTCAGTTATTTATTTAAATGAAATAAAAGTCACACTTTTAACGTCAGTTGTATAAACAACTGACGTTAAAAGTGTTAATAATTCTTGCAAATCACTTTTAACGTCAGTTCATTACACAACTGACGCAAATAGTGATTTAATATTTACAAAACCGTCATCGCCTCATTTTTAACGTCAAACATATGGTCAACTGACATAAAACGTTCCCGTATATTACATTATTTCCACTAGTACAAATAGTGATGTTGTAAGATTTATTATATGAATGAATTATAAATTATCACATTATTTAAAACATTTGACTTTTACAGTAGTTACTTATAGTCATAGAGGGAAAAAATGTAAAGAATAATTTGCAATTGCTTATAATCTAAAAAACTTTACAATGTGTTGAATATATATATATATATATATATATATATATATATATATATATATATATGTATGTATGTGTGTGTATGGTGTGTATCAAGTGAGAACTACTTTTTATTCTGAGAAATAAAAATTATTAATAAAAATCATTGAATCATAATTAAAATGAATTAATGGATGAGATTAAAACCCTATCTTAAAAAGTCATATGACCTCTTCCATCTTTTCCTCGGTCACCCTGCTACCCCTTGAAAATACATGAACGCAGCGTCTCTGTCTCTGAACACTGTCGGCTGCTATTGGATTTGTCTGCTACTTGGGTGCGTTTGGGTAAACAACTTAATTAAGAGCTTATCACATAAGACCTTATCGCATGAGAGCTTATGCCATAAGCGCTTAAAGAAAGAAAAAGAAAGAAAGGGGCATGAGAGGATTCGAATAGTAAAAAACACGAAAAGGGTGTTTAGTCCATAAGCTCTTATGATAATTCCATAAGCTTCTTCCAGTGACTTATGAAAATAAGTCAAAAACTCCTTATGGGATGACATAAGTTATTTTTATAAGCTCTGTCAAACACGTTGTATAAGAGCTTATGTCATCAGATAAGTCAAAAGGAACTTAAATAAGCTCTTCCAAACGTCACCTTGGTCGTCGGAGCTTACATATAACAAGTCTTTTCCTAATTAAATTGAACCTTGGACATACAGCTCAATTAATTACTTGAGAATTTCAACATTGTTGATCTTGCTCCCATTTCTCTCCTATGGCCCAATAGACTATTGCGCATATAAATATAACCTGATTGACATGACTTGATCGGATTATATATTATTCTCATTAGGGAGTGAAGCTATACGTGTTTAGGTTAGGTGAATGGCGGAATCTTCAACTTTTGACTAGCCAATAATATTAGAACCCAAAGGTTGCCAACATGATAGGAGCAAAGCCTCTATACTATGTGGGTGGTCTTTCAGTATCGATAAACCTCGGTGCTATGTTGTTCCGGCAATGAGTTGGTGTTTCTGGACTGATTTTTTTTTTTTTTTTGGAGGGGGGGTGGCGTCGGATGGGACTATATAATCTGATCCGATAATTCATTTTAATTATGATTCAATGACTCTTATTAACAGTTTTATTTCTTACAATAAAGAGTCCGGCAATCAGTTGGTGTTTCTGGACTGATGATTGGGGGAAGAAGTTACAGATCATTTTAATTATGATTCAATGACTCTTATTAACGATTTTTGTTTCTTACAATAAAGAGTAGTTCTTAGTTGATACATTCCATATATATATATATATATATATATATATATAAAATAAAATACAATATAAAAATTCAAAAGATGTGAGAATGCTTACATGAACATTGAACATTAAGATCTTTTTTCCTGCAACTAAGTTATTGATAATCTTCTAGGTTATACGATTTTTATGTACTTATTGAGTGAATTTTTGCTTCTAATTGTATTAATTGGTTGAGTTTTGTCCCTCTGTTTATTTATCTGATTTTTTAATAGTATTTTACATATTTTAGTTTTATTTTATGTTTTTAGAGTCAATCTAATAATGTTTTTACTTATTTTATTTGTAGGAAATAAAAAAAATGAGATGGAAACATGTAGTGATCAATTTTAATGAAGAGTGATGAAAGCAAGATTTTTTTATGGAAAAGCTAGAAGACTTTGAGAATTAATTTGGACCAGAATTGGACGGGAACCTCCAAAAGTAACATGAACATCATTAATTGCCATTGTATTCGTCTCTACCCCATATTCGTATCATGCACCCTCCACACCAGATAACCACTCCCCTCAACTCCCTCCACACCCCTCCCCCAATCCCTCTCATTCACCGCAGCGCCGTCGGTATCTCCCTTCTCCGATGTCGGTCTCCGTCTGCCACACACCAAGCATCGTCCCCTTTCGTCTACCATGCCATGCCACACACCAAGCGCCATCCTTTCTCCCTTCTGCAGCGGAGGGGAAGGAGGAGTTGATGTAGTTGTTGAAGAGGGAAGGTAGTGGCGGCTGTGAGGGGAAGATGGGTTTTCTGGCTGGTGGTGAGAGGTGGCTCTCGTAGGAGCTTCCAGCGCCAATGCTGGTGGTGGTGAGGAGTGGTAAATATGACTGTTGCTGCAGGTGGTGGTGGTGGTAGGGTGAGATGGGGTAAGGTCAGAGGGCTAGGGAGGGAGATAAGTGAGCAATAATCTGATGTGATCGAGGTTTAGGATATGACCTGAGATTAGATGAATCTAATGGTTGGTAATAGTCTCTCATGGTGAGAGACTTGTCCTGGTCTCTCACCCTAGAAGCATCCTTGCATTGGTTAATTGATGATCAAAAGGTCGTGGGTCCCATAGGTTATATGGGCTTTTTGGGAATATTAAACTTCTTTAAAAAATATTGTGGTGCATTAAAAAACGTTGTGGTGTAAAAAGCAACACCCGGAAAAAAAAAAATACAACTTTTTGTTTCAAAACCTTTTCGGCACCAAAACCCTAAACCCGATAGAAGAAAAAAATCGTAGAATGTTGCATTCTTCTACTTCCCCTTTGCAGCTTAGTTAATCAGAAAAATCATCGAAGTGAATAATTAAAGAACTTTTCTCTGAAGAAAGTTTGTGGTGAATTCATATTAAAAACAATGAGCAGTGGAAAACTGAAAGAAGAGGAACAAGACGGCATGTCCGTACACTCTCCCTGCAAGCCTCCTCCTTCCTCCGTTTCCTCTCTCCCTAAGGTTCCTCTCTCTCTCTCTCTATAATGTTTTAAATTTGAAATTGAAATTGAATTGTGGTTGTTGGTGATAGGATCAAGCGCAGGTTGAATTGGAGCTGAGACTGTTGGAAGCTCTTGAAATTTATCCTCCTATAAAACTACAAGGTGATTTTCTTTTTTAAAATAGAATATTTGTTGCTTTGAATTTAATCTCCTTATGTGCTATTTGGTTTTATCGATCCTTGGGAAAATTCGAATTGTCAAATTAGTGATAACTGAAAAATGTAAAATATGGTATGTTTTTGAACTGGGGAAAGAGCAGGAAGAAATTAGTAATGTTGTTTGAATATAAAGAAAGTAGTAACGTTAATTGAAGGATTGGGTTTGCAAGATGTTTGTATGCACACTGTCTCGGTCCTGATCTATATAGTCAATAGCACGCTATAGCGGCGGAGCGGGCACTGAGGCGACAGTTGCAGCCGCGAATAGCACCCACGACAGTGAAGGTCGCAGGAAAACCAACCCCATTCCCTCCCCCCCCAACCCACCCACCCATGTTTTAGCCGTTTCCTCCTTTTATTTTTGGACTTTTTCGTCTTTTCTCCCTACCCCATTTTACGACACTTCTCTGGTGCCCTTCACCGTCTTCCTGCGATTTTCCCTTCTGCAACTGAAACAGCAACTGCAACTGAGACTCAAGTTGCTATTCAAGTCTCAAGTCTCAGCTGCAACTGAGACTCTCAATTTTATTTATTTTAAATGCGTAGATTATTTATTTATATTGGATTTGAATCTCAGTAACAATGAATTTTGATTATTAATTATGAATATGTCTTTAATTTTGTGTATTTTTCCATTTTCGAGCATTTATGTGTATGGTATAAATTATTTGTATTTTTTCTGTAAACTTCGGTGTAGCAGTCATCCCACTGCCCGCTATACTGGTATATCATTTTTGCGGTTGGCCATCACGCACTGCTATCCAGGATTGACGTGAGTCCTGATAGATAGGAGTTGGTGTTATATATAGATTATAGAATGTAGTAAAAATCATTGGATTTGGCATCATGTGGTTTCCTTGTAAATGAGATTCTAGGTGGAGGAATATGATTTGTTGTTATTTTATCAATCTCGGCCTTCAAAGAATATTTCCTTAAAGTGATTATTTAAATATATTTCGTGGTACTTTATTATTATGATGAATGATCATGAACTTAGAAAGTTTGCAATTTGATTACATCAGCTTATCTAATAACAAAATCATGAGATCATGGGAGAAGGCCTTATCTCATAGAACTCTTAATAAAATTTATTTTTTATTCAATATAGATGCAGAAAGTATGTCACATATATTTATTTATTTTAATTATTTAATTGCTCCCTTAAAATCTGAAATCGGACCATAGAAAAGGTTTTCTGGTCATATTAGTGGTCTAGGAGAATTTGACTATTCTGGAAAGCGAACACTGAATTGGGGAGCTTTTGATAACTCTGTTCTATCCTGAAATAATTCTTGCCTACCAAATACAGAGTCAGAAAATAACTGAAACATTGTATTAGTTGGTACAAAGGGTGAGCCTTGGCGCATATACGGCCGCGTACATATACTCTCCCCAGATCTCATTAGGTGGGACTTGTGCCCCAGGCCTCCATTTTATTGTATTAGTTGGTACATTCTTGGCTTGTTGGCATCATATTAATGTTCATTTGTATTACTTTTAGTTATGGATACACCATCTCAAATTAAATTATCACATAGAGTTATGTAGTTAGGATGCTTGACATGCCAGATATTTGTATGGATGAAATTCTCTTTAATAATAGTGATACAGGATTTCAAATTAGATAATGAAGGCAATTTCTTTAACTTGAGCATGTTTTACCGATTATGATGTTTGTTATCTAGAAAGGGGGAGGGGTTCCAGAGAAAAGATGCTTGTGTGTTAATGGATGCGAGGCCTAGGCATACTGCATTATGTTGCTTGACAGCATTCTTTACTTTGAGATTTCATGATTAAGAAAATGCTAAAATAAAGTTTTATCCGTTTCTGCAGCAAGTAATATCCTGTTAGAGTTTGGATACTAGGTAACAAGTAATATCCGGTTAGAGTAAAAGAATCAATTATTTATCATTGTTGATTGAAAAGCTTTTGTCAGGTTTGGTGTATGAACCTGTCATGTAAACAGTAAAAATTTCTAGTGACTACCAGAAGATTGAAGTATTGATCATTATTGATTGAATTGCTTTTTCTCGAGTTTCATGTATGAACCTGTCATGTGCAAATGCTGCTTTGTTTAGTTGTTATTTGATCATGATATTATGCGTTTCTTAATTCATCAATGGTAGTCATGCTAAGATGGATGATCACTGGATCCTTGTAAAGCATTCATATGTCAGATGGTTAACACTAGTTGTCAAGTATCAAAATTCATCAAATTTTATGTGTGCTTACAATGAATATACCTTTGATGAAGGAATACATCGCCACTTTGTCCTATATGGTCTGATGGAACATCTAAAGAGGAGGTTAGTTCCTCTATCAAGTTTTAAGTCTGTCTTGCTTGTTTGATTATCAAGCATAATGAGCTAGATCTCTATTTTATTGCAAATAATCTTTTAACTACTGTATATGCTTCATTCAGTTTTGACAGACACTTCACTTCTGAGGAGGTCCTCCAGTTGCTGGATCGGTTCTACAACTTAGAAATGCTGGTAATGTTATCCATAAATTGTGATTCTTCTCATTTGTTATATACCCCTTGTATAACATGTTAGTTTGTGTTCTAAGCTTTGAATTGGTGCTTTGGATTTTGAGAGCTGATAAAGTGTTGTGGTTCTTCTTTCTCCTTTCCTCAGAAAACAGATGATGATGAGATCGAATTGCTTAATCATGAAGAAGATTTCAGCTTGCCTCCAAGTTACTTTATCAAGGAAGAATCTTAAACCAAAACTTTTGGGGTATATACATTTTCATTTGAACCGTTGTTTACCTTTTGATGTGTAAAGCCGGTTATTCCGTTCTTACATTCCCTAGTGGTGGTTTCATGTTTAGGTGGTAATTCCAATAATTCTTACTGAGTGAAGTACCCTCATTTTGGGCTAGATCGTATTGTATCTAACGACTCTGATCTGGGTATAATGCATTTAGACTTTCGACTATATTAGAATTTCCCGATGATAAACACATCATACATCTGTAATCTACTAATTTTTTCATCCCGCCACTATATCATTGCAATTTATTGCTACGATTGTTCACCACTTAAGGGGGCATTTGGTGCAAAGGCAGTTGGCCTTAGGCGTCTAAATGCATGGTCATCTTGGACGTATGAACAACATGATCATGGATGTCTGAAGACTCACTATTCAGTTAACCTTAGGTGGGTCATTGGGTTGCGGTAACCAGGGTTTTAAATAAAAGTCCGTAACTACAATTAGGACTACAACATTTTGGTTTGGAGGTCTCCGAAACCAAAACGCTATCGCAATTATAGATCTACTGACCACATTTTCCTGCAATTGCGATAAACACAATCACAATCGCAATTTAAAACCTTTGTGGCGACATTAACTTGTCTAGTTGCTTGCACCAGAAGATCTTAGCTGTTCAATCATGTTCAAAGCTAATTTATGGTTATATCCACACAATGGAAGGTTGCACCACTTTTGGAATGGTGCACCGAAGAAACACTCATTTATTGTGTGTAGGAACATTTACAAATTCTCATGCAAGACAGTGGATAACCTTTGGCGTTATTATGTGAAATGCCATACTGAATATGAAAATTACTTCCTGAACCATGCCTTATTACAATGGCTTTATCCTACGGAATCAGGTGTTTCAGTTTAAGGTTTTTCAACTTTGGATGGAGACTTGAATCACTTATTAGGATAGGATCACTGGAGCCTACAACCGTTTATGGGTTGCGTAGCCACCTAACCTTTGTTGACATGTAGCCAGTAGCCTAGGCTCAATTTTACTATGGAAACGATTAATGTAAGCATTTAAATAGAATTTTAGGTCAGATCATACTTCTATGTTTTTTAAAATAAATAAATCAGTTTAAATTCAAAAAAAAATTCTTATGACAAATAATAGGCCTGTACTATCCGGAAATATAATGGTCATAGTCGAGCTTAATGAGCAAGACGAGCTATAACTCTTTATGTTAATAATAATATATCTTGAGCTGAGAATGTATACTCGGCTAATTCGAATATTTAGACCCAAGATATATATTTCGGCATATTATGACTCGGTCAACGCTGACTTGGTCAAGATATAACTGCACACTTATACACTATCACGAACATGGTTAGACACCCACAATCCCATGCAGATAATCACCCATTATCCCACTATTGGATAGAACTTATCCTAATCAGTTATCACAGACACTATAAATAGAGAGGTACACTACATGTACTGGCACCTTATTTATATGAAACTTAAAACTATGTCAGGTTTGATTCCCAATTAGGATATGTATGAGCATAATATCAATTCTGTCAAGCTATATCCACAAAACATTCTTAGAATTCATATTGAGAAACACTTATTATATTCAATTCCGGTTAGACTCTGATTACCCAAATTTTGGCAAGAACAAGGCCAACACATTACTAAACAAACTAAGTTTACTAGACACAAATCCTAATCTCCCAGGACTTTTCAACCTCTAGTGATTTAAGCAAAACATCAAGTTGTCTTGTAAACATCAGCATGGTGTGCCCCACAAAGTTACAAAGTGAAGGGGTTTGATGGGAGCACCTTTACTTGCTTCATTTAACTTAATTTTGGAAAAATTGTACTGGACATGTGTTTGGTAACACATGCGAGAATCACGGTGAAATGATATTTCTGTAAATTTTTAGTCATAAAAGTGGAAGCAGCTTTGTCTAGCTTCCATGGTGAATTCCATCCAATGTGCTTTTGGACTGCCTCATCGCAGTTTCAAACGCAAGCGGACATGTGAAATACCACTTTTGCGTTGGATAAAATCGATACCAAACAGGCTTTATGTTGTCACCTTCTATTCTTGAAGTCCTTCCTCTTGCTAGGAGAAGAATTTGTCTAAATTACTCAAAAAATAAATTTCATACAAAACATATATGGTGAGCGAAGAAGAATAAATATCATATGCTTATGCTTTCTAGCAAGTCGATCATCACCATCGTCCATGATAGCCCTAGATGGCAAGTCAAAAAATGAGTCATTTGGCAAGGTTACTTTCTCTCCAGATTATCAGTAATCATTCTCAACTACGGATTTATTTGGTGTGGAGCATGCCTACCCTAAAGATAATTTGGAATAGGTAAAAAATTTCTATTTATTAGACAAGGTATCATCATAATCATTCCTAGAGAAATAATTCTTTCACAAAATGAAAATTATCTCACATAACTCAAAGTTTTTAATAGAGAGCAGAAAAAAGGAAAAGAAAGAAAGATAAAGGAAAACGAAAGATGGTGATGAGTTCTGTAAAATTGTAAAGAATGTTGCCTGAATAACAAAATTGTTCTTCAAAACGATTCAGGAATAACTATCTCTAGGCAAGAATAACCTTCCTCCTGCTTAGCATGCGTAATCAATCATCCCAAAGAACAACATCACGGGTGTTCACATTACAACCTATAAAAGTTTAAACTAAAAGTAGTAACTTCTAAATTTTTATGTCTCCCTTTATTCTCTAACATTTGCCACTCTAGCTCACTTTGCTACCGGACTTGCATTTGGTTAGATGTGCACTGACATAGTTATGTTTCTAGTATTGTCAATTTGGAATACATTATGTATTTTAAAGTATTGACATAACTTAATTTGTATCAAGTCTTATTTTGGTTATCATTTTTTTTTTTTGGTGAACCCAGGGTATCCTTCGACTGGAAGACAAAGACTAATCCATTGAGATATGTAAATCCATTTAAGAAACTAACCTCTCAACAGATGTTTTTCCATACACGGACAATATATCTACCAACTATGTCACATCATGTTGGTTGGTTATGATTTTTGTTATATGAATAATTGTAACTACTTTTACAATATCTGCATGACGTCAATGATGCAACCACATTGCCTCACAGCATCAAAGTGAATCGGTTTTGGGTGTGGTCACCTGAACCCACTGTTTGACTTGTGATAACACTGCTAGGAGTAGATAATATATACTAAAGAAAAACATTTTAAACGGAATCAATTCAAAAGTAATGAACACATAAGGTGATGATTATAAGAAAATGTAAATTGTCCATTGCTTCAACTGACCACTTTACTTAAAACATAAAAGGCAGTATAATGAGAAAGTTTGAAGGATAGAAAAGAAAAGAAAAAAAAAGACAGGCGCAGATCTTCTGGCTTTGGTTGGATATTAAGAGAGCACAAGAATTATAAAATCCACATTGTCCGGTCCGAATCCATTGCCAGAAAAGCTGAAAATTTTCCTCTTCGCAGGTACCTTAGATATTGCCAGAGGAGCCTTGTCAATGCTGCAAAAATAGATGAATGTCAAATTTCTGAGTATACAAAAAGCTCTCTCACGCATATACCCCCTACCCTTTATTTTACAAGAATTCACTTGTTCTCTGCACCATTAAATTTATTCTTACAATCTAACAACTTTTGCGCACACAATATTTCAATCATAGACATACCTCAGGCTCAGCAGGTTTGGCTTCTTCAGCTTTTATGTTCTCCTCACCTGCATGAGAACATTGATGTTTAGATCCATGGCATTTAGAGTAGTGTCAAGTGCATTATATACTAAATAACACGAAGCTTGACTATGTAGCTAACTAGGAGTGATCCGTAGACTCCACTCAAGAAAGAATGCGACTTTAATCTACTTTTCAGGTCAATCAATCCAAGGGCAAACAACTTTTTCCTTCTGCTTATTCTAATTTGATTTTCTCACAAGGTTGGACAAGGGACGGAGTGAGTGAAATGCAAGTGTTTTGGAGACACTGTATGATTGTACATCAAGTACTTTTATGTCTTGGACATCATTTTTCAGAAACATATGGCATTAAATTTACTGATTTACCAAGACACAACTCAAATGTGTTCTATATCAAGTCTCAATCATTCCCATTACCTCCATCCTCAGGCAAATCGGAGGTCCAGAGGGTCAGGTTATCTCTCAACAACTGCATGATCAAAGTGCTGTCCTTGTATGACTCTTCACTCAAGGTGTCCAACTCTGCAATTGCCTCATCAAAAGCTTGTTTAGCCAAATGGCAGGCCCTGTAAGTTTCAATAATGACACTAAGATGAGTACTAGAAACAAAAGAAATTCAATGGTCGCATGCAAAATATGAAGAACTAGCAACTTACCTTTCAGGAGAGTTCATTATCTCATAATAAAAGACAGAGAAGTTGAGTGCAAGTCCAAGACGGATTGGATGTGTTGATGGAAGATCTGTGTTCGCAGTGGCTGAAGCAGCCTACCAATTAAAATATTTGCATACATTAAGTTACAATACAATATAGAGATATACATACCATTTTATTATGAATCAGTTCAGTGCTGAATTACAAGAGATCAAACACATACCTCATATCCTTTCAGCGAATACTCAGCTGCTTCTTTCCTTTCTTGGTCAGTCTTGAACTCAGCAAGATACCGGAAATAATCACCTTTCCTGGATCAAAAGAAGCAGACAGAAATCAGGGATAGATAGCAAGATGTGTCATATTGCATAAGGATGAGAGCAGAGTATAAACACACAAACCCAATGACTCATTCTTAGCATTAGACTCCCTTTACGATTAGTTATGAATCAAACTATGGTTGCTCTACCCGTCATGTAGACAAACAGTATGTGAGGGGCACAAAAATAAGTAATCACATCTTCAAAATTGTACAGATTATATCCTCCTATCTCATGATATATGGTAGATGATAATCCAAAAATGCAATTATATCTACTCAAAGTAAGAAATATATTCAATAAAGAAATGGAGAGATAAAAGCATTGACTATATGGACAGGGAAAGGAATTGAACTAATCAAGCAAAAAGAAGCAGTGTAGCAACATGACTCACATCTTATAATAGAATACATTAGCTTCTGCTGAGGTAGAAGATGGAATCAGATGCTGGTCTATAATTGTCAGAATGTCATGGCAAATTTTGGAGAGTTCCTCCTCAACCTTTTGGCAGTAACTTTTGATCAGTTTAACATTGTGCTCATTTCCCTTTGATTCTTCCTTCTGCTCAATTGAAGACATAATGCGCCAAGAGGCTCTTCGTGCACCAATGACATTTTTATATCCCACTGAGAGGAGGTTCCTCTCCTCCACAGTTAGCTCAAGATCAAGTTTAGCTACTTTCTTCATACATTCAACCATTTCTGCATAATAAATACAAAATTTCAGAGGGATATCATCATATCGGTAATTGGATTCCTAAAACTTATGATATGCAACAACAACTAAGCCCACATAATGTAGATTCTGAGAAAAAATCTGACTTCCTTTCCCCGGGGGCCGTAAATCAAACAAGATTAACTAAATAAACATAATTAATCTTCACCTAATCACTATTCAGGTAAAAAGAATGACATTCAAAGGTGAAAATCTAAACAAACAAAGTGCATTCAGAGCTGACTGTTGCCATCAAAAGGGCAGCAATGCAAATAGAGTTTATTAACTTCAGGTAGACAGGTTCAATAGCAAAAAGGAAAAAAAAAACGGGGGGACGTTCATGACAAAATGAATCATGAGTCAAAATGACATATTGGCTCCATGAATCAAAAGGTAATTTTTTTTTCAATACAAATATCAAATCAAACAAGTAACATGCAACATGAATGAAACAATTACAAGTTAAATCTAATTCAAACAAATTACCAGTCAACCCATCATCTTGAAACACCCCATCCCAAAAATTTAAATAAAATAAATAAATAAAAATAGGGTTTTTTTTTCCTTTGAAGTAAAAATGGGTTATTATTATAGGGAGAATAATCTAATCTACATATCTACATACTTACCGATCCGTAAAAAACATTTGAAACCCAAATCTCAAAATCAAATCTTTTGCATCTTAATCCACATTTCAAACTCATTATAATATCAACATTCAACCATAACCACAAACCGTTTCAACAAACAATCCAGATCAACATCATCAACAAAAACACAAACCCCATTAAGGAAGCAACAACAAAAACAATATATTTAACGAGGGGAAAAAAATTAACACACACCTTCATATCTTTCGGCCTGTTCAGCAAGCTTGGCCAAGTAAACCTGGGTTTCTCTCTCCTTTTCCGCGGACATTGTTGTTTCAGAGAGAGATCACAAAAGCAACGATAACGCTAACGAAGACAGAGGGTAAGGATGAAGAAGAATGAGAAACGAGAGATGCGAGTAAGAAGGGGAAAGAGGGGTGGAGTGGTTATATAGTGGTTAAAGATGGAGCATGTTTTGGGGGTCAAGGGAAGACTGAAATCTGCACCGTTGGATCAGAGAGTTTGAAAGAGGAAGCGCGCAAATCGTGATGGACAGAGATAGAGGTGCAAGTACAATGCTTATCTGTATTTTTTGCAAATTTAACATAGGGACGGCCGTGTGTTCTTGTTTTGGTTTTGTTTCTTAGCTGTTTTTACTTTACATTTGTGTTAGATAATTTTCTTTTAGCAATTTTTCTTTTATGCTATTTTTTTTTTTTTGGTTAAAAATAAGCGATAGTTGATAAGATAGCAGATAACGGATGAATTTATAGTGAATACCGAATGAGGTATAGCAGATAGGCTAGCAAATTGAAATTGAAGTGTTTGATAAAATTAACGGATGAAATGACTGATAAATATAAAATAGCATAAAAGTATATGTTTATATACTTTTTTATATAAATTATATTTATGTATATGTATACATATTATTTATTTTAAAATAATTATCATTTTTAGTATTTTAATTTATTTTAAAATATTTATCATTTCAAAATTTAAAATATTAATTTTTAATTAGGGACTAGAAAATATTATATTAGTGTATTCTATTTTATTTAGTTGAGAATAAATGAGAAATTTAAGTAAAATATGATGGATTAAAATTCAGCGTCGGCTCTCGGGTAAAGCCACCCAAGCAAGGGCATTGAGCCTCAAAATAATTGATTTACTTGTTAATAGTTACCATATAGTTAGATAGCTTTTATTTTTAAAAAATTAATTATTATTTAGTAGTTATTGTATAGTAATATTACTATATAGTAATCCTAGTTGAGACACTCTAATTAGGAGGTTGCAAAAAATCAAGGATTAATTTCCTGTTCTAAGCAGTCAATCAAGGATTAATCTCATAGCCGGTTCAAAAGGGCTGAAACTTGTTGGGATACATCGAGATGTCATTGTGAAACTAAAGGCCCTAATTATGACGGTTCATCAAAAGAATATAGTAATTTAATAAATAATTTGCATCTCAAAAAATATAAAGATAAACTTTAAATAAAAATATAATAATTTTAATAAAATATTATTATTAGTTTTAAAAAGGTCTCATCCCGGAATTCGCTTTAGCTCTAAATAGGTGTTGGGTCAGCCCTGGATTAAAATGGAAGAAAAAATGATAAGCTATAACATATAAGCTCAAACGCTATTGCGAAAAAATGTTATAAGCTAGTTAGAAAAACGATTATCAAATATAATTACTTTCTCATCCGCTGTATGCTAGAAGATTGACTTTCTCAAACAGACATATAATGTTAGTATTGCATCCTACAGTCCACTCTTTTTTGACACATTGTTTTATTATCGAATGAATTTCACATTAGATTTAGTGAATAAAGAGTAATTAACTCATGATTAAGTATGTTTTACATAAAATTTATTCAATAATCAAGGATGTGTAAAAACAATATATTAAAAAAATATGTTGTTAACATTTTTTACGCACGTATGTATAATGTGTTATACTTGTATTTACTGTGTGTTTTTTTTTTTTTGGTGGGGGTGGGGGGATAATCTGCTACTTTTAAGATGTGAACTTTTATTTGCTTTTGCATGATTAGAAGATTGTAAAAAAAAAAAATTTCATTAATAAAGTTTAAACTAGAAGAAGACGTGTCTCTTATAAGGTTAGAGAAGGTCATCAATCTTAACGAAAATTTATAGTAATTTATATATCATCTACCAATAAGAAGAAACTGATAATCAAATCCAAGCCACAATAAATATGAGCGGAATGCTTGACCACAACAAAAAAGAAAATGTTAATCACACATCATCTTTTATCTATCAAAATAAACAAATATATAAAAATACGATAAATTAATTATAATTGCATGATCAAAATTATATAAATATAAAATACATGTGTATAAATATGTATACAGTATTAGTATTATTTTTTATAAAATAAGATTAAAAAAAATTGGTGTAGCCTTCACAGTTGTAGAAAATTCTTTTTGTTTGTTATTAGGAGTAATCTGCAATTTTAAATGCATACACGAGATTCATGCTCTGTTTTTTATGTTTTTAATTACTTTTCGTTGTCTTCTTTCCTATTACCTACATTTTGTCAAACATATTTATAGTATTTTCACTATTTTGTTGAGCAATTGTGTTCGTTGACTCGTTGTTCTCACCAAAAATCATTGGTTAAAATGTAGATTTGATTTTTATAAGTTATACCTGTTTTTAAGTTGGCCTTTGCACTTAATTTTTTTTATACGAATTATTCTAGAATTTTTAATTAGACTTGATATGTTTTTGGTGCTGGATTTGAATTATGTATTCGTAAACTTTCTATTTATTTTTTAAATCCTGTAATTAACTATGTTTAGAAGTTTCGAAGGATATAGAGTGAGATGATTAGTGATGGAATTAGAGATGTTCGCATATTGGATTGGATCGATTCTGAGATAAAAAGATATCGGATCCAATGATGAAAATATCGTGCGATTTGGATTGGATTAGATAATTCAGTTTTTGTCATATTTTATTTTTTTCTTATATGAAGTGTCCTTTCTACTTATTTAATAGTGGACAAAAGATAATCTTTATTTAAGAGAGTTAGCTTAGGGTGCCCAACACCTATTTTAACATCTCTCCATACTAGAATAATAGAACCTCTATGAAAGGCGACAACTATTTGTTCCTTATTAACTATTATTTAATTTGATGACGAGCGAGGAAAATTATAGAGAAACCTTGACAAAATTTATGAGTTTTAGAAAAAAAATAGTTATTGATATTTTTTAATACAATCTTTCATTTTATCACGTTATTTCTTTATAACTACTCTCGTTATCCTTTTTTTTTTCCTTGAATGAGCTACAAATAAATTGTACCTAATTATTTTCAAATTTACTTAATTGATTTACTATTTTCATGTTTTCTCAATCAAGTGTGTATATATATATATATGTTATGCATCAAAACTTTTACCAAAATATAATTTCAAGATATTAGTATTTATTATAAATAATTTCATCTATATATAATACATTTGAGAATAATCTCAAAGAAGAAACTTCCATGTGTCAATCTCTGGAGCAATTGCTCAAGGAATTTTATCCCACTTGCCTTCACTAGAATGTTTCCCTCCAATTTTCGATTAGGTGTCGTCCTCACATTCATTTGCATATAAACCATTATGATGATTCTAATTAGAACCAATTTGGAAGCAATTTGAAATAATATCATTAATGGCGGTAGTCTTAAGGAAGCAATTAGTAATAAATTTCATTAATGGAATTAGATTTTGTTGGGTGGGAAAAATTCAAAATTCAAATATTAGAGTAAACAATTATAGAAAGTATCAACATCAAACATATACAGAACCAATTTCGAATTTCAAAATAATAATAATAATTTACCTTAAAAAATTGTGGTATAATTATTGCCCAATTATAAACCACACTAGATGCATAATCTCTCTATATATTTTAAACCCTTTCTTTTTCCTTCCCCTACCCCACTCCATCAAAGAACAGTCTTTTTATCTCTGTGCATCTCTATCTCCACCAGAGGCCACAACTTGTGAGGCCACCACTTGCCACCAACCGGAGAACAATGAAAAAAGTAAGGCTTCATTCTCTCCTTCATTTCCATCATCTTTGCTCATTTTCTTAATTTTTTCCTCTCAGGCTCTTCGAAGACTATCTCTAATTCTTGCTCATTCGATACTACTATGTCTTTTTATCTCTCGCATCTCTCTCTCCACCATAGGCCATCACCAACGAGACCACCATCTGCCACCAATCGGGAACAATGAAAAATGTTAACCGCTTCCTTCTATATATTGTTCATTTCCACTCTCTTTGCTCATTCTCGCAAAATTTCTTTAAAGATTATCTCTAATCCTTGCTCATCCAGTTATCTCTTATCTCGGATAACGACTCTCATCTCTTTCAAGGTTATCTCTACTTCATTCTTTATCACTAGAAAAGTTCTAAAAATTTGAACCCTCAAATTCTCTCGCTCTTTTTTTTTTTTTCCTCCCCAAATCACCGTTCCAAATTCATTATTTCTTGCCATTCACGAATATGCCAATGGATTTTGCAAGGTAGTGGATTTACATTTTACAATGATCTATTATGGCATGTATTGCCAATGGATTTTGGAGTGGATTTACATTTTACAATGATCTATTATGGCATGTATTGCCAATGGATTTTGGAAGGTAGTGGATTTACATTTTACAATGATCTATCATGGCATGTATTCGAATATGAAAATTGGAATTCAAGAATTAAAAGCATTGCTTAAAAACAATTTGATAATATTTTCAATACATTATACTATATATCCTGAATTTGGAAATCAGTAATTATATTGTACAGATTTTCAAACTTAATACTCAAATTATTATTTTTAAAGGAACTTAATACTCACTTAGGGTGCGTTTGGGTAAACAACTTAATTAAGAGTTTATCACATAAGAAAGAAAGGGGTATGAGAGGATTCGAACAGTGAAAAACACGGAGAGGGTGTTTAGTCCATAAGCTCTTATGATAATTCCATAAGCTTCTCCCAGTAACTTATGAAAATAAGTCAAAAACTCTTTATGGATGGCATAAGTTTTTTTATAAGCTCTGTCAAACACACTGCATAAGAGCTTATGTCATTAGATAAGTCAAAAGGAGCTTAAATAAGCTCTTCCAAACGCCACCTTAGTCGTTTATAGTTACAACAAACAATAAAACATTCATGGCATCCATGTCAGCATTTTGAAATCTAAATTGAACTAAATCAATTGGTATAAAAAATGGAGGAATAATCAATGTACAAATATTTGAAATTGAAACAATCTAAATACTCTATAGATCATTTAAGGAAAACAGCACACAACACTTCATGAATCATATATTTTGAAGCTAATTTGATAAAAAAAAATGATTAAAAACATATTTTGAATACTTTCCTTACTTCTTAATAAAAGAAAGTGATAATCAACAATAAAAGTACATTACTTAAAAGAATAAAAATTCAATCATTATTGATGGCTTTACGATTTACAATGAGCAATTATATAGCTTGAATTCGAAATTGGAATCTCATGTTTGAATTTGAAGAAAAAAAAACTCGGAGGTCGTTTGATCTAAAATCTTTTTTTTTTTTGACAGGAAGCTAAGCAATTCATTAAGCTAAAACAAAGTCATTACACATGATGTGATAAACTTGGTCTGGGACATTCCCCAACCAAGATCTGGATCCTGGATTTCTAGCTACACCTACCAAAGCATGGGCAGCAGAGTTCCTCTCCCTTTTTATACTAGAAACAACAGTATTTGGCATCTGTGATAGTGTCTCTCTACAATCTTGAATAATATTTTCAATGCTAGCAATTGTAGGCATACCTTTAAGACAATTAACAACCATTTCGGCATCTGTTTCTATGATCAAGCTTTCGAGATTCTCTTGGAACGCCCATTGTAAGCTCCACCTCAAACCCAGAACTTCCGCTGTTAAAGGGCTGACCCGGATTCCTTCTTTCTTTGTAGTAGCAAACAGCACCTGACCAAGAGAATTTCTGACTAACATTCCCCATCCAGTTGTGCCATTTTCAAAACAACCAGCATCAACATTAAGTTTCAGAGTGCCTTCAGGAGGCGCCTCCCATTTTAAAAGATCTTTCCTCCTTGGGTCTTTGGGACACAGGTTATTAGCTGCATTAAACTCAGTGATAAAATCAAGAATGGTTTTAGCAGTAGCCAAAGGGTCAGGTTTGGCTTTTTTAAAGATAACATTGTTCCTAACTTTCCAAATCTGCCAAAGAGTAATGCTGAAAAACTGGACAGCTAAAGAATCAGAGTTGTTTAGCCATTGCTTCATCCAGTTATTGAGGCTTAACTGAGTTGGGACATGCACACCAAGATGGGTTGTGAACCACAGAATTTGAGCTAGTTGGCAATGCATAAATAAGTGTTCTTGTGTTTTTGCTGTTTCCAAACAGAAGGGACAAGCCTGATCCAGATGCATGCCTCTCTTTCCCAGGTTGGATCTAGTTGGCAGGATGTTCCTTGCAAGTCTCCAAAGGAAATTCTTCACCTTGTTGGGGATAGGGGCTATCCAAATGTTCTTCCAAAGGCTTTGATCCCTCATCTCCGAGGACTCAGGGTTGTTTCTATCATTTTTGTCACAGAGCATGTGGTAAGCTGATCTCACTGAGTAGTTTCCATCTCTTTCCCAATGCCAAGTTAGACGGTCACCCGGTAGCCTCAAAGAGATGGGAATATTGATTATCTGTTGGGCTTCATAAGGACTGAAAATATCAAAGATCATGTCCCTTCTCCAAAGTTTTGTATCCTCATCAATAAGTTCACTAACTGTTGCCTCTGGATGGAGAATGGATGGTGGACTCCAGACCTTGAAATTGGATTGCTCCGGTAGCCAATTATCCTTCCATATTTTTGCATTTTTCCCATCTCCAATCAGCCACCTCATCCCTAAGGACATGACTTCTTTTGCTTGAAGAATGCTTCTCCAAGCGTAGCTTGGTTGGAAACCAGCATTTGCTTCCAAAAAGCCGCTTCTGGGGAAGTATCTACTCTTGAACACTCTAGCCATAAGGGAGTTTTCCTCAGTAATTAGCCTCCAACACTGTTTTCCAATCAGGGCCTTGTTGAATTCAGAAAAACCCCGAAAGCCCATGCCCCCTCTTCCTTTTGCTTTTCCCATTTTTTCCCAACTCAACCAATGCACCTTCCTGTTTTCTTCAGTTGTGCCCCACCAGAATTTTGCTATCATGGATTCAATGTCTTTGCAGCAGCCATCAGGAATTTTGTAACAGCTCATTATATAATTAGGAATGGCCTGAGCTATGGATTTAATTAGCACCTCCTTCCCCGCTCTAGAAAGGCATCTCTCCTTCCACCCTTTGAGCTTCTTCTACAC
The DNA here is from genome assembly GCA_030762895.1 of Sophora flavescens. Taxonomy (NCBI): domain Eukaryota; kingdom Viridiplantae; phylum Streptophyta; class Magnoliopsida; order Fabales; family Fabaceae; genus Sophora; species Sophora flavescens. The sequence continues at coordinate 129,208,349 of CM061065.1, forward strand.
CCTTTCTTTAACAAAGGCGAAGACATCTTTCTTTGATCTTCCAAAACACACCGGGAGGCCAAGGTATCTCGAGAGAGAGGTCACAGTCTTTGTCTCCATCTTGTTACAGATCATATGTTGCTCAGAAATAGGCACATTTCGACTGAATGACACTTCCGACTTGTCTAAGTTCACCAATTGGCCGGAGGCTAACTGATAAACATTGAGGACTCGAGATATGGAATCAGCTTCGGTTTGAGTGGCTCTAGCAAACAAAAGGCTATCATCAGCAAAGAGAAGATGGGTGATTTGTGGGGCTCTCCTTGCCACTTGGATTCCATGAATGGAACCCTGCATTTTTTCCTTATGAAGGAGGCCAGAAAGTACATTTGCACATAAGATGAAGATGTAAGGTGAGAGCGGATCACCTTGCCTAAGCCCTCTTTCTGGGAAGAAGCTCCTACTCGGTTTACCATTGATGAGAACTTGATATGAGACTGAGTTGATGCAGGACATAATGAGCTTGGTGATTTTTGGGGGAAACCCCATATGAAGAAGGACAGCATTTACAAACGGCCATTCCACTCTATCATACGCCTTGGCCATGTCAAGCTTTAGAGCCATCATCCCTTTCTTCCCTTTTGTCTTCTTTTTTAGCCAGTGAAAACACTCCATAGCCACTAGGGCATTATCAGTTATCAGTCTATCTCTCACGAAGGCACTTTGCTCCTCATCAATCACATCCGGGAGAATTCCTTTGATTCTATTAGCCACTACCTTAGTGACAATTTTCATTACCACGTTGCAAAGACTTATCGGCCTGAAGTGATTTGGAGAGCTTGGGTTTTTGCATTTGGGAATCAGAGCAATAAAAGTTTTGTTGATGGAGGCTGGGGATTTTGCACCATTTAGGATACCAAGGACAAAAGATTGAATTTCATCACCTACTATGTGCCAATATTTCTGGTAGAACAGAGCAGGGATGCCATCCGGTCCTGGAGCCTTAAGAGGATGCATTTGATTAATAGCTTCTCTAATTTCCCCAACTGTGAAATCCTGATCACACCACCATTTGTGCTCCTCTCTAACTCCCTTCTGGATTGACAAACAGACTTGATCAATTCCGCTTGGGTTGGAGCAAGTGAACAGGTCAGAGAAATAACTGAGGAGGATTCTTTCAATATTCTCCCCTCCATGCCACCACACCCCATTTTCATCTTTTAGTTTTTTCACCTGATTCACCTTTCTGCGATGATTAGCCTTGCCATGGAAGAATTTTGTATTTTTGTCCCCATCTTTCAACCAAACCGCTCTACTCCTTTGGCGCCATAAGGTCTCTTCAGTTTTAAGGAGCTCCGAATGATGCTTCTCAAGGTCCTTGAAATCAGCTAAGCACTCTGGAGAATCGGACCACATGGAGTGGTCCTTAAGCCTCTCTTCAGTTTTTATAATCTCCTTTCTGATTTCTTTGGCTCTGTAGTCCTTGAATTCCTCATCCATCGCTTGGAGGTTAGCAATTTTGGTTTCACATGATGCATTACCATCAGACCAGATTCTCTTCACCACATCTTCACACATTGCACTCTTTATCCAGCATTCCTCAAACCTAAACAGGTGAATTTTTTCCTTCCGATTGGGGTGCAGAGACACCTCAAGGTTAATCAATAAAGGGGCATGATCTGAGCCAAAGCGGGGCAAGTGAGTTACCTGAATTGGGCTAAATCTGTTTATGAAAGCCTCAGTTGCTAGAGCTCTATCAAGTCTACATTGGATTTGTTCCTCTCCTTTCCTTCCGTTGCACCAAGTAAATGGGTAGCCGACAAAGCCTAGATCCTGCAAGCCACAATTAGAAACTGTGTTTCTACCCAAACTTAACTGCTCAAAGCTACGAGCATTTCCTCCCTTCTTCTCCCCTAAAGAAAGGATATCATTGAGGTCTCCAAAGCAAATCAACTTATTTGAAGTCTGCCCTGCTATGTTTCTTATCAGCTCCCAGGTCTTCTTTTTTTTTTTGCTTCTTCTGTGAGGCCGTAGATGCCTGAACAGAACCAGGGGTCCCCTCCTTCATCATCTTCCATTTTTCCAAAAATGTGGTTCAAAGAGTAGGAGATGATGGTGACATCCAGTTGATCATTCCACATAAGAGCCAGGCCCCCGGATCTCTCCTTCCCAGAACCATGACAGTCAACAGACAGTCCTGAATTGAAACCACACCTGGTCTTTATTTTAGACATCTCGGATTCTTTAAGTCTAGTCTCCATGAGAAAGACTAGTTGAGGATTTTCTAAAAGGATGAGCCTTGACAAGGCTCGAACTGCCCGAGGGTTCCCCAAACCCCGGCAGTTCCAACTTAGTATTTTCATGGCTTTAGGCAGTGTTGGTCCTCCAACACCGCCTCTGGTTCAGGTTTTTCCATCTCCATAGCAACATACTGCCTCTTCCTGTCTTTACCCATAAGTCCATCCGGAGTCCCCTCTGTGATCAACACATCAATCAGCTGCCTCTTTCCCATCTTCTTCGAAGTTTCCTCCTTGCTACTGCTTCCCATAGGTTTTCTGATTTTTTTCCTATTCCACTTTCGTTGCTTGCCAGAGCTGGGCTGCTTACCACTACCCGTGTTGTTGTTCTTAGGAGTCAAGTCAAAAGATCCAAAGGTCTCAGCCACCTTCTCAATCTCTTTTGCAGTACTTTCGGTGTTCTTTTCTTCAAAATTTGGGATGGCCTCCTCCTTCTCTTTTGACTTTGGTGTCTGTTCTACCTCAGTCTCCTCATTTTTCTGGGATGAAGATTCTACCTTGTTGCTACTTGTACAGGCGAACAGAGCCTTGCTGCAAACACTAGAGCTGCTGTCCCTTTTCTGATCTCGATTGAGCTTGGGTAAAGGTGAAGCTCGAAGCCACGGCCCAAAGGGTAGGTCTTTCTCTTCCACTTCCTCGTACCCCTCTTCATCATGATCCCCTGCTTCCTCGCAATCTTTCATTTGGTGACCCAGCCTCCCACAAGCAAAACAGAAATTTGGGAGTCTCTCATACTTGAAGAAGACGTGAAGATCTTTGCCCTGATAACGAATCATTGTGCCCCTTTTCAAGGGTTTACGCAGATCAAGCTCCACTTTGATTCTAAGGAATTTTCCAAACCTGCTTGCATCGTTGTTATCCGCCTCTTCAAATTCTCCTATGATATCCCCCAGCCTTCGCGCCATGGAGTCTGATTTGAGCTTCAACGGTAAGTCATAGATTCTGGCCCAGAACGATGAGATCTGCATGACCATCTCGGATGGTTGTTCAGTCCCAGAGACTCTTTTGAGGATGAAGAGATTCCGGTCGAAGCTCCAAGGAGCACCTTTGAGAACGTTCTCCAGGTCTCGTTTGTTGGAGAAGCGGAAGAGGTACAGATTCTTTCCAAGGTCCTGGATTTCCACGGGGTGTTTCAACCTCCACGAGTCAGTGATGACCTGCTTGAAGACCCTAACATTATAGGGATTCGCAGACCAGAGTGTGCCTGCAAGGGATCGACTGAACACACCCTCTTCTAATGCTTCATCCTCTTCCACCACGATTCCCGCCTCCTCCTCCTCCGAGAGTGGGACCGTCTTCCATGTCTCCATGAGTCTTTAAAGGAAGAAAACAACAAAAAGGATAAGAGAAGAAAGAAAAAGAAACCGGGATAACCCGGGGAGAGATCCAAAGAATGGATGATGAAGCCAGTAAAGAGCTGGGAATAGCCGCTACTTAGTTCCTAGGAAACCCTAGGAGAGCGGAGGGAGAGTCTTTAAAAGTCTTGCTTAAAAATATTTTGAATTCGAATTTTTTTAATAATGAGATAAATCATTAAAAACACTATTAAATATATTACCATAAGTAAATCATTAATCAACAACAATAATAACTAATTGTACATAATTTCAAACTTAATAATGAGTTACTCGTTTATAGATATAACAAACAATAATACAATCAATGGTATCAATGATAATCGGACAATCAAACTTAATTCGAAAATCACCCATTATTGCACAAATATTCAAACCTAATACTAATAAGGAACATGATAATGGTCTAATCCTCTATACAAAAATAAGAATGTGAATAAAAGCATTTATGCTAATATTATTTCACATGCAAAATATATGATTGCAATTATTTAATGCTGGACTAATTTCTACAGTTTTCAAAAATTTAAATGCAACAGGGACCTAATTTGGCAACCCAGTTCTAATTGAGATCATGATTTTAATGCTTTCTAATCAGCATACATTGTCGTATATAAATGTCATATTGCTTTGATGATAGCCAACCACTACAAAAAAAGGTTATTTAGCGACCGAAAATAGTGATCGAATTTGTTGGTTGCTGTTTGCGACCGAAATGGCGACCAATTGTAGGATCTACATGAAACAATAGTTGATACTGCGACCGAAATAGAGCGTAACAGAGTTATCGGTCGCTATTTCAGTCGCTAAATAAAGGAAAGTAAAAGTCAAAACTTGCTGACTATTTAGCGGCCGAACTGGCGACCGAGTTAAATGCAACGGTTAAATTTTATTTACATTTGCGATCGATATTAATTCGGTCGCTAAACGACGTGTAAAAAAATTAAAATAGAGCGTGTTAGCGACCGATTTAAAATCGATAGCTAAATTTATGAATTCAAATTTCAAATTAACCCATTTAGCGACCGAATTATTCGGTCGCTAAAAATAAAATCCCTAAATCGCGATTTCATTCCTCTCTTCCCCTATTTCTCTCTTTTCTTCTCTTTCACGAGTAGCTCCGCCCCCTTCCCTGTTCCGGCCGCGCATCGCCAACTCTCAGTGTCTTGTCCTCCTCCGGCCACCACTTGTTAAGGTTCTCCTCTTATCCTTCTCATTTCGTGTTTCTCCTTCTCTGTCTCTCACTCTCTCTTCCTCCTCCCAGTAGCACCATGCCACCACCGCCACCACGACCACCACTGTAGCACCGTGACCTCCTTCTTTTGTAAGGTCTCCTCTCCTCTGTCTCTGTGTATCTCGCTCTCTCTCTCTTGCTCGGTTCTCTTTGTCTCAGTTTCTCTCAATGTCTCTCTCAGGTGTTGTCTCTTCCTCCTCCGGCCACCACCACCATCTTAAGGGGTTCTGTTCGCGCAACCACCACCCCCACAACCTCATTTGATTAGTTCTGTCTCAAGTTAGGGTTTAGGGAAGTTCTGTCAGTACGGTTATTTATGCTGTCAAATTAATCATTGATGTTGTTCTAGTGAAATCCAGAGTAGAAAAATTCTGACAGTAGGGGTATATTAAATAACTTAATTATTGGATAGATAATATAAGTTAGCTTCCTCTTGATTCACTATCTCTAAGACTATAATGCTTGGAAGTAGGACTACTATAAGTTTCATGGCCATCCTTGCATAAAATAAGTAAATATGAAGCCAAGAATGTAATTAGTAAATTACAGGCACATTGTATTAGACATAAGGAAGACTATGTTAATATGAGTTTGAAGACCAAGTCAATGACAAATTGATAAGAAATTAGATATCAGAATATATTATTATAAATATAGGTATTGACTTAGATGCTTGTGAGCTATAACTACAATAACAAGCATTCAAGGAACAAGCAGACACCCACCAACGACCAAATATTTGTCAGTTTGTTGAAATGTTAGTATTTGACATGTTAGTTGTTGGTAGGTTATCAAGTCACTATTTTTTGTATTAAATAGTTATAATCTGAAGCCTGATTATCAAACGGTCCGGACTTGAATGGTAAACTCTACATTGAACTTGTTTGATATATATTGTATTGTATAAACAAACCAACTTGCTTGGAAATACGAATGTTTCACCAAGCCTTATACTCCACACCCAAGTGGTATATACTTCACGACTTAAATATTATAAGTGGTGCATTAAGTCATTGATGATAGATTATTTTTTACATGGTTATCTAATTCATTTCTGTTCTATTCATGTCATGAATACAGAAATAGATTTATTTGCATGAAGTTTGTTAAAGGTTCATTTAATCAACTATTTTGCATTGCTTTCTGTACAACTCTCTCTCTATTCAAATATGTTATTCATGGTTAAATCCTTAAGAAATTCAAAGAGTTCAAGACCCAATATAGCAATGATTTAAAAAACACAGAAAAAGAGGACAAAAGTAAAAGGCCTAATGGCTTTCAACAAACTCTTAAATGTTAGTTTCTTAAATGTTAGTATTTGACAGGATTAATTTTATTTATGCATTATAGGTCATTGCTCTATTTCTCGTGAGTTGAAATCGAGTCCCTTCGTCCCCTCTCCATCTCCACAGGTAATCAATTGGTCGTAATGGCAATTTGTTGAACTTTTATATCACTAACTTGAATACAATTAAGTTGGCTTTAAGGATATTAATTTTCTTTCATATAGTCTTATTATATTTATCGGTTCCTGATCTTCTTGTCTGCGGCTCCTCCCCTTATCCTTACTTGTTTTTGTATTTTGTCGCATAGGTAAGTTCTCTCAATACTCTCTTTTAAGGTTTTGCTTTGTCTAAAATGTTCTGATTGTGTGGTGCTTGTAATGTGTTATGTGAATTATATATCTTGTATTTTGTTAGTGGAGAGCTGAGCTCAATAGGAAGGTATCCTGCCTGAAAGGCAAGATGCTGATTATGTGCTGATAATTTAATATTTATGCATGTATTTGCAATTATGTGTTGTTTGTTAGTGGAGAGAAGAGCTCAATAGGATGTGATCCTGTCAAAAAGGCGGGATGCTTGTTGTGTGTTGCTGATTTAGAAGTTATGCATGTGTTTGATAATTATGTGTTACTTGCTAGTGGTGAGCATAGCTCAATAGGAAGGTATCCTGCCTGAAAGGCAAGATGCTGATTGTGTGCTGATAATTTAATATTTATGCATGTATTTTCAATTATGTGTTGTTTGTTAGTGGAGAGCAGAGCTCAATAGGATGTGATCCTGTCAAAAAGGCGGGATGCTTGTTGTTTGTTGCTAATTTAGAAGTTATCCATGTGTTTGACAATTATGTGTTACTTGTTAGTGGAGAGCGGAGCTCAATAGGATATTTGCTACTATATTTTATCTAAGTTTGTATGGAATTATGCTTCAATATATATTTGTTGAAGTATGCTGCAATCCTTATAAGTCAATGGTTTTATTTTCTGCTAGAGTTAATTATTAAGTTACGAAAGCCTTAGTTTCCTATTTGAGATTCAATATTAATGAGCATGCGTACCTTCTCAGGGTACGCATGCTCATTGTATTGAATCTTGAATTATCCAAGTGGGACAGTTTGGGAAAAAACATTTTTCACACTCGTACAATAGTCATTTCAATGTTCAAATGCCTTATATACTTGTTGAAATCTCGGTCTGATGCATTTCCTTTTGTTCTCCTGGTGCATACTTGATCGCGGTGATTCTCACCGTGCTCGAGTCGTGTACTTAGAGACCGATGGGAAATGCTGCCGAAATTTTGTTAAGTACAAGGTATTTTAAAAAAGGAATAACTATTATTAGTCAAGTGTGGCAAATGTTTCTTCTCGAATGGGATAGGTTCATACCTTGTCATAAGAACAAGATTGATGGAGTTATTGGAATGCACCGTAATATATAAGTGTTATTGTAGGGTTGGTCAGGCTATTTAATTGCCAGCAATGGATATTCCGGAGAATCGGAAATGGATGTATGGTAGGTTGGATCGGAATAAACATCTTAGGGAAGAGTATAGAGTTGGAGTGGGTGAGTTTATAGAGTTTGTTGTTATCCAGGAGAGATTTATACGGCTGGGCGGTGATCATTTGAGGTGTCCTTGCAAAAGATGCAAGTGTCAATCTTTCAAAAGCTTGGATGGAGTTGTGGCCGATCTTTATGAGAAGGGCTTCATGCCTGATTACTATTGGTGGAGTAACCATGGTGAGACATTGCCTGATTTAAACCCGATTGTATTTGAAGGTTCATATTATGGAAGTGGTGACCGGAGGGAAGAATTGAATCCATACGAGCAGATGATAATGGATCATGCTGGACCATCGGTTGGTGTTGTACTAGAAGAAGATGGGGGAGAAGATGGTGGAATGGGTTCCCAATACATAGAGGAGAATCCAAATCCCGGAGCTCAAAGATTCTATGATATGATGAGTGTTGCACGATCTCCATTGTGGGAAGGATGTCGGGAGTACACGGAGTTGTCGATGTGTATGGAATGGTTGAGTATCAAATCTGACTACAATATGCAAGAAGGTTGTTTTAATCGCCTCACCAGGTCAGTGTCCAAGGCATTGCCAGAAGACAATCGGATGCCTACTAGTTTTTATCATGCTAGGAAGTCTATGGAAAATTTGGGTCTGGGGTGTTTGAAAATTGATTGTTGCCCGAAGGGATGTATGTTGTACTATAAGGATGATTCAGTGGAGAGCATAACATGTTGTCGATTTTGTGGTGCGGATCGGTATAAGACAACCACTAGGATGGGTATTGAGAAGAAGAGGTCGCTGAAAAAGATGTGGTACTTTTCGCTCGTGTCAAGACTTACAAGATTGTACTCTTCGATGGCCACTACAGCTCACATGAGGTGGCATAGTGAGCATGAGAGGGAGCAAGATGTCTTGTGTCATCCATCTAATGGAGAAGCTTGGAAGCATTTTGATAGGGTTCATATGGCATTTTCTCAGGACCCTCGGAATGTCCGATTGGAGTTATCTACTGATGGATTTAATCCTTTCGGGCAGTCTGGAAAAGCATACTCTTGTTGATCGGTTATCCTGACTCCGTACAATCTTCCCCCGGGGATGTGCATGAAGCGGGAGTTTATATTCCTAATAGTCATAATTCCGGGTCGGTCTAATCCAAAAGGTAAGATTGATGTGTACTTGCAGCCGCTGATAGATGAGTTGACGATGCTGTGGAGTGATGGTGTGTTGACATATGACGTATCTTTTAGGCAGAATTTCATGATGAAAGCAGCTTTGATGTGGACGATCAACTACTTTCCCACCTATGGGATGATGTCGGGTTGGATGACCATGGGGAAGCTTGGTTGCCCAATATGTATGGAGCGATCAAAGGCATTCACGCTTAAAAACAGTTGAAAGATCTCATATTTTGATTGTCATCATCAATTCCTTCCAGAAGATCATCCTTATAGGTGGAAGAAGAATGCATTCAAGAATCGTTGTGCGGAGACAACACCGCCTCCACCACGTTTGTCTTGTCCTACTGTATGGCGGAGAGTACAGTACTTACCGCTCATCCATGAATCCCAAGGAGAACATATTCCTGATTATGGCGTCAACCATAATTGGACAAAACAAAGTATATTTTGGAGGTTGTCGTATTGGAGGACGCAGTTACTCCGTCACAACATTGATGTCATGCATACTGAGAGGAATGTGTTTTTGAATGTGTTTGACATTGTGATAGACATCAAGGGGAGGACAAAGGATACAAATAAAGCCCGATTGGATCTGACTGAAATTTGTAATCGGAAGGATCTTGAGTTGCAGGACGGTGGTCGTGGCAGACTTATCAAAGCGAAGGCAAGTTATACACTAAGCAAAACACATAAAGTGGTCGTCTGTAAGTGGGTTAAAGAACTAAAGTTACCAGATGGGTATGCTTCCAATCTGGGTAGATGTGTTGACATTAAGGAAGCAAAGTTACATGGAATGAAGAGTCATGATTGCCACGTGTTCATGCAACGGTTGCTTCCAATTGCGTTCGATGCATTACTGAAGCAAATTTGGAACCCACTTGTTGAGCTTACCCACTTTTTCAGGGAGCTTACATCGACAACACTAAATGTGAATCAATTAAAGGATATGGAAGTCAAGATACCCGTTTTGTTATGTAAGCTGGAGCAAATCTTCCCACCGAGTTTCTTTGATTCTATGGAACACTTGCTAGTTCATCTACCTTACGAAGCAAGAGTTGGTGGCCCATTCCAATACCGCTGGATGTATCCATTTGAGAGGTAAACAACATCAACTATTTTACGTAATACATATGAAATTCACGAACACGAAATTGTAGTTTAGCTTTCCCTAAAACTAGTAATTATTTGTATGTATCCCTCTTTAATAGGTTCCTGCACTCCCTTAAACACAAAGTCAAGAACAAGGCACGAATGGAGGGTTCCATTTGTGAAGCATACTTAGTAGAGGAGACTTCCACTTTTGCCTCTTATTACTATCCGGACGAAGTTAACACGAGAAGGACAAGGATGTCTAGAAATGTTGATTCGGGCGAAGGAAGTTCAACTAGTCCTCCTATATCAATATTCAACTATCCGGGCAGATTTAGTGGCAAATCAAAAGGATATTTCTTGGAGCAGCGTGACATTAATGTTGCTCATCTGTATATCCTTCAAAATTGTGAAGATGTGGCACCATATTTAGAGTAAGTTTCTACAATATCTTTTATAAGTTCAATTGACATTTATGATTATTAATCATCCTGCTGTTAGTATCCCATATGTAGGATGTACGACAATTTTCTAAGGGATCTCCAACCTGACATTTCAACGATCAAGTTAATCGAGAAATTACTTCTCACTTTGCTACGTGGTTCAGTAAATATGTAGGTTAAGCATCTTCATTTGTTGCAATACATTTTATCTCCTTAAATATATAGCATGTATAAGAATAATGTAATATTTGATTTTTTAGGTACTAGATCCAGAAAACAATGTTCAAAATCCATTGTTGACAAATTTGGCATGGGGGCCTAACAGATGGGTTACATCATGGAATACTTACATTGTAAATGAATATAAATTTAACACAAAAACATGGAATGAAGGAATGTAGTCGTGTAACTATGGTGTTTGTGTGCGAACCACTGATGGCAATGTAGAGGATGATTTCTATGGGGTTTTAACTGATTTCCTTGAACTCGATTATACTGGTTTCCCCGTGATGAAGTTAGTTATCTTCAAGTGTGATTGGTTTGATCATACTCTTGACGTAGGGACAAAAATCGATAAAAAATATGGTATTGTTCAAGTTAGGCTATCTCGTAGGTATAATAAGGCGTACGACCCATTCATTTTTTCACAACAGGCAGATCAGGTTTATTACTCGCCATATCCCGAAGGACATCAGGCTGGTTGTGTGTTGTTAAGATAAAGGCTCGCAGTATAATTACTGATAATGTAATCAACCAGCCTGAAAAAGATGCTCCGTACCAATATGATGAGTTTTCAAGACCCCACGTACCGTTGCAAATTACGCCGGACATTATTGTTAATTCTCTGGCGGACATTTCCGGAAATGGGGAAGAAGCAGTTGAAAGAGAGTTAATGGATCAATCCGAGTTGGACGCATCTAGCGAAGGCACATTTCGATCAAGTGAGACTGATGAGAGTGAGGGTGAATTTAGTGACAGAGATTCTACTTAGGTAATTTATTTATGTCATAATTCATTGTGTAAATGTCATTCTACTTAGGTAATTTATTTTTGTATTATTTACACTGTTGTCTAATCATATTTTCATTTTTTACACAGATGGCAGATTCCACAAGAGGTAGGGGTCGTCGTGGAGGTCGTGCCAGAGGTCGTGCTGCGATAGTCCCTCCGTCGGCCGACCCACAACCTTCAGATCGAGACCACCCTACCAGCACCTCTGTGGACGGGGCACCTCAGGGTGATGGAGTTCCACCCCCTACCCAGCCTCATGTGGTTGGGACACAAGCTGCACCGTCATCATCCACACCTATGACAAGACCATCATCATCATCGGGACAGGAGAGCCGTGGTCCATCCGACAGGAGGATTCTTCTTATCCCCGGGGGGATAACGAGTAAGCTAATTTAATTTTTTAATATATATAAAGTATCGTTAATTTCTATTCACTTGTTTTTATTTATTTATTTATAACATTTATTAATGCTCTAATTTTGCTGCAGCTTTCTGCCCGCGAAGGGCCCTTCTGATTCGATATCGAAGATCCTGCGACGCAAGTTTGATGGTCCATGGCCTACATGGAAGGCCATCCCATTGGGCCATAGGGATCAGTTGTTTAAAGAGTTTATGGTAACAATTTATTAAGTTATTTAAATTAAATTTACATTATATACACACACACACACACACACACGAATTTCCTAACAACTATAAGTTGCAGAAAGAGTATAGGTGGGACGTAGCTTTAGAGGGTCTCGTCAGGGACATATTTGAGCATAAAGGCTCACTGGTCATGAAGAATCCGACGAACAAGCTGAGGAAGGATAAGAATAAGGGGAAGTGGGTGGATCCTGAGATCAGGAGGCAGCTGGACCAGTACTGGGCTACTGAGAAGTTCCAGGAGATCCAGACCACAGCTCGACGTAATCGAGCTTCTGCTGGTGGCACATGTGCTTGGACCAACGGGTCTAAATCAGCCGCCGCCCACTACGACGAGCTGATAATACATTAAACTTTTGACTTAGTATATTATTTAATGAGTTTTCATTTTTAAATATTCTTATGAATTTATGATTATATTTTTTTGTGCAGAAAGCACAGAAACATCGGGGCCCCACTGCTATGGAGTTGGTGGAGAGGACGAAGAAGTTGAAGTCGGGGACATGGGTCAACGACAATACCGGTAACTATGCTATAAGAAAAAAACAATTTAGTGTTTACTTGTAATTTATTATAAATGATTTGTTAATATTGATTATAACTTTAACTAAATCTCTTCAACTATACTTTGTAGGTGGGCTTTGATGGGCTCCGACAAGCATACCAGATCGAATCAAGTAATAATAAAACGATGAGAAACCGAGTATCGAACTCAGGGATTGGGAAACCAAGTGTCACTTCACAAATTAAACAACTATTTAGACTGAGAAATAGGTGTGAAAAGATTTTAAGAAAATAAAAGAAACAATAAAATAAAATCAAATATTTTTGGGATTTTAAATATGAAAAAGAGATTTTCAGGAATTGGGTTACCAACAAGGCCGCTCATGCTACTAAATTGACCACCCCTCTTGTTAATTATCAAAATTGCTTTGAAGGTGAATTTATCCTAAATAAGTTAATGTTCCCTCTCGAGATACAAGAACCGTGCCCAATTAAACCAACCCCTACTCTCGTGGTAATTGTATTTAAATTGAACTCATTAAGATTCGTGACAATTCAATGGTACCTTCGAAGGACCACTTCTAACTCTCGTGATTTAAGTCCTAAGTTCAATCCATATAGATCCAATACCTAAGTTCACCGCTGGGTTCCTCCTTAGAGTATCTATGACATGCAAATAAGTGCGCACCAAATTCACAAGTAATTCATGCAATATGAATTAAATCGAAAGCGAATTGAAATTAACAAGGAGTAAAACGTCAATTCATAACACAAAACAAATCTTGGGCATAGCCCCAATCCCTAGAAATAAAAGGACTACTCAAGCATTGCCATGTTTAATTTTTTAAATTATATTCTTTATGCATTTTTAATTTTTTAAATTATATTTTTAACACTAAAATTATATAATAGGCAGTACATACTTACTATTTACATTTAAGAGTCGCTATCTATATTATAATATCAATAGTTATTAAATTAACAGTTTTTACATTTTGTGGTCGACGGTTTATACAAAATAATTTTTTTATATAATTCTGCACACAAAAAATAATCAAAAAACGTTAAATCAACAATTACATTTTTTTTATAAACTTATAAAAATATTAGCATATTTCCCATGCATGGCACGGGTCGATATACTAATATATGTTATTTCAACAAAAATATTAAAGAGAATAAATATCATAAAAGTATGAAAAACAATGTTTAAGTATTAGTAATACTATAATTTCAAAAATAATAGTTATGTATATAGTATATCGATTTGGATCGGATTGGTTTTTAATAGGGGATCCGAAATCCGATCCAATCCAATGAAAAAAAATCATTTTTTTGGTTTTCGGTTTTTTTGGTTTTTGGATTTTCGGTTCGGTTTTTGCTGTTTGAATCGACTTGGATTAGTTGATGAACACCCCTAGATAGGATTAAGTGAAAAGGTAAAAACATACATTTGAAAGTTTAACGAATGAATGGAGGAAGATCTCAAACTCAATAAATTGGAGGATATGAAAATTGAAAGGTAAGTGAGATGGAGTAAGCTAAAGGAGAAGTTGACTGCATCTCCTGTGCTGACGTTACCAGATCCATTAGGACAGTTTGATGTATACTGTGACGCATCGTATCAAGGATTGGGTTGTGTTTTGATGCAAGAGAGAAGAGTTGTGGCTTATGCTTCCCGACAATTGAGGGTTCATGAAAGGAATTACCCAACCCATGATCTGGAATTAGCAGTCATAGTGTTCGCATTGAAGATATGGCGACACTATCTCTATGGAGTTAAGTTTAATGTGTTCAATGATCACAAGAGTTTAAAGTATTTGTTTGATCAGAAGGAGCTGAACATGAGGCAACTTAAATGGATGGAATTCATTAAGGACTATGAGTTTGATCTTCAATACCATCCAGGGAAAGCTAATGTTGTGGCGAATGCACTAAGTCGGAAATCCTTACACGTATCCGCAATGATGGTGAAAGAGATGGAGTTTCTTGAACAGTTTAGAGATTTGAACCTAGGTATGAATTTGATTGAGGATAGAATATGCTTAGGTATGATCACCATCAGTAGTGAGTTTTTGCGAGACCTTAAGATTAAGCAGGGTCAGGATGAATATTTGGTGGATGTGAATCGAGGTATAGATGAGGGTAAGGTTTCAGAGTTTAGGAGAGGATCAGATGGAGTGTTAAGGTTTAAGGATCGGATATGTGTGCCAGAGAACTTAGAGATTAAGAAGATGATCTTAGAGGAGGCACATAAAAGTAAGCTGAGTTTCCACCCAGGAGCCACCAAGATGTACCAAGACTTGAAGAAGATGTTTTGGTGGCCCAAGATGAAGAAAGAAGTGGCGGAGTATGTTCTATCATGTTTGGTATGTCAGAAAGCTAAGATAGAACATCAAAAGCCCGCCGGGTTGTTGCAATCCTTGGATATCCCAGAGTGGAAATGGGATAGCATAGCGATTGACTTTGTGGTTGGATTACCACGAACTCATAAGAGGTTTAATGCGATTTGGGTTATCATTGATAGGTTGACGAAGTGTGCTCACTTCTTACCTATTGGTGAGAGTTATAGTCTTGAAAGGTTGACCCAGATCTATATCAAGGAAGTAGTGAGGTTGCACGGTGTACCGTCGAGTATTGTTTCCGACCGAGATCCTAGATTTACATCTAGATTTTGGAGACAGTTACACGATGCTTTGGGAACAAAGTTGAGGATGAGTTCTGCTTATCATCCTCAGACGGATGGACATTCTGAGAGAACAATTCAATCATTGGAGGATCTTTTAAGAGCTTGTGTGTTGGAACATGTTGGCAGTTGAGATGAATTCCTACCATTGATTGAGTTCACATATAATAATAGTTTCCACAACAGCATCGGGATGGCACCGTATGAGGCTCTGTATGGGAGAAAATGTAGGACTCCGTTATGTTGGTATAGGACTGGCGAGAGCCAAGTGTTGGGTCCTGATGTGGTACAACAAACAACAAAACAAGTTAGGAAAATAAGAGAGAAAATGAAGGAAGCCCAAGATCGGCAGAGAATCTACAGTAACAAGAGGAGGAGACCCTTAGAGTTCCAAGAAGGTGATCACGTGTTCTTGAGAGTCACTCCGAAGACCGGAATTGGCAGGGCTATAAAGTCTAGAAAGCTCACTCCCCGATTCATTGGACCATTTCAGATTATTCGACGAATTGGTCCAGTAGCTTACCAGATAGCCTTACCGCTTTACCTTTCCAACCTTCACGATGTCTTCCATGTTTCCCAGTTGAGAAAATATTACCCTAATCCTTCTTATGTACTTGAGCCCGAGTCTATACAACTCTGAGAGAACCTAGAATATGAGGCTTTACCGGTTAAGATCGCAGATGGAAGGATTAAAGAACTCTGTGGTAGACAGATTCATTTGGTTAAGGTCATTTGGGATGAGATTACTGGAGATACTACATGGGAGCGTGAGGCGGATATACAACAGCAGTATCCACATCTTTTCTGAGATACGTAAATTCCGAGGACGAAATTTCTTTTAAGGGGGTAGTAATGTAACATCCTATCTTTCGTGAATAAAAATTAGATATTTTAAAGATGGGAATGAGGGTTAGATAAATCTAAAATTTTTTAAGAATCCAAACACATATGCAAGTTCAAAATAAAATTTAAACAACTCAAAATTTTCATTAGGCAAGCACCTCAATTTAAATTCTTAATTAAGGTGGTTTATCATTAACAAAATTATAAGACAATTAGCCATAGATCTTAATTATATTTAACTAATCATGATTAATTTTCTCAAGTTTTCCTCATCATGATTAACTAGCATTAATCTTAATTAACTATGCCCTAGTTACAAATTTTAACTCAACTAAATTAACTAAAGTCAATTCTCAAAGATTAAACAAGTACATGGCAGTTTTATATATATAAGGAAGACACCTCCACCTTAGAAAAGTTGGCTGCATGGGTTTTGGGGACGCCACCTCCTCCTCATGCAATTCGTTATGATATATTTCATCCTTTGATCATAAGTAAGACATGCACCTGCTTAAATTAACGCCACCTTTAAGCCTAATGGCTAGCTTTGGTGAGTCACCAATTATGTGCTAAGTGACACTTCTTCATCGTGAAGAATTTGCTGCCTTGGTTCATTTTCTTTTCTCTCACCAATTTAACGCAAAAGAGAGATAGATCAAAGAGTTAGAGAGAGAGGCCGTAAGGAGAGTGAAAGTTCTGATCTTGATTCCGAGCAATCCGTTCGTCCTGTCGAGAAACCGATTATACCATTGTGATCCTCGCGACGTCTAATGATTATCCTAACTTTATTTTCTTGATTAGGCTAAGGTAAGCCTATGTCCTATTTATGACGAAATGCCGTCGACGATGGTATTGATGTTATCTTTCAATCTGTCTATCGGTTTTCGATTCCGTTTTCAGATTAGGATTCCCTGTAACGTATGCTTCACAATGATGTGTTCAGGTGAATTTTTGAAGACCCAGAGGCCTTAGTTCTTTACGTGGCAACAACTAAAAGGTTGAGGGGGGTTCGTTTCGTTGCTCCAGAGCTAGCCTAAGACATCCCAGGTGGGGGAAAGAAACTATTTAACGTCGGAAACGGCGCGGTTACATTTAATTAGATATAGCATAGGGCGACCCAAACCCTACACAATAGCGAGTAACGGACAATGTCTATACCACATTGGGGGACTACTCAGTGGTACCGATGACGGTATAGAAATTGTGTGTTTATCGTCGTTACGCTACACATATATATTATATTATATTATTACGTGCTAATTGCCTGATTGATTTGAACTTGGTACTTGAGATATGATATCATGAGTGTGGTAATTATTTTAAAAGTGTTTATACTTATTATTATTATTATTATTATTATTATTATTATTATTATTATTATTATTATTATTATTATTACTACTACTACTACTGTGATTATTATTATTATTATTATTATTATTATTATTATTATTATTATTATTATTATATTTTGGTATTTATTATTCGGAAATGATATTATGATATGAGGATATATGATGATGATTTTGGATAACATGATGATGATTATGATGATAGGATGAGTGTAATGATTGTGCTTAGAGGATCGAGTAAATCACAAGTTATGTTGAGACACGAGGATGTATTTGGGGATTGCATACGATATGTGATAGCAGTGCCCAACCGAGATGATTATCGTGAGATGAGGTTGAGATTAATGAGATGAGATTATTTTGAGGTTATTTATGAGATTAGGATGAGCGGTTAAGGTACTAGGGGGTGACCTGAAACACGATCTGTGATATGAGGGACCTGAAACATGGTCGAGTGGGGTCTATGCCTCGGAGGGAAAATTCCCGGGGATAGGCTAACGACAGATCGTCCAGCGATGATTTCATTTTAGTCGCATCTATAGTTCATGCATTGCATGAGCATCCTGGATTGTGGTCCAGAGGTGTGCACCGGGTTGTGTAGTTATAGTGTCGTTGCTTTACGTGGGCACCCTCCATCCGCGGACGAGGGTGTGCACCGAGGACTCTGGGACGTGTCGATTATATTGTTGTGATATCCGGATATGGCCGATACCTGAGGAGATTATTCATACAACATTTGCATTGCATCATGATGGAGGGTAGAGGAAAGATCTTATATGTGGATTGAGGATGATTGTGTTACCTATATTTATACTTGGGAGACGGATGTTTAGTGTACCGTTATTTATTTAAATGTTGCTAAACCCTTTCCACGTTTGATGTTATATGGTTTCTTATCCCTGTCTTCTCTATATTGCATATGTTTCTTTTTGTGATCGTGATGAGAAGATCCTACGGGGGAGCCAGCTATGGAGGAGCTTGGTAGGACCTCGAATGAGCCAGACGTTGGAGGACGAGCAGTGGATCCTCATAGTTGAGTACAGAGTATATGGCCAGCGCGTCTTGTCTCTTTAGGATGTTGTTTTTATTTTCTGTTTGATTATCAGTTTGTACATTTTGCGATCCGACTGATGGGATTCCCTCTATTGTACTGTATCAGGACTTCAGGTGTATATGTTATGTATGTATGTATATATGTTGTATATATTTTAAGTTTTAAATTTTCCGCTGTTTTGATATACTCGCTTAACGACAATAACGAAAATAGGTCTTAATATTTTGGGTTTTCTTTAATAGGACGTCGGGGCGTCTCAAACGACGTCAGTCAACTGGGGTTAACGGAGGGACTAACTTGATCAACATTTTATAGTTTCAGGGACCTTTTTAAAATTTCGTTAATTTCAGAAACCAAGTTGATACGACCTTACAATTTCGAGGACCAAATTGACTATTTAGTCTGATGAGAAATGCTAGTAAGACGTCCGTGTTTCTGGTTTCTCTCTTTTTCGGGGCTGTCTTCAATCCTCACTCTCAAGAATGGAGGATGCAAACACAAAGGTTATAATAGGTATTTTCGTATTAAAAAAAAAGGTAAGAGATTCATGAATCTGAGAGGCTCTCTCTCTCCTCCATCAAGTTATTCTCCTCTGCCATACCTTCGTCTACCTCTCCATCTCTCCGCCGCGAGATCGCTACCCGGAACTTCGGTCATGGTTCTTGCTCAACCTCTGCCACAGTCGGTTCTTCCTTCATCTGAGGCCCTCTCTCTCCGCCATAGTCGATTCTTCCTTCGTCTGCCTTTCCCTCTCATCGTCGCGAGCTCCCTGTGTCCGTTGTTGCACCTGTGTCCGCCTTCGTCGTAGCGACTGAAGCGTCGACGACGACGGGTCAGGCATGTACGTGACCTCTATTCGACCTCATTGCCCACACCGCCGTCAGGTTGTCACCCCTCTTCTCTTCCCCACCAAGCGTCGCTCTCCTCCATCATCATCACCACTTCAGATCAAGTTTTTCGTGCTCAATCACCAGATCTGAAGCACGTGAAAAGGAAACCAAAGCTAGAAAGTGGCGCGGTGTTTTTATCTTGGAAAAGTTTGAATCTTTGAGAAAGGTTTTTGGATCTTTGAAAAGCTTCTGCTTGCTTCAAGCTCCATCACCAGATCCAACCACCATTTTCCTTCTTTTTTTAAAATTGTTCATTTAATTTGTTATTGTTCTGCCTTCTGAGATTGTTATAGTTGGATCAAGTTACTGTCATTATTTTGGATTAACAATTGTTTTATTCATTATTCTGAGATTGTTTTTGCCTCTTCGGTCTTCAGTATTCTGAGTTCCACAACCTTAGTCATTACTGTTGTTGCAGAGAGACCGTATGAACAAGAAGAAGAAGAAAGATAGAGGAATGGGGGTAATTAAAGTAAAATGAAAAGAAGAGACCATTGTTATTGCTTTTGTTGTAGAGAAACCATAGTCTGTTGTTGGATGAACGACCAGCGGATAAGCAGAAGACAGTGACGGTGGTGATTGAGAGATAAGAGAAATATGAACTTACCTATTTTGCCCTTCTCAAATCCAACCGTTCAAATTTTGTATTGTTATATCAACGGTAGATAGTGATTGTGTTTGCATCCTCCACTCTTGAGAGTGAGGATTGAAGACAGCCCCCTCTTTTTCACCCGAGAAGAACCAAAACTCCAACATAGGTTCAACATGCTTCTCCGCCGAACAACCACCCTCACCGGCCAACTATTCCGCCGCCTCCTCACAACCACCACCACAACCGCCGCCGTCAACCCCATTTCACCGGTGAACCCAGACCACCTCCTTCGCGTCTGCACCATCCTCTTCCAACAACAAAACTCACCCGAGTCACGGCTCCACTCCAAACTCACCTCCACCGAGTTCCAACTCACTCACGAGTTCTTCCTTCAAGTATGCAACTCCTTCCCATATTCATGGCGACCCGTTTACCGCTTCTTCCTCTACACACAACAAACGCACCCCAATTTCCCTCACACCACTGTCTCCTTCAACAAGCTCCTTGATGTCATAGGCAAGTCTAGGAACATCGACCTCTTCTGGAATGTTCTAGAAGACACGGCACGTCGCCGCGTCGCCAATGACAAGACCTTTGTCATTGCCCTGAGGACTTTGGGTGGTGCCAGAGAGCTTAAGAAGTGTGTTGAGTTGTTCCACTTGATGAATTCTAATGACTATGAGTACAATTTAGGGACTTTGAATAAGGTTGTTGAGGCAATGTGTGGGTGGAAACTTGTTGAGGAAGCTAAGTTTTTGGTTTTCAAGTTGAAGGAATGGGTTAGGCCTGATGGGGTGACTTATAAGCATTTGATTAGAGGGTATTGTGATAAAGGGGATTTGATTGAGGCTTCAAAGATTTGGAATTTGATGATTGATGAAGGGTTTAAGCCTGATGTTGATGCTGTTGAGAAAATGATGGAAACATTTTTCAAGGGGAATCAGTACGGTGAGGCTTTGAAGCTGTTTGAGACAATGAGGTTCAAGAGGATGGATGAACTCGGTCTTTCAACTTATAGGCTGGTGATTAAGTGGATGTGTAAGAAAGGTATGGTCTCTGATGCTCGTCAAGTTTTTGAAGAAATGCGCGAGAGAGGGATTCGAATCGATAACTTAACATTGGGATCTATAGTGTATGGGCTTCTAACGAAACGTAGAGTTAGAGAGGCTTATCAAATGGTGAATGGGATTGATGCACCGGATGTAAGTGTGTATCATGGAATGATAAAGGGGCTGCTGAAAATGAGAAGGGCGAGTGAAGCAACTCAGGTGTTTAGGGAGATGATACGGAGAGGTTGCGAACCGACAATGCATACCTACATCATGCTGTTGCAAGGGCATTTGGGGAAGAGGGGAAGGAAAGGGTCTGATCCGCTTATCAATTTCGACACTATTTTTGTTGGTGGTTTGGTGAAAGCAGGAAAGTCGAAAGAAGCCACTAAGTATGTGGAGAGGGTGATGAACAGAGGAATGGAGGTGCCAAGGTTTGATTATAATAAGTTCTTGCACTACTTTTCAAATGAGGAAGGGGTGTTTATGTTTGAGGATGTGGGGAAAAAGTTGAGAGAGGTAGGGTTGGTTGATTTGGCAGACATACTAGATAGATATGGGCAGAAGATGGCTACTAGAGATAGGAGAAGGAACAGACCTCCAGTAACTGAAGATACTAATGGCTAATAAGCGGCAATGCAAGTCTAATGGCTGTACAGAGTGATGTCAAAAACCAAAGTTTATTGGAAATGAGGCAGCAGATTGATGAAACCTCAACATTTCCAAGTCTAGTGACAGTGGAGAAATCTGGCTTGCAAGAAGCACATGACTGAGGTATACAGCCCTCAGTAGTGTTATATCTGTATTATATTATCCTTGGTTTTCCAGTTTTATAGACTAAATGCTTTTTGGTTATTTCTCTTACAATTATTTGGAGGTTTCTGTGAACCCATCATTTAGAATAATGGTGGTTTAGGGTGGAGCTTGTGGCATTTACTGCTTCTGAGTATAATTTTGTTTTTGGAAGTCATGACTCATAACATAACTCACAATCTTTTCTATATATATAAAAACAATCAGGGTAGAAAGACGTTTACAGCTTTCATGCTTCCAAGCTAACCCAGCAGAAGTGCATACCTTCGAAATTTCCTACTTTGCAATGATTGATATCAAACCCTCTGTCTAACCATTGTTTTTGCTTTTAATATAACTAAAAAGTATTGAGCTGTTTTTATTTCTCTTCAGCAGCAGTATTTGTTCTGTAGCTGGTAATTTGTTGAAGTGCTTTCAATCCGTTAACTTTCCTTCAGCATCATGTCTTGCTCTTAAGTAGAACCAAAGATGTTACTGAATTTTTTTAAAAAAATAAAAATAAAAACTAATGAGTGTGAATTGATAAATGATTCCTTTTTATGTATAACATTTGATTCCTTTAATCTCACAACTTGAAAGTTGTATATGTGATGTTCTTTAATGTATTAGAAAATGGAACGTTGTCAAAGTTGAATTTATTTAGCAGACATGAAGATGGTGCAGCTCATACACTAGGAATTCTTTGTTGCATGTAAGGGTGCTCATAATACCTTGGGTAGTAGGATTACTCTTTTGTATTTTGAAGGGAGTGGCTCAAGGGATAGAGAAAATTATGAGCGAAGCAACCTCAACATGGAAATGATCTTGAACTTTCTTTGACTTCTCTCTCTCCCTCCCTCTTTTTTTCCTTTCCCCCCCACTACCCTGCCGTTGAACCTTTTTATGATATTGGCTAGAGAGTAGAGATAGAGATCCCCCCCTCTTTCTGGTTGGAATTTGTGATTGAAACTTCAGCACTAATCATGTACAGAATGAAAAGCATCATCAAACTTGCAAATATTTGTTTATGATGCCAAGATATATCAACTGACTATCTTAATTTCTTGTATAGCTACTAAGTTAGGATCCTTTGATTGTTTGTTATCATACTGTTCTGAATTGGTGGAGAGAGGTGTGAAAATTAGGCAATTAGGCCTAAAGTTCAAACATAGTTTCTGGGAGATGTTCTCGTATGTTTTGTTGTGTAGACTCATCTGTTAATTGTTGTAGACAATTCAAAGCTTGAATTTAAGATTTGCTGATTATTCTGCCAAAAGTTATTAATTTGTCAACCTTGATTTTAAGTTTATGTTCTGCACAGTTTATGAGGCTGATAGGACCCATGGCCCAAATGAAGTTGGCCCAATAGGAAGTAATGCTTATGCTCTCCAAGGATGGGAAGATTCTCTGCTACCCAAATTTAGGGATCCCATATCTTTTAGGTGCTGTGTTGTCACCCAATTAGTGGGTTTGTTATTATTCAGTAATTAGGTCATTTCCATGTAAGCCTCTATATATGGCAACAAATTATATGAGTGAAGGCAGAGAAAGTATAAACCAAAAAATTCTATCTTCTTCCTTAATTTATGGAGGTATTTTCTTGGCCTCTAATACAGAGGAATCATCAACTCACACTCCCTCGTATCCATACTCTATCAATTGGTACTTTCATTCATGAACCATGTCTCCTCATTTTCATCTCCACCAGCTCAAGTCTTCCATCATTGATCTCAAAACTTCCTTCACTAAATACAAAGTTTCATGGGATCAATACAATGAATCCTTCTTGCAAGTAATACAAATCTTGCAAACTGAGATCCAAACCCTTCGCAACCCAAACACAGACCCACTTCCACCATGCCAACCTCAAACCTTCCTACCTCAGCCAGTACCCAACTCCAACACCACCACTGCAAACCTCTTAGCTATCATAGCCAATTTCTTCGTCTCTGAAACAGACCATAGATCGTAGATGCTTGTTGCTGAAGAGAAGATTGTTCAGGACAACTATAACGACGACATCGTACTCATTCCAAGCCCTCAACTTCTATTTCTCACCCCCATTGGCACCGAAACGTCGAGTCCGCTTCTGCATGTTGTTCCGCAGGTTTTGGCTCTGACCAACATTTGTCTCGCCACCATAACTCTACCATCGCCACCACTGCCGATCTGGTTCTTCGGCGAGCAAGGAAACGGGTCCTCCACTCTCCTTCCAGCACCCTCACGCCAACTCGTGACCGCCATGCTTCGCCTCGACGTTCGCCTCTTCTGCTTCGATCCCGGCGGGGCTCGATCGACAGTCCGCAACTCCGCCTTGCGCCGCAGTCTTCACAATAGGAGGATCCCGTAACGGCCTATCATTTCCCTTTATGCATGTAAGCCTCTATATATGGCAACAAATGATATGAATGAAGGCAGAGAAAGTATAAACTAGAAAATTCTATGTTCTTCCTTAATTTCTGGAGGTATTTTCCTGACCTCTAATACAGGAAAGTCATCAACTCACACTCCCTCATATCCATACCCTATCTGATGACAACCAAATGGTGAGGTTGCCTTGTTGATGATTTTTTGGTTGAATTCTTAACAAGTTAATGTGAAACCAATTTTGGAACCAAAATAAGAAGAAGAAAGAAACAAAATGGAAGAAGATAAGAAGATGGATGGCTCCACAAACATGTAGTTTGATAAGCCTGTGAGGTTCGCCACAAGAATCTTGGATTCTTGATAAGAACTAGTTTGGCTCAACCAAGAACCAATGAGACAATAATCTCACAAATATGGATTCAATCCAAAATTCAACATCCAAAGTTATCATTTCAAAGTGTAAATGGTGTGTACAAATAGTCCCAAGGCTGCCTACTTTGGCTTGCTTTGTTTACCCAAGATTCCATAACCTTCCCACCTAATAACTCACATAACTTCTCAACTAAATGACCACTTAACTCACCAAAATAACTCAACCACCAAAAACTCACGCCCCACCCCCTTAAATGACTCTTACTCACTCATTATGTGGTGGTTACACTTACTTCTCAAATTAAAAATGTAACCCCCATAATTACATCAATTATTCTCACACTAAAACAAGCTAAAGATTCCTACCACTAAGACATATTAGCAAAATTGGACCCACTTACATAATCCACCATTACACTTATTGAAATTAAAAGAAAGCAATTAAAATTGGAATCTTATTCTTGGTGCACGCCCCATTTGAACATGTTCATGGGTCTTCTAGTTGAATGAGATGAGTTATCAATTTGGGCTCCATTCCACTTGGTCTCATTCTTGGGCCTGCTTTCATCAAAATAGCCAACATGTAATTAAGAGCTTGTTGGGCTTTCTTGTATCTAACTCTTGTCATGGGCGTACCAAGTCCTTGATTTGATTCTTGATCCATGGTCTTCATTGGGCTCATATCATCCTTGTTGAAAAGTTGACTTGCCCCCTAGCTCATATCACCATCAGAGGCATATATGAAGTCTTTCAAAAGAATAGTGTTATTTACACACACAGTCTTGTATTTGTACAATTTTGTCCATTTGATTGTAGTTGATCTCATCTCATTTTCTTCGTATCTACACTGTGATGTGAGGTGATATTCATCTTAAATTAGTGCACCAGGCAAATTTTATTTATTTTTTGAAAATCCCTCAAGCAATACCATCTTTTATTTCATTGACCTTTAGCTGGTTCGTTCTTCCTTTTTTTTTCAACAAAGAACTACCAAAACTGTTCCTTGCATGCATTTTACTTATCTTGGTCGCCACCTAAAGTCATGCATGAAGTATCAAGTTTATTTAGATCTTGGCTATTTACTTTAGTCAAAGATCTTTTACTCATCAAACTATAATATTGGTGTTAATCTTGCTTAGGGGCTGGCTTTAAAGTTCAAGTAACTAATTTGAAAGCAAACATGACGTGGTCCCAGCAAGCTAGAATTAGAACTGAGAACTGAAAATAACCATATGTTGCAAGCTCTGGCTGATGTTTAATTGAAAGTATAATCACAGAATCAGACAATTGAATTAAATAATAAGTCCGAATTTCCAAACTTGAAATATGAGCTAACATCAATGACCCCTATGTTTCTTATCTAAAGTTTATAGATTTTAATTTAGGCCTTTTAATTAACTATTAAAAGTAGTTTTTATAATGACCCCTATGTTTCTTATCTAAAGTTTACAGATTTTAATTTAGGCCTTTTAATTAACTATTAAAATTAGTTTTTATAGAAGGCGTTTCAAAATACACTGAGACACCCACCTACCCCTCTGGCATTATTGCAGAATGAGGGAATCACCATTTTGATCATTGAAATTGTAGAGTAGTGATAAGTTAGCCAACACATTAACAAATAGGTAAAAACGTCCCCCAAATTGAAAACGTTATTACATTAAGGAATCCCAAATTAAGAAACATCGTCAAATTGAACTAATTTGATCGATTTTTTTTCAATTTGGTGGATGTTTTTATCTATTTTTTAATGTGAAAAACCAAATTGTCACCATCCTATAATTTTCGGGACTAAAATTATGATTCACTCTGGCTGAAAAATCACACTTCACAATGGATTCATGGCTCAATTTCATTCTTGAATTTCGTGGCTGTTGACATTCTCTCTCAAAAATCAGTGATTGTTTAGCAGAAAGGTTTGTATGTCCAATGATCAATAAAAAAATCATGAACGGAAAAAAATGCTTACAAGGTATTAAATGAATGAATCATTACAAACACCTTTGACAAAAAAATGAAATGGAGCTAACTTCAACATGAAACCTTCACAATCTACAGCTTCCTCAATAGCCCGACAAAATTTGCAAAAATATGGAAAAACGTCAGGGCTCCGAGCAATATATACAACCCGTGCCAACCAAAAAACCCATTCTTTGAAACTGCACAAACAATAACAAAATACTGCAGTCCAAAGGACAGATAAGTTGCAGTAAATTCTGAAATGCAGAGAGGATTCAATTCACAAATTTGTCAGAAGATTCTTGGAAGGTGTTTAGCTTAAACACCATTATCCAAAATCCAAATAGCAGTGCTTCTTGCAGAGTTAAATTAAATGCTACCCAGTATAGTAAAATGTTTAGAAGAATTACCAGAGCAAAAATAGTGTTCATCCGCCATGGTGAGACAAAATAGTGCTCAATCAATCATTTTTTCAAAAATGGTTTCTGACAGACAAGTAGCCGCTGGTCACTGCCATTCTGAAGGTCAATTAACCTTGCTTCCCAACGTACTTGTGTTGCAAGTGTGCGAGCCATCTCTATAGCTCCAATGTTATCAGAAAGAATGATCCATCCCTACCAAGCCATGTAACCCTATGTCAACATATTAGACTTCACAGACCATTCCCAATATACTGTCACTGACAGATATTTGTATTAGAAAAAAAAATAAAAAAATCCAATGAACTGTTCTGAGTGTGACTCTCACGAATAAATGAGCATGCATGAATAGAGTCAACTGATTAAAAAGTATCAGCAAGCTGGAGGTTATGTAAAAAAACAAAGATGTTGAAAGGAAGGGGAATGAAAGTGCCAGATTATTGTTCTGCTTATAAATGATGTATTTTCTCCATAAGCATAATACAAAAATCAAGTTGTCACTTTGACCGTTCCAGCACAAACAATCCTGATAATGAATATATAGGGGACATTGTATTTGTACCTCTGGACGCAGTATTCTATCCATCTCTAAGAATAAGTCTATCATGTTGCACCTCTCTGAAGCAAGATGAGAGATAAGTCCATTCCCATGAAGCATATCATATGTCCGGGGGTAGGTGGGGAAAGGCTCGCACCTGTAGATCAATCAGCAGATCACAAAAATGAACCATTTACTTTTCAAGAGCATCATAATGACTCTAATGAAAAGAAAATTTACAGATGAAACTCAAAAACAGGAGGATATTCCTTGGAATTGGATTTTCCAATAATCCAAGTAGTTTCAAGCCAACAGATGAAGTACATGCACGCATGCTAATTCCTATCTCCAAATTCAGTCATAAAATGAAAACAAAATTAAGAAAGCTAATGGTGTGTTTGATAGAACTGAATATTTTTTAGCACTTCAATTTCGGCATTGAATGTTTAGTGATGAAAATTTTCAGCAATGAAATTGTGATGCTTGAAACTTCATTCTAAGAGCTGAATGTATATAAAGGATACTGTAGTCATTTTGTAAAGAAAATGAGGCTATATTAACCAAAACGAATGTCATTTAATAATTTTATTAAATAAGGAGTTACTCCAGAAAGCATTCAGTGACCTCCCATATGCTAAATATTTTCAACATTATTTTCACTTGAATCCATTCTTTGATATGTATTTAACAAACACTACTTAATCATTGGAATTTTTCATATTGAGCAGTCAAAACTCAAAAGTCATAAACATATCAAGTTATTTATATAAACGACTGTTTCTTTTTCAGCTAACATACACCACTCCTGTTGTATGCTATTAGAGTATGTTAAGGAACAGGTAAGAGCTATATATTAATCAGGCTTTAATGGTATTATCATCCCCCATGTCTCACCTCCAGTCAATTTTATAAACACTTTGTTTAGGAGTAGGACACTCAACTACTTGCCTAGACCAAGACCAAAAAGCAACTTACCAATCATGCATAACACCAGCAAAACCTCTATCTAGTATAAGAGGAAGTGAATTAGAAGCCCTGGCAGGAACAACATTCATGACCCAAACTGATTTTTTATCCTCCAGAAGAGCAGCATTTAAACCCCCATAATTAGCACTCATGTCCATCACATTGCGTATCATGTTGAATGGAGGTAGTGGATCTTCATCTCCTGGTCTCTTCGGATGGTCAGAGAAAATTAGCGGTGTAAGCAATGACCAATAATTCTTTAGAGATGATCTCCAGAATTGTAAGTCTTCAAAAAAATCTTCAGGCTCAACACCTGCTATAACAGAGAAAGGGTCAATGAAAAAGTACAGCAATACAAAATGGGAATGAAGGTAAGAAGGACCTGAAGCAGATAAGCATAAAGCTTTTACAATCAATACTTTCCATGAATTTTAAGTTCATATGAACTCAATTCAGATCCAGAGGATCTGTTTTGTATTGCAATCCAGCGCTTGCTAGAGGTTCCGCTTATACATGGTACAAGAGGCTGATAATATGACTGAACATCATTGACTTCTTTGCATAGTGGTATGGCATGCTTCTTGCTACAGCATAAGGAACTTAGTTATAGTAGTAAACTACTCCAAGTGATCCATGGAGAAAACCAATAGCAGAACTAATAGTAGTTGATATTTGTAATCTCGAACAAACAGTCTATAGACTATATTATTATTAAACAACACAAGCATTTACATTAATACAATCATCTTTACCGAGATGCATAGCAATCGACATCAGCAGTTTTCTGCCAGATGAATGTCTCATCTTGCTGAGCTAGAAGAGTCCAACAGAGTTGCTGGGCCAGCTCTTCCATCAGCATCAACATGTCTCTCTTTTTCTCCTGTGATGAACTTCCCTGAGGCCTGCTTGTGGGCGAGGTTAAAACAAAGTATCCTCCAGGTTTAACAACGCGGTCAACTTCTATAAGGAACATTCCATCTGTCGGATGAAGCCAATGTTAGAGAGCAAAAAGAAAGCAGCAGTTCACATAGAAGCTAAATTGATTTGCTATGGTACAGGGCAACCTAGGAGAGAAGAGGATGTGAATTTTTTTAAGAAGTCTACTGCCAAGGAAGCAAGGACAATAAATTAATGCCCATTAACAGAATATAATTACCTTTTTCATCCCAAATGATGCCACACTGAGCACAGTGGACCATGTCATATGATAATGAAGGATATGGCAGCTTTCTTGCAATAAAATTCCCAATCATAGCAGGAAGGCCTCTCTCAAGGGCCAGTTGAACCTGGCTGCCAGTTGCTTCATATGCTGCAATACAGACTGCCATTAATTTCAGTGATGCCAAATGAGCTCCAAAGCTACCAAATCCACAATTTATGTCTAGTATGGTGCGAACCTGCCATAATGTGATCATCATAGATCAGTCACATATAGTATGCTATAAAAAGATTGTGGTCCTTAAAGAGAATCAAAACAAGACTTTACCAGACAATTAATCATTTTTGCACACAAACCAGCCCTGTCAAACATTATGGTCCCGAAAGAAGAACAAATTGTGAACAATGATAGATGAAATACTTACACCAGCTTGAAGAAACTCAGTCTCACTTCCCAATCCTATCATCTCTGCAAGTTGGCGAGAGTAATCTTTCACGCCATCAAAGATCAGCCCATCTTCTGATTGAAAAGCAATTTGGTTCTCTTCTAGTAGCATTAACCTAGATAATTTTTTGCAGAACTTTAGAAATAGAAAAACCCCATTCATCAATAATCATGATCAAGAAACACCTTGTAAAGTTGCAGTCATTCAAGCAGTTTATTGTTATCGCTGAAACACTTTTTTAGCCAAAGAAGGTCAACTTCGCTGTCTTCCAATCAACTTAGAGAAAGAAGTACCTTTTGGTCATGCTTCCAGATGAAAGAAATTGGTCTTTGGTTATCTTCACATTTCCGCTCCATATAATATCCCTGCCAATTGGCCATCGCAAGGGAATCTTATATTCCTTTGGAGGGCGAACCAAGCACCTCTCTTCTTCAACCGACAGTTCACAATGCCGATCAAACACCTCGCCATCTTTAAATCCTGCTAACAAGTTGGCCGTAACATTATAGCAAGGCACAAAATTCTCTCTTTCCTTGCCACAAAGGCCGAGTTCTCTTTGTCCACTGACACCAGCTGACACAGACTTCAACTCCAAATAATCGACTGCCGCTTGCTCTTTAAACCTTCTATAGTTTGTGTAGATGAGAGATACCGGAATGTGAGTCTCCGAATCAATAATACTCGAAGAAGATGAACCTAAGACGGCAATCAGCACGAGCAGACTGATTAGACACAGGAATATCCAGCTCACCGGGGGTCTAGGGCCAATAATGATGTACAATTTATTGAACCAGGAGCTTCTCATGTCCAAATCCTGGAACTTATTTTAATAGAAAGACTCAAAATTGTAAAAAAAATCCGCCAACCCAAAATTCCAACAGCAGCAAAAACCACAACCTATCACAACATAGAGGATTATATATATATTATCATGAATCCTCACTATCCCTACAAGCATTGAAACAATAGCTCACACTCCTTCCCCAATAACGAAGGAACGGATTCATCAAAAAAATTCAATGACCCAAAATTCTGAATCAAACGCAATTCTTAAAGAACCGATCAGACCGCCTGCAACACAAATTCAAAGAGATTCACATCATTAATCAATGCACCCATTTTCTCAACAAAAAAAAAAAAATCCCCAAGATTCCCAACAACCAAACAGGGAACTTTACAGTTTAAAAAAAATAAAAAACAACACAAAAATCAGAATGAAAAATAAAACAGCTCAGATCAAAGGTAAGAAAAAAATTAAAATAAGAAGTGAAAACAGAGAGGGAAATGGATGATTAGGGTTTTGTTTGGTACATACCAAGGAAGGAAGTTGAGTTAGTTAAGAAGAGAGTGAGATTGAGAGAGCAATTGCCAATTGGGGGAAGAAGATGAGTGAGTCCAGCTTTGTTGTATTGTTATGTTTGTTATAGCTGCGTTTGCATTTGCCATTTATATACCAACAAATCATTCATGTGATGTATCAGATCCAAATAGGGAAAGATACAAATATTTATATAAAAAACATAGGTATGATATTAATATTTTGGAAAAACGAAAACGAACAAGGAATAGTTGCTATTAATTGTGTTTTTTTGTTTCCACTAAGAACAAGGAATAATTGCTATTAATTGTGTTTTTTTGTTTGCACTACCGTGCCTTCAATGTTACGGCAACATAACATCTCTTTATTTAATTATCAAGGTGAAATAGTTATTCAATCACTAACTTATTTTATAGTTTATTCAACTACTTTAGGCTCAAAAAGAAAGAAACTTAAAAAATTTAATTTCTTACCGGATCATAAGTAAAAACTACTCCCTCCGATCTTTATTGTAAGAAACAAACGAGTCTTTTTTTATTCCAAAATATAAGCATCAATTTTCACTTATATTAAATACTAATTTTCAATATTACCCGTAATTAATTACTGTCATTAATTATAGGTTAACAGAGTATTAGTTAATATTATATGAATGAGTATTTTTGGAAATTTATATAAGTATTAATTACAATTAGCTCATTTCAACACATTTCCTTAGTCGGTGTGTTTTAAGGTTTTGATTATTATAATAAGGATCGGAGAGAGTTTTTTTTTTTGTGAATAAGAAAAAACTAATTTAATTACTTTAAAATAATATAATTAACTAAGTGTCGAAAAGGTAAGGATACGCCAATACGTTTAAGAATAAGAACTCAAATTTGATATTTAGAAACCGATTGCATTTCACAAAATGGTTGGTGCCTTAACTTCTACCCTCTTTCTTTATCTCTTTTATTAGAAGTATGATAGCTATATATTGGAGTCAACGAGAAAAAAAGAAAAAAGAGAGATTGTATTTACGAAATTTAATGCTAATTTTACTAAATTAGCTTGACACTTAACCTCTATATATTAATTTAGAGATGGATCATTCTATATACGAATTCTCTCCTCCTTAATATGTCATGTGTCATTTTTTTTAAATGCATTTCAAAATTTTATTTTATTTTACTTATTTTTCATTTATTTATTTTTATTTTCAAGATAAATATTTCTGATTACTATAATTTCATTAATTAATTATTATAAACAAAAAAAATTCACTTATTGATTTTGTTTGTTTAATTCTATTGTCTTTTAGGACAAATGTTTCTAATTACTAATTCTAATTTCAGGATTGTATAGTAACTAGTAATAATTTCTGGATCTTTTACTAATAATTATCTACTATTATTTACAAATAATCAACCCTACATATTAAATTAGAGTACCGATTCTTGAACGTCAGTCATACTCCATGGCCAGTCGACCACAGCTTCTATTCCTTAGTAAGCCAAGGGGCGTCAATACATTAAGCAATTTCTTAATTTTTTAAATATATTTTCAAATATAATAATTAATAGTTATTATTATCAAATCAGCTGATAATTAACTTATTCCTATTAACTATTTTCCTTTTCAATATAAAGATTTATAAAGTAAAAATATCCACACCTATATATTAAAATAGAGTATATTCTCTTAATAGTGATTAAATCTCTCAAGTATATATTTAGATGATTTTTTGTAATTATTTTTAAAAATAGAAAATAAAAACAGAAAAATGAAAATAAAGAAAACATGCCCTAAAGATGTATCCACACTTGATTTGATAAAGCTCATAGAGATCTCAACAATAAATGATCTAATGGCATACACTCTTACTTTCTCACTTTAAAAGAGTTTACTGTATGCTTTTTGTTCAGCTTTCAACTAAAAGGATGGGGGCGGTAAAATCCAATCTATGACAACTTCATCATAAAAGCATTCATACCATGTCATAAACAAACTCTCTCAAAAGCCATAGTCGGCCCAATGGGAAGGCTACTAAAGCTCTAACTTTAAGCCTCCTACAAGTTCCTTTCCTTGATTTTTTATAAGGTCTATCGAGCAAACATGGCCTCCCCAATTAGGTCCCTATTTTTTACAAGGCCTCTCGAGCAAACAAGGCCCCTCTGAGTATATTGTGTCGGCTCTGTCAAAAGCTTAAGCTATAAGGTGACCAAAACAATGAGGTAACTTCAAGAAGAATACATGTAAATTCCCTACTACCATGTCTCTCTGTCTCCCTCCCCTTGACAGAAAAATAACACATTGTGAATTGGTTGAATCTCATAATCATCAGCAAAATCATTGATTATCCAGCCATTACCCACACAGTGGGATAAATACAGCTTAACAGGTTGCACAAGCTTTGAAGGAATTAATTAGAACATCTTCTTTCAGATTATGACCTGTCAAACAGAAAACAAATAAGCAAGTTAACAAGCTGAAAAGGGTCTTTCCACTATTCAAAATTGCTCCTAGACCAGAAAAACTCATCTATTACCTATGAAGACTATCTTATTCATCCTGATTTCTTCATTTTCCCACTTGCGAGCTGGAACAATCTCATATAGTTCCCTCACTGCCTGCCAGATTTTCAGGAATAAATGGTTTGACAATAAATATATAACAAACCTAAGAGACAAAGTAACAATGGAGCCAATTAAAAGGTATCTTAATTATAAAATATAAACAAAATTTTATGAGGCCAACCAACATTGAAGATAACCATAAACCTACTTAAGATACAGAACAACATGAATAGAGCCATCTCGGTCTTACTCATTGTATTAGCATAAGATAACTTCTGGGAAAATAGTATAATTTACCTGCATAGTATGCAGTTGATCAGAATTTTGAACACTTAACACTCCTTTGCAACGATATACATCCATATCATATTTCTTTTCCCAGAGAATCTCCTCAAGCCATATACGAGTCTGTCAGCGTTTAGTGCAAGATATAAATACAAGATTAGACATGGAAAGGTTTATTCAAAATATTGAATTTAAAACAGTGAATTCAGTAAAGAACAAATCTTTCACTGTTATGCATTACAGAAACAAACAATAGATTGAGATTTAAGTGAAGAGAAAGTAGTATTCTAGCAGCATATACAAGTTATCCCCACAGGGCTCGGTGGTGCCAAGTAGGGAAATAAAGGAAATATTTTTTAAATAAGTTTCCTGCTTTTTCTGCAGCAGTTAATTGTTAAAAAAAAAAAAAAAAACTATGTTGATAGAAGCTAATAAAAAAGGAAAATTTTCACGTGATTTATAATGTAATCTACAATAACACGATGAATGGAATTTGAAAATCTACCTTATCAAGATCAACTGTCCGTCTCTCAGAGATGCATATAGTTCTCACGCCACTGTCATGAAGCTCCTTTGTAGACAAAGAATGGCTTTCTTCTAACAACGTCTCTAAATGTTTGGCATGCTGAAGAGAGAGTGAAGGTATATATTAGTCATGTGCAGCCATGCAGGTGAGAAAAGAAATACAAAACTATTGATTAATAACAAAATATATGCATAATTAAGATTAACTGCAGTATCATAGGCTTGGCGGTTTAATATCTTAGACAGTTCAACTTGACATCTGACGGAATGAATTATCTCTGCAAGGGAGTTAATGTTATGTATTTCCTCCTCAAGTTTCTCCAGAGCTCCAGAGCCCTCTGCAGATACCAAATCAACCTTGTTAAGAATTATAATGTCCTGAAACAAGCCGCAAAATTATCAGCTCCCAGTACTTAATTCCACTATATCAAATCACTATTAAGAAAGAAATATTGTTGTGATAATATTATGGTACCCTATGTTAAATGCTTGTACTAATTGTACTACTATGTACATGACCTAAATTATTAGTATAAATAGGGTTATAAGGTCAATGTTATATAATATAATAACAACTAATTAGAGACTCGTGAGTGAAATATATCTTCTTGTGTTTCCTCTGTATCTCTTTTTTCCCCTTTCCATCAAATCTCTAAATTTTGGCAATTATCAAATGAGAAAAGGAGAAATACATTATCAACAAGAATCAAAACCCAAATTCGGTTCATATAATAAACAATTACCGCAAACGCTATCTGAAAATAAGCTTCAGGGGATGAAGATGAGCCACGATGCTTGTCAAGTTGGAAGTGGAGATTTTTGGCATCCACCACCTATGTGGGAAGAAATTCAATTAAAAAAGTGCCAATGAGGCACAAGCCATGCTCTCATATACCAAGGAAAGAAATAGCTTCTACCATGAAAGTGGAAACCAAGCCATAAAACTTAACATGATAAAAGTATATTAGTTCATAAACCGAGACAAATACTATACGATGTCCTACCTCAGTCTCCAAGAACTTTTCTTTCACACAGAAAAATGTCATTTTTGCTGTGGAGTGGAGACAGCAACTAAAACAGTTTCATTTGATTGAAATGGAATAAAAGTATAAAACAACTAAAAAGAGCAACCGGGTGCTATAAAGCTCCCACTATACACAGGGTCCAAGCTAAGGATCGGACCTACTATAAAACAACTACTCCCTTCAGTCCACAATATAAGAAACAAATAAGTCCTTTTTTTTGTCCAAAATATAAGAAACATGCATCACTTTTCACATATATTAAATTCTAATTTCCAACATTGCCCTTACTAATTATTGTCAATAATTATAGGCTATCAAATATTAATTAAAATTAGAATGGGTGTTTTTGGAAATTTATATTAGTATTAATTACAATTAACTCATTCCAATACATTTCCTTGGTCTGTGTTTTAGGTTTTTGTTTCTTATATTGTGGACCGGAAGGAGTATAACAAAAAATGACTTATTTTACAGATAAATACAGAGTTAACTTAAATACAATTTATATAGAAAATTACAGTGATATTCATGCCCAAGAAAGAAAAGACAAAACTAGTAATGAATTTTAACCAAAAAATATACTTACAGTGACGATAGAATCGAGCTTTACAGATGATTCCAACTGTTCATCCAACCAAAGAACAGATGCCAAAGGTGCTGGATTTGCCAATCCAGTGGTTTCCAGCAATATATGGTCAATCCTAGAGACACACATTGTACCAAAAAAAATTGCTTAATTTTGGAAATATATTCAGCAAAGTTGACCCACTTTACTACAACTATATCGATCTATAATAGAACCAAAATGGGGGTTTGCCGAAAATGAAGCAGAAGATTAAGTGTCATTTAACAGTTACTTGCTTCAATTTTCTATGCTTCAAATCGAACACAAAAGTTTATGTGTTTTCTTGTTTTACCTCTCCTTTCTCTGCACAAGCTGCTCTAGTGCTTGAACCAAACTATGCTTGACTGTGCAACATACACACCCATTGGCAAGCTCAACCCATTCTTCAACCAGTGCACCACCATCCCCTTCATTTATCATTGCCCTTTCCACTCCAATTTCCTCACCAAACTCATTCAATATGACAGCAATCCTCTTCCCATGTTGTGAATTCAAAATATGGTTTACCAGCTGAAAAAACAATGATTCAGTTGCTAGATCACAATCCTCATTCCAAAGACAAGTAACAAGAATCAACAGGAACAGAATAATACAAAAAAGAAAGAAAAAAAGTGAAAGAGCATTAAATTTACACTACCCAATTGCCCAAAAGTTATAAAAATGGAAATGATTCAGTTAGAAGATCAAAATTACACATCACATAATTGAAACACTATCATCCCAAAAACTAGCAGTAACAAGCAACAACACGAACATAATAAAAAAAAAAGCAGTGGTGAAAAAGCACACCAATTTACACTACTCAATTGCCCAAAAGTACGAAAAATGGAAATGATTCAGTTAGAAGATCACAATTACACATCACACATCATTGAAACACTATCATCCCAAAAACTAGCAGTAACAAGCAACAACAAGAACATAACAAAAAAAGGTGAAAAAGAACACCAATTTACACTACCCAATTGGCCAAAAGTTAGAAAAAATGGAAAATATGAGTGAATCAAGTGCAGAAAAAAGACGGTGGTGTTTGGAATGGGGCAGAGAAATGGAAGCTTACAGTGGACTTGCCAGCACCAAGATAGCCAGTGATGAGACTAACCCCAACAGAAGATTGCTGAGAAATGGATGCACCATCATCATGGTCTTGAATCTGAACAGCTAGAGGTGGATCCTCTCCGTCTTCGTTGTGCTCCATCTTCAACTGGTTCGTTCTTCTGTGTTCTGTTCTGTTCTGTTCGTGGGTATCTTATTTTATTATTTTTTTTTTTTGTAACAATAAATAGTTTTTGGTCTAATATTCATTTGGGCCTAGAAATTCGAGATACTCGGCCCGTTTCCTGTTTGGGTCGACCGGGTCAGACTTGGACCAACCTGATTGTTGATCCAAGCTAGTTCTGAATCACCCCAAGAGTGAGAGCCAAGGAGGGAATAAATGGTTGTGTAATTGTGTTGGGCAGAATATTGTTAACCGAACCCAAAACAAAAATGTGTTGTACATATTTGGAATAAAGATTTATTGTCTCATTTGAATGTATATATCATATTTTGTTCCCACCAATAATATTTTTACACATAACATAACTTAAAATTTAAGTAATTTTAAAAAGATAGAATATGTGACAAGATAGTATTGATGT
This sequence comes from Sophora flavescens, assembly GCA_030762895.1. Lineage (NCBI taxonomy): Eukaryota > Viridiplantae > Streptophyta > Magnoliopsida > Fabales > Fabaceae > Sophora > Sophora flavescens. Next base: position 129,246,336 of record CM061065.1, read on the forward strand.
GGACAATGTGAGGTATATCAAAATGAGACAACAAATTCTCATCCCAATTAATGGTCATGAATTGGGAGTTGAGTTTGTAGCATTTTGTTGAGCGGACAAATCTGCTTGTCGATCCTAAAATGATAAAGATTGTTTCAATTTCAACAGTTTCATAACTTGAAACAAGTTTATCACTTCTTAAGGCATATAAAAAAGAGAGCAAATTCTCATTGAAAAATTACATTATCACTCCATAAAATATCAGAAACTTGCAGATTCGGATAACTTCGAGATAGGAGGAGCGGGCCAAAGCAATAATAGTCGAATCTCACAAGCTCATCTTGGGAGAATGCACTAGGACTCAGTCATGCGACCCATGGTCAGGCTCCAAAACCGGGACTGTACACCCATGAAACAATCACACGACTCAAGATCAGGCAGTATGACTCGGTCATGTGCACCAAAAACGGATCTACTGAAATGGCACAAAACAACATTAAAGGGGGTTAAACCTCGCAAAACAGATTTTCTAGCACAAATCAAAACAAGAGCATATGAGATGCTTTATACAAACATTTGTCGGAAGGATAAAACACTTGGAACTATTGCAAACACTCCCCAAGGGTTAGTAACTTAAAAGCAGTAAATAAAAGGATATGAAAGGGAAAGTATACTCAGGTTTATCCTGGTTCACCCATAAACCTTGGGCTACATCCAGCCCTTGGCTTCACCAAGGTTTTCCACTATAACTAATCAGGTTACAGATAAGTATTATTTGCATACCTAGCTTCTTCAGACTCCTTCAAGTATTGTTTGCACACCTAACCTCTCCAGGCTCCTTAACAAGTATTCTTTTATCAAGCCTCTTCAGGCTCTACAAGAAATGAGGTTTTTTTGAAGCAACAGTTTCAAGATGCTTCCCTTAGAGACAAAGGCCTTGATGACTTGCTCAGATGCTTCCTTCAGAGTATTCTTCATTGACTGACAAGTTCTTCAGATGCTTCTTTGTTCTGGTGAGATTTGACAATCCTTCAGACGCTTTTAGCTTCAAGTAAATAACCTTGCTTGATGTCTGCTTTTTAGACAACTTGTAGAAGTTGTATGTTTAAGCTGTAACCTGATCTTGACTTGAGTTGGTCTTCAATCTATCTTCAGAGATTGCATATATATTTGGCTTTGCAATCCTTTTTAGAAACTTGTTGAAACATTCTTGATGCAACTTACAAGAGTTCTTGACTTTTGCAATCTTTGTTGCAAAGATGTGAAAATTTTGTTGTTCATTCATTTGATATACCACAAGAATTTATGTCTTTATAAGCTTTGCTTTGAGTGTACTCCGGCCTTCATTCTTTAGGGATCTTCAATTTGTTATAGAAATATCATATGCATAGATTTATCTTTAGCTTTTGATCCAATCTACATATGCATTTGCCTTTTAACTTGATTATGATTATCAAGACTTTTATTCAACCTAAGTTGACTTTGCTTCATCATCTTTAAGAGAACTTATGATTGAATCTTCCATTGGACGGTTGGACTGAGCTTTGATTGGTAGATTACTAATCAGAGGCTTGCTTCAGTTGAATCTTGACTTTAACTATTAGACGCATATACTGCACTTTGTTCTTCCATTATTTTCTTTGTTTAATCTGTACTCAGATTATCTATCTTGCACATCTCAAGTAAAGAATTAAAAATGCTCAAATAGTTCGTTTAAAATCATTTGCTTAATGTTTGGATTCATAAAAACACAAGGGTCGGACGCTTGACACAGAGTCAGACACGACCCACGATGAGGTTCTCGGACTCGATATTCAAGTGCATCAAGGGCTCTGTCATGTGACACAAGATTAGGCAGTGTTTGGGTTAGTTCAATTGACGATAGAAAAAGCATATTAAGTTATTTATTTTTCTTATGAGGTAAGGTTTTTTCACGGTCATCAAAGAAGCAAAAGACTATGCCTTGCCTTCAGCAAAAGCAAAATATATTGCAACTATTAGGGTAGCATGTGAAGCCATCTGCCATAGAAGAATTCTGAATGATAAACCAAGGGTCTCCGCCTACAACTTTTTGTGCCAATACGTCCTCAATAGTAAGGGGTTGCAAAAAATCCATTTAACCATGATTCAACCAATCCATCCACATGTAAATCTAACTCAATCCATCCATTTACAAAAAAAAATAAAATTGATTGGATTAGAAATAAGGCATTGCATTAATTAGAATTTACTTTCCTAAAATAAGGCACTATGTACTTATGGTTCAAATATGTTAACAATCTTGAACTTATGTAAAAGTTTTAGATAAATAGGTGTTGCATGAGTTGCAAAGCAAGACATGAAAAGGATTATGAAAAAAATAAATAACATCTCCTCTCCTAAGGCTAAGATCTTATGACTGCCACATTAGTTTTTTCAGATTCTAATATCTTCTAACAAGTATAGATATTTAACAATATTAGAAGTTAGAAGTTTTGTATTTGATATTGGGCTAAGTACCTTGGGCCCAGAGTCCAATTGCACTAGTTTGTTTATAGGACTTTGTTTGTTTTGTAGTTTGTTTAGTGGATGTATCAGTTGTACTCTTTATGTGGTAGTTATCCCAACAACTCTTCCTAGTTAGTTCTGTTGAAGCTGATTTAGCATTAAGTCACTATATAACTCAAAGTGCTCATTTGTATCAGATAACACTTTGTAAACTTTCGATTCATTCTTTCAGTACAATAAGTTTTATTCAGTATCTCAATATGGTATCAGAGCAGGGATGATCTTGAGGATGAGGAGTCAAGCTCGCCACAGAAGGGGTCGCCGGAGAAGGAAGCACATACCTCCGGTGATGGAAATTCTTCAAGGTGCTCTACCCAGAATCCAGCTTATTTCTTGAGTAACTCATGCAACCCGGGAATTCCTCTCGTAGCCGCCACCATGAATGGAGATAACTAACGAACCTGGTCGCGATCCATAAAGACGACATTGAGGGCGAAGATGAAATTAGGGTTTATTGATGGGAGTATCAAGAAACCCTCACTGTAATCAACCAATTTCCAAAGTTGGGATGAAGCAGATTCTATGGTTCTTGCTTGGATCTTGAACTCCATAGACCCCAAATTGCATGCAAGCATCATCGCATGCGACAATGGCAAGGGAGATCTGGGAAGACCTTGAAGAAAGATTTGCGCAAACCAACGCTCCAAGGGTGCACCAGCTGTGGCGAACACTGTGTTTACTGCAATAAGAACCGGGGACAAGCATAAAGGACTTCTACACCGAGTTCAAAAGCTATCTGGATGAGCTCAGCAAGCTTCAGTCGCTACCAGAGTGTTCTTGCGGAGTGTCCAAAGCTTTGATGAAAAGGGAGGGAGAGAATCGTGTTCACCTCTTCCTGGGCAGTCTTGATGGTGAAAAATATGCTCATGTCAAGGCAAATGTTCTCAACACGGAACCACTTCCCTCTCTAAGAACAACATTCAACCACGTTCTATGGGAAGAGTCCCGTTTATTGGCAGAAAAAGAAAGGTTATGCAAGATTGATAATGGTGCAGCATTTTACTCAAACAACAAACAGAGGAATAGAGATGGCCCCAAACCGAAGTGCGATCATTGTGGAAAGATAGGGCACATCAAATCAAAATGTTTTGAAATTGTTGGGTATCCGGCAAATTGGGACCTAAGGAGGACACAAAGAAACTCCAATAACAGAAAATCTGGGCAGAACACGGCAAATTTGGCCTAAGCAGAAGAAGACCAACCCAATGTTAACACATTTTAGAATGAATGAGGACAAACACTGCATGGAATCTTGATGAAGAATCAAAGTGTAGCTAGTAATGTAGGCACTATTAGGGGTCAATTTTAGGTCCTTGATAGTGGTGCCTCACACCACATGACCCATTTACTTACTCTTTTAGAGGAATTAAAAAGAATTGATAAACCATTTCATATAATAGTGCCTACTGGTGATTCTGTGTTAGTAGAAAAAATGGGAAATCTTAATCTAGATAGGAATATAAGATTGCATAATGTGTTATATGTTTCAAACTTCAATTGTAATTTAATTTCAATTTACAGGTTAAGACATGACATGAATTATAAAGTTACTTACAGTGTCAATTCTTGTGAAATCCAGGACCAAACTTCGAAGAAGAAGATTAGCTCGGGTGATCTCAAAGATGGAGTCTATGTCATCAAAGTGGAGGATGTGGAAGGAAAAGGAAGCTGTCTTGCAGCAAAAGGAAAGGATGTAACCACCTTATGGCACTCAAGAATGGGGCATCCATCTAATCAATCCTTACAGTACATATTTTCTTTACTTAAAAGCAAATCTGTTTTCAATAAGATTGTTTGTTGTGATGTATGCCACAGAGCAAAACAATCTAGAACTTCTTTTGATCATAGTAGTAGTAAGGTTGATGATCGTTTTAGTTTGATACATTGTGATCTTTGGGGAAAATATCACACCCCTTCTAGTAATGGATCTTATTTTTTCCTTACCATAGTTGATGATTATAGTCGAGGAACATGGGTTTACTTACTTAAAAGCAAAACTGAAACTGCTAACATGATCAAAAAATTTCATAGCATGGTAAAGACACAATTCAACAAAAATATTAAAACTATTAGGAGTGACAATGTGACAGAATTTGTCAATGCTACCCTTAAAACTTTCTTCTAACAATAGGGAATATTCCATGAGACCTCTTGTGTAGGAACCCCCCAACAAAATGGGAGGGTAGAGAGGAAACATAGGCATATCCTCAATGTTGCTAGAGCTTTGAGGTTTCAAGGTAACCTCACTTTAAAGTTTTTGGGGGAGTGCATCTTGGCTGCCACACATTTAATAAACATGACTCCCACTGTGACCAACAAAGGTTGAACCCCTTATGAGATGTTCAATAAAATATCTTCCTATGGTCATTTAAGGACCTTTGGTTGTCTATGTTATATGAGGAACAACTCTAAGGACATGGATAAATTTGACTCTAGGGCAGAACAATGTGTGTTTATGGGATACCCTATTGGTCAAAAGGGTTGGAGAGTCTACAACCTAAGATCCACCTTCCATATATCTAGAGATGTCATATTTTATGAGGATGTGTTCCCTTTCAATAAAAGCATAGAAAACAACATAGAGGGTTCTGTTATACAAACCCATAGACCTGCACAGGTCCACCAATATGAAAATAATGAAACTATCTCTGATCTAGACAACTCTGATAATGGATCAGAGGAAAATAATGTGTCACAACCATTTGGCCAATGAACAAATCACCGAACTACACAGCACTGTGATTACTGAGAACAATACGACTGAGATGGAAGTGCAGGGTCAGGGCGAGAATCAAACACAGGGTACCACTAACAATGAATTAGGAGTAAGGACTAGACAACCACCTTCCTAATTGAAAGACTATTTCTGCCATTGTCATTAGGAGCCCTACCTGTAGGAGCCTGGAAGTCCCACCCAAAACATCCACTGCCTACCCCATAAAAAATTACATGGACCTTAACCATCTTTCAGAAAAGCGTGTTGCTTTTCTAGCTGCCATAACTCAACAAGAAGAACCTAAAACTTACGTGGATGCTATCCAGAAAAAGGAATGGAGAGAGGCAATGAATCAAGAGATTCAAGCCTTGGAAGACAATGAAACTTGGGACCTTATGGCCCTTCCTAAGGGAAAGAAGGCCATAGGGTGTAAATGGGTGTATAAACTTAAGTCTAAGGCATATGGAGATATATAAAAATACAAAGCTAGGCTAGTGGCTAAGGGATATACACAAATAAAGGGCGATGACTTTAATGAGGCTTTTGCTCCAGTAGCAAAAATGACTGCTATAAGATGTTTACTTGCTGTGGCTATGGCTAAAAAGTGGGATCTCCACTAAATGGATGTAAGCAATGCTTTCCTCCATGGAGATTTAAGTGAAGAAGTTTACATGCAACCACCCTTAGGCTATAATATTCCTAAAAAGGGTATGGTTTGTAGACTACGAAAATCTTTATATGGTCTTAAACAGGCTTCTAGGAATTAGTATTCTAAATTGTCCAAATCTCTATATGACTATGGTTTTGTGGAATCACAACATGATCACAATTTGTTCACATATGCCCACAATAACCATTTTCTTGCTGTGTTGGTGTATGTTGATGACTTAGTTATTGCAGGGAATGATGCTCCCTTGTGTGATGATTTTAAGAAGCATTTAAGTAAGTGTTTTCACATGAAGGATCTCGGGCAGCTCAAATATTTATTGGGCATTGAACTAGACAGAACTGAACATGGACTGTTTTTAAATCAGAGAAAGTACATTCTTGATATTCTAAGTGAATGTGGAATGTTGGGTTGTAAACCTGCCCAATTCCCTTTGGAACAGAACCAAAAGCTAGCCTTGGATGCAAGTGATTTTCACCATGATGCCTCGCGGTATAGACGACTAGTGGGCAGGATCATTTATCTTACTATTACCCAACCTGATTTATGTTTTTCTGTTCAGGTATTGAGCCAGTTCATGCAATGTCCAAAACAGGGGCATTGGAATGCAGCACTAAGAGTTCTTCGATACTTCAAAGGAACAGCAGGACAATGGATCTTTCTACCACAACAAAACTCTCTGGAACTCACTGCATTTTCTGATTCAGATTGGGCGGCTTGCCCCACGACCATGAGGTCTGTAACTGGTTATCTTATGAAGTTAGGAACAGCCCCAGTCTCATGGAAAACAAAGAAACATGCCACGGTTTCCAGATCTTCCAGTGAAGGTGAATACCGGGCTATGGCACATGCCACTACTGAAATTATCTGGCTACACAATCTGTTGGATGATCTGCAAGTATCTTGCACACTGCCTATCACCTTACACCGTGACAATCAAGCAACTATCCATCTAGCATCAAATCTGGTGCATCATGAGCGGACAAAGCACATAGAAGTGGATTGTCACTTCATTATAGAGCACTTGCAAGCTGGGTTGATCAAGCCAGAGTATATACCTTCTAAAGCACAACTGGCTGGCATTTTTACCAAGGCTTTGGGAGCTAAATCCTTCCAAGAGTTAACTGGCAAGATTGGTGTTCAAGACTCTCACACTCCATCTTGAGGGGGAATATTAGAAGTTAGAAGTTTTGTATTCGATATTGGGCTAAGTACCTTAGGCCCAAGAGTCCAATTACACTAGTTTGTTTATAGGACTTTGTTTGTTTTGTAGTTTGTTTAGTGGATGTATCAGTTGGACTCTTTATGTGGTAGTTAGCCTAACAACTCTTCCTAGTTACTTCTGTTGAAGCTGATTTAGCCTTGAGTCACTATATAACTCAGAGTGCTCATTTGTATTAGATAACACTTTGTATACTTTCGATTCATTCTTTCAATACAAGAAGTTACTTAGTTCAAGTTTATTTTGACAGGACAGTTAATTTTATTGCTAAGTCCAAATATTTTAAGAATAATCAAATCTTAAAATTATTATCCTTGAGAATAGATACACAGGATGTTGATTCGTGAAATGTTATGCCGATTTTTAATTAGATTACAGTTTGGTGGTGACCTTGGGTTCCACCATTTGTTGTTAAAGTAGACCATTGTTTGGAATCTGGAATTTAGGAGAGTTAGGATGGAGATGGATACCACATTTGCGTTAGGGAATAAAAAAAAGAAATTTTCACGGGGAAATTAAGGATGGGTTTGATTTGAGCGATCCAGGGATTGGATAATACAAAATTTTTTGTCCCCTGTTTGATTTGAAAAGTGGACAGATGACATAACAAAAACAGGGGAGGGACAGGACAAAAACCCAAAATTTTGTCCCTCACCAAACCATGGGATAACCTTTTATCCAATAAACAGAATATCAAAAAAAGACAAAATTATCCTTACATATCTCTCTCATCCTCTCTCCCTCCCTCTATCTCTATCTCTCCCTCCCTCCCTCTCCCTCTCTCTCCCTCCCTCTCCCTCTCCACCCCGCCCCACACCACACCACACCTAGCTCACGTTAATGTTATTTAATTTTTTTCATACGTTTAACGTTATATATAATACATATTAATAATATTATTATGATAGTAATAATAGTAATAATATATTATCATATATGCTATATATAATAAAAATATATTATATATTGCCTAATACTAACATATATTAATAATATTATATAATAATATATATTATAAAGGGTATCATAGTAAAATTAATATTATTTCATATGTGTTATCTATTATCTATCAAATGATGTACATGACAAAAAATTGTCATGTGACTCAAGGGGTTGTCCTGCTTGTCCTGTGATGTCCCGCGCCTTAATACGTATCAAACGCACCCTAAGTATTTTAGTACTTCTTCAATTATTAAATACACTAATTTCTAATATAAAATTTCTTTTCTTAATTCGCGTGTTGTAAAGACAAACTCAATAGCTTGGATTAAGTTTCTTTAAAGTGAATAAAAATATAAAATAAAAGATTGAATAATACATTCATCCTTTATTTTTTAAAATACATTAAAATGTGAACTCATTTTTAATTAATCAATAATAAATATATCGTTACTTTTTTTATTTTATATTTTTATTTATTTTAGAGGAGTTTAATCGCAGTTACCGTCGTTACATTCTCAACATTTTGGTGTACACGTCTCTGAGCATCTTCCTCCCTGTGTCGCGGGTCATCTAAGACAAAGACTTGGTTGGTGTAGCCTTTTCAAGGCTAGTTCTGTGGTTTTGGCCCATGACGGCCCCTTTATTGAAAAAAAAATATATGAATGGATAAATATCTTCTTCAACAACGCCAGGACTTTGAAAATTTCTTATGAAAAAACATGAAGGCCACAATCAAATCAAAAATAAGTTATTATCTCTTTTCTTCTTTTCTTTTCTGTTTGTTGGGGTTTAACCCCTGCTGTTCACCCAAAAAAAAAAAATAAGTGACATCAAAATAAAATAAAAAATAAGCTAGGTTTTTAATAGCAAAGATAAACATTTTATTACTGTAATGAAATCTCAAACGAATTGTGATCTCAATCAAAAGTAATGAGCCATTTGTTATTATTTATTTTTAAAAAAAAATCATATTTTTAATTTTTTAATGTATTTATTTTTGCTTTTAAAGATATTCAGATGTAAACAAACGTAAACAAATTCCATACACACCACACACCACCATCCATCCATGGCTGGTTTCGTTTCACTCGAAGTGCAGAAGATCTACCTCGGTGGAAAGGTTCCTCCACCTTCACTCAACGAGTCACCGCCTTCCCAACTCAGGAACCCACTCACGTCGGCGCTTCTCATCCCCAATGCCAAAACCCCACTCGTGTCGGTGCTTCTAAGGCATACAGAACCTCTTCATCGTCACCTCAATCGCCGGCATAGTGCATACCTTGCAACACACGAACCTTCTAGAACCTCTTTCCTTTCAACCGGAACACAGGAAACCATAGATTCTATAATCGGGTGACACCATCAGATATTGGGTGGGTCACTCACAAGTGGGTCCCACTTCAATTTTAAAAGAAAAAAAAATGGTAATAATAAAAAGTTGTTAATAGATCAAGCCAACGTGGTATTAAGAAAATAAAAAAAGGAACTAAAGAGTCCAAATAAGAAAGAAAGGGTTTTAGTGTGTGTGTGCCACTGACGTGAAAGATAGAAATCGAGCAACAGGGCAGACACAGCGACGGCGAGAAGAAAAGAGAAGAAGAAAGAGGGTTCAGATGGTACAGCAAACTTGCTCCGTTTTTGTTGAAATTTCAGTATGTTATTCCTACCAATGAGCTCATCAGTTTGATATATTTTATTGGTTGTTTTTCCTTCTCTTTGAGCTGAGTTGTTATACCCATTGTTGTGGGGTTTCTCTCTTGTTGCTTGCTTGTATCCACCTATTGGGTGATGTGTTGTTGATTTGGTGTTCCCTAGTATTTTTAGGAAGACTTGGTGTACCCATTATTATTTATAGTGGAAGTTTTTGCTGGACTTGGTCCCGTGGTTTTTATCCCTACACTGGGGAGTTTTCCACGTTAAAAATTGTGGTGTCATTGCTATCTATTTTTCTGCCATTGATATTATCCTGTGGAAGAATATTTTTTGTTGTGCCTATTTATTTGCACAGGTGAAGGGAAAAAATATTTGCTTCATTAGAGATTGTTATCTCTGGGTTTTTTCCCAACAAGTGGTATCAAAGCTTAGGTTGTTCTATATTGTGCATTTAAATGGAGGAAAATCAAGGGCCAAATATGATTAAGCTGAACTCTACAAATTATACACTGATCCACTTCCACCGTGCATGGCTGATCCACTTCACTCGTCCCCCACCTCCATCCACCCCTATCTCATATCCTCCTCACCCAATCTCCAGGATAAAAGCACGGCGGTCTTCTGCAAGTTAAGTTAGCGGAGGCATAATTAAAGGTGGTTGCTTTGCTGGATCATAATCAGAGGAAAGTAAAAAAACAAAAGAAAAAATGGAAGAAAGAGGGAAAGGGGAGAACCCAAAAATTAAACAACCCTAACCAAGTCAAGAGGGAATCAATCAATAATCCACAAAGGGAAAGGGAAGAACCTAGAATTTAAACAACCCTAACCAACTCAAAAATCCTTCTCCCGGATCAAGCGACTCTTGATGGCGACTCCTTCGACATGACGACAATGATGCAAAGGAGCGGCGGTGACAAACCCTTCTCCGTCGTGGATATTTATCCCAAACACCCACGACCAAGCAAATCAGCAACATTGTTATCGTTAAAAAAATTAGGTTAAATTAATATTTTGGTCTCTATACATTACACGAATTCTCGATTTAATTCTTATACATCAAAAATTATTAAAATGGTCTCTATACATACAGAAAGTCTCTATTTGGTCCCTATACGTTACTCGTTTGGTCCCTATACGAGCAAAAAATTATCAAATCAGTCTCTAAAATTTTGTACGACAAGGACCAAATGGAGACTTTCAGTATGTATAGGGACCATTTTAATAATCACAACTGCAAAATATGCATTTAACATCGGAGATTCTACGTCGGTTTATCAAAAACAGATGTGTAAAACGAGGCGGTGACATTTTTGAAATTAAAAGCAAAGGATTCCACATCGGTTTAAAAATTAACCGATGTGTAAATATTTTCCACATCGGTTATATTTTAACCGATGTTTAAAATTAAAACCAAAAATGTTTAAATTTAAATTTTTTATCTTTTCACATCGGTTCTTTTTGAACCGATGTCTAATATATAGATTAACCACATCGGTTATATGATAACCGATGTATAAAATTATAAAAAAAATTAGAATTTAAAATTTTATCTCTCCACATCGGTTCCTGATGAACCGATGTCTAATATAAATTAACCACATCGGTTTTTATATAACCGATGTAATAAATTAAAAAAAATGAAATTTTAAATTAAATCGTAATTTTCTACATCGGTTTCTATAGAACCGATGTGAAATATTACTAACCACATCGGTTTTTGGATAACCGATGTGTAATATTTTACAAAACCCTTCTTTTTGTTTCTATTTTCATTCCCTCCATCTGTCACGCGCCCTTTTCCTTTGTTTTTGCTCTGCTCTTCCATATACTGTATCACGAGCACACTACCGAGTACACTAAGGAGAGAGGAACTACGAGTAGAAATCGCGTTTGGTTGCTTCACCGCCAACAAAAGGCTGTGCTTGCTATCAAGAACTTGCATTCCTTTGTTTTTCATTCCCTCGCTCCCTCGTTTTGTGTTGGAACTACGCCTCAACAAGGTTTGAACGAAAACCTAACCTCCCATGAACCAAACACCCTGACAATCTTCCTCTCACGGCGCCCCTGTTGTTCCTCTTCTACCTGCCGCCTGCGGGCGCACTTGTTCCGGTCTTCCCGTTGCTGGCGCACCACGCAACCGTCGTATCTCCGCCGAGCCCAAGTCTCCATTCCCCGCCACTCTTCCTCTTCACCGCATACCCGTCGTCTCTCTTCCATCGCCGTGCTCGGTTGCCGGTCATCTTCACCGGTTCTATCGCACACTCCTTCACCAGGTTTGTTAAATTTTTTTTTTCATTTTTATTTGTGGTTTTGTTAAACCTTGAGGGTTTGCGTCCTATTCTTCACCATTAAGGGTGTCGCCCAACGCATTTTATACTTTGCTCTGTGAAACCCTTAATGGCTGTTATTGTTAGTGTTCATCAGCTTATCTGTTATTTTAAACTCTAAACATTTTATTTTTGCTCACTAATTTAGTAATTTACACTCTGATATGTTATTTAATGGGTGTTGTTTGCTTGGTTGATGTTCTGCATGTTGGTTCCCTTTAGGCTCTGTATAGAAATTTGCTATACCAATTTCATGTTCCACTTCCTGTCCTGACTAAAAAATGAGAAATGTAATTGTCTTTTTTATAAAAAATAATTTAAAAAAATAATAATATATACTTGTTAAATTTTAATTAGATGAGACGGGAAGTGACACAAAAAATGGGGATAGAAGATCTCTATGCTGTTATTGTTGCTTGGGGTGGGTTGGGTCTGTTCAAAGACATCATACAAGTTTCGTAGTAAGAACCTCAATTAAATAAATAACAAGCCACCCTGCAACACAGAAAGCACTTGACACAAAGTCACAGATGTTAGGTTTCCTTATATAACTAGTGCTTGCAGATTATACAAATGGTATCTACCATGATAACTTCTTGACGTATTATCTTGACCTTGACATTGATGGTGAAGCAAACTCCTTTGTCAAGACTAGTTTGGAGACTGTAAGAGTGAAAGATCATAGCTCACCCAGGAAAATTTATTGGACGGTTGTCAGTGAAACCGCTAAAACTGAAGCTGATGCCAAAATCAATTAATTAATTAGTCCAGCTAGTGTTTGAATTCACTTTGCTTTTTAGGCTTATTATTGTGAATACATCCTCTATTTTGTTGATATATTTCCTAGTGGTTTCCACTTGTCATGGTGTATTTTCTGCATGATGTGGGTTTACTTTGTAACAGGTTTTGTGGAACATTTCACTTTGGTTTGCTATTGTTTGTTGCTTATTAGGCGTTGATTTCTTATATTTGGCTGCAACCATTTAACTCTTGTCTCTCTGTGTAGTGTTTTGGACTGGTGTATCCCTAGTATCCTTATCATAAAATTTTACTTATATACTAAAAAAATGTTAGAGATAATGTTTGAGTAAACATTTTATTTGTTATTTAAATTATTCATTCTGTTTTGGTTTTAATTTTATTTTACTGGTAATGTTTTGCATGTGGTGTGTTGACAGGAAAATACAAGAAATGAGTTATACCAAAGAGATAGCCGCTTTGCATTGGAAAATTACAAAGTAAGGTTTGATTTCCATCGTTTTGGCTGAAAAGATTTCATTGGAGTTTTAATGTATTTGCTTGAAAATTTATTTGATCCGAGAATATGCCCACAATAATTAGTAAAGCCTTAGTTTCCCGTTTGAGATGCAATACTAATGAGCACACGTGTACGTGCTTAATGTACCGCTCATTGTATTGGATCTTGAATTGTCCAAAGTTGGACAGTTTGGGAAAAAACTTTTCTTCATTCAGTTAAAATAGTTATTCATTGATTCTAATGTTTTATACTTGATGAAAGTTCGGATTGATACATTTCCTTTCGTTTTCCGGGTGCATACTTTATCGTGGTGGATGTCATCGCGTTCAAGTCATGTATGTCGGAGACCGGAGGGAAATGCTGCCGAAATTTCGTCGAGTATGAGCATGAAAAAGTTTGAAGAGATGCACGAGTGCCCCAGATGTGGGGTATCACGCTACAAAGTGAAGGATGGTGATTCTAGTTGTGATGTGGTCACCAAAGGTCCTCCTGCAAGGTGTTATGGTATATTCCCGTGATTCCGCGGTTCAAGCGATTGTTTGCTAATGTAAATGACGCAAAGAACATTAGATGGCATGCAGATGAGAGGAAGTGTGATGGACAGCTTCGCCATCCGGCCGATTCTTTGCAATGGAAGAGAATTGATAGTTTGTTTCCAGATTTCGGCAATGAGCCCAGAAACCTCAGGCTTAGACTTGCTACCGATGGAATGAATCCATATGGAAACTTAAGTAGTATTCATAGTTCATGGCCTGTTCTCCTGGTAATTTACAACCAGTCTCCTTGGTTGTGCATGAAGCGCAAATACATTATGTTAAGTATGATGATTTCGGGTCTTAAACAGCCAGGAAATGATATTGATGTTTATCTGAGTCCCTTGATTGAAGACTTGAGAATGTTGTGGGATGAAGGCGTTGTTGTGATCGACGGGTATTGCCGTGAGACATTCAGATTGTGTGCCATGTTATTTTGCACCATCAATGACTTTCCAGCATACAGGAACCTGTGTGGGTATAGTGTTAAGGGGCATAAAGCATGTCCAATATGTGAAGAAGGCACATGTTACCATCAACTGCAACATGGAAGGAAGACAGTTTACCTTGGGCATCGGAGATTTCTCTAACGTAATCATCCTTATCGTAGATTGAGAAAAGCTTTCAATGGACTTCCGGAGAATGAAATTGCTCCGGTGGTCTTAACTGGGGAGCAAGTTTATGAAAGGGTGAACAACACTAATGTTATCTATGGGAAGACCCAGAAGAAGGCTACCGAGAAGAAAATATGGAAGAAGAGTTCGATCTTCTTTGATCTTCCATACTGGTGCAAGCTTGATGTAAGACATTGTATTATGTGATGCATGTGGCGAAAAATGTGTGTGACAGTTTAATCGGAATGCTTCTCAACATTTAAGGGAAGACAAAGGATGGTGTGAATGCTCATCTGGATCTAGTTGCGATGGGTATACGAGAGCAGTTAGCTCCACATAAAGTGCGGGGGGGGGATAAGAAGACTTATTTGCCCCCAGCATGTCATACTTTATCTAAAAAATAGAAAGAAGAATTTTCGTGAATGTCTACGGGAGTCAAAGTGCCACAGGGTTACTCTTCAAATATCAAAAGACTTGTCTCAATGAAAGATCTCAAATTAGTTGGCTTAAAGTCTCATGATTGTCATGTCTTGATGCAACAACTACTACCGGTGGCCATTCGTGACATCTTGCCTAAAAAAGTCAGACATGCCATTACTGGGTTATGCTTATTCTTCAATGCTATATGTAGCAAGGTCATTGACACTAAAAAGTTGGATGACTTGGAAAATGAGGTAGCCATTATCTTGTGCCAATTGGAGATGTATTTTCCACCTTCATTTTTTGACATCATGGTTCATTTGATTGTTCATCTAGTGAGGGAGATTAGATTGTGCGGCCCCGTTTATTTAAGGCGGATGTACCCGGTTGAGCGATACATGAAGATCTTGAAAGGATATATGAAGAATCCACACCATCCCGAAGCATCTATTGTTGAAAGGTATGTTGCAGAAGAAGCTATTGAGTTTTGTACAGACTACATGTCAGAAGCGGAACCTGTAGGGCTTCCGAAGTCTCGTCACGAAGGAAGATATGATGGTAAGGGTACACGAGGTATCACTGTTAAGAGCATGGATTGGGAGGAAGTGCTTCAAGCACATTTGTATATATTGAATAACACTGATGGGGTTGAACCATACATATGTGAGCACAAAAGCATCATCAATAAAACTTACCTTAGAATGAATGAAAAATGGTGTTTGAACAAGCATAACAAGACTTTCTCGAACTAGTTTAAAGAAAAAATTGCAAAGGATGATATTGCTTCTGATACATTAAAATGGCTAGCACAGGGGGCTAACTTTGGTGTCATATGCTGGAGTGGGTACGATATCAATAAGTTTTCCTTCTATACAAAGTCCCAGGATGACAAAAGTACTATGCAAAACAGTGGGGTTTATGGTCGTCACTGAGTCCATGCATTTCTCTAGTTCGAAAGATAAAAACCCTGTTATGGCATCCGTTTCATACTTTGGAATCATTGAAGAGATATGGCTGGTTGATTACACGAAGTTTAGAGACCTGTTTTTAAATGTCAGTGGGTCGACAGTAACAATGGTGTGCAAACCGATGAGTTAGGATTCAAATCGGCAGACCTTAATAAGGTAGGTAATAAATAAGAGCCTTTCATCATGGCATCCCAAGCAAAACAAGTGTTTTATATCGGTGATCCTTCTAACAAAAGGTGGTCAGTGGTTCTCCAAGGAAAAAACATGTATAATGGTAGTAAGGGAAATCAAGATTCAACTCTTGATATTTCTAATACTCCTTCTTTCTCAACACGGGTGCCTAATTTCAATGAGGAAAATGAAGTGGATGATGTACATGCTACTCGTAATGATCACCAAGAAGGGTTATGGGAGAACTTTACTAATTGACCACAATGTAAGTTTAGTTTGAGTTATGTTTAAAGTCATATTATATGTTTACGTTGATATTTATAAGTTATGTTTGATATTTATCCTGACATACTAACAAGTGTTTTTTTTTGTTTAAACAGGTATACATGACTGATCCTGAGGATATCCCTCATTCATGCAGCGGGTCAAAGACACCGTCTACGGGTAGAAAGGGTAGACGTGCCACAAGAATGAGGAATTTGACTGCCAATCGTGGTTCAAATAAAATGATAAGAATAGACTTTGATAATAACCTCAATCCTATTGGACCAATGGCAGAGCAGTTTAACAGTTTTGTGGTGACCATTGCTAGAAGCAGGCCTAGTATACTTATTGATAATTGGAAAGATGTACCGGCGGACGTGAAGGATCAGATATGGGAGAGTATTCTGGTATCTATACTTTTACGTCCTGTGTTTGTCTGTATCTACTTTATTTTAATCTTATTAATATCATACAGTAATTCGTTGATTCTTTTGGTGTAAATGTAGCTCACCTTTGACATACCGGATACGACGGATATGAAGAAGCGTTTGATAAAGTATCTTTGGTGAGCGTTGGAGGGCTTTTAAGGTTGACACAGGCAGATACTATGTATTCAATCCAACATGTGGAAAGAACCCACTTGAGGTGTACCCGTTTCTTGACCAGGCGACGTGGGATCGCTTTGTTCAGAGCCGACATGATCCTAGCTTTCAGGTTAACTTATTTGATTTGTCTCTAAATTTATGTAATTTCATTAATTTTATTTACTTATGTAATTTAATTGTCTTCTATTTATAACAGGAGAAGAGGAAAAAGGGGCAGGAAAACCAAAGCAAGAATGTCTACCCCCATGTCATGTCTCGTGGGGGATATAAAAAACTTGGTCAGTTAATGGTGGAAGAGGAAAAGAAAGCACTTCAGGAAGCAACATCTCAGGTGGATCCTAACACTGAAAATCGTCCAGAAGTTGTTGATCCACCTCCACCCCCACGCCATCGTAAATGGAAGAGGGCCCGACAAAGAAAATCGAGACAATATACATCTGAGGAGGCCCGCCAAGTAGCTGAGAAGATTATAAGTATAGTTTGAATTGTAATTGTCATTTTAAGATTGTTACCGAGTTGTAATGTGACCTAATATTTTATATGTTATAGGATGCCTTGGACGAGCAGGTAACCCAAGGAACCTTTGTTCCTAGAGGACGCGATGATATCTTTATTGCTTGCCATCGGTAAACCAGACCACCCGGGTCGTGTCATTGGTGTTGGATGGGGCGTCGGCATTCGCCAATACCATGGTTCATCTTCACACCAATGCCACAGGGATGTTGATGCAGATAGAGCACGGCTAAAATAGGAGATTGCAGCTGAGCTTAGACAGGAGATGGCCGAGCAGTTTGCCCAGCAGCTGGCAATATTGACTTCTATGTCCCAGCAGATGACAGCCGGTGTCCAACCCTCTGTCCATGTGAGCACTGAGGGCTCATGTGATCCTCCTCATCAGCCTGGAAATGATGATGATGGTGATGATGATGATGATGACGACCCTGATAGGTGTGAGCTGTATGTTGATGATCATCATGATCGCCACTTAGTGGCAATGGGGAGGGCACATAATAACTTCGGTAATACCATACCCCATCGTTTATTACCGGATGATCAGGTGAGGGTCGTTGTTGAGATTATTCGAGATGCTGATGCTCGAGTCCCTGTGCCCCCTGAGGAGGTTCAAACAGTGGGTCAGGCCCCCGGTAACTTCATCCCCTGGCCAAGAAGACTGGTCGACTTTCTTGTTACATCTGAGGTATTCAGTTAGTTGTGTTTTTCTATATTCATAGTTGAAATTATTTATTATTGTTTAAAGATAATGCTTTATTTTTATTTGTTATAGGATGTTGGAAATGATATTCTGCCTAAAAGGTCGGATCCAGGAAGACCAGAGATATCTGCTCCTGCCAAGGTATTCATTTGACCATTTAATTAATTACGAATGAAATAACTTATCTGTGATTACTTATATATATCTTTGTTGTTTAGGGGATCGACAAAGGGGCAGCTGATGATGTTTTTAAACTTCTGGCTATACAGGTTGTTACCATGGAGAATGACGCAGCTTTGGTAAGGTTGGAACATGATGCCAGTCCAGGTGACGAACTGTATATCCCAAAGAAGGAACTTATGGAGATTGTACTCGATAAAGAAATGGCTAGTTATGCACACCTATCGTTATGGTGCACGTAAGTACATTTTATTTATAAGTTAAGTAATTAAATTTTAAATACTATAATAATTAACATGTTTTTTCAATATATTAGGTATCTGCATCGTATGTTAGTTGATCAGGATAACCTCGCCCTTTATGGGTTCATCGACCCCATGTTTATTCAGGGTGATGTTCTCCTAGCATCAGAAGAACCGCACACCACCATACATGATATAATTGCCCGAGACGATCATCAATTCTACCTTACGCCTTATCTCAATAAGTACCGGTTATTTAATTATAACTATATATGACTTAGTCACTAATTGTTCCGCAAATACAACAAGCATTGGTGAACGCGCTGTCGCGCACGCGCCAAAAAGCGAGCGGTTTGTAAAAATATGTAGTTTAGGGAGCGACAACTCGAGTATCGTCTCATAAAGACTCTTGGGTTGTTGTTAACAGAAAAGTCAGTTTTTGGGGGGTTTGGGTATTTGAAATTAAATAAGAAACCAAAGCATAAAAACAATGCAAACTAAATAATTACCGAATAAACTAAAGCGATTAACCTACTGTTCTCGGTTTCCCACTATCATCGATTTATATAATTCCATGCCCTAAGCAGATTCTAAACCCTTTTCGATTGTAGCATCAATTAACAAGCGAAATCAATACTACGAGATATGTTCCTATTCCCGAATTAAGCAAACGGGGTGAAGCACTCATGAACTAAGCGAACATGAACGAACACACACGAATTAAGCAAACGCGATCAAGTATAGGAACACACAATCATCGAAACAAATCAACACCTATTCTATACGATTCTGAATTAAGCAAACAGAACATATAAAACAAGTATTGAAAGAGAATAGCATAAAGTTCAGGAATTACAAAACCTCAAGCATCAATGGAACCCAATCGCAGTAGATTAATCAAAGGAGACTAGTTCTCCATTACAAACATAAACCTAAACCTACTTGTAGCCGCACTATGAAAAGAAAAGAAGATAAAATACTACTGACCCCTACAATCTGCCATAGAACAGCAATTTATATCTGTGAGTTCTGCACAAGCTCGCGAGGCGAACACTGTCTCGCGAGGCGAATCTTATGAAGAATCTGCAATGTTTGGTCTTCTCGCGAGGCGAAGTACGGCTCGCGTGGCGAGGAATGGAAGAGTCATGGCTTCTGGTCTTCATTCTCGCGAGGTGAGACATGGATTTGCGAGGCGACACAGAAAGGTTTGCAATTTCTGGAACAGTCACCTTCAGGCTCGCGAGGCGAGCAGCCTCTCGCGTGGCGAAGAATCCAAAACTGCTTCACTTTATTAACCTGAAAACAAGGATTAACAGTAAGTACTTTATTTGACTCAAAATCAACTAAAATAACCTAAAAATACTTAAACGACTCAAAATGCTGCTTAAAGACAATCAAGTCTAATTTGGGCGAAAATGAGATATAATTAGCACAAAACCACGGTCATACTAGTCATAAAACTAGATGAGCCAGCGGCTGATCAAAATACCCCAAACTTAAACTTTGCTTGTCCCCAAGCAAACTAAAACTCAAAAACTTAAAAAGACTCAAGACATGGCAAGCTTAAAGATTTAACCAATTTCGCACAAATGTCATGCAATTCAACAAAATAATTTTTCCTTCAATGTTCCCCCCTTTCAAACAAAGCAATCCCCACATGCATTTACTTTGAACATTTGAGAATTTCATCATTCAAACAATCATTAATCTAAGAAAGGGATCCAAGTTAC
The DNA here is from genome assembly GCA_030762895.1 of Sophora flavescens. Taxonomy (NCBI): domain Eukaryota; kingdom Viridiplantae; phylum Streptophyta; class Magnoliopsida; order Fabales; family Fabaceae; genus Sophora; species Sophora flavescens. Next base: position 129,266,587 of record CM061065.1, read on the forward strand.
ACATAAGAGGGAGATCACCAAATTCAAACAATTGCCTTCCTCACAAGGGCATTTAGTGTTTCACTCAATCGCTCAGTTTTTGTCTAGGCTATCAACAATTCACTCAATTTCACTTTTAAGAGCACTTCCCATGAATTTGATTTTCATTTCAAAATGATTCCCACAGAAAACATGCATGCAACATCAAAAGGTCTTTTAAGGTTGTAATGGGGCCTGGCTAAGGGTAGGATATTCAAAGGTACTAGGCTTAAGTCCCTAGGAATTAAGAGAGCATGAAACAATTTTATACATTGAATTTCCACTCAAGTTCCTTTTTCCATTTTTCTTTATGCTTTGGGTGACTACAGCCTTTTTCTTTAGATATCCTTTTTTTTTTTGACATTTTTGTTCTTTTATTTCCCTTTTTTTTTCTTCTTTTCTTTGCCCTTTGGCTCCAACCTTTTTATTATTTTTTTTTCTTTTTCTCACCCCAGAATGACATGTCACATCCTTGTAGCCACCCCAAACTTAGTTTCTTGCAACCATTCTCTTGCTAAGGATCCATGCCCTCCTAATCCTAAGATCAGGTTAACATGGTTTTTCCAGATTTTGGCTCATAACATAAGGTCATCAAGAAATAATAGGCTAATTAGGCTCAATGGGGCTAACTAAGGAGCATGCATTAGGAATTGGTTTTTTTTTCAGGCCAAGTGGTTATTTACAAAGAAAATACCTAAATCATTTGATGCAAACACATAAACATGCAAACCAAGAAGAGATTCAAGCAAATTCGGGAAAGTGCAGCTCAAAAGTGATTCACACAGTTAAAAACATGTTGGAGGCTCAAATTCTCACCTAGACATTTTTGCAAATTTGTTTGACCGAGATTCTATCCCTAGTGTGTGCTTCCCTTCACCCCAAACTTATCATAAATCATGCAATCATAACAAAATATCTCAAAGTTCAGTTTTCAATTTTTCAAGTGGGGATTAAATTCTCAAATTCAAAACCTAGGGGGAAAACAGTCAACACATAACATGCAATCCATCTATGCAAAATTCAATCAAATCCAATCAAGCTAGCCGACACAAGACTCAACACACATACTCCTGATCTTCTCAAATTATTCAGGAGCTAAAAGAAAACAAAACAAAAACAAAGCAAAGCAGAAACTAACAAGAAAATGAAAATAAACTAAGGAGAAAGGGTTTAAGAAAACTCATTGGGGGTGGTTCCACCAGGATCCCATTGTCTGTGATACAGTGGCTACGGAATGCTCAAATTGCAGTATGATCCTCCCGGATCCCATGGTGTAACAGCCTGATTTTTAATTACGCTGTTTAGCCGGTTAAAATATAATTAATTATATTTTAATCTGAGAGTTAGAAAGTGATTTTAAATAAGTTAAAATAATATTCATAGTCTCTCTTATGGTAGAAGGTTACGGTGAAATTTTGGGTTGAAAATTTAGACGGAGCCCGGTCTGCATTTTTTTAACTGACAGTATAATTTTATACTGACAGAAAACCCTAATTTGACCCGAAAAATGAAATTTGTAGATTTTTTATATTTTGTCCGTGAGGAAGTCTACTTTCCAAATTTCTGATCAGAAATAAAATATTATGTTTATTCGGACGAATTTTGGTAAAAGTTCGGACGGAAAACAGTCGGTGTTTTCACTGACAGTAAGATTTTAATGATCAGAAAACCTAATTTTGACTCGTGAACGAAATGGTTTATATTTAAATCATATTTCCAATGATTTTGGTTAGTTTGAAAATTTTCAGTCGAAAATGAAATATTACGTTTTACGGGCGTAAAACCCTAATCGGGGAAACCGACGAAGTCGAGAATGGAGGTGCAGAGACAAAAACCAGACACCGGAGGAGCTAAGTCATGGGATGAGTCACCACCCTGACTCACCAAGCATTTATGAGCATTAAATGCAAGTAATCATGACATTTAGGTAAAAAGACCAAAATACCCCCAAGCTTTCGCGGGTATTAACCAAACACATCTACGCACTCTCAACCACTCATTTTACGTGGTTGAAAACCTCCCACATCTCTACAATTTCGTGCATCCACCTCCAATAAATATTACCTATTTCATTTTGCTTTCGTTTCATTATTTTCCTCTCAAAAACTGAAATCGGGTAAACGACGGAGCTGCGTACGGAATTTCCGGGAACCGTTAACGGATAAGATCGGTGACTCATTAGTGAGTCACTTTGTGTGGACCAAAATCAGCCTCATCCTCATAAAATGTGAGCCACATATTTAATAACCATAGTTAAGCAAAGTAACCCTAGTTAAGTTAATTAATAACTATGGTTAAGCTTATATTAATTAAATAATCACAAAACCCATTAATCTAAATGTTAAAAACCAAACAAGGCCTAAGATTACTCCTATATATACCCCCCAAACCATGGCCTCCCTCCCATTTCACTCATCTTCTTCATTCCTTCATTTCTTCACTTTTCTCCAAAAACACCATTGTTGATCTTCAAGAACTTCAAGTGATTTCCATTAACAAGATTGCCAAGATCCTCATCAATTCTTCTTCTACTTTCTTAACTTAGGTAACATGATCATCTCCTCTCTTTTTAAGCTCTTGTTTTTCATATTTCTTGAGTTTTCATTTCTTAGATCTAGAACTTCAATTAATTCTAGAAAATTGTAGAAAAATCATAAAAATGTGAAACCAATTTCTATGATCTAGTTATGATCCCTCCTTTATTTATCCAAAAGCATGTGATAAAAATCATTTTCCTTCCCTATTAACCATTAATGGCCGAACCTAGGTAGGAAAATGGGTTTGGTGTTTTGTTGTTTGTTTTGAAAGTTAGTACTTGACTTAAGTTCTATAATACATGTATAGCTTAAATCCAAGAGCTTAGGTCCAACAAAAATCCCTAGCTTAAATTCCTAATATGGGCCGAAACCCTAACCCTAAAGGTTAGAGGATTTTGTTTCAAATTTTAGTCTTGTAATAAGTAATCTATGTTAGTTAAGACTCTAGTAACTAGGATCCAAAAGATGGCATTAAGAAGATAATCCTAAACCTATTTTCTAAGTCTTGGCCGAACCCAGCCCTAAAGTGTCATAGATGGTTGTTAGTTGATTAATTATAGTTATGTTGTTTAAATGAAGGTGGTTGAGTTAACTCGTGGCGGGATAACGAGGATCGTCGTGTACGTGTTTCCGGTGATAACTCAGGTGGGGAAAAGAATCAACCTATCGTCGGAATCGATAAGTAGTAGAGTATATGATAATTGTGTAGGGCGACCTAAACCCTACTAGTAGTTGAGTAATCGACAAGACCAAAATCATATTGGAAACCTTTTTCAAAAAACAAATGGTGATTTGGGGATTGTAGGTTTATTGATGCGTGTATTTTTTAAGATATAAAGGCAAGTGCACCTCGTCGCAATCAAGTAATACGGTGGTGAGACCGGTTATCGTATCCACAGGGATTGGTTGTCAATTACCAATTCGCAAACTTAACAACTATTTAGACTAAAATAAAGTATGAGAGATTAAAACAGAAAATAAAGAAAGCAAAACAATATTTTTGGTCTTTTGGGAATTTTATCGAACACTTGGAAGGCAAACAGAGATGTGGCTAAGATTGTTAGGGTTAGACTACACTAATCCTCCCTTAATTTCAATGAAATGGTTATCAACACAAGTCCTAATTCAATTATGACAATCAAGCCTTTTCTAAAATACTCAAGCCTAATTCCTTAGGTGCATTGAGCCTAAAACCCCAAATTAAACCCTAATTCCTTAGGTGGAATAACCTGAGATTTTGCATTAAGTCAAGACTTATAAGATTGCAAGCATTCAACACCTATTCCTAGATTCTTGAACTACTTGGCATATGATTCATGAGCATGCCTTAACACCAACCTTCCAGTCATCTATCAAAGCAACATATCATTCCTATGGGTAGCTAATCCAAGGAAAGCATTAAGCACAGAATCACATACTCATAAAGAAATAGAGACTTGCATTAAAACACCAAATCAAATACAACAAGTTCAGAAAAGTTACATCTAACCCCAACAATGGGGATTTAACTACTCATGACAAAAGGAAATACAAAAGAGAATGAGAAAAGGGATGGAGAACACTCATAGACAAGCTTCCTCCATTCCCAGAGCAAGGAAATCTCCCCTTCTAGGGCTGGAACCCTATCTCAGCCGCAGCCTCCAAGTCCCCAAGTGCTCTCTCCACCAAAAGCTCCTCTTTTCTGCCCTAAAACAGCCACTTATACCAGTCAGTGTTGCGCGCATTCGCGAGGCGAGACATGTCTCGCGAGGCGAATATTAAAAATCTACTTCAGAGAATTGAACTCTCGCGAGGCGAGAGTTTCTTCGCGACGCGAGACCGAAAGGTTTTTCTTCAATACGCCCGTGAGGAGCATCAGGGCCTGGGCGTGATGGTTTCTGTTTGCAGACTCGCGAGGCGAGAAATGGGTTCGCGAGGCGAACCAGAAAGGCTTGCATTTTCTCCAACAGTCAGCTTTCAGGGTCGCGGGGCGAATCACCAGAATTCTGCTTGGCTCAATTTCTTCTCTTTTTAGGCTCTTTTTCATCCAAGCTCCATCAAGGCTAATTTCTGAGCATTTTTCCATTAAATCCTGCAAAACAACACACAGAAACCACCTCATCCATTCCAAAGAAAAAACTATACAAAATCAACACTAAATTGGCCTAACTATATGCAAATGCATGCAGAAATGTACATGAAAAATGAGGTGAAATCACACTCATCATTTATCGACATTAGGATGATTTTATCTTATCTGAGGTTGATTGAATTTACTATTATTATTTCATTGCTTATGTGATATTTTGTGGTATTTGAATTATTTTATGATATTGTGTTATGCATGATCTGCCTGGTTTTTAATATTGTGCTTAGCTGATTTTTAAGTAAGGATATGTGTTGTTCGGGAGATAATTGTTTGGGTGAGAGAATAAAGGTGATTTAGAGGTGCCTAGCTTAATTAAGTGGTTTTATCTATGAGGAAAAATGTGTTTAGACTTTGATGGAAGGTTGAGGCATTAGGTTGTTATTGATATAATTTAGGGAGATTCATTTATAGATGCATTGTTAGTCACAGCCGTGTGAGTGGAACACACGAGGTCAGGATATCCTATTTTGGGGATATCGGATATTGCGGGTGAGTGCCCTACGGATGTGGATGCTGAGGTAGACTACCGTAATACTCTTTAGTTCTTGACGCGTTCGAATGTTCTTGGCACTGGACCGTTTTGGATTGATATTCCTTGACGAGTTCGTATGTTCTTGGCACTGGACCGTTATGGAAGGATGTTCCTTGACGAGTTCGTATGTTCTTGGCACTGGACCGTTATGGAATGATATTCCTTGACGAGTTCGTATGTTATTGGCACTGGACCATTTTAGACTAATAAGTGTTTAGTCTTTGATGCGTTCGAAAGTTATTGGTCTTTGGACCGTTCACGGACTCTCGACTAATGTGATAGGAGTGAAGATGGCCACATCAGTATAAAGTTTTAGTTGCATGGGCTGAGGGTAGAGGATGATATAGTGGATTGAGGATGATTGTTGATTTTGAGTGATGCGTGTATGTGAAAATTACTGTATAATTTACTATTACTCTTTTCCGCTTTTTGATGATAGAACTGTTTCTTATTCCTTATATCTTTGTGTGTTGTATTTTATTTCTGATGTGATCGTACGAGAAGACCCGATGGAGGAACCAATTGCTGAAGAGTTAGATGGAACTCCGTATGAACTAGATGCTGGAGGTCGAGCTGTGATCCATGGCGATTAGAGTATAGACATTATGGCCAGTGTGTCTAAGGAGTATTTATATTTCCGCTAAGTATGTCTGTAGTGCAGTTTATGCCTGTGAGGGATCCTACTGAGAGGGTACCCTCAAAAGTGTTTTGGTAATGTAATAAATAAACATGTGTGTATTTATGTAATATAGTTTGGTGTGTTTTATATTTGTAGAAGTTATATGATTATTAATTAAGTTTTAATTTTTACGTATTTTCAACGATAAGCGTGCGATTAAGTAAATAAATAATAAGGTTCTAATTTAATAATACAATGGGGCACAGCGGGGTGTCTCACATGGCATGCAGCATAATGCCCACGTGATATACAAGGGACGGAAGCTTGTTCCATGGTCCCCTAACTTGCAGCCTTGATATGGAGGTGAGTGCTTGACAGTTATGGTAACTCCTTCAAGTGCAGCGAACTTCTCACTCCCTCTTGGGTCAGAGATGACCTCTTTCTCAATAAAGTCCTCCCAATAAAATCGGGGTTCAACCTCTTGGACTGGCCACAGTGTCTTCATATCCAAGGGTGCGAAATCCAGAGGATTGAACTCCATCACCGGTTGTTCCACAGTGGGAGGTGGTAAACAGGTAGAGAGGGTTTCTGGTGCTGCTTCAACTTCTGCACGATCTTCATTCACTGTACTGACAAATCCATCACCTGCTAAACCTGCAGAAATCTCAGTACACACCACACAAAGGTTAGAGTTAGTACAGTCAGTACATATGGTACAATAAACTGAATCAGTAAAGGCCTGAATGTCTGGAAATTCAGCACACAGTTCATCCACCCCATCACTTTCAACACATGCATCTAATTCCAAAGGTTCTTCATTATCCTCAAGCATGGTGAAGCAGATGTCCTCCTGATCCTCATTTTCTATGTTTCCTGGCCGAACAGGGCCCTCAACCTCATATGTCTCCTGTTCCATATGGACGTTTTGCTCCTCACACCCTGAAAAGAATGAACAAAACGTGCTACACAAGAAGTAGTGTCAGTACAATCAGCACATGAAGTATAATAGATAGAATCAGGAAAGGTATGAATATCTGGAGATTCAACACACAGTTCATCAACAGAAGTATTCTTGACATCATTATCAAAATTATCCTCATAAGTATTGTCAAGAGTAACTACTTGTGAATCTGTATGTTCTTCAAGGGAATGTGGAGTTTGCAGTGTATCTAAGGAGGAAACGATGTGAGCATTTTGAGTGGCAAAATCCCGACGACTTGCCTCCATCCTCTGTTGAAATTCAAGATTACTTGCCTCCATCCTCTGTTGGAATTCAAGATTTTGTTCTGCCATCCGTTGATTGTTCTCGGCCATCCGTTGTACCAATTCTTCCAGACTGAGCTAGTGTAGTGTAGGGTCAGGCTGATATTGGTGCTGGCTTACTGTCATTTGATGCACCAAAGAGGCAATCTCATCCAAGCTGCTGCGTTCTCCTCCATGTTGGCTATTATAGAAAGGTTGCTCCTCATTCACTCCAATCATGTCAAAACCACTGCTAAACTCATAACTTCCAGCAAAGTTAGGATAATATATGCATGGTGGTGGCCTATCAAAGTTAGGATAATACATGCATGGTTCATAATCAACATTAGGCATAAAATCTTGCATATAATTATCCATGGGAAGCACTAAGATTCGCAACCAGACAAAGCAGACAAAACTAATTCAGCAAAGTTTTTTTTTTTTTTTAAAACAAATTTTATTTTCTGCTAATAACAACAAGAGTCCCCGGCAACGGCGCCAATTTTTTGAACGCGCTGTCGCGCACGCGCCAAAAAGCGAGCGGTTTGTAAAAATATGTAGTTTAGGGAGCGACAACTCGAGTATCGTCTCATAAGGACTCTTGGGTTGTTGTTAACAGAAAAGTCAGTTTTTGGGGGGTTTGGGTATTTGAAATTAAATAAGAAACCAAAGCAGAAAAACAATGCAAACTAAATAATTACCAAATAAACTAAAGTGATTAACCTACTGTTCTCGGTTTCCCACTATCATCGATTTATATAATTCCATGCCCTAAGCAGATTCTAAACCCTTTTCGATTGTAGCATCAATTAACAAGTGAAATCAATACTACGAGACATATGTTCCTATTCCCGAATTAAGCAAACGGGGTGAAGCACTCATGAACTAAGCAAACATGAACGAACACACACGAATTAAGCAAACGCGATTAAGTATAGGAACACACAATCAGCGAAACAAATCAACACCTATTCTATACGATTCTGAATTAAGCAAACAGAACATATAAAACAAGTATTGAAAGAGAATAGCATAAAGTTCAGGAATTACAAAACCTCAAGCGTCAATGGAACCCAATCGCAGTAGATTAATCAAAGGAGACTAGTTCTCCATTACAAACATAAACCTAAACCTACTTGTAGCCGCACTATGAAAAGAAAAGAAGATAAACTACTACTGACCCCTACAATATGCCTTAGAACAGCAATTTATATCTGTGAGTTCTGCGCGAGATCGCGAGGCGAACACTGTCTCGTGAGGCGAATCTTATGAAGAATCTGCAACGTTTGGTCTTCTCGCGAGGCGAAGTACGGCTCGCGTGGCGAGGAATGGAAGAGTCATGGCTTTTGGTCTTCATTCTCGCGAGGCGAGACATGGATTCGCGAGGCGACACAGAAAGGTTTGCAATTTCTGGAACAGTCACCTTCAGGCTCGCGAGGCGAGAAGCCTCTCGCGGGGCGAATAATCCAAAAATGCTTCACTTTATTAACCTGAAAACAAGGATTAACAGTAAGTACTTTATTTGACTCAAAATCAACTAAAATAACCTAAAAATACTTAAACGACTCAAAATGCTGCTTAAAGACAATCAAGTCTAATTTGGGCGAAAATGAGATATAATTAGCACAAAACCACGGTCATACTAGTCATAAAACTAGATGAGCCAACGGCTGATCAATTGGCAACTGTTGATCTTGTACCCTAGGATGAATGTCGTGGTCTTCTTCTGCTCAATTGGAAATAAGTCGGCAAATGAACTGAAGATGATCATCAAAACGTAAGCATTAAAATACTTTATATTCAGTAATGCAATTGTTTTAAATATCTGAAATCTATTAGATATACTTTAATTAATGTTTATTTTGTCATGATAGTTCTATTAATGCAAACCAAATGTTGCGTGGTGAAAGGCGTCGGGCTATTAGATGAATTATTTCTAACGTAAGATATTTATTAGTTCAAATGCTTCAAATGCAGTGGGTATAATTATTGATTTCTATTTAATTCCTCATATTCTAATTGAGTTTCATTTGTACGTAGTCCCGTATACAACGTGGATCATGGGAATGTGGATACCATGTGATGAAGTGGATGTTCGAAATTATCTTCTCCAGGATCACTGAAAGATGGTACGAGGTAAATGTTAATTGGTAACAATTACAAGTAACAGTTATAGATTCGTTATATGTTTTATGTTAGTTTATTACTTAAAAGATATAATCTTTTGTCCAATTAAACTTGCAGATATTCAACAATCCAACTCCATTATCTGATTCCGACATCAATAACATAAGGAGGCGTTGGGTAACTTTCTTTCGATCTTGAAGTGTACCAACCATAGTTTGTATGTAGTTAATTTAAAAACTTATCATGTACTAGCTATAGTGTACTTTTGACTGATCATATATATTTTGATATGAAATCTATAATATATCATGTAGCTTTTTGGTTTCTAATTATCTTTGTTGTCTGAATGTAATTGAACGTACATATGTATTGTTCGTAATAAATTCAGCATATATTAATTTAGTGTGTTTTTGTTGTAAAAAAGTGATTGTGTTGAGAATATTTAGAATGTGTTATACTGGTATTGATCTGGATTACTGAAACAGGGGTAAGGAATGATAGAAATGTAAAAAGAGTTTTTTTTTAAAAAAAGAGACTTTACACATCGGTTACTCAAAAACCGATTTGGAAAGTTTACTTTTCACATGGGTTAAAAAAACCGATGTGGAAAGTGAAATTTCCACATCGGTTTTGGTTAAAACCGATGTGGAAAGTGATATTTCCACATAGGTTATTTAAAAACCGCTGTTAAAAATGTTCTTTAAACATCGGTTTGAAAACCGATGTGAAAAGTAACAATAAACAACATCGGTCTTTTCAACATCAGTTTGAAAACCGATGTGAAAAGCCAAAAATAACTGATGTGGAATCCCTTTTCTGCACCAGTGAATTTTTTATATATAGGGACCAAATCGATGTGTCATGTATAGGGACCAAAATATTACTTTAACCAAAATATTAAAAAACAAAATATACGAACAACAGGCTGGATTAAGGTCCTCTTACTTTTGGGTGGGAAAGTTAGGATAATTTTAGTGTATTTTAGTAGATAAAAGGATGAGAGAGAAATAAGATATATGGTGAGAGAAAATAATTTAAGAGACATATAGAGAAAAAGTCAATGACTTTTCCCTCCTTAAAGGTAGAGGATCTTATCCCAACCGGCTGCATTTCTATCAGACTTGTGCTTCATAGGTAGGTGCTTCATCTTAGATAGCATCCTATACTTATGAAAAGCAAGAAAAGAATCTAATAGAAACAAGCAAATAACCAATTATAACATTTGAATTCATTTGCAAGGTTCACTTAAAAAAAAGAGAGAGAGAAATATCGGAATGAATATCTAGATATGTGTAAGATTTAACTTTTTTTTTGGTTTCCACGTTGCTGTATTTCTGTTTCCAGGATCAAGATTTGAATTCGAAACCTCTGGTTAAGATTGAATTTCATAGCCATATAAGCGTTCTCATCTAAGCGTTCTTGATGTGTAAGATTGAATTTGATAGCCATATATATCCACACACATCACCAAAAATATTAAATATATTAAATTGCATACTTGTCTTGGTTTTGGTGTATCTCACCTGTTTCTTCGAGGGTCAAGTCTTCCTCTCCATTCTCCAAGTTGTGATGCGGATTCCAGCAAGTAAAACTCTGGCGAATAGAAGTAAAGATGAGTGTTAATAGACCTAAAAATAAATGGATTAACATTGACTTGTCACTTTTTCCATATGAATTCAATCCAATATGGGTGAAAACTAGTTAAACCCATCTCTTCTGTCTTTTGTTTCTGCCTAAATGAGTTGAACTTATAATAAATTTCCTTTTCCAATCCATAGATTCTCTTTTTCGTAATTCAGTGACGTGATAATTTAGTGATTATATTAACGCATTTTATACTCAATTATAACTTCTATATTGAATATAAAACAACTTATCCGTTGCCTTAAGATATAAGCATGTCATGTTAAGTTGTTAACCAAAGGCAGCAAATATCGTTCATTTTGTCTACGTACCATGATGCAACTTAAAATGACATGCCAACCACTTGTGGCACATTATTCTAACTTTTTCTGAGTGCGCTCATTACTCTACCCTTTATTGGACTGAAATCCAATTGAAACTTCATGTGGATTAGTGCTTCCCCACAAGATTATGCTTAAACATGGGAATGCCCCTGAATCTGATTATAAGATTGCCCCATCGTATAAATAAAGTTTTGGAACTGAAATTTTGAAAATTGAACTTTAGGCTTCTTATTTTAGAAGCACTTATACTTCTTGGCTACTTCGAGATATTTCTGGTCTAAAACTTTTAATTGTTTATTCAATTTTTTTCATTTAATATAAGTGAGATATCATAATAATTAGATAAGCAAGAAAAGTTTATTGTGACAAAAATTATTAAAGTTGAATTAAAAAACATCAACAATAATTTTACATGTTATATTTTAGCCATATTATGTTCTATAGAAATGAATTTTGTACATCTAAAATGGGATACCATATGATGTCCCTTTGTTTTTTTAGTATTCTTGGTATACGCATATACAAAAGATGATAAAAAATAAGTGAGAGATAGAAATAAACGTATATGATGTCATATACGGTGTCTAAAATTTTGTATAAATAACACAATTCAATTAAACATATAGCTTCAGTCGCCAAAAATATGATGGAGGTCACCGGAAAAATGGTAGAGGAAAGAGAAAAATAATTTTTATGGAGTTTTAAAGAATTTTTTATGGTGTTAGGTCATCTTTATCGGTTGCACATGTGAGGTGCTTATTTTTTAAGCACCGATGCTTATAAAATTTGGAACGACGGAAGGATTGCTTATATTGGTACTTAATAGGGAGGGATCTTGCACAAGCACCTGGTGCTTGTGCTTGGTTCCTATTTTTTTTTAATTAAAAGTAATTAAAAAATAATATAATTTTGTAATTGTAAGGATGTGGAGTTACTGGTGGAGTTCATTTAAGAACCTTTTAAGAGTTGCTGGGACGAAGATATGAGGTGTTTAAGTTATTAAAAGTAAAAATGAGTGATATATAATGGTAGGGTCCATTTAAGAACTTCAAAGTGGAGTGTTGGGATGTATTTGGTTCGGCGTCCCCTTCCTTCATAACGCGCATCTAGGGCTCGAATGTGATTCCAGTCCGAAGACCCAGATGTTTGGCAATCATCAACAACGCGATTCTTCATCCCCAAAAGCACGTAGGAAGTGAAGCTGCTCATCGTAGCTTCCGAGTCTAGGGAACTCGATTTTGAAACAAATGGAGATGGATATTCTCATTTTGCCCTTCTTCTAGCTGCAGCTTGAATCTGCCATTTATGGTGTACCTGTCGAAGGGTATGTATTTATGGTGGTCACCAACAATTCTTCAATATTTTCTTTTCATTCATTGTGCTCTTTTCTTCAATTCATTCATCTCTACCTTCAATCCTTTCCTTTATGGTGATTATTCTTAGATTTTGTATCCAAACATTCATTGTGCTTCTTTCTCTCAGAGGGAAACTCTGTCTCCTACACCTCCTGAAAGCTTGCATCCTCCGATGAAAAGGTATCAGGCTATTACTTTTGGTTGTTACAATTTATTGTATATTTATTCATTTTAACCATATTTTCCTACAAATTTTATTGTTTATTGTCGTCCTTCACTTATATATATAGGACTCTCCTCCTTCTCATTTGCTTCAATCCAATTCGGTGACTCTATCTGCTATAGGATCTTTATCTAATAGCGTATTCTTCCAGAGGTAGGGTAGCTTTTGCCCCTCTACATTTACTTTGTGTTTTACATTAGTTCACTGCATTGTTATACTCATGTATATTTGCTTCATTTGTCAATGAACAATCTTCATTGATAGTTGTTATTCTGCTATGTTTTATTCTGCTCTGATAAATATTTGCTTCATTGCTTTGCTATTTTTCTCTGTTTCTAGTTTGTAAGTGTGATTTATAGTTGTTATTCTGCTATTCTGCCCTTGGTTTGCTATTCTGCTCTGTTTCTGGTTTGTAAGTGTGATTTATAGTTGTTATTATGCTATTCTGCCGTTGGTTTGCTATTTTGCTGTTTCTGGTTTGTAATTTGTAGTTGTTAAAAGAAACATGTTTTATTATTTTGTGCATTCCTTACTTTTCTTGGAGGGCACCAAACAGTCAAAAGTCACCATAATATCCCTTGATGATGGACCATAAATTTACAGTTTCTATGTTAAACGGATACCATGGTGGTTATGATATTTCTAATTAGTACCTTTACTTTATTTCCTACATTGTGTACATAGATCAATGAGTACTTTTAAGAGGAATCCAAGTAATGATGAAGTGCAGAGAGAAAAAGCTTCATGGGATCATAAGGCGACCGAATGCTTCATCTCAGCATGCTTGGATCAAGTTTCGAAGGGAGAACGCCTCGGTACTAGCTTTACAAAAAAAAGGTGGAAAGGTATTGTATCCAAGTTTAATGAGTTAACTGGAAGGAAGTATGATAGGACAAAGTTGAAGAATATGTATGATAACTTAAGAAAGGAATTGAGAGTATGGTATAAATTATTTGGCAAAGAAACTAGCTTAGGGTGGGACAATGTGAAGAATATTGTTGACGCATTGGATGAGTGGGGGGAGAACAAGTAATTGGTATGTGGTTTCATCATGTGCAGTATAAAAAAAGTATATGTTTTATATATAGTGTGTTTATCTTTTGATGATGAGTGGTAAACGTGCAAGAAAACCCTCTATATGGAAAATTTAGGAATAAAGGACTTCCATTTACTCCCCAATTGACTACACTTTTCAAGGATGTAGTGGCTACCGGAGAGTTTGCTTGGGCACCCTCATGTGGGATATGGCCTACCGCCCATGCCTAGAGAGCGTTGACCTAGATATGGAGGAAGCCTCGGGTGATAGTGAAGATGCTAGTGTTGGAGCAACAAATGAATTTGCAACCATTAATCTGAATGCTTCTCAAGGAACTTTTAGCCAAGGAATGGGCAGCCAGAGGAGTGGAGAGAAGAGAAAGAGAAGTAGTCAAGCTGAAAAGATTGTCAAGAAAAAATCTAACTCCTCCTCAAAGATAGCTGAGGCTGTTAGTGTGATAGCTGAAACATGTAGGTCACGCAATGATGCAGTGGCTTGTGCATCCATAGGACAAGTGTTGACCGAGCTTCAGAACATGGATGAAGTTGCAAACGATCCTGTTTTGCACACCAAATGTTGTCAGCTGCTGATGTTCAAGCCAGCAAGGGAGGTGTTTGTTGCCTTGCAAGATTCTGAGGAGAAAAGGATGCACTGGCTTAGGCATGCGGCAAATAACCCATTGCCATTCATGAAAATGTAACTAGATGGTTTATTAAGTTTAGGATATGTACTAGGCTGGAAACTTCTATGCTCAGTTACTGGTTTACTAAGTTTAGGATATGTACTGCTAAGTTGCTGGTATTCTAACTAGAAGGTTTATTAAGTTTAGGATATGTACTGCTAAGTTATTGGTTTGCTGTTAAGTCTAGGATATGTATTGCTAAGTTACTGGTTTACTGCTATGTCTAGGTATGTACTAGGGTGTTATGTTAAGGTACTTCTATGTTAAGTTAAATCCACTGCTATGTTAAATTATGGTTGTTGATCTGCTATTCTTTACATTTACTGCATTTTATTGAAAAGAGTTAGAGGATCCAGTGCAGTGATGAATTTTAGTAAGGAAAGTATTACATTTTTGTTTTGTGCATCTCATCCTTAACCATCTGAGAGGATCCAACATTGTGATGTGATGCTTAGTATTGTTACTCATATGTGCCCTGTACCATGTTAGTTGACAATTGGATACTGGACCGCGTGATATACTTAGCAATCTAACTTTATAATTTCAATTTTTGTCATTCAAATTTCTATTAATTAGCATTCCTACTTGTAGACAATATCCATTATTCATTCAAATTAATTTCAACTTTATCTTCAATGCAAAAACCAAGTATTGAGCAACTTGTAAACTACTAAAATGAATGACTGGAATGAACATTTGGATACACTTACAGATGAAGATGATAATTTTTTTGAAGAAGCTTCTTATGTGGCTGCACTAATAGGTGAGCATGCAATAAAGCATTTATGTAAAGAGCCTTATAGAACTAGTGAACTAACGGGTCATACATGGGTGCAAGAAATATTGCAAGGGCATCCCATTCATTGCTATGAGATGTTTCAAATGGAAAAACATATTTTTCATAAACTTTGCACCGAATTAGTTGAGCATGGTTTAAAGTCCACTAATCGCATGGGGGTTGAAGAGATGGTTGTAATGTTTTTAAATGTAGTTGGCCATGGGGTAGGTAATAGAATGATTCAAGAAAGATTTCAACACTCAGGAGAGACAGTAAGTGGACACTTCCATCAAGTACTATTAGCTTGCCTTAATTTGTCTGTCAACTATATTAAGCCATAAGATCCCATGTATCATGATAGTCATGAAAAAATAAAAAATGATCAACGATATTGGCCATTCTTTAAGAATGCCATTGGAGCAATTGATGGTACACATGTGCCATGTGTGGTTGGTGCTAGTGAGCAACCAAGGTTTATTGGAAGAAAGGGATATCCAACACAAAATATAATGGCTATATGTGATTGGAACATGTGTTTCACTTTTGTATTAGCTGGATGGGGAGGTACTGCCCATGATGCTCGTGTTTTTGACCATGCTCTTACAAATGCGAGCCTCAATTTTCCATAACCTCCTCCTGGTATGTTTTTAAGTATAGCTTCAAATGATTTTCTCTTTTACTTAAAACTCTTTTATATATTTTATTAATTTTATTCTTTATTAGGTAAATATTATTTGGTGGATGCTGGCTATCCAACACCAACTGGGTATCTTGGTCCCTACAGATGTGAACATTATCACCTACCTGATTTTAGGCGTTCATCTGGATTTGTGAATCATAATGAAATATTTAATTATTATTACTTAAGTTTAAGGTGCACAATAGAAAGAACTTTTGGTGTATGGAAGAATAGGTTTGCAATTCTGCGTCACATGCCTAAGTTCAAAATTGAGACACAAGTTCAAATAATCATTGCAATAATGGCTATACACAATTTTATAAGAAGGAATGCTGAAATTGATATTGATTTTAGTCATTATGAAGATGAGAACATAATCCTTGACATTGATGATGATGATTATCATAGTGCGGTTAACTTGGATCCATCCCTAGTTTTAAGTATAGCTTCTTCAGCAGAGATGGATCATGTTCGAGACTCGATTCGAGATCAAATTATAGAGTACAAACAAAATAATTAGTATTGTAGTTATGTTTCAGGGTTGTATTGAACTATAAATTATATTCCTTATTGTACTTTTTTTAGATACTTCAAATTTAATAGTTATGTTAATTTAATACTTTTATTGTCCATTTCATCAAATTTTAAGTTTTTACTACCTTATACATTTTACTTCAAAAGATAAAATAACATGTGTTGAATTATTTCTAGTTTCATAACTGAAATTAAAATAATCATCTTAATATATTTATTCTGCTTGTTGATTGATAAATAAACACTAAAACCGATTTTGGTAATTGCACACACAAAAGCAATTTTGATCCAAATTATCCAAAAAACAAGAATTTATGAAAATCATTTTTCTATGAGGTTGTCCAAACATAAATCACTTCACTGTCAACTCAAATTTAACCAAAATCAATTCTACAAAATTAATTCCTCTCGGAATCATGTTTGTCTAACGGTCATCCAAACACACACTAAATGATTGACCTGACAAAAGTAAAAGTTAGAGGACTAACTTGCAAAACAATTAAGTTAGAGGACGAAAAGACTAAGGGTTGTTTACTTTGTTTTTAGCTTCTTAGTTTTCATTTCTTGTTTTAAAAAACAATTGTAAAACTGTCATCTTATTTTCATTCAATTTCCTGTTTTAGAAAATTTGCACAAAAAACACTGAAAACAATTTTCCCCTGTTTTCATTGTCCCGTGTATAAATCTTTGGAAACGAGAAATAGAATGAAAATAATGTGGCAATTTTGTAATAAATTTTGAAAACAGAAAACTGTAAACAAAGCAAACATGTCCTAATCTTGCCTATAATATTTAATATATTTAATAGGAGAATTCTATCGAATGCCCTTAGGGTACTAGTTAAGAAACCTAGAAAAGAAAGATATTATTAGAAATTGATGTATTTAACGTTTTGAAAGGATAAACACTTGATTTTCCAATAAAGTCTTGCTATTTTTGGGTTTCTTAACCAGTGCCCTAAGGACACTAATTAGTAAGACCCTATTTAATATATATTGATGAGTCCCATTTGCTTAATAAATAATTTTATATGTGATATTTGATTTTAAAAATTAGAAAAACTAATTTATTTATTTATTTTAAAATAAATAGAAAAAATTATAATTAGAAAAGAATTCCATCCCTAACATTTTTACAATTAAAATTCCACTTGTTTAAATACACTCACTATGCCAGATTCAGGATTTAAAAGCTCACACTTAATAGCGGTTTCGACAGGAGGCACTCTGAGAAAATGCATGGAAGTATTTAATAGCTCTGACATGAGGATTCACTATTAACATATAAAATTTTAGTATCGTTTCCTTAAATAAACGTTATCATTACCTGATACCTTACTTAAAAAAAAATCCACCTCTTACAACTCTTTGTTGAAGACGCGCTATTATATGTTATAACTTTAATAACACACTATCCATTAAACGTTGTTAAAGGAATAACTATAATAACACTTACGTGAGGAAACATTATCTTTCATCCGATTTAAAACAAAATGTCATAACCCTCTAGGTGAGGTGACCAACTCTCTACCACGTTTAGTTGAAACAATCTATGAATTTAATGAACAATAACATCTCTGGATACAAAACAGGATATTGAACGACCAATTTTCACAATTCATCAATTCTGTTATTTCGTAACTCAATAATATCTCTCCGATAAATAATTGTCCTCTGTTTTGCTATCCTTCACACTCCAAATTTTATTAACACTCGTTCTCAATCCGTTATGTTCTTTGAGGGAGTTCCCTTTCTCGTGTGGGAAAGATGGAAGGAATCTGATTCAATAAAATCTGGAATGTGAGTCGTAATAAAACCCAGAAGAGAAGATACGACTCGTAATAAAACCCATAATGTGTGTCTGTGCCAGAGAAGTCAAGTTGCTTCTCTTTGGATCTGTTAAATGGCAGGAAGAGTTTCTATTATATGATTCCACATCTCCCTTTGCTTTCAACAACTCTTGGAAGATTATGTAATTTTATATTGGAAGTTTCAGCTTTGTAACTCTATTATGTAATTTCTCTTTAAATTTATGGTTTTCCATGTCAATTCCCAAATTGTGTCGCAAATTGCAGTCTTGTTGTCAACGAAAGAAATTTTGGTTCATATCTATTTTTTTTCAAGTTGTAATTCTAAAAAATATAGTATTGCTACTTGTTTTTGTTTCAAGGAAAAGAAATTTAGGGTACCAAAAAAAAAATATGCGAAGGTGTTTAATAGCGCTTCCCCATAGAAACGCCTTCTCATAATATATATATATATATATATATATATATATATATATATATATATATATATATATATATATATATATATATATATATATATACCACATACCTTGTTCCTTTACAACACTACTTTTTACGACGCTTATTCATAGAAGTGCTATAAAATGTGTAACTATGATAACGTTGACCGTCACAATGATAGCGTCACCTTGAGGAGACGCTATCTTTCACCCCATATTAAAAACAAAAGTGATCTAGATGACCAACTCTCTTCATGTTAGTTGGCACAGGTCAACGTACAATAAATGAAGCACATATAACTCGGTATTCAACATTTAATGCATAGAAAACTATCTACAATTAATTCTGCCTTAATATCTATTGAACCATCGCACTGATCTATTGAACCAAACTCTCCTATAAATAACTCTCCTCCGTTTTATTTTCTTTCACACTACAAATATTATAAACTCCTCTCCTTTGTATTCTTCGTTTTTGGAGCTCTCTCATGATTTATGAGCTACATTCATGGATCATGCAAGAGACTTTGACCTAAATTTTATATCCTAAATGTCATGACATACAAGAAAAAGATACAGGACCCAACGTTGGGTGTTCTCCCAATGCTTCAAGCTGATAGCATCCGATTGAGAACACCTGATTGTTAGATCAGAAACGAAGGCATTAGTGGAGTCTAAAGGAGTCTTATCCACTGATGTTTTAGAAGAAAGAATCAATATGCAACTTTTTTTTGCATCAACACGCTGCAGAAAAGAACCATGAGCAAATCAGTGCCCAAATAACAATGTATTCAATTTTTTTATTGTCTGTACAATATGTTCAATTTTTGAATGTCTGTGTAAACTCAAACACCATGTATGTATGACTTTGAAACATAAGAATAAAATAGAAATTACGTTCTTTGAATTCTCTTTTATTTAACGTTGTACGCACTATAATTTGATAATGTTTTGTTAAGTCTCTAAAATGTCTGATGTGCATTTCCCTAAGTTTTGATGAGAACTAAACATTGGTTAATGATTTAATTAACCTTCATATTGGTTGCTAAACTGTCTATCGAGTGTGCAGATTAAATAAGAGAATCATCCGTCCAACAGTGTAGTGATAGAAGCTCACGTCCAACACTGCAGTGATTGAAGCTCACGTCCAACACTGTAGTGATTGAAGCGCACGTCCAAAACGCAAGAGATAGAAACTTGCGTCCACTAAAGTGATGAAATCTCGTCTACTAAAGGTATCAGAAACGCTCGTCCAATGACGTGGCAGATGGAGCTCGTCCATTAAGGTATCAGAATGGCTCGTCCAATGACGTGGCATTTGGAGCTCGTCTACTAGGTTACGTTCAACCAGTTAAAGGAGTATCCGTCCACTAAAGTAACAGAGGCTCTCGTCCACTAAAGTAACAGAGGCTCTCGTCCACTAGAGTAACAGAAGTGCTTGTCCACTAAAGGTGACAGAAGCGCTCGTCCACACTAGTCTTTGGACTTGCTGAGTCCTTAATATGAAGCTCGTCTACTAGCCCGAATGAAAACTCAAATGGCTAGATAGATGCGGTTATTTTCAAGATAGAAGCACTTATCTTATGAACGCGAATTCTATAAGGATTATCAGAATTGTATTTCAAGAACAAGAAAGAGACTTGAAGTCTTCTCTTCTACTCAGTTTCACGCTTATCAAGAAAAGTCAGAAGTTACTCTCTCAAGCAACCTTGGTTAATCAGAACCAAAGACCAGTTAAAGAATGCTTCCAACAGGATTTATTCCCTAGTACCTCTGGTCCTTACACGAAAAGGGAATTGTGCTCAGCAAAGTACAAAAAGCTCTTTGCACAACTCTGATATGGCTGTATCACGATGCATAAAGCCATGATCCTTTATGTTAGAGTACAACCAACGTTCCTATTGCATTAATGACTGCCCAGAACGACTCTATTGCATTTAATGAAGTTCTGCTTGAAGCCAACATCTGAGGGAATGTCTCTAATGGATCCTAAATGCTTGAAGACCATAAATACAAAAGTCATTGAAGATAAAGATGAGAGAGAGTTGCTACACTTAATGAAAAATG
Source organism: Sophora flavescens (assembly GCA_030762895.1). Taxonomy (NCBI): domain Eukaryota; kingdom Viridiplantae; phylum Streptophyta; class Magnoliopsida; order Fabales; family Fabaceae; genus Sophora; species Sophora flavescens. Next base: position 129,287,358 of record CM061065.1, read on the forward strand.
AGAGGATCGCCACCTTCATCTCAACAGAAATCATCCTCAATGCAAACATTCTATATTCACTCAAGTGAGTGTTATGAGAGATTTCTTTTATCAGTTTTGAAGTACTTAAAAATATATCCACTCTTGTGAGTGTAGGAAGAACTCATCTCTGTACTTCATTGTAAAATCACTCCATGAGTGTTGTGAGATTTTCTCTATGTAACCTTCATCAAAATCCAGTGAGCCTGAAGAGTCTAGGTGAAAATAATACTTGCAACAGCCTGGAGAGGTTGGTTAAGAATAATACTCGTTGAGCCTGAAGAGGCTATGTGTGCAAATAATACTTGCAACAGTCTGGAGAGGCTGGTTAAGAACAATACTCAATGAGCCTGGAGAGGCTAGGTGTGCAAATAATACTTGTAACAGTCTTGAGAGACTGGTTAAGAACAATACTCAATGAGCTTGGAGAGGCTAGGTGTGCAAAGACTACTCATTGTAATTATCTGATGTGATAGTGGAGAAAAACTCAGCTACTGCTGGGGACTGGATGTAGCTCATCGTTTATATGAGTGAACCAGGATAAATCTTGTTGTTTATTTTCTCTCTACCCTCATCTCCTTATCTTTGTTGTTTTATGTATTTTCAACAAAGTTTTCTAACTGATTTTAAGCTTTATGTTCTAAGCTATTTTCAAATGTTTTTTATCCTCTAGATGTTGTCTAACCGGTTAATGTTTAGTCTAAGATAATCAGACAAGTCAATATTGTCCATTAGAAAAGTGAAATGTTTTATCTTCCTTATTTCCAAACTGGTTAAAAATATGTTATTAGTTTTGTTAGATAGTTTTTAAATTATCTTCTTTTATCCATCTACACTCTATTTATTTGAAAAACTCTGATTTATATTTTGTTGTTTAGTAAAAGTTTTAAATTTCTATTATCACCCAATTCCCCCCCCCCCCCCTCTTGTGTGATGGTTGCTTTGATCTAACATGTTTTACTTGGAAAAATTATTACTTTGTAGTGAACAGAATGTTTTGCTTTCATTAGAAATTAAAGCAAAGCAAAATATTTAAATAAAAAAAGAGAGTTTCGATACCACTTATCCAACAACTCGCTATTAAAGGATAAATTTTTGCTCTTTGTTTCTTTTAATACACGGTGTGTATATATATAGTAGCATTTTTTTGTACATGCGCTAGGATAGATATTCAATATAACAATGTTTCCTTAACCAAACACTATTAAAGGTTTTATTTAAAAGCGCTTAGTGAAGGAAATGCTATATGTTTCCAGTTTTAAAGTTTAAACACTTTCTCTTTTACCATTATCCCATTCATCGCGAAAAACACAGCTCATCGTAAAAACCTCTCTCACAAAGGAAGAACTCCATCTCTAACACTTTGAATGTGTTCAGTGCCACGAGAGCGTGAAAGAAGTCTCTTCTTAGGTATTTCTTTTACTTCCATATATTCTTCAGTTTAGAGTTCATGGTGACTATTAGGTGTACTTGAGAGGAAACTCTGTCAGGTGTTTTAAATCTTTGAATGTGTTCTGCACCACGAGAGGATAATGTGCTTCCTAGTCAAACATATGATGCTAAACGAATATTATGCTCTATTGACATGACCTATGAGAGGATACCGTGCTTCCTAAGTGAATGTATAATGCTAAACAAATGTTAGGCTATATTGGCATGACCTATGAGAGGATACATGTTTGTCCTAACGATTACATTTTATTTCGGAATGAATACACATCGTTAAGATAGTGGCCAATATGTAATTTCCCACGATATAAGTAATTGAAAGAATCGAGTCCAGAGAAGGTTGTATGGTATTTTCCCATTATACCCAAATTTAGACGCATGTATCATAGTTAGAGGTGTTCGCATATCGGTTTGGCTTGGTTTTTAGGCAAAATTTATCTGATCCAAAGATATAAACATGTGGTTCGGTTCGGTTTGGATTGCTTCCTTAAAAAAAACTGATCCGATTAAATGCGATTTGGATTGGATCGGTTAATTCGATTTTTACCAACACATCATTACATATTTATATTACATCAAAGAATCTAGATTACAAGCTAAGTTGAACAAAATCTTAAATCTGTATATATTTGTTGATACAATCATGTGCTAGGAAAGACTAAATATAGCATCATTGCAAGACTGGACTTGGTTAGTATAGGAATAATAACAAAATTGGGACCGGTAAAGAGAGGAAAGCGTACATATCGACCTCTGGGGGCTCATACTCTATCTACAAAGGAGAAAATTACTTTTTGTATGTTTCTTCATGGAGTTAAAGTTTCAGAGGGGTATTATTCAAACATTAGGAACCTTGTATCAATGAAATATATGAAGTTAAAGGGTCCAAAATATCATGATTGTGATCATGTTCTAATGGAGGATATGCTACCAATCGGGATACACTCCATTTTGCGCAGATTGACCCTATGAAGTTGTTAGCATTATAAAGAGGAATTGTTGTGACTTTGTGTGAGCTTGAGATGTATTTCCCACCTTCGTTCTTTGACGTAATGGTCCATCTAGCAGTTCACCTGGTTAGAGAGACACAACTGTGTGGGCCTGCTTATATGAGATGGATGTATCCGTTCAAGCGTTACATGAAGAAATTAAAAGGGTATATGAAAAACCGATCACGACCAAAGGGCTGTATAGTTGAATGGTACATAGTGGAAGAAGTTGTGAAATTCTGTACTAAATACCTATCCAATATCGAGTCCATAGGGTTTTCAATGTCTCATCACATGAGAAGAACTGAAGGTGAAGGGATAAAAGGAACTCAAATACTCACGATATCAAAGGCAGAATGGGAGCAAGCACACTTATATGTTCTACACAACGCCGATGAGGTAAATCCATATGTTGAAAGACACATTGATGTGCTTAGGGTTTTGAACCCGAATAAGTCTGAGAAATGGATAACATAAGAACACAATCAAAGTTTTATAACATGGCTAAAGGATCATGTTTTTGAAGATTGCTATGTAGATCCCGATTCAGTTTCTGAAAGATTGGGATGGTTATCAAAAAGCCCAAGTATACATGCCATATCTTACACTGGTTATCTAATTAATGGGTACACATTCTATCTGAAAGAACATGATAACCGGAGTACAATGCAAAATAGTAGTGTTACTCTTGTAGCTTAAGCTATGCATGTGGCAAGTGCCAAAGACAAGAACCCCATTTATGCGAATATGTCATACTTCAGTGTCATTAAGCATATACGGGAGTTGAACTACATAATGCTTTGAGTGCCAGTGTTTCAATGTAAGTGGATTGACAACAATAACTGTGTTCAGATAGATGAGTTGGAGTTCATGCGGGTGGATTTCAATAGGTTGGCAAATAAAGATGAACCTTTTATTTTGGCATCTCAAGCTCAACAAGTCTTCTATGTCACCATTCCATCTCATAATAAGTGGTCCATTGTTCTTTGGACCCACAAAGTAAATGTCAATAACATTGATGATGAATGCAATAATGAAGCTACTAATATGGAGGATGATCCTTTCCTCGGGATATCCCAGTCACTTGAGACTGATCCAAATGGAGATGATGAACTGTATATGAGGGATGATCATGATGAGGGGATTTTGATCAGTCCATCATTTTGTACCCCTAAAGGATAGACGAGTCTCATCCCAACGAAGAAAAGGAAAAGATCAACTTAAACATGTATTTTTTTCTAATTAATTTTAAAAAGGGGTTGGCCTTCCTCATTGTGATGCCTTTGCATGCTTCTTCATTATTTTTTTTAAAAAAGGGGTACTTTTTATTTATTTTGTTTATATATTATTCACTTATTATTGTCCACTGACTTTTTACTTGTGTGTTCTATTTTTGTTGTAGGTAAATGGCAACACCCAAAAAGTTATGAGATTCCGGTTGTTAGTGCTGAAAAGGATGCAGGTAGTTCAAATTCTGGACTTGTAAATTCTATATTTAGGAACCGAAGTTAAATTATGATTGATTTTGTTGATTGCATTAGGGATACGACAACGCATCGGAAGTGCTATCGTTGTCTATAACTTACAACAACGTCGAGATAGATAGCGCCTGAAAGTGCCGTGAAATGTCGAAAATATGCGCTATTAAATTCAGAATCTGTTGTAGTGACCTTTTTTACTCTCTAACATGCATCATCCGTCTTAGAACTCATATATAAATAAAGGGTATTTTGGTATATACATATCACTTTCCATTACAATTTACCAGGAAAGTTAATAGGGGTGTACAGAGGTCGAGTTGGGTCGGATTTGTCCAAACATGTTACCCAAACCAATCATTGTTTAACGTGTTGGGTTGGATCCCTACAATTTTTTTATCATATCCGAACCTAACCAACTCGGTCAAAATCGGGTTGGGTCGGTTCAGGTCAATCCGGTCCAACGTGCATGGTGTGGTTTCTTTATCTGGAAAATCACGGGAAGCTATTTACCCCAACCAAAAAAAAAGTAAAAACAACAAAAGCTTGATACAGATCTCAAAGAACGAATAACAGTGGAGAACGAACAGAGCAAACGTACAGTTGAGAACAAACAGAGCAGGCGAATGGTGGTGGAGGACATAATAGAGTGGAGAAGAACCAACAACGGTGGAGACGGCACGAGATGAATAGTATCATGCGGTGGAGAACTAATGGAGCAGGGGGACATACAACGACGTCGCGATGGAGCATAGAACCTAATGGTGAAGAATGAAAGACGGACGGTGACACTGAGAGTGAGGGACGATGGGTCAGATCTAAGGAAATATGTAAAGAAAGAACTTGACAGGACATGGAGATGAGATGAGAACAAAGAGAGAGAGAGAGGAGATGAAAGCAGAAATGAGATGAGAACAAAGAGAGGGAGATGAGAACAACAATGAGATGAGAATGAGAAAACGACTGACTCTTATTTTCTTCCTAAAGCAACTATCTCCAACAAGAAAAAAAAATGCTTGTATAGGTTGACGGGTCAGGTGATCGGTCTCGGGTTTGAAATCAATAAACCTGACCGTTACCCGAACTACTGGAGATTGGGTCTGATCAGTTCGGGTCGGGTTGGACCCGAACAACGGAGATACCTGAACCAAATTATTCGACTTGGGTTGGGTTCATCAATATCGTGTTGATCCAGACCCATGATCACCCCTAAAAGTTAATAGATGAGCCATTTTACACGGTAGACAAATGTTAGATATTGAATTACAAAACTTCATTGACTGATCACACAATTGTATTTTGCCATACTACCATATTTCGGCTCAAAAAATTACAAAGCAAGATTAAATATTTCCTCTACAAATATTAATCAAAACTATACAGTTCATTTTTTTTTGTTACAAAACTATACAGTTCATTAAACATAAATAATGGTGGGGGATGTCCATTCTGCTTGAAGACTTATTTTCTTGTGTGTTTTTGATTTGGTGGTTGTGTTCTGCTTCTGTGCTCTTCAGCAATACTCGTGCTTGGATTTCTCCTGTTGAACTGATTTTCCGATATCTTCATGAATTGCACTGGTTACTAACTGTTGAAATGCTATTGGTGGTGTTCTTTTGGAGTTAAAGACTACATTTGTTAGGTTTTCATTTGAAGTTTTTTCAGTCTCAAGTGTTTTTCTGTATGGCCATGTTCGGTTTGGAGTTGCGGTTTAACTGATTATGTCTTGTCGGTCAGTTACGGAAATAGAGGGTGGACGTGGACGTGGACGTGGAAGGGGACGTGGTCGCGGCCGTGGAAGGTGCCGTAAAGGTGGTCCTATGCTCGGTCATGGTGATTTTGAGGAAAATTATGAGAATGATGGGGCAATAGACTACGCGACACAAGCGATGGCAGATGTCGTTGCTGCTATTACTCTCTAGACAGCTACGATGACTGCTCAAACTCAACAGGAACAACTTCGTGTTGAGCAAGCTGCAGAAGGAAGAGGTATGACCGCTTTTAGACGTTAGAATCCACTTCAGTTTCATGGAGAGACTGACCCTGAAAAGGAAGATTTGTGGATACAAGAACTTGAGAATATCTTTGAACTGATTCATACCCCGGAGGGAGTCAAAGTTTCCTGTGCTACCTTCCTACTCTTGGGAGATGCTGAGTACTGGTGGAAGGGCACCGGACAACTGTTAGTGGTTGACCATCAGGAAATCACTTGGGAGGTATTCTGTAATGCCTTCTTGGATAAGTATTTCCCTCTAAGTGCCAGAGTTGAGAAAGAACAGGAATGCCTACGTCTGCAACAAAGGGAGCTATCAATTGGGGAATATGCAGTGAAAATTGAATCGCTAGCTAAATATTTACGTTTCTTCCAAGATCAAGCTGATGAAAGTTGGAAATGCGAGAACATTGAAGGAGGGCTGAGGTTTGAAAATCAAAGAGTCAGTGTTACCCCCGCAAATTCGAAATTTTCAAGAGTTGGTGGAGATGTACCGAAAAATAGAACAAATGAAGAAAGGAAGGGATAACAGAGGCAATGCAGGAGGACCGTCTCGACCTGCAAATCAATTCCGGAACCAGAAAGGAAAGCAGAACCAGAGAAAGCCATACTACAGACCACCCGAAAACAACCAGAACCGACAACCATACCGTCCAGTTGCTTCTGCATCTGGTAGCGGAGGCCAGAGGAATCAAGATCAAGGCTATATACAGAGATGTTACAAGTGTGGAAGTGTGAACCATGCTACGGACAACTGTTTACTGAAGGGAGTGAAATGCTTCAAGTGTGGACAACTAGGACACATGGCCAAATATTGCAATGCTCAAAGGTCTTCACCAACTGTTAACAATTCAAGGACTAACCACTAAGGGAAGGGTTTATACCATGAGCGGTGCTGAAGCTTCACAGTCCGATGATCTCATACAAGGTAATTGCGACATAGTTGGTAGTCTTTTGACTGTACTTTTTGATTCGGGTGCAACACATTCTTTCATCTCAATGGATTGTGAGACATTTGAAATTACATGTTTCTTCCATGACATATAATTTGATTGTTTCAACCCCTACTGCTGAACCCATTTTGGTGAATCCTATATGTCTGAACTGTCTTATTATTATTCAGGATATACATTTTCTTGTAAATCTGATATGCCTGCCTTTAATACAGTTAGATGTAATTTTAGGCATGGATTGGTTATCTTCCAACCATATCCTTTTAGATTGTGCCCATAAAACTTTAGTTTTTCCTAATCCTGAGATTTCTGGATTTTTATCTACCAACCAAGTAAGAACTTCTTCGAAATAAGAAGATCAGGGATGCTTGTTTTTATCTAGCTTAGAAGTCGAGGGGGAGATCGATCTGAGTACAGTGCCAGTAGTAAACGAGTTTCCAGACGTTTTTCCGAACAATGTTCCGGGTTTGCCACCAATTAGGGATATCGAGTTCTCCATCGATCTAGTTCCTGGAACTGGTCCGATTTCAATCGCTCCGTACTGAATGGCATCTACGAAGCTTGTTGAGTTAAAAATTCAACTGGAGGACATTCTGTCGAAACAATTTATCGCTCCGTACCAGTTCTGTTAGTAAGAAAGAACGACGGAGATTCGTGACTCTGTGTAGATTTTTGACAACTCAACAAGGTGACGATCAAGAACAAATACCCTTTACCAAGAATTGACGATCTGATGGATCAATTGAGAGGAGCTGTGGTATTCTCGAAGATAGACTTAAGGTCGGGTTATTATCAAATAAGAGTGAAGACATAAGATATACCCAAGACCGCGTTCATAACTCGTTATAGAAATTATGAGTATCTCATAATGCCTTTTGGAGTGAAGAATGCACCTTCTATCTTCATGGACTACATGAATCGGATTTTTCGTCCGTTTCTTGATAGGTTCGTCGTAGTGTTCATTGATGATATCCTCAATTACTCTAAGAGTCATGAGGAACATGAGGAACATTTACGACAAGGTGTTGTATGCCAATCTTTCCAAATGCGAGTTTTAGCTCGAGGAAGTGAAGTTCTTAGGACACGTGATCACCAAAGAAGGAATTGTTGTAGACCCTTTGAAAGTAGAAGTTGTACTTTCTTGGGAAAGACCAAAGATGGTGATGGAAATTCGAAGCTTTGTTGGTCTAGCGGGTTACTATCGGAGATTCGTTGAAGGTTTTTCAAAGATAGTCGAGCCCTTGACTCAACTCACAAAGAAAGATCAACCTTTCACGTGGACTGCAAAATGCGAGGAAAGCTTTCAAAGGATAAAGGAGCGTCTGATAATTTCGCCAGTACTAATATTTCCCAAACCAAATGAACCCTATGAAGTATATTACGATTCTTCACATCAAGGGTTGGGCTGTGTGTTAATGAAACATCGAAAAGTCGTAGCGTACGCGTCACATCAGCTGAAGACTCATGAGAGGAATTATCCGACACACGACCTAGAGTTAGCTGTCGTGGTTTTTGCACTAAAGATATAGAGACACCACCTTTATGGAGCTAAATTTGATGTCTTTAGTGACCACAAGAGCCTAAAGTACCCGTTTGATCAAAATGAGCTCAATATGAGACAAAGACGGTGGATGGAATTTCTAAAAGACTATGACTTCACATTGCAATATCATCCTGGAAAAGCAAATGTGGTAGCGGATGTACTGAGCCAGAAAGCCATTCATATTTCAGCTATGATGGTAAAGGAACTTGAGTTGATTGAGAAGTTCCGAGATCTTAATTTAATGATAGAAGTAAGCCAAAAGAAAATCAGTTTGAGAATGATAAAGATTTCTAATGGCTTAATGGAAGAGATCCGAGAGCAACAAGCTGTGGATGCTTTCATTCAAGAAAAGAAAGATTTAATTGAGAAAGGAAAAGTTACTGAGTTTGGCTTGGGATCGGATAACATCTTAGGTGCAAAGGCAGAATCTGTGTACCTGATAATCTTGAGATGAAAAAGATGATTCTGGAAGAATCACACAAGAACATATTAAGTATTCATCCTGGATCAACTAAGATGTATCAAGATCTAAAACAAAGGTTTTGGTGGCCAGGCATGAAAAACCAAGTTGCTGAGTATGTGGCATCATGTCCGACTTGTCAGAAAGCAAAGGTAGAACACCAAAGACCTGGAGGAATGCTTACATCTTTAGATGTACCTGAATTGAAGTGGGATAGTATATCCATGGATTTCATAGTAAGTTTACCTAGAACTTCCAAAGGTTTTGACTCAATTTGGGTGATTGTTGACAGGTTAACGAAATCCGCAGATTTCTTACCTGTTAAGGTCAATTACATCGTGGAAAAATTAACTGATGTCAATATCAAAGAAGTAATCAGACTTCATGGAGTGCCTTCGACCATCGTGTCCGATTGAGATCCGAAATTCACTTCATGTTTCTGGGGGAGTTTATAATAAGCGCTAGGAACCAAGTTACGTTTAAGTTCTGCGTATCATCCTCAAACAGATGGAAAAACAGAAAGGACAATCCAATCTTTAGAAGATTTATTTAGAGCATGTGTTTTAGATCATCGTGGTAGTTGGGACGATCTCTTACCGCTGATTGAATTCACGTACAACAACAGTTTTCATGCCAGTATAGGGATTGCTCCTTATGAGGCTCTGTATGGGCGAAAATGTCAAACACCATTATGTTGGTATCAAGATGGAGAAAGCGTGATTCTCGGTCCCAAAATTGTGCAGCAAACAACAGAGAAGGTTAAAAAAATCCGTGAAAGGATGAAAACGACCCAAAGCAGGCAGAAAAGTTACTCTGATCGAAGAAGACGACCTCTCGAATTTCAAGAAGGTGAACATGTATTCCTAAGAGCCACACCCACAACTGGGGTAGGTAGGGTTATCAAATCCAGAAAACTCACTCCTAAATTCATTGGACCTTACCAAATTCTTCGCCGTATTGGTCCAGTAGCCTACCAAATTGCTTTGCCACCTTTTCTTTCAAATATTCACAATGTGTTCCATGTCTCACAACTGAGGAAGTATATTCTTGATCCATCACATGTAATTGAACCCGATGTAGTACAATTAAAAGAAAACTTGTCTTATGAGCCTTCACCTATATGAATCGAGGATAAGGTGATTAAGCAGCTCGGGTAAACAAATTTTCTTAGTCAAGGTTATTTGGGACGAAACAACCGGAGAAGCAACATGGGAAGCTTAGTATAAGATGAAATTGCAGTATCCTGATCTTTTTCCAGATATGTAATTTCGAGGACGAATTTTTTTTTAGTGGGGTAGTAATGTAACACCCCGATTTTTTTCAATACTTTCCAATATATGCAAAGATATTAATATGTTTATATTTTACCCGAGAACCTAGAAAATGATTTTTGTAACGCCCTGAGAAAAATAATTTTCGTACGAAAAATAGAATTATAATTTTCCTAACTTAATTATAATTATTTTCATGATTTTAGAAGTTATTTATTTATAAATGAGTTTTTGGGTGAAAAATTAACGAAGTAAAATACGATCAGTTTTTACCGATAAGAAATAAATGGAACCGGGACGAGCAACAATCATCTAAATTAGATTTTCTGCATATTGGAATAGTTAGATATGGTTTTGAATAGTGTTGCCTTCAAATCACAACATCATGATTTTTCATCTAATGATTTCATCCGTTTTTTTAAAGAAATCCATAAATCATTCAAAAATACAATTTTTGCTCTAACAAAGAGGATTTTATTCAAACATATGTGGTGCAGAAATTTAAGATTTGATATGGAAATGACCTTGATGGATTGATGTAAATAATATTTGCATTTAAAACATATAATCATTTTCTTTATTTTTGCAAGAAAAGCATTTATTAATTATTTTATTTTTGGGCTTTATTTTAAAATAAGAAAAATTGAGAAAAACTCACCCCCATTGGGCCAGCCCAGCATACCTCCCCCATCTTCTATATATACCATCATCCTACTCTATTTTCCATTTGCTCACTTTCTCTCTCAAGCTCAAGCTCAAGCTCACACTCACAAATTTACTATTCATCATCTTCAACCTCTCAACTCTTTGAGCTTGGTGGCTAAGGAGCAATCTTCATCTTCATCTCTTACTCATCATCATCATCATCATCATCATCTAGAGGGTATAAATTCTCAACTCTTACTCTTTACTTTCTTAGAAGCTTTGATATATCCACATGCATGGTTCTCTCTTTAATTTCATGTTCATGATTCTTGATTTAAAACTTTGAACAAAAGATAAATTTTTTTTAGCTCATCATCATCTTTATCTTCATCTTTATGGCTTTGCATGTGATGAAGAAATCTCCTAAACCTAATTTTTGATGATGGCCGAAATTGTTGTGTAGAGGAAAGTTGATATTTTGTGAAAAATGCTACATGCATGTCTTTAAAAACCTCAATGCATGTGATTTCCAAGTTCTTAAACTACATTAACCAAGTGAAAATTCTCATCATTTTGCTTAATAGGACCAAAAACCCTAATCAATTGGGTTAAGGAGGCTTAACTTTGATTTTCATGAAAATATGTTGTTTTGATCCTTGTATTTTTAACATGCATGTGGGGTTAAATTTTAATGTATGGATTAGCATTAATTGGTTATTAAATTATAATTAAATTATTAATATATCAGTTATAAAATTAATTCTTAATTACGTAACCAATTGGTGAAATTGTTGTTGGGTATTTACTAAAGAGTGACCCTGTGATGGGATGGGTCATTCTGATGTTAACCCGTTGAGAGGTCCCTACTCTCTGCTGGTAGGTTATAAGAATAGCCTCCCCATTAGGCATTCCCACTGACAGAAACATAACACCAAAACCAACCAGAAAGAGAGGAGTAACCCTTTCACCTTCTCCAACACTCTGATCACTGTTCATCTTCTTCTCATCACCCTTTGACTCGCTTGTGATGGATTCTGCGAATCTCCAAGGTATGAAATTCTTCTCTTTCCTTTTGATATAACATGAATCACATGCTATAATTTGTATCTGTATGGTATTTAGAATTATATGTTTTCCTTCAATTGGTATCAGAGCCATGGATAGATACATGTTATAGCTGTTCTGAAAATTGTATGAACCCTAATTTATGTTTTTCAATCAAGATACAAAATTTGTTAGGGATTTTCATATCATGTTATATCAATATTGTAAAAAAATTTGCTTGCCCAGAATTTTTTTTCCCTTCAACAACTTTCGTTTTCATGCCTTGTTCTTCAAAATTCGAAACTATGATTCTGGCCAATAATTTCGAAAATCGTTTGAGGGCTTTTCTTCCCACATGTTATTCGAGTAACATACTCGAAAATCGTTGGATTTCATCAAATAAAACGTGAGAAATCGATGCCTTTTCGTTTCCCTTTTGCGTGAAACTGGTTCGATCGCCCCGCGAGTTTTTCTCGCCTCGCGATTCTGGGCATCAGCATCTGTGGAATTCCAGAATTCGCCTCGCGAGATTATTCTCGCCTCGCGAACCTGAAAGCCAGAAGAACAATGAAATTGTCATCCTCTCTGGGTCGCCCCGCGATTCACGCTCGCCTCGCGACCCGAAGGCCGATTGTTCTAGGAAAATGAAAGGTTTCTGGGTCGCCTCGCGAACACTTGACTCGCCTCGCGAGTACCCGCGAGAAGACCAAACGTTGCTGACTTTTCACAAGATTCGCCTCGCGAGATACCTCTCGCCTCGCGAATATTTTATATGGTTAAAATCGAAAAAAAAAAAAAATATTGTATTTTTTAATACTGTACTCTAAGGTTTTGATCTAAAATTTTGTGATTGTTCTCTACTTTTTTGTGACACTTTGATATGTTATACTCTCCTTGATCATGTGTCATATAGATGGAATTAATTTTAGAGCCTTATGTGAATTAAGTTGTGTGTTCTATGCTGCATTTGTTATACAATTTAATTATTCTAATGTATAATTGTAGCATTACTGTTGATATTTTGTATAGTTATGTACTCACCTATCGTGGGTATAATTATACAAAATTTGTGTTGTTAAACAATTAATTATTCTAATGTATAATTGTAGCATTACTGTTGATATTTTGTATAGTTATGTACTCACCTATCGTGGGTATAATTATACAAAATTTGTGTTGTTAAACAACTAATTATTCTAATGTATAATTGTAGCATGACTATTGATATTTTGTATAGTTATGAACTCACCTATCGTGGGTATAATTATACAAAATTTGTGTTGTTAAATAATTGATTATTCTAATGTGTTATATTTGTATTATATTAATAATAATTATACCCTATCGGTGTACTATTATTAATGTAATTCGTTATTATACATCGTACTATTGTCTTAAGCTTATGTCAATTATGGTTTCAAGTACCCTATCGGTATTAGAAATTTTGGTGATGTAAGTTTTGTACATTGTATTATTCTTCTTATTGTATTTCTTGTTTATTATGATTCGGGACCCTTAGGCGGAATTATAATGAATAAGAAATTTGTATTATGGGCAAGATCGGCTGAACATATATATGGAATCATATTACCCTTCAATTCTTAATGATTCCTTATTCTCTGTTTTATGTCAGCCTCCTTCCCAAATTCTGTCAAAACTCTAAATGGGACAAACTATGAGGACTAGAAAGAGTCTCTAGATATCTACTTAACTATTGCTGACTTGGATCTGGCCTTAAGGGAAGACAAGCCAGCTGCTCTCTAAATGAGTCTACTGCAGCACAGAGGATTGCTTATGAGAAATGGGAATACTCTAATAGAGTGTGCCTGAAAGTGATGAAGTATACTATGGAAAAATCCATCAGGCAGAGTATCTTAGAGACCGATAATGCTAAAGAATATCAGAAAGCTATTGGGGAGAAATTTATGACTTTTGAGAAGGCTCTAACATGCTTTGAATCCAATGTCATTGATGTTCCTCCAAATACTTGGTGGTTAGATTCAGGTGCAACCATTCATGTTGTGAATTCCTTGCAGGGGTTCACAAGCCTGAGGAAACCAAGTGATGCTGAGTCTAAGATTATTATGGGAGATGGAGCTGGAGTTTCTGTTATTGACATTGGAATTGTTTCTTTACTTTTGCCTTCTGGACATAATTTGCTTTTAAGAGATGCTGTGTATGCACCTTCTATGAGAAGGAACTTGATTTCTGTTTCTGCTTTGGATAAATGTGGTTACACTTTTAAGTTTGGTAGTGGGAAATTGATTGTTTATTCAGATTCTGTTTCCGTTGGTTCAGGAGTTTTACGTGATGGCCTTTATATGTTAGATCTACATGACATGTCTGTCAATCTCCGCTTTGTTGGAAACAAACGCAAGTAGGATTAATGAACATTCTTCTATGTTATGGCATCGACGTTTGGGGCATATTTCTAGGCCCCGTATTGAGAGGCTAGTCAAGGAAGGTATTCTCCATGATCTAGACTTCTCCGATTTTGATACATGTGTTGATTGCATCAAGGGCAAATTTCTTGCCAAGGTTAGGAATAAAGCAAGCAAATAGGTGTGACGATGTGCTACGGTTGATTCACACCGACTGTGTGGACCTATTACACCCACCGCCATGGGTGGATATGGGTATTTCATTACCTTTATAGATGATTTCTCGAGATATGGATGGATAGATCTTCTTCAAGAAAAATCTAGTTCTCTAGATGCTTTCAAATCCTTTAAAGGTCTTTGTTGAGTTAAAAACTGGTAGGAAAATAAAGTGTGTAAGATCTGACAGAGGTGGAGAATTCTATGGTAGATATAATGAGACGGGTAGAAACCCAGGACCTTTTGCCAGATTTCTTGAGGAATGCGGTATTGAAGCTCAATACACTATGCCTGGTACTCCTGAGCAAAATGGAGTTGCAGAGAGGCGTAACCGCACACTTATGGAGATGGTAAGTTGTATGTTGAGCCATTCATCATTGCCAGACTTTCTTTGGGGAGATGCCTTAAAAACTGCTGTCTATATTCTAAATCAAGTACCCAAAGAAGTCTGTACCAAAAACTCCATATGAGCTCATGAGTGGAAAGAAGCCGAGTTTGAAACATTTTCATGTATGGGGTTGTAAGGCAGAAGTTAGACCTTATAATCCTCAATCTAAGAAGCTTGATCTTAAGACTGTTAGTGGCTTCTTTATTGGCTATTGTGTGGGTTCCAGAGGTAGCAGATTCTATTGTCCATCTCATTCTATGCGAGTCGTCGAATCTGAACGAGCGGTTTTCTTTGAGGATGACTTGGATAGTGGGAGTGATATACCACGACCAGTTACTCTTAAAGAAGATCGCACCATTGTTCCTATACCAGTTGTTCCTTTTCCTACAGAAGTTTTGATTCCAGCTGATGATGTTGATCAGAATCTTCAACATGAAGATGGTGTGGCAAAGACCGCTTGTAGATGAACAAGAACATGATCTTATTGTTGATGAAATTCCACCGAGACGATCTCAAAGAGAGCGCAGACCTTCCATACCGAGATGATTATGTTGTATATCTTCAGGAACATGAGTTTGACCTCAATGATGATGATGATCCTATTACCTTTGAGGAGGCAATTTCTAGCTCTTATGCTTCGATTGGCTGAATGCTATGCATGATGAGTTGTCTTCTATGTCTCATAATGGTGTTTGGAGTCCGGAGGAATTACCAATTGGTTGTAAACCTGTTGGATGCAAATGGGTTTTCAAAACCAAACGTACTCCGGATGGTAAAGTTGAAAGGTACAAAGCCGGACTAGTAGCTAAAGGCTATAACCAAAGAGAAGGCATTGACTATAAGGAGACCTTCTCACCAGTCTCTACAAAAGATTCATTTCGAGTTGTCATGGCCTTGGTAGCTCATTTTGATCTAGAACTTCACCAGATGGATGTGAAGACGGCTTTTCGAATGGAGACCATCTAAGATGTTTACATGGTTCACTTTGAAGGTTTTGCTGAAACAGGGAAAGAGCACTTGGTTTGCAAGCTGAATAAGTCTATTTATGGGTCGAAACAGGCCTCCAGGACAATGGTATTTGAAGTTTGATCAGGTTGTCACTTCTCTTGGCTTCAAAGAAAATGCCTCGATCGGTGCGTTTACTTGAAGACTTGTGAGGGTGAATTCATCATTCTCGTTCTATATGTTGATGATATACTTCTTGCTAGCGATTGTGTTAAAATCCTGACCAGAGACAAAACTCATGTTGAGTAGCCACTTTGATATGAAAGACCTTGGTGATGCTTCGTTGTTTTAGGCATCCAGATTTATCGTGATAGGTCACGTGGTGTTCTTGGATTGTCTCAAAAGGATATATTGAAAAGGTCCTCAAAAGGTTTAATATGCATTCTTGCTCCCCATGTGCTTTTTGTTCAAAAGGGTGAAGAAAAATTCTCTAAATCTCAATGTCCTCAAAATGATGTAGAAATAAATGAAATGAAAATGGTCCCATATGCTTCCGCTGTTGGCAGTTTAATGTATGCTCAAGTTTGTACTCGTCCCGACATTGCTTTTGCTGTAAATGCTTTAGGGAGATACTTGAGCAACCCAGGTTTGGGTCATTGGAAAGCCGTAAAAAAGGTCATGAGATATTTGCGGGGGAACCAAAGATTATATGTTGACCTATAAGAAGTCCGATCAACTTCAGGTCCCCTGGTTATTCGATTCGATTTCGAGTTGCCCCGACGACCGAAAATCTACTTCTGGCTTTATCTTTATGATGGCAGGAGGAGCTATTTCTTGGAAAAGCGTCAAACAGACGCTTACAGCTACTTCTACCATGGAAGCAGAGTATGTTGCTTGCTATGAGGCTACTTGTCAAGCCATGTGGCTGAAAAATTTGATTTATGGCTTTCATATTGTGGAAAGCATATCTAGGCCACTTGTGATATATTGTGACAATACTGCTTCTTGTGAACTTCTCTCATAACAATAGAAGCTCTTCTCGCACTAAGCTTTTTGATTTGTTATTTTTGTTAGTTAGAGTGAAGATTGAGGAGTTTCAGTCTAGTATTGATCATTTTGATACAGGAAACTTGCTTGCTGATCCACTAACCAAAGGCTTAACTGTTGGAATATTCCGGAATCATGTAATTCATATGGGCTTAGTTAAGTCTTTTGATGTATTGGATTAGTGGGAGTCTGAAACCATTATTTGCCCATTATCGTTTTTTTTATGAGATATGTAAATTGACGTCATTCTTGGATTCATATCTTTTATAGCATTTTAAGATGCTTGGACCATTTTTTTTTTTTTTGAATTGCATATTTCTCTTTATTAATTATATGCAATTTTATATTCATCAATTTTTATGTGAAATATGAGTCTTTAGCATGTATGATTTACTTCCCTATCGGATACTATTTCTGCATTGTTAAAGCTTGTATTTCTTATACTGCTGGTTAACGTGTGCTTTGATCGTAACTGGTATTTCTCTTTAATAATTGATTAATGCTATCCAAGTGGGAGAATGTTAAATTTTAATGTATGGATTAGCATTAATTGGTTATTAAATTATAATTAAATTATTAATATATCAGTTATAAAATTAATTCTTAATTACGTAACCAATTGGTGAAATTGTTGTTGGGTATTTACTAAAGAGTGGCCCTGTGATGGGATGGGTCATTCTGATGTTAACCCGTTGAGAGGTCCCTACTCTCTGCTGGTAGGTTATAAGAATAGCCTCCCATTAGGCATTCCCACCGTGTAAACATAACACCAAAACCAACCGAGAAAGAGAGGAGTAACCCTTTCACCTTCTCCAACACTCGATCCTTTGTTCATCTTCTTCTCATCACCCTTTGATCTGCTGTGATGGATTCTGCGAATCTCCAAGGTATGAAATTCTTCTCTTTCCTTTTGATATAACATGAATCACATGCTATAATTTGTATCTGTATGGTATTTAGAATTATATGTTTTCCTTCATGTGGTACCAAATTTAATAATGATTTGTTTTTAAGTTTTTGAGAAGGTAGAGCACTTTGATTATCATATTGATTTTAAGGAAAATGCTTGCCTTAATCTTTATTTTGGTGCATGCATGTGTCTATGAAAGTTGAAAATTTAGTTTTCCAACCTATATTTTAAAAAGACCGAAAACGTTAGTTTTGAGGTTAAGAAAGTTTAATTTTTAAAATTTTAGAGAAATTACATGTTTTAAAATCTTCATTTTAGTGCATGCATGTAAAGGAAGTGTTGAAAAAAAAAATTCTAGTGCTTATTTTATAAAAAAGGCCGAAACCTATTTTGTATAGAGTGAAAGGATTTAAAAATTTATTTAAGTTTTAAGACTTGATTTTACTACTATAATGATTTAGGAACTTTGATCCAAAAGTTTGTAGGAGTTTGAAAATTTTAGCCTTAATTCCTCTAGTAAGGCCGAAACACACACTATTAGCAAATGGTGATTTTATATAAAAAAAAAATGACATATATTATATGTTTGATTTTATCTAGATTCTCCAAACGTGAAAGGGAAATCGAGTTCGTTACCTTAAACACGCGAAAAGATCACAAGTTTTTGCTCAAGCTAAGGTAAGGGGAGAAAGCCTGAGGGATATTAAAAATTGTGATACCTATATGCTTGTGTGTTTGAGTTATTTGGTTGTGTTGATGTTGTTGCTGATATGGCTATTTTGGTGAAAAAGTTGAATTCTGTATGCTAGTTTTGTTTGAGTTTTGTTCGATGTTGTTGTTGAGGTGGTTGTTCTGGAATTATTTTAATTTAAGTGGCCTTGATAAAATGTTGGACCGGAGTATATGCTTGATTGATTTATGTGTAAATGTTGCAAATTGTTGAAAGTAATGTTGATTGTTGTATAAGAAGCCTAACCTTTTGGTTAGAGCACAATCATTAGAGTAAGATAAAAACCTTAAAAACTTATATAGAAAGCCAAAAGATAAATATGTTAAAGTTTTTGAAATAACTTTCGATAAAAGAGAAAGCAAAATTTTTAACGTTTGATGAAAACTTGAGAGTTTAAAAAGAAAATCTTTATGACAATAAAAGAAAAATTTCTTTAGAGATTTCAAAAATATTATTCTATAACAGACTTAGAATTTTTGAAGTTATTTTATGGTGAAGAATTATAAGAAAACCTCTTTCTCAATATATTATGAAAACGTTCCTTCCTAAAGTTTCAATATTTTTTTGGAAAAGTATATCTTTTACGAAGTAAATATAGATTTTTAGAAAAGAAAGAGATTTTCTATAACTTAAGGATTCTTCTTAAAATGAATTTCAAAAGAGAATTGTTTTTCGAAAAGGTTTTGTTCAAAATGAAAATATCCGATGACTTGGATAAGTTACAGAAGTTTTGTTTTTGGATTTTGTATTTTTCACTGAACGAAAAAGAAAAGTTGAAAATTTGAACCTAGTAACCGAGATGTCGGGATACTAGTGTTTTAAAATATGTTGATCTATGAGCCGTGTCATGTTGTTATGGACTGTTTTCCAAAGTACGTTGTTATGGACTGTTTGTCCTATACACGTTGTATTGAAACGTGATGAAAGTAGTAAAATGGTGAAAGTTGTTTTCTACGACCACAAAGTCCAAGACTGGTGCACGGGTCAAGGACTGTTGTGATTAGACACTCGGACTTAAAGTCCTGTGTTGATAATAAAAGTCTTAAGACATTGAAAACTTTGGAAGGTCGTGAGCTTTGAGCCTCGACAACGGAAATAACAAAGCACAAAGAAAAGCCGAAAATAAAATGATTTTTCTCATGCATTTATGGCAGATGTGCCTACGTTGTTTTTGTATAAGTACCTTGAAGGGTCAGGTATTTCATGCTACGTTGTTTCATTGTGCCTTGATGGACAATGAAGTCCATTAGCCTGGATTGTTGTGCCTTGTGTTGGACAGTATGCTATGGACATCTACTCACGTTAGTCACTGTGCCAGGAGTTTTGTACAGTACTGTGGAAAAACATGTTGTGCCTTATTGGCAATCGAGCCTGATCAGCTCATTTTTTTTAAAGAAGTTGAAAACTCTAGAGTTTTTCATAAAAAGTTGAATTTTGAAATGTCATATGTTTTTCAAAGTTGATGATGAATTGTGTGATACTATACTTTAATTGAAAATTTCATGCTGTGTATATGATGATATCTATTGTATCTGATGTTATGTGTTGCAAGTATGTAGTTATCATGATTATCCATATATTGGTATCTCACCCTTGCATTTTCTTGGTTTTTCTCTTCTATGTGGTATATATTGCTTCGGGAACTAGATGGATCCGAACATACCGTTGGCCCACTTCAAGGATCGAGCCATCATTTTTTAGAACTATCAGAATCCTCCAGCGTGGGAATTTCAGCCGGGAGACCACACGACAGTTTACACTGGCCCGGTATGTAATGTTGAGGGCAGGGAGTTGGATGGATCTATCCGAAGGATTCATACTATGAAGACTGTACGAATTTCGCTGCCACCAGTTGACATCTTCCTGCAGCATTGGGCAGCTCAGGGCCTAGTGGTCTTAGATCCTCCACAACCACAGGTCCCGCTTCATCAGGAGGTAGAGCCCGCAGTACCGATTGAGGAGGACCCACCAGAGATGATGGAGGAGGATCCCCAGGAGGTTGTCGAGGAGGATCCTGCTGAGGAGATAGACGATGATCCACAGTACCATCCACTTAGTGATGATGACGACGATTCTCCCGATGAGGGAGATAGTGTGGATGGGCTTCCGTCAGTTTCACTCCCACAGGATGGGGAGGATCGTAGTGGTCTCCTTAACAGATACAACTAGGACTAGACCAGTCATAGGTTTATTTTGAGGTGGTAGTATTTGTGCAGTTATTTTGACTTTTGTGTCTGACCATGTCTCTTTAAACTTGTTCAACTCTTTTCAAGCATGTTGATATTTGAACTAATTGTTGTGAAAAACCATGTTGAACCACTCAATATAACTTCTGTCCAAATAGCCTATCATCAAGAAGGCTTTTGTTAATATAAAATGGTGTTTCTGTATATTTATGGTGTTATTTACATTTTCGTCATTTATGTTTAAGGGCGCTTGTGGTGAAAAGTTTTATGATATTTTTCAAGAATGTAAATATCCATAATAATTATATATTTTTTGAAAGAAATCGACACGTCGTTAATAAATAACATTTTTCCATAACAAGTAGTAATTAATGTGATGCTCGAGGAAAGGGTGTCACAGTTTTGACTAAGACAAAATCATATTAGGATCAAGTTCGATGAAATAAAGTTCCGGTAAAATTTTGGGTTGAAAATTCAGACGAAATCCGGTTTGTGTTTTCACTGATAGTATAAATTACTGATCAGAAAACCTAATTTTGAAAAATGAACGAAAGATCAATGACTTTTTATCTCTTTTTAAGAGATATGGGTCATTTCCATATTTTTTCGCTCGAAAATAAATATTATATTTTATTCAGGCGAAATAACTAAATGGAGCTGGATGTGGTGCAGAGATGATGTGGAACAAGGATGATAAAAGTGATTGATGAGACTTATGAAAGTTTGTCACATCGTAACTTTTAAATCATGATTATACTTTATTATATGATTTAATATTACCCAAAACCTATTATTTTGATCCTAATGATCCAAACACACCCTAAACTTACAAAATATCTCCTAATCTCTACCCATAACCCACGGCGGCATAAGCTACTTAGAGTAGCTTCTGTTTTTGAAATAAAAAATTATACTAAATTTTACATCAAACTTGCTTTTAAAGTAAAAACATCTGAATATAATTCACTTTACTTCAAACTAAATTATATTGAAATCAATTTTATAAAATCAATTCCATCCAAAATTACGTGCCTCAAACGTTTATCCAAACACATACACAGTAAAGAAGGTCGTTTTGGCATCCTATGATTACTTAATAAATGAACGTGATTATTTGTAACAAGACCGATCCAAAAAAAAAAAATTCAAATGGTGAGACCAATATTATATTATATTAAATGATTATGTGACATTTTAAACCCTTTAAAAAACTTTTAATATTAATCATTCATATATGATTGTATGATCTAGATTTATCTCTCCTGCTCTCATATAAAAAAATCCTCTCAATAAATATATCCCATGTATATATTATAATATATATAATATTCTGCTACATATAAAATTCGCCTTTAACGTCACTCAAAAATTATTGGCAAAGTATAAAAAAGTGCTTACTTATTATTATTATTATTATTATTTTGATAAGCACTTATTTATTAACGGTATTCAAAGTTCAACAGAATCAAAATGAAGCAGTGCATTTTGGTAGACTAACGATACCTTTTCAGTTGGTTGGCGAAAGAAATTATCATCTTTCTATTGCTACAGTTCAAGCATTCTCTCTCTGTATTCCCTTTATTTTTCTTCGAAGCATAAGGGCAATAATAAGAAGAGGCTTGAATTTTTGGCAAAGGTCTAGATGCTGTTACAGACTGTTGTGCAGTTGGCATTATTTGCTTTGCTTGCCATACTTAAACCTGGCTTAATTAAATGAGTGTAATAGAAAGGAAAAAAAGGTTTTAAAGGAGAAAATCCGTGGAAGAAAAAAATAATCACGCTTCATCCTCTTTCTCACCTGAAATGAAGAAAAAATAATCACGCTGCATGCAACATATAGTCTCGTAAAAAAATTAGCGTACAACACAAATAATCAATTATAGTTTTAGGTTTTTATTCTATAATAAAATTGTAATTAGTTAATAAATTTTTTAAATAAATAATTAAAAGTATCAATAGTCTCAGTACTCTACTATAATCTTGACCTCTTGCATTTAAATTTTGGTTTCCTCCCTGCTCATGTAGCAAACAAGTTAATTAGGATGGAATATATTTCTAGACTCTAGAGTTAGGTTCAATGTCTTGTAGAGATAACCAAGAAAATTAATTGAAATTTTCTCAAAAAGATATATTAAGAAAACTGGTTCTAAGATACCTTAAATAGTACAAATCATGAAAAAAATTAAAAAAGTTGGTGCGAGTGGTAACGCGCATATTCAGATTATTAACTTTCCCCTTCAGGTCTGTCTCCTCTGTTGTTGGCCGAGTCAATGGGCATCTCATAACATTTTTTAGGATAGTTCATAATATAATTTTACACATTGCACATATTTTAATTCAAATTGGTTCCCATTTGTAAAAAAAAACAAATTGGTTCCCATAATAGATCAAGAATAGTTCTTTGCAGGGTCGCTGTAAACTTGTGGATAAAGTCTATGGTTGGCTAGGCATTTCTGGTGTGCACCAACAAAACAGTGGAGAACATTACTTGCAGCATAGAGGATTAGTAGAAAAAGACGGTGTCCGGCACCTCTTTGTTTCCAAATAACAGCACTGCTTGTAAAATTGTAAGGCCATACTTCAGTCACTTTCACTCTGCTTAAACAAGTTCTAGCGTGTTCCACGGGATCTATATTGTCATATATATACGTACAACTATTATTTATCGCTTTGTATTTGTCTTTCAGGAAAATAAATGTATAAAATAAAATATACTTTTAAAAATACAAGTATGTTAAATAGTACAAAAGTTTTTTAACCAATATATACGAAATTATTGCTGACCAATGAAATTAAAGGAAGGGCAGAAATCAAGGCAGGTAAAAAAATTAATCACCTTCGTATTGAAATATCATTTTTCTTAAAAATATTATCAAAATAAAAATCATTTTTCTTAAAAATATTCTAGTGTTCATCGAGTATCTTGTTTTCCATATAATCATACAAAGTATAGTGCACTATACTATAATAATAACATAAGAAATTTTTATCTGAACAATTTATTCTCTTATTCCCTATTCTGGGCTAAAAAATATTCCATTCTAGGTCTCTGTAACTACCATATTAATTTGTTTTCTGGGTCTCTTTAATTACCTTCCATGTCACTAAATTCCTCTGTCCATGTGATCTGCTGACTTTCCTGAAGTTCCAAGCTTCCTAACACTTAAAGAAAAATAAACAAATGAAAGCTTCCTTAACTATGGTTTCGATATTATTGTACATTCTCATTTGTTAGATTTGAGCTAAGTTGACTAAAATAAGACATTTGAGAGCTACGAAAGTTTCTTTTCAAGTTTTTGTGCTTGGAGTTGAAGGTTCTCAACGAGTCTAGGTACATGTTTAGATCCATGCACGTAGAGTGTGTGTGTGTGTGTGTTTCTTCAGCAATGGAACCGTCTACAAAACCAAGTTTGTTCTTTCCGATGAGTGCCATAGTCACGATCTTTTTCCAAGAAACATAGTTATCATCACACAGTGGATGAGAAACCAAAACTATCCCGGGATTATCAGCAGGGTGAAGGAAGAAAGGATGTGAGTCATCCATGGCATTGGCAGCCATGGGAGACGCAGCAAAAAGCAAGAAAACAGAAAGATATATGGAAGGAGAAGAGAACAAAGAACTCAAGAACTCTCGAAGAAATGAACTCAGAGTTTCCAAAGAAAAAAAATCTTAACTGATACCATATTGAATCACAGAATTGTATGAGTGATTTCATTCGACTGAATTGAGAATACAAGTAGTGATATATATAGTACATCAGGTTGTTTAACTAGCTGTCAACAAAATAACTGAATTGAGTAACTAATTAATTGTATAGGCTAACTATATGTTAACTAATTTAACTGACATAACTGACATAACAGTCCTAATATGTTGTTTTCTGGTTTGTGCTCACGTCCTACAGGAATTCTTTTTCTTCTGGCCAAGTGCTTTTTGTGTTGTTGAGAGGATTTTCACTGATGGTTTTCTTGGGGGATTTTTGTTGATATCATGGGGCATGATCCTTAGCCTTTTTCAGTTTAGTTCCTTCTCTGATTTCAATTTACAAGGATATAAATTCAGAAGTGCATAGGCTTTTTGAGTATTTTACAACTATCTAAGTGTAATAATTGTGTTGGGGGGACTTAAAACTTGTATACCATTTAACACCCGAACCTTCTTCTGATGCTTCGAAACAACCACAGCAAACGTCTTTTGCGCAAGCCCTTACGAATTCTTGTGACGTGCCGCAAAGTCAGTTGCCAAAGCCTAAAGTTAAAGGTGATGCCTTGACTATCAAGATTTCTAAAGAAGAATACAAGAAAAGCTCATGGCAGGCTAATATTGTCAAAGGGAGAAAAACCTATCAAGTTTGATGATTTACGAGCAAGGCTTGGTAAGTTATGGAAACTGATTGGTAATTGGAGAATGACAGCTCTTGGAAAGGGATACTTTGAATTCGGATTCTCCTCCCAAGAGGATCTTCGAAGTGTTTGGAGTGTTGGATCATGGTCTCTTAGTCCTGGTCTTTGAAGATTATCCAAGTGGACTCCTGACTTCAATCCAAGAAATCAGAAACAAACACACGCCCAATGCTGGATAAGAATATATGACCTCCCCCAAGAATATTGGAGGACTGGGATTCTGTTTGAGGTGGCTGCTAGTATTGGTACTCCAATGGCCATTGATGATATGACTAGAAAGAGATGTTTCGATCACTATGCTAGAGTTCTGGTAGATTTAGATCTCTGAGGGAGTTTGGTAAATGAAATCATGGTTGAAAGAGAGGATCTTTCATTCATGGTTCAAATTGAATATGAGCGAATTCCCGAGTATTGCAATTTCTGCCATACAATTGGCCACTCAATGGTTCAATGCAAGAAGAAGATGGTTCCCAAGGCCAATGATAATAAGAAGGCTCCTAAAGCCAATGATAAGGTTCAAAAGAAGTTAACTTATGAATAGAAAGGCAAAGAAGTGTATGTTCCAAAGACTCAGAAAACTATTGAAACTGTTGTGGCTCTTCCTAAGGAGGGGGAATGCAGTAAAAAGGTCTTAGTTATCGATCCAGTGGAGGGCCCTGGCCCTGATCTAGTGATTGATGTGGATGAAAATAGAGGTCCTGGAAGGAAATTGGATTTAGTGGTTAATAGGGTGGCACTACAAAAAAAAGGTTATTTAGCGACCGAAAATAGTGACCGAATTTGTTGGTTGCTGTTTGCGACCGAAATGGCGACCGATTGTAGGATCTAAATCAAACACTGATTAGAGTTGATATTGCGACCGAAATAGCGACCGGAATAGAGCGTAGCAGAGTTATCGGTCTCTATTTCGATCGCAAAATAAAGGAAAGTAGAAGTCATAAATTTATGATTTTTTAGCGACCGAAATGGCGACCGAGTTAAATGCAACGGTTAAAATTAAGTTATCTTTTGCGACCGATATTAAATCGGTCGCTAAACGATGCGTAAAAAATTAAAATAGAGCGTTTTAGCGACCGATTTAGCGACCGAATAATTCGGTCGCTAAAATTATGAATTAAAATTTCAAATTAACCATTTTAGCGACCGAATAATTCGGTCGCTAAAACTAAAATCCCTAAAACTAATATTTTGGTCTCGACGCCCTCTCCCTCACTTTCTCTTATCTTTCTCTGCTCATTCTTCCTTCTTCTTCCACACTTCTTCTTCCTTCTCCTCAACTTCATCTTCTACCTTCTTCCTTCCTTCTTCTCAGTCGCGCGACCACCACCCTGAGGCTGCCGTTCGGCCACCGCACGGCGAGGGCAGATGACCCGCGACTCGCCACCGCCCTCCTGGCACGCACAGCTGCGGTTGTGCCGTCCTCCGCCACGGTAAGGTGGTTTGACTTCCATTCCTGGTGGTTTCTTACCTCTCTTTGTTAGTTTAAGTTCCTTCCTTCATCTCCTAGACTTACCTTCAAGTTTTGAGTACATGGGTGTTACAGGAACACTGTCACCGCTGCTGGACGCCGTGCCATCGCCGTCTGCCGCCGCGAGGAGCCCCACAACACCACCCCAACTTCTTCTTCTTCCTTGGGTGAGTCAAAACCCTCTCTTGTGTCTCAGATTCAAAACCCCCAAATTGATTTTGAAACCCTAACCTTAACCCTTTGATTTCAGATTTTAATCTTAAAATTAAAGCTTGCTTTATGAAATTAGGACTGTGAAACTGGTTTTATTGTCCTATGAATTCTAGTTCTATGTGAATCAACTTGTTAGATTGAACATAATCTGTTTGAGAAAATGCTTGAATCAATTGCTCAATGTGTTATTGAATTTTATTTGTTGTATGAGATGTAAATTGGTTTTGAACTCCAGCATGTTGATTTTAGATTTTTGTATGATAAAAATGGTTGAACTCTTGTTAATGGGTATAAGCATGCAAGTATCTTTGAACTTTTGGTTATATGTGGTTTCAAGATATGTAACAATTGAATAATATTGGTTGAGTTTGAGTTTGCATTGAAATATCATATAGTGTGATTGCTATGTGTGAAATGCAGAAATTAAAATGAATTGGATTCATTGGGTATCTAATGGTGTTGTTGTTTCTCCAGCTTTTTGAAGCGTATGATCAATGTTTGTTATGTTTGTCAAGATAATATTTGTGCTTTAGGGAACATCATTTTTTGGAATTATATCATGTATATTATTTTCTTATTCGCAGGGTATGATGTATTTCTGGGTAATTTTTGTGGTTTGGTTTCTAGCGAACATGTCAACAAGAACATCTCTTCACGTGAGTAAGTCCACAAAGCATATCTCTTAGACTTTGTGTGGAAACTTTTAGAAAGAATGAAATGTAAAGAAAAGGGAAGAAATGAATCCTACCCATTTCTTTTAGACTTTGTATGATATGCTTTCTCTTTCTCTTATTGATAAGACAACTTGATAGAAAAGGATTATAGCCTACAAGGTTGTTGAAGATTTTGAAGATTGTGAATTTGTGGATACATTTTATATCCAATTTTCCATTCAATCATCTGTGTTTCATTATATTCTTGTATTAGGGAAGCATTATATTTTTGTCTCATTATATTTTTGGTTCTTTTGTTTATAAGTTTAGAGTACCCATTATACTCTTTCAATACACTTTAGCTTATAAAAAAAATTATATTTGGTTTGTTATATGTTTTTTAAAGAAATCGGTCACTAAATTGGTCCCTAGAACAAGTTTTGGGGACACATTTAGTGACTGATTTTTTTTTAATTTGGTGGCCAATTTAGCGACCGAATTAGCGACCGAATTTTCAGTCGCTAAAATTGGTCACATAGCTGGTTTTAGGAGACCAATTTAGTGACCGATTTTTATAAATTAGCAACCGAATTATTCGGTCGCTATTAGCGACCGATTACAAATTCGGTCGCTAAATGATTTAGCGACCAGGGTTTTAGCAACCGTCATTATTCGGTCGCTAATTCGGTCGTTAACCTATTTAGCGACCGAATTTTGATGAATAGCTACCGATTTTTTCGGTTGCTAAACACCCTTTTTTTTTTGTAGTGTGGATAACCCTCTGATTAATGAGGATGTAATTGTTGAACCTCAGGGTGAAGATGACATCGAGTCAGTAGATATTATCTTTGATGAAGCAGATCAGGCTACTACTGAGAATCAGATTCAAACTAGTGGAGTAAAACTCATTGACTCAAGTGGTGCAACGATTGACTTTGTTCCTGAAACTCCTACAGCATCCCTTTCAATTTCTCCTACTTTGAGTCAAATGCCACCTCAGGTGCAAAAGGAAATTGGAGTCCTTTCAAAGTTCTGGAGTGACCAAGTGAAACAGGAGGAACTGCCTCAAGGTTCTTCTAATACTGAAGCCACAATGGCAGAAGAGCCTTTTAAAGAGGTTTTGACTAAATCTCAAAAGAAAAAGATGAGACAAAGGAATTAACAAGCTGCTATCAAAGTTGTCCATAACACCCGAAGTAGGGCAGGCCCTAAAAACCTTGCCTGATGAAGATCCTTTATTGGAATGCTAGAGGGGTTGCCAACCACCCAACTAGGTTGGTACTCAAGAGGCTTTGTGTCAATAGCAAGCCTGATTTACTTTTTATTGCTAAGCCTTGGATGATGTTTAGTGATTTTCCTAACAGTATTTGGAATTCCCTTAACTTGAAGCTTTTTGCAGTAAATGATAGACAGACTTTGATGCCTAACTTATGGTGTCTTTGTCAGAACCATCTGGATCCTAATCTGTTAGAAATACCTTCTCAGCATATATCTTTTGCAGTCAACTGTGATAATCAGCAGGTTTTTATTTGTTTGTGTATGCTAGTCGCTCATGCTTTGGGAGAACAACTTTATGATCTGAGCTCAATTCCCTGCAACATAATCATGTTGGTCCCTGGTGCTTTATAGGTGACTTCAATGCCATCATTGGAGCTCATGAAAAAAGAGGGGGTAACTTACCATTACAGGTTTCTTGTGATGAAATCAGGTGATGGTCTGACAGCAACATGCTCACACACCTAATGACCAGAGGAGCTGAGTTTACCTGGGCTAACAATAGGAGAGGTGAATCCTTGGTGGAAAAGAGTCTGGACAGAGCAATCTGCAATGATTCTTGGCTTCAGTTTTGGGACAGTTCAGTCTACTGCACTCTTACAAGGAGCAGATCTGACCATTATCCTCTGCTACTGAATTTGAATATGGGTTTGCAAGGCCATCCTTCCTACTTCAAATTTATGAACATGTGGGTTGAGCATCACGATTGTTTGAGGCTGGTTTCTGAGGTCTGGAAAAGGTAAGTTAATGGTTGTCCTATGCTGGTTTTGGCTCAAAAACTAAGAATGCTGAATTCTGAATTGAAGACTTGGAATAAGGAAATTTTTGGAGATGTGCATCTTAATGTCAAGCATGCTCAAGAGGAGGTTGATCTTATACAGAATCTGATTCAACACAAGGCAGCAATGATGATCTTATTGCAAAGGAGAAGGATGCTCAAATGATCTTTCAAAAGGCTTTATTCTTTCAAGAAGAGTTTTGGAAAGAGAAATCTAGAATCAACTGGCATAGTCATGGTGATAGGAACACTAGTTTCTTCCACAAGGTTTCTCGGATCAGAAATTCATCAAAGCAAGTGTCAATCCTTAAATCGGGTGATGTTATTCTTGATAAGCAAGATGAAATTGAACATGTTTTGAGCTATTATGAGACTCTTTTTGCTTCTGAGAGTAGTTGTTCTAGTAATGACTTAATTGATTCAGTAATTGCCTCTTTAGTAACTAACACTGATAACCTCATGCTAACTAGTATGCCATCTAAAGATGATGTGAAGCAGGCAGTTTTTGGTATGAACAGCCATGGTGCTCCGAGCCCTGATGGCTTTGGAGCCTTTTTTTATCATAAATTCTGGGAGGTTATAGAAGATGATGTGTTTAAGTATGTTACTCAGTTCTTCACATAAGGTTGGCTTCCTCCTAACTTTAACTCCAATGTAATCGTCCTTATTCCAAAGTTCATTGGAGCAGATAAAATAGAGAACTTTAGGCCAATTTCTCTGGCAAACTTCCAATTCAAGATCATCACTAAAGTGTTGGCTGATATATTGTCTTCAATTGCTCCCAAGATTATCTCTAAGAACCAAAGAGGGTTTATAAAAAACAGGCAGATCCAAGACTGTATTTGCATAGCCTTTGAGGCCATGAACTTGATGGATAAAAAAAGTTTTTGCTGGGAACTTGCCAATCAAGGTTGACATAAAGAAGGTATTTGATACAGAGGAATGGGGTTTCCTTCCCAAGGTTCTTCACTCTTTTGGGTTTGATGACAAATTCTGTTTGTGGATTAAGGTCATTCTGCAATCTGCCAAGCTTTCTGTTTCAGTGAATGGCCAATCTTGTGGTTTTTTCCAATGTAAGAGGGGGTTGAGGCAGGGTGACCCTCTATCCCCTCTTCTGTTCTGTATTGCTGAGGATGTTCTGAGTAGGGCCATCACCAAGCTAGTTGAATCAGGTTCTATTCTTCCAATGGCCAGTCCTAGGGGTTTCCAAACTCCAAGTCATGTGCTATATGCAGATGACATTATGATTTTCTGCAAAGGAACTAAGAGGAACTTGCATAACCTTATGAAACTGTTCAAGACTTATGAGGAAGCTTCTGGTCAAATCATAAGCCCTTCCAAAAGTAAATTTTTCACTGGTGCTATGACTGCTTGGAGAATTAACAGTATTGCTGCTTTGCTTGGGTTTTATGTTGGTAGAATACCTTTCTTATACCTTGGTGTTCCAATCTTTAGAGGAAAGCCTAAAAGGAGGTATCTCCAACCAATTGTTGACAAGAGAAAGTCTAAATTGGCAACTTGGAAAGGCTCTCTTCTCTCCATAATAGGAAGAGTCCAATTAGTCAAATCTATAATTCATGGCATGATGGTTTACAGTTTCCACTGTTATGCTTGGCCTAAGCTAACGCTTAAAACCATAGATGGTTGGATCAAGAATTTCATTTGGTCTGGAGATGTGAATGTGAAGAAGATTGTTACTGTTGCTTGGGACATTGTCTATTCTCCTTTTGATGGTGGTGGTCTTGGATTAAGATTCGTTAGATGCATTAATGAGGCTGCATCCTTAAAGCTTTGTTGGAACCTCATGTCCTCAACCTGCCAATGGTCTCGGTTCCTCAAAGCCGGATTCTTTAAAGATGGTATGTCTGTCTCTTATCATATCAGTTCTGCTATCTGGCCTTCAATTAAGCCTTTTGTTCAGGCCGTCTCAGATAATGCCTCTTGGGTGCTTGGTGATGGCAAGAGCATTAACTTGTGGCTTGATAGTTGGTAAAGAGGTTTAGAATAATGATTTTCCTTGAATTTATTATAACCACAGCTATCAATATATAGCTGGAACAGTTACAAGAAAATAGGAATCTTAAGCTAATTTAACGGATCATATCAGGAGCTGATTGTACCTATATTTGAATTTAAATACAGTATAAAAAATGAGATTGTTACAACAGAAAAATACAAGAGATGTTACAACAGGAAGTTCAAACTAAGATCATGTATTATCCAATACGCCCCCTCAAGATAAAGTTACCATCTGTAACTTTTATCTTGGTTCGTAAATCCTGAAACCTTGCAGTTGGTAGTGGTTTTGTCAGAATATCAGCAAGTTGGTCCTTGGTTGAGACATGAGAAACTTGAAGCTTGCCCACCTGAACTTGTTCTCTAACAAAATGATAATCAAGAGAAATGTGCTTCATTCGTGAGTGTAGTACCGGATTGGCACATAAGTAAGTTGCTCCAACATTGTCACAGAATGCGAGGAGAATAAGGTAATGGAACCTGAAGTTCTGTATGAAGATTTATTAACCACATGACCTCAGCTGTTGCAGTAGCAACCGCCCTGTATTCTGCCTCAGTGGAGGATCTTGCCACTGTCCTTTGTTTCCTTGAGAGCCATGATATGGGGTTGCCTCCAAGAAAGATGATATAGGCAGATGTGGAAGTTCTATCATCAAAGTTGCCACCCCAGTCTGCATCTGTATAAGCCAACAGATTGAGCGTGGAAGAATGATGAAGCATGACACCAAAGTTAATGGTATGTTTTAAGTAGCGAAGTAGGCGCTTGAGATGTTGAAGATGGAAAGTAGTTGGCTTATGCATAAATTGAGAAAGCTTATTGATAGTGAAGGAAAGATCAAGGCGTGTGAGGTTGAGATATTGAAGAGCACCAATTATTTGACGATATGTGGTGGAGTTGGTGGAAGCAAAACCATCATGAAGCTGAAGTGTAGCTGTGGTGGAGAGAAGTGTGGGTGTTGGTTTCGCCCCCTCCATTTCAAATCTCTCAAGTATCTCACGCACAAACTTGTGTTGTGACAAGAAAAGACCGGAGGCAGTAGGGATCAATTCAACACCAAGAAAGTAGTGAGGAGTACCCATGTTTTTGAGAGCAAACCTTTGAGATAGAGCTTCAATGAAAGCATGAAGAAAAGCATTGTTGTTTCCTGTGAGCAAGAGACTATCCACATAGACTAAAAAATAAGCTTTGACAGTGACATTAGCAAAAATGAATAATGATGGATCACTCTTGCTTGTGGTGAAGCCATAGGAGGTGATGAAGCTCTTTAATGCATCATGCCAGGCTCTGGGAGCTTGACGAAGACCATAGATGGCCTTGTGCAGTTTGTAAACTTAATCAGGATGATGAGTATCTTTGAGACCTGGAGTTTGAGCCATAAATACCTATTCTGAAAGTGGCCCTTGTAAGAAAGCATTATTAACATCCAGTTGATGCATCTGCCAATGATTGTGCAAGGACAATGTAAGTATGACTTTAATTGTTTGAGAGCGCACAACAGGAGCAAATGTTTCTATGAAATCAACTCCAGGACATTGAGTAAATCCCTTGGCCACAAGACGAGCCTTGTAACGATCTATGGAGCCATCTGGATGTCTTTTAATTCGAAAAAGCCATTTGCAACCCACTATATTGTGGTTTTTCGGTGGTGGGACAAGTGACCAAGTGCCATTGCGAATGAGGGCATCAAATTCATCAGATATAGCTTTCCTCCAATGAGCATGTTGCATAGCCTCATGAACTGTGGAAGGCTCCAAATTCTCTGGTAGAGGGTGTTTGGATGCTGCAAATACTCTTTTGGGTTTATGCATGTTGTTTTTCGATCTTGTGATCATAGGATGACCCTGCTGTGGAACTGATTGCTCATTTGGAAGTGAATTATGTGGTGAATCATTAGTGGTAGGAGAAGTAATAGTAGATGGAAGAGTGATAGGAGATGTGTTACCTGGTGAAGGAGCTGAATCCAATGGTGCCTCTAGACTAGAAGGAGTTGATAATGTTGTACCCTCCAATTGTTGGGTTGGTTGAGGGGCTATTATAGGTATTATTTGGTGAAAGGGTATGAGGGTGGTTGCTTGATTTGTTTCTGTTGTAGAATTTTGTTTAATGAGATTTAGATATGGAAAAATGTTGTCATGAAATGCAACATGTCTAGAAGTGTATAGACGGTTGGTAATAGGATCAATGCAGTGATAGGCATATTGTGATGGAGAGTAACCCACAAAGATACACGGTTTTGACCTTGGTTGAAGTTTGTTGGAGGTGTATGGTCGTAACCAGGGAAAGCACAGACAACCAAATGAGTGCAAGTGAAGTGGATTAGAGGTGTTGTTGTGAAGGACTTCAAATGGGGATTTCATTTTGAGAATTGGTGTTGGTAGGCGGTTTATTAGGTAAGTGGCAGTGGTGAAGGCATAGGACCAATATGAGGATGGTAAGTTTGCATGGTGAAGCAAGGCTCTACCTGTTTCAACTATATGTCTATGGCGACGTTCAGCTGTTGCATTTAGTTCAGGAGTATGAGGTGGTGTAGTGAAATGAGAAATGCCATGTTGAGTTAAATAATTTTTGAGTTTAATGAATTCCCCCCATTATCAGAGTATAGAGAAACAATGGAAGTATTGAAGAATTTTTCAACCAAGTTTTTGAATTGAGGAAATATTATTGAAACATCTGATTTATTTTTCAATGGATACAACCAAACATATTTAGAAAAATGATCAACAAGAACAAGATAATATAGAAAACCATCTAAAGACCTAACAAGAGCTGGACCCCAGACATCAGTATAGATTATATCAAGAGGCTTCTTGCTGGAAATACTGGAATTAGCAAAAGGCAGCTTGTGACTCTTGACACTGATACAAGTGATGCAGGGAACAGTTTTACTCAACTTTATTTTGTGAAGAGAGATCAGATGCTTGAAGATACGTTCATAAGGATGACCAAGAATGCGATGCCATGGAGGGTGTGATGAAGAGGTGGTGACAAAGGCTTTCGGGTGGATGGATGGTGATGGGAGGTGATAGAGACCATTTCTATGCAATCCTTTGAGTAGAGGCACCCTTGTCTTCAGGTCCTTCACCAAAAAATGGTCAGAAAAGAATTCAACAGAGACTGAGTTAGTATTACAAAGTGATGAGACAGATAATAAATTCTTAGAAATATTGGGAACATGTAATACTTTGGGTAATTTGAGTGGTTGATGAGTAGTGTGAAGAAGTGATTTACCAGTATGAGCTATAGGAAGAGAGTTACTATCTCCCACAAGGAGTTGATCAGTTCCATGATAGGGATTGGTGAGATGCAAGTTGTCAAGATCACTAGTGATATGGTGAGTTGCACCAGAATCCATAATCCAATTTGGTTGTGCAGGTTGATGCATTGCTTGTGCATGATGGGCAGCATGTTCAGTATTCCTCTTGGGATAACCAACAACTTTGTAACAAACCTTGACTGTGTGACCAGGTTTGTCACAGTATTGGCAGATGACCCTCCTAGAAGAGTGTGGAGAAGTAGACCTGGCAGAGGATGAGGGATTTGGGGGGTTCCAGTTATTTGATGAGTATGACTTTTTTGTGATAGGAAGGTTGACCTTTGTGAGCAGCATGAGCAGATGGTATAGAAACATTAGTGGCAGTGTCATTCCTTTTGAGATAACTTTCATAGTCACAAAGAAGATCATGTAGTTCTTCAAAAGCAATTGGATTTTCACGAGCACATAGAGCAGCTGTCACTCCATTATACTCAGCGCCCAGTCCATTGAGAGTATGGATGACAATGTCCACATCATCCAAAGGAGAGTTGATAACAGCTAATTCATCAGCCATAGTTTTTATAGCATGAAGATATTCATTCATAGGGCGAGGACCTTTGTCAAAACGAGAAATTCTCTCCTTCGGGTGCATGATTCATGCTCGAGTTTTGCTAGCATACAATTTCGCTAGGATGTCTCATGCCTGCTTAGAGTTGCTGACATTTCCAAGCATCGTGATGACATTTTGATCAACCGAGGATATGATAGCATGAAGGATCATTTGATCCTGACGTTTCCAGAACTTGAAGTTAGCATGAGTGGATGCTGGGCATCTATTTGTGCCATCAACATAGCCAATAAGGTCATAACCAACTAGAAGAGCATTGAGTTGCACCTTCCATGCAGGGTAATTGGTTCCATCAAGTTTGACAGATGAATGATTGTTAAGAACAACAACAGATTGAGAGTTGTTGACAGGGATGTGGTTTGGGAATTGGTTAGTGGAAGACATGGCTGGAAAAAAAAAATGGATCGAGATAGCTATTAAGCAAGAGCTACCGATACCATAAAGAGGTTTAGAATAATGATTTTCCTTGAATTGATTATAACCACAGCTATCAATATATAGCTGGAACAGTTACAAGAAAATATGAATCTTAAGCTAATTGAACGGATCATATCAGGAGCTGATTCTACTTATATTTGAATTAAAATACAGCATAAAAAATGGGATTGTTACAACAGAAAAATACAAGAGCTGTTACAACAGGAAGTTCAAACTAAGATCATGTATTATCCAATAGTTGGCTGCATGTACCAGTCTTGGATATGATGCAAGTCCCAGTTGCTCTTCTTGCTTTCTTCAAATCTTAAGTCAGCACCTTCATTAGAGATAATTCCTGGTCTTTCCCTGCTGAACTAGTTGCTCACTGCCCTGCTATAGTTGATGTTGTTAAGCAAGTGACTATTCCTTTTAACCCTGGTCAGGATTGCCTCATCTGGTCTAAATCAGAATCTGGTTCCCTTTCATTTAAAGATGCCTACACTTTTCTAAACCCGATGCCTTAGCCTCAAAGCTGGTGTAAACTGATCTGGCAGTCTAGTATACCTCCTTCAAAGTCCTTTCTTCTTTGGAGATTGCAACATAGGAAACTACCAACTGATGATATGTTACAGAACCGAGGCTGTACTATTGTTTCAATGTGCAGATTGTGTGGCTGTAATTTAGAGATAGCATCTCATATTTTCCTCAATTGTCCTTTTGCCTGTGACATATGGAGCTGGCTGAGAGGGGTTATTGGCAATGATATTGATCTATCTTCAGTCAACACAATCTTATCTGTTTGTGATAAGGTTTGGGGCAGCTAATTAAAACACATCATCCTTGTTGCCATTACTAATTCAATTGGCATGATTTGGTACTGCAAAAATAAACTCAGATTTGAAAACAAACTAATGTCCTTCAGATCTTGCATTAACAACATAGTGGCAGCAGTCCACCTCACAGGTAATCTATCTAATGGCTTTATGTCATCTTTGATGAAGGAATTTTCTTTTTTAAAAGCTTTCAGCGTCAATGGTCATGTATGTCATGCTCCAAAGATCACTGAGCTTACTTGGATATCTCCTCCTTACAATTGGGTGAAGTGTAATTCTGATGGTGCATCTAAGGACAATCCCGGTTGGTCTGCTTGTGGAGGCATCTTTAGAGGCTATAGAGGTGCTGCTCCCGGGTCCTTTACTTTAAATCTTGGTGTCGGTACCTCATTTCATGCTGAATTGATTGGAGTAATTGTTACTATTGAGCAAGCATATATGAGGGGTTGGATGCACTTGTGGCTTGAGAGTGATTCTCAAATGGTGGTGGGAGCTTTTGCAGGCAAAACAATGATTCCTTGGAAATTAAGAAACAGGTGGTCAAATTGTTTGGATTTGACCAATAGGATGAATTTCATAGTCTCTTATAGGGCAGTTCTTGTGCGGATAAATTGGTCTCCCATGGTTTAAATGCTGGTAATTATGTTTGGTGGGGCACTGTACCTTCTTTCATTAAGGAAGACTTTTCAGGAATAGACTTAGTCTTCCTTTTTATAGATTTCGACAGTAGCTTCATGGGTAAGGTTCATGTCCCCCATAGTCTTTTGTATTCTTTATTATTTTTCTTCCTATTGTGATGCGTTTGCATACTTCATTCTTTGCTTAAAAAAAAAGCTATAGTTCGATTTGAATTTGATTGACTCCTATATCAAATTCGAACCAATTCAATCTGATTAAAAGCGGTTTGGATTTGATTGGATAATTCGGTTACCAACAAAATAACTAAAATATAAGTCTAAATAACACTAATAGATAAACGTTACGAGCCGATAAATATCAATTTTATGTTTGAAACATTAAGAATAATAAAAAATTACAACACATCAAACTAATTTATATTATTAAGAAAAAACCAACAAATAAAAAAATGTAAAAAGTAATATAAATATATGTTAAATTTTATATATGTGGTTATGTTTAGTTTGATTTGGTTTCAATAAGAAAAACAATCAGTTTTTATAAAACAAAGTCCAACAAATCTAATAAATATCAGTTTTGTTCGATTTTCGATTTTTTAAATTGATTTTTTTGTTTTGTTTTTGGATTAGTTTGCATATGAATACTCCTATCCTGAAATGGGGTCTCGGAAAGTGGAGAGGAAATGGAGGGTAAAGGAAGATGATGCGTGTGGGACATAGGAGAGGAGAGAAGAGAGAGAAATTTACATAATTTTATTTAAATTTTACTAAAATGTCCTTAAAAGTTTAGTTGTTTTATGAAAGAAGGAATTGGTTTTTTAGGCTTAAAAAGTGGGTGTAGGTTGCTAACATGCTTCTTCTAAAAAACCAATAAGAGTATATATATATATATATATATATATATATATATATATATATATATATATATATATATATATATATATGAGAGTAAAATTGACTAGAAAAATATTAATGACATTATATTATTAAATATATAATTATTACTACTATTATTATTGGTTATATGAGGCCTTACATGTAGGGATGGGAATAGGTCAGGCCGCTCGTCGGGGGCCTATGGCCTAGCCTATTTAGGGTCTAGCTCGGCCTAGCCTATTTAATAAAAGGGCTAGGTCAAGGCTTTTAAAAAAAAAAACTATATAGCTAAAGAGGCCAAGCCTAAGACTTTAAAATAAGCCTATTCGATCTATCGGACCAACCTATTTAACACACACACTCACATAAATATATAGGTATCTATAATCTATAATATATAATATATACATAAGAAAATGTTAGATGATTCTACATAGGGAAATTTTTATACGTGGCAGCTCCTGAGAACTTCTCACAACTTCAAAGACACGTGTCATTCTCTCCATGTTTTTCTCTTCTATTTAATTACTAAATTAAATACCTGCAACATATAAAAGGAAATGTTATTATATAATTAAATGAAAATTGCCAATTTAGAGTTGATTGCCTCTGATTAAAACAATTTTAAAACAATTTAAATTTTGAAATAATTTCATCATCATAAAATCGTTGATATGACTTTTTTTGTCGAGACAAAGTAATGGTCATTTATGCAAATATAATCAAATCTCATTACCAAATCGGTAATCTCATTATGCAAAATAAAGCGGTGATTACATATAGGGAAGAAAATAGTAATTACATTATAAATTAAATGGTTGTTGTGCCAATATTTCAAAAAACCAAATGCTACGTTTAATTTTAAGATGTAATAAAACGTGATTGAGAAGGAATGCACAAAAACATTCAAATTGGATTGGAAGGAATCAATGAATTAAAATGAATTAAAATAACAGCACATATTCTCTTATGTAAATTTGCACATTTCAATTTTCAAATTTTGAAAAATGCATTCATAAAATCTGATATAATTATGGCATTAATTATAAGACATTTTAATTCAAAATGTCAATAATTCAAATTTAAAATTTAAATAATGCATTGATTATAAAAGAATATTACCGGATATAAAAAGATTTTCAACTGTTCTTCCAAATTACGGATCTTCTCTATCTATCATGTCATGTGGGTGGTCTGTTATATAAGTAGTGCACATCAGTCCACTAATGTAGCATACCAATAGAATTTAACAACTTGACAATCAGATCACATCTTCTTAACAGATGATTTCACATCAGAATCATACTCTATGTCGCGACCGTCCCGTTCGGGAGCCGCGAAAAGAGAGGTAAAAACAGAGGAGTCGCCACTAAAATTTTTATTGGGAAAATCTTAGAAAAACCCAATTATTTAAAGGTAAACTGGTCTTAAAAAAAGAGAGACATGAGTCCGGGAGTCGGTTACGAGTAGGGAAGGTATTAGCACCCCACATCGCCCGTTTAAAAAACGGTACCTCAAGTTAATTGTGCAAAAAAACATTTTAATAACATTTTAAATATTTATTTTGTCCAAAAATTATTTACAAGAAAGTGTTATTTTTAATTTTAAATATTTTAGATTTTTATTAGTTTTTAATATTTTTAAATTTATTGTTTATAAAAATTAAATGAGGTTGAACATGGCACATGAGTCCACAGGGCAACCTCAAATCTAAGGGACTGAGCATGGCACCGTGTCCATAAAACATCCCTAAAAAGGAAAAGTTTAACTTTTTGATTAACTATTTTAACATAAAAAGGGGATGCAAAAAAAAAAGAAAGAAAATTAATTAAATGAGGTTGAACGTGGCACATGAGTCCACAGCGCAACCTCAAATCTAAGGGACTGAACATGGCACCGTGTCCATAGAGCATCCCTAAAAATAGAAAAGTTTAATTTTTTGATTAATTATTTTAACATAAAAAGGAGATACAAAAAATGGAAAATTTAGTTTTGGCTCGACAAGATGATTTATCTTGCTCCTACGTATTCCCGGGTGCGATGGGAAACTCAAAGCCACGTAGTTCTTTAGAAAAAAGTTTGATTGGTTGGTTGATTTTAATTTTGATAAAGATTTGATTTTTTTGATTTAGTAAAAAGGTTTTGATTTAAAACAAGGAACTGAAAACATTTTTAAAAAGGATATTTTCACTTTTTAATTTTTTGTCTTTTGATTTTTGAGGGGAAAAACAAAATGAAACAAAGTGAGGTTAACAATTAGTCAGGCCCAAATTTAGAAAAGTATTTTTTGGATATTTTTGAAACCATTTTATTGGGTGAACTAAAGCCCATTTGAACCCAACATGCAACACCTTCGGACAACCTTAAATCAACCAAAGTAAAAATAAGAAAAAGGCACAAGACACACAAACAGGGACAGAAATGGGTATCAGAACCCAGAATACCCCAATCAACGGCAGTGACGCAGCAGAGTAGGAGAGCGTGCGTGGTGGAGGGTGGTGGTCGATGCGACGATGATGGGTGGACGCGGAGGTGATGTCGCGGTGGTGACTAGAAGAGGTGCGCGGCGGAGCGGCGTTCTGCGTGGGTAGATCTGGTACGGTGACTGCAGAGCGGACCCTTGTTGCACGATTCTGTTTCAAGGTGGTCCGTTCGTGGAGGCTACTGTGACGCGGCGGCGGAGCTTCTGTCTGGTGCGAAGGTTACGAAGGTGGAGGCGCGGCGGAGATGGTGAGTTTCGTGCCGGAGCGGTGGGTTTGACTGGCAGCGGTTGGTGGCTTCGAGCGGAGAAGATGACAACCAATCTGGATCCGGGTTACAGGAGAGGATGCTGGCAAGAGGAGCAACAGATCCGAGACTGTGATGCGTATGGGACCTGGATGCGGCGGAGGTGACGACGCACAGCTGTGCTTGCACCTGAGGGATGACGGAGACGAGTAACTGGACGGAGCTTGGGGTGCTGTCCCGCTGTTGCGTATGAGGGAAGTCGGCGGAGCACGGCGGAGGAGCCTTGGGATGAAATTCTGGTCAGTTTCGGTTATCTCTTTGGGTTTTGGTTATGAAAAATGGTGATGGTTATGATACATTGAAGAGGATGTGGATCATAAGGGTTTGAACATTGTGGAAGAAAGATGGTAGTTTCTGGAGGAGAGTGAGAGATTTTTTTGAGCAAAACTCTGTGCTCTCTTTTGTTTTACGCCCCCCTTTAAATATTTCTACTGTTGCAAGACTCCAAAACAGGACCCAATGTCCTCTGCCATGGTTGCAATGCAGGGTCCTTTTCAACATTTCCAATTTCACTGATTCTTTGTTTGTTCAGTTTTTCCTTGATGATGCCAATTTCCTTGTTCATGTTGAGTATTTTTCTCTTTGGTTCAGGTTTGACTCTCTTAAAGGTAGCAGAGCATTCCTTCTTCCCATTTTTACCTCATTGATACTTGAATTTTGAAATCATTTTTGTTGAAAATGCCTAACACTGTATCATTCCATTTAAGCTTCTGAAATGTATTAAGGAATTTGGCCTGTTCCTCTTGGTTCTGTACACTTGTTTTGTCCCTTTCCTATTTTATTTTATTTTTATTTTTATTTTATATATTTTTAAAAAAGGTCAGCCCTTTTTGTTTGAGACGGGATGATGTAAGTGGATTGGGCTAAAAGAGATGGGCCAAATAATGGATATATTTTTTTCAGTTTTCTCTGCAGATTTTTATTTATTATTTTTTCTTTTCTTTTTTTTTATAATAATAATAATAATAATAATAATAATAATAATAATAATAAGAGGAGGAAATACCCGGACAAAATTAGGTGTTCACAGCTGCCCCTCTTTACTTGTTTCTTATTAGATAACAGGTGTAACCGTGGTTAACCAATTATCGTTATAAGAAATGAGTAAAGACATGAACTCCAATTTTGTTCGGGGTACTCTGACGAGCTAAAGGACCTATGGCCTAAATGCCAATTCCTGCACAGAACCCGTAGGTTGGATTGCCCACTGAGGTTTACACGTAAAAGCTTGCAAGATGGATTTACTTGCTGAGAGCTTACGGGGTGGATTGCCCGTCAGAAGCTCGGACAGAAAGATAAAAGAGCTTACGGGGTGGATTGCCCGTCAGAAGCTCGAACTGAAGATAAAAAGAGCCTGCGGGGTGGATTGCCCGTCAGAAGCTCGAACTGAAAGATAAAAGAGCTTACGGGGTGGATTGCCCGTGAGAAGCTCAAACTGAAAGATAAAAGAGCCTACGGGGTGGATTGCCCGTTAGCAGCTCGAACTGAAAGATAAAAGAGCCTACGGGGTGGATTGCCCGTGAGAAGCTCGAACTGAAAGATAAAAGAGCTTACAGGGTGGATTGCCCGTGAGAAGCTCAAACTGAAAGATAAAAGAGCCTACGGGGTGGATTGCCCGTTAGCAGCTCGAACTGAAAGATAAAAGAGCTTACGGGGTGGATTGCCCGTGAGAAGCTCAAACTGAAAGATAAAAGAGCCTACGGGGTGGATTGCCCGTTAGCAGCTCGAACTGAAAGATAAAAGAGCTTACGGGGTGGATTGTCCGTCAGAAGCTCGAACTGAAGATAAAAAGAGCCTACGAGGTGGATTGCCCGTCAGAAGCTCGAACTGAAAGATAAAAGAGCTTACGGGGTGGATTGCCCGTGAGAAGCTCGAACTGAAAGATAAAAGAGCCTACGGGGTGGCTTACGGGGTGGATTGCCCGTGAGAAGCTCGAACTGGAAGATAAAAGAGCCTACGGGGTGGATTGCCCGTTAGAAGCTCGAACTGAAGATAAAAAGAGCCTACGGGGTGGATTGCCCGTCAGAAGCTCGAACTGAAAGATAAAAGAGCTTACGGGGTGGATTGCCCGTGAGAAGCTCGAACTGAAAGATAAAAGAGCTTACGGGGTTGATTGCCCGTCAGAAGCTCGAACTGAAAGATAAAAGAGCTTACGGGGTGGATTGCCCATGAGAAGCTCGAACTGAAAGATAAAAGAGCCTACGGGGTGGATTGCCCGTCAGAAGCTCGAACTGAAGATAAAAGAGCCTACGGGGTGGATTGCCCGTCAGAAACTCGAGTATAAAGATAAATGAGCTCACGGGGTGGATTGCCCGTCAGAAGCTCGTACTGAAAGATAAAAGAGCTTACGGGGTTGATTGCCCGTCAGAAGCTCGAACTGAAAGATAAAAGAGCTTACGGGGTGGATTGCCCGTGAGAAGCTCGAACTGAAAGATAAAAGAGCCTACGGGGTGGATTGCCCGTCAGAAGCTCGAACTGAAGATAAAAGAGCCTACGGGGTGGATTGCCCGTCAGAAACTCGAGTATAAAGATAAATGAGCTCACGGGGTGGATTGCCCGTCAGAAGCTCGTACTGAAAGATAAATGAGCTTACGGGGTTGATTGCCCGTGAGAAGCTCGAACAGAAAGATAAAAAAAAAGAGCCTACGGGGTGGATTGCCCGTCAGAAGCTCGAATTGAAAGATAAAAGCTTGTGAGGCCATATAGACAAATGCAATATATGAATGTCGATTTTGCTCACTGATGGAATGACAATGCGAAAACTCAAATAACTAGTTTTCAATTTACAGAAAGAATGATGATGATGAGAACCCTTATTAATTTTGGGCATGATGCAAAAGATTGATGATAGATTATTTCTTCTTTGCTATTTCTTTCATTATTGGATCCTTGACCCCCTAAAGGCATCGATCACAGTCAGTCTTGAGGATGAACTAAAACAAGGCCCATCTTATCTGGGAGAGATATCTTGCACTTTTATCCCCTGATGATTAGATGTTCTTGATGATAATTATCTCGATGGTTGAGTCTCAGTATTCCTTCCTTTCTTCGACGCCCTTTATAGGGGAAGCATCGTGCCCCCCAAGACCTTTTGAGGCTTTCTAAGGAATTCTAACTGCTTAAAAAAAACATTACTTGTTTCACGTTTCAGTATATACTTATCAGGATGAATGCACACACACAAATGACAAAAGTTAAGAGGAAAGGACCAAGGTAGCGAAATAAAGTAAAGGAAGTCAATGTCATTATATTTGGATTGAAAAAGGTGTACAAAGCATAAGTTGCAAAACGTTGCGGAGTAGAATCACATCTCATCAAGTGATGTCTCTTTCAATGACTAATTTTAGTATCCCTCATACAATCTTGACTGCTCATTAATTGGCTTCAGAGATGTTGTCTGCCCCAATCTTCATATATCCAACCTATGGACTGCCCCAGTTCATCGGCTTGACGACACTTCCATTGTTATATATATATATATTTTTTTGAACCCTAACTTTTGCCTAGACCGCCTTTTCAGGTTTCCAGCCTAGCGGGTTGCTCTAACTTTTGCCTAGACTGTCTTTTCAGATTTTCAATCTAGCGAGCTTTTTCTCTTTTCATTTTTCTTTTTTCTTTTCTTTTCTTCTTCTTCTTGGGAAGTGTGTTCAAG
Source organism: Sophora flavescens (assembly GCA_030762895.1). Lineage (NCBI taxonomy): Eukaryota > Viridiplantae > Streptophyta > Magnoliopsida > Fabales > Fabaceae > Sophora > Sophora flavescens. The sequence goes on from CM061065.1 coordinate 129,331,896, forward strand.
CATAATAATTTTTTACTGCATCCGAGTTCACAGGGAGCGGGAGGTCTTCCCCATCCATCCTGGTGAGAATTAAAGCTCCTCCAGAGAAGGCCTTTTTCACAACGTAAGGTCCTTCGTAGTTTGGAGTCCATTTCCCTCGATGATCCTTTTGGATTGGTAGGATCTTCTTGAGCACCAGGTCACCCTCCCGGAACTGTCGTGGGCATACCTTCTTCTCATAAGCTCTCATCAACCTTCTCTGGTATAATTGGCCGTGACACAACACCCCTAATCTCTTCTCTTCAATGAGGTTCAATTGGTCTAGTCGATCCTGGACCCACTCAGCTTCTTCTAATTCTGCTTCTCTCAGTACTCTTAATGAGGGGATCTCTACTTCAATTGGGAGCACTGCCTCCATCCCATAAACTAAAGAATATGGCGTTGCCCCTGTCGAGGTGCGAATAGAGGTACGATAGCCGTGTAAAGCAAAAGGTAACATATACGTCACCACCATCTTTTGGACAATCTTCTTGATATTTTTATTAGCGGCCTCAACTGCCCCGTTCATCTTTGGGCGGTACGGAGAGGAATTATGATGCTTTATCTTGAAATTTTCGCACATCTCCTTTATCATCTTATTGTTCAAATTGGTCGTATTATCAGTGATAATTTCACTCGGCAACCCATAACGACAAATTAACTCTCTTTTGACAAATCTGATCACGACATTCCTGGTCACATTGGAATATGATGCAGCCTCCACCCACTTGGTGAAATAATCGATGGCAACAAGAATGAAGCGATGTCCATTTGAGGCTTTTGGTTCGATGGGCCCGATCACATCCATTCCCCACATTGAGAACGGCCAGGGTGCCGACATGACATTCAAGGGAGCTGGCGGCGCATGAACCTTATCAGCATATATTTGACACTTATGGCACTTCTTCGCATAATTAAAGCAATCAGCCTCCATTGTCAACCAATATTGGCCAGTCCTTAAGATTTTCTTGGCCATTGCATGACCGCTCGCGTGTGTTCCAAAAGGTCCTTCATGTACCTCCTCAACTATCAGTTTAGCTTCTTTTGCGTCAACGCACCTCAACAACACCATGTCATGGTTTCTTTTGTAGAGAATATCTCCATCTAAATAGAAACCCATTGCAAGTCTTCTTAGAGTTCTTTTGTCATTTTCCGAAGAGCCCGGAGGGTATTCCCTTCTTTGGATGAAACATTTGATGTCATGGTACCACGGTTTTTTATCAGACTCTTCCTCTATCACTTGACAATATGCAGGATGATCACGACTTTCCATTTTGATGAGTGGTAGGTTCCTCTCGTCACTTACTTTGAACATTGAGGACAAGGTAGATAGCGCGTCAGCTAATTGGTTATCTTCTCGGGGAATATGATGAAATGTGACTTCATCAAACTGCTCGATCAAACCTTTGATGTAATCATGGTACGGGATTAACTTGGCATCTCGGGTTTCCCATTCCCCTCTTAGCTGGTGGATGACTAATGCAGAGTCCCCATATACCTCCAGTCTCCTTGCCTTTGCCTCCATTGCTGCCAAAATCCCTAGTGCACAAGCTTCGTATTCGGCTATATTGTTTGTACAATCGAAGCAGAGCCTTGCAGTGACAGGGAAATAATCATTTTCTGGTGAGATTAAGATTGCCCCGATTCTGTGCCCCAATGCATTAGAAGCTCCGTCAAATAACAAGGTCCACTTTTCTTTTTCTGGTGATTGCTCGCGATCAAACAAAGCCATTATATCTTCATCTGGAAAATCACATTGCATCGATCCATAATCTTCTACCGGCTGATTGGCTAGATATTCTTCAAGAGCACTCCCTTTTATTGCTTTTTGGGTGACATAGACAATGTTATATTCTGATAGCAGGACTTGCCAGCGAGCAATTCTTCCAGTCAGAGCAGGCTTATCAAATATATACTTGATCGGATCCATTTTGGACACCAACCAGGTAGTGTAACACAACATGTAATGCCTCAAACGACGAGCAGCCCAAGCCAAGGCACAGCAAGTGCGTTCTAGCAGTGAGTAGTTGGCTTCACAACTGGTGAATTTCTTACTTAGATAATAGATGGCATGTTCCTTCCTCCCTGACTCATCGTGCTGCCCTAGTACACAACCCATAGATTCATCTAGTACAGTCAAATACATGATGAGAGGTCTTCCTGGCACTGGGGGAATCAAGACTGGAGGCTCTTGTAGGTATTGTTTGATCTTCTCAAAGGCTTTTTGACAATCTTCATTCCATGTCACAGCTTGATTTTTGCGCAGCAATTTAAAGATTGGTTCACATGTCGCGGTTAGCTGGGAGATGAACCGGGCAATGTAGTTCAATCTTCCTAAAAATCCACGAACTTCCTTCTCCGTTTGAGGTGCTGGCATGTCGATGATTGCTCGAACCTTTTCAGGATCAACCTCTATTCCTCTTTGACTAACAATGAACCCGAGAAGCTTGCCTGATTTCACTCCAAAAGTGCATTTGGCTGGATTCAATCGGAGCTTAAACTTTCTTAACCGCTCAAAAAGTTTCTGCAGATTATCAACATGGTCATCTTCGGATCTGGACTTGGCGATCATGTCATCTACATAAACTTCTATCTCCTTATGCATCATGTCATGGAATAAAGCCACCATAGCCCGCTGATATGTTGCCCCAGCATTTTTCAAGCCAAAGGGCATAAATGTAACACTGTATCATGAATTAGTTATGCTGACTCATAAATTTCCAGTTATACATTTCTTTGTTTGTGAGAAGTTGTACTCACACTTCTAAATGATCCTCGATGTATTAGACATTTGAGTGAATTGGTTTAAAGGAATCGATTGGTATGGATACTTTCACATTTTGTTGAGAAAAGTGGTTATGACTATTTCTTGAGTTATAACCCAGATAATTTCGTGATAGCAGAAGTTTCTTGGTGAAACTTAGTTTCGTCACTTCTATTTTTGGTAGAGGTGAGAGTCATCATTTTGTAAATTCTTTGTATTAAGAATAAGAATTAATCCTCTTGGGATTAGACATTATTCACCCCTTTGATTCCTTATATCCGCTGGAAGATTCTTGTGGAAGAATGAACTTTATTAGATTCATGCTTGTAAATGTGTATTGGTCATGCATTTTTACACCCACGAACCTGATGGAATGATCTTTTTCCATATTGGATGTTCCTGTGTCCTTCTATTAATGAAATTCTTTCTATGCTTATGTGAAAGTGAAATCAAGAAAAATTTTCTTTTCTTGAGAAATTCTTTTATGATCACCAAGGTCATGTCTTATTGCGGTTCAAAAGTATTTGTTGTCATTGATCATCTTAATTCTACGTACTTTCCAAATGTTGTCGATGTGTGACTTATCTCATCAGTCGTGAGTTGGATATCTCCACATCAAGATGTACAATTGAGACCTTCCTTGTTGAGCTGTTGGCATTCCTTCAATCTTTGTTATGAGTTTTCTGAAGACCTACATGAGTCTTGTTTGAATTCAAGTGATCGTTGATCGACTGGTGAAGTTTACATCTTCTTACGAGTTAAGATCCACAAGCAGAGTTAGTGAACCGAATAATGTATCGGAGGATTGTTAAGACTTCATGGAGTATCTTTAAGTGTTGTTTCAGATGAAAAACGGAAGTTTATCAACGTGTGTCGGTTAAGTTTACTTGAAGTGTTGAGGACTAAGTTGAGACTAAGTCCAACTGATCATCCTCACTGGGATGGATAAGGAATGAGGTGACCTATCTTTAGAGGGTTAGTTGGGAGATAGTGTGGTACCTAATTTTTGTCATCTCTATGGTAGGACGAACCAGAGCTGATAGGAGTTTCGTTAGTGTATAGATGTGAATGGTACTATGAGGACCCTTAAGTTCAACGTCATTGAGTGAGACGATTACGATGGATTTTATCATGATCGAGGCAGATGTATCATTAAAGGAAATTAGAGTAGTGATCAAAGTTTATGGTTAATGTTGACTTCGTGAGTCCGAGGATTAACGGAAAAAAATATATGTGGTAGTTTCCCTTAATTTGAACGGAAATAGTAAAAAGGAGTTCTTGAGTGAAACTAAGTTGTTAGAAAAGTTTAAGAATTTTGATTTGGATAATTCAAACTGAAGTGATTCTCTTCGGTTGTAGTTGCATGGAGAAATGTAATCGTATTCTTTAAGATTGAAATAAATGACTATGATATAATTTGGAGTGGTGAAATATGTCCAAAGGAAACTAAGACTATAATTGTGTGCTTTGGGTGGAAAGTTGATATATGTGATAGAGTTAAAGTTGAACTTGATATTCGTAGTGTGGATAAGGTGTTGAAGAAGTTTTGCTAGCGGACTAATTTTGAGGCAAGAAGTGATTTAAGTTTTGGATTATGTCTTTCGAGTGTGATAAACTTTGGCGAAATGTTTATAATCTTTGAGGTCTTATTCTGGTAAATATGTGGTTGATGATCCATAGTAGGAATTGGACATTTTAAATTCAAGATTGCCATTGGGGAGTGTCCACATGGATTTCTTGGCTTTGCTTTGGTGCAGCTCCTAGGGGTAATGGCCTTAGAGAAACTCTATTTTATAATCTCTTTTCTCAGCTGCAGATATATAAGATAAGTGCAGCTATGATACAAGCACTTCCTTGCATAAGTGATAGAGCTATATCTCCAGATGGAGGAATTGTTAGGAGTTGTGTATTTTCCTTGGACAATAGGGTAGATGTGCATGGGAAATTTCTTAAACCAGGGATACTAACGGGGCTGGAGAACCAAATTGAAAATGAGAGGCAAATGAAGGATATGAAATCGAAGTAGGTAAAAGATTCGAGAGGAATTAAGAAGAGAACGGATTATGTTGGATGTGGTAAGATTCAATTTTGATAAGATTGAATTTCTTAGGTTCTTGGAGCAAAGTTTATCATGTGCGACTCAGGAATGTTACGACGTTTTGATTGGAGACTTGAAAAGTGTGAATTTGTTATGACTAGAAGAGTAGACTAAGCCTAAATGGACTAAGACTATGATTGCATCTCTTGAGTAGAAGGTTAATTGATGTTATGGCAAAGTTAGTGTTGGTTTGATGTTCACTGTGAAAGTTGGATATTGGAGAAAGTTTTCTAATGGATCTATATTGAGAAGTGAAGAGATTAAGCGTTGATTTTGTTCTTTAAAGTGTAATAGACTAAGGTGAAATATCGAAGGTAGTGGGGATAATGCGGTAGTGAAAAGTCTCGAGGATAAATAGAATGGCATAAGAATCGATCCTGTTATAGAGTTATCGATAAAAAGAAATGAAGCGATGAGAATACAAAGTAAGATTTTAGGGTTAAGGTGTGATTCCAAAATCCTGTTTAGTTTCGAGCAACGAAATTTCGAGGACGGATTTTTTTTAAGAGGGGTAGTAATGTAACACCCTAGTTTTTACACTTATGATTAATTATTTTATTTAGATGTTTAAGTTTATTTTGTTATGTGGTTTAGTTTGAGTAATTAAATTACTCTTTTCAAATTATTTTATTGGGTGTGTTAGCACTGAATTATTTCAGTGAATGCACGTTTAATAGACAATAATTTATGTTATTGTCACTATTATACCAATACAGAAAAATATTTTAAATAATATGATTAAGAGAAAAACATTTTCATATTCCTAGTCTATTTAATTTTAGAGTTAAAAATATTTTGGTTTGACCTTAATCGGAGATTAAATTCTGGACTGAATATTTTCTTAGTGGATCAGTTCAATAATATCTTTACTCTAACTTGAATTTCGAAAACATATCTTTATCAATCTTTATTTTTAGATTCTAAAAAGTAAAAACATGTTTATTTTAGGCCTAATATTTATCACTCGTTTTGTACCTATCACTAAGTAACTGGTTTAAAAACTAACTTTCTCAACCTTTTCTCTCTCTCTTTCTCGACGCCTCTCTCATTTCTCTCTTTTCTTTCTCTGCTTCTTCTTTCTTCTTTCTTTTTCTTCTTCCTCCTCTCTCCATCTTTCTTCTCCTCTCCACAACCAACCACCTCCGAGTGCCGCCCGACCAGCCACACGTCGCCACCACAGGGACGTCGTCCGGCCGCTGCTCGCTGAGGAGAGGACAGCCACGTGAACACGCGTTCCGGTCGTTCGCTCATCTGATCTCCGCCGCGTCGCCGTCGCGGTATGCCGCCCACTGCTGCCGTGATACCGCCTCATGGCCGTCCAGTCACCGCGCCTGGTAGGGAGCAACACCTAGGGCCGGCTGGTTTCTTCCCGGACCGTTGCAGCAGCTCAAAGAAAAATGGAGCTCCGCCGCTGATCCGTCGCGCCTCCACCGTCACAGCCGCGCCGGACCTCCAAGACAGCACCATCATAACTTCTTCTTCACCTTGGGTAAGAGTTTTACCTCTAACCTCTTCTCTTTTGTAAATCCCCAAATTGATTTTGAAACCCTAACCCTAACCCTCTGATTTCAGATTTTAATCTTAAGATTAAAGCTTGTTTTATGAGATTGGGACTGTGAAATTGTGTTTCCCTAAACCAATTTCATTATTCTGAGTTTTCCCTAAATTTTAATAAGGAGCCCTAAACCCCCAATTTGATTTTATTTGAATTTGGGAATGTTTTTGCGAAATTAATTATGATTTAGTGCAATTAGGACTCTTAATGGATGATTTCCAAAGTTCTTTTCATGATCTTTTAATCAAAACAAAGTTTCCTTAAAGGGTATTGGGAAGCGTGAGCTTCAAACATGATTTTCTTTAAAAATAACCTTGTTTGGTAATTAGATTAAGTGTTTAGATAAAGTTAGAATGTGTGATTGATCATGTGAAATTGATTTCTTGATTTTTGGTTGTTGCGCGTTGTTGGATTCCCTCTCTGAGACGTTTGGACATGGCTATGCTTTCTTGATGGAGTAGATAGTTACACTCTTGGAGCTAATGTGAGTATTAAGACGAGGATCCTTTACTTGTCTCCAAAGGTAATGGGAGTTTGCCTAGGGATATTCAATAACTGTATGCATGTGTGTAGGTGTTTAACTGGATATTTATATGTTGATTGGGCTTACTTGATTATCTAATGTACTTGAACTGTTGTGCTATTATCTGATGTTGATCTGTACTTGTTCTACATGATATAATGCATATATGTGATGAACTGCTTTTAACTGTGATATTAGCTTTGCACTGATGATATATATACTGTTGTTGATTGAAAGTTTGCTAAGCCAGACGTGCGTCTGTGCTCAACCATAATAAGGATTAAAAACCTTAATAAGCCTTGAAGATGAAGGGATTGGTGTTCTTTTCCAAAAGCTCTTTAAACTTAAAGTACTTGTTTTAAATGTTGAAATGATGTTGGTGTACTATTGTTATACAAAAGAAAAATCTTTTTCGAACTATGTGTCTTCAAGTGAAAACTTTCAAGATTATTTGGCAATATCCTATTGGGGAAAATATTTCAAAGATAAAAGAATTTCAAAGATGCTTTATAAAAAGATTTTCAAAGAAAAGGTTTTTCCTAAATATTTTAGAAACTTTCCGATAACCTGGATAGGTTATCGAGGATTCGGTTTTGAATTTGTTTTTCACTGAACGAAAAATAAGTACTTAAGAAAGAGAATCTAGTACGCGAGACGTCACCTCTAGTATTCAGTGATGTGCACGTGATCTTGAATCAGTGTGAATTCAGGACTACGAGTCCTGGTTATGATGTTATGGACTTAGGTCCTAATCACGCTATGTTGGACTGTGTATTCTAACCGCGTGTAATGAACATGATTAAAGGTGAAGGTTGTTTTCTACGACCACAACCCTTGATCGCGGGCCACGGTCTTGGGCATTGTGATTGAGCGTTCGGACTATGGGTCCTATGCTTCGAGTTTTCAAGTGATGGGGAAATGATGATTTAAGTCGTTAGCTTCTCTGCATGGTGAAAAGAATGAACACACAAAGAAAACCTTTTAAATAAAAATATTTTCTCATGTGCATTTCCCCGAGCAGACGTGCTTTTGATATATAACAGATACAAGGTGGTATCTGGGGAGTCTGTCCCTGTAAACCGAGTGAAGAGGCACATGTGACGTTGCTCGTCCTGAGACCTTATGCATGAGGGAAAGGAGGCAACTGCCCGATGGGCTAGAGATTGACCAACTCTAATACTTCTCCAGGGAAAACGGTGTTGAGATCTCATGAGATTAAGTTAGAGCCTGATATTGAAATGTCATGCATATTTTCAAAAGATTGATTGTGCGGGTTTGAGACCCTTTGATATAACACTGTGATGTTATGTATATGCATGATTTAACTGCTTATATGATTATGTGATGTATGTATCGTGTATATGGTTGTTGTGTGATATATCCATTTGTCGGTATCTCACCCTTACAAACATATCAGGTTTCTTCTGGTTTGCTATTGTACCCTGGGTATTTTAGTACAGATGGTGCAGATGAATCTTCCTAAGTCACTCAGAGACTTAGATCTAGTTGCTTGATGAAGTATTTGATTGTGGAACGATCACGTGAGTTCTTCTCAGGAATAACTTTTAGAATGACCAACTTAGGGTTTGAGACTTAGATTATTTTGATAAGTATGTATGAGTATGGCTCAGAGAGCCTTTATTTTAAAATGAAATGTTTATGGCTCGGAGAGCGTTATTTTGAAAGAAAACTTAAACTTTTCCTTTTGGTCTTGTAAAGCTTATGGTTATGACTATTATTTATATATATATTGCTGTCTGGTTGGATTTGGTGTAACTGAAATTCTGGAGTGAAAATGTAATTATTTTAGCAGGTGTTCTTTTACCTGGGATGTCCGAATTACAGAGGAGACTCTGTCGAAATTTCGCAAAATACTAGCTTTTATTCAAGTATATTCTTTAAATTAAATAGGCTTGCCATACTATGATAGTAAGACTGTGTGCCAATCAAGGCTTAGGAGTCGTGACAAAATTTTTATACCCAATTTCAGACACTTATATACTTATATAAATTATTTTCCGAAAGCACCAGCAAATTATCTTTTAATTTAAATTCCGCATGTGTTACATAAGTAATGCCCCAAGGGGGGGCGTAACATTAACCACCTGTGCCCAACTGCTTAGTTACATACACTAGTAATATAATATATTATAATACTCACTACAACATTTTTTAGTTTAGGCAACAACAAAAAATCGTTCCTAGAAGTATGAAAACCGTTGCCTAAACTTTAGGCAACGGTTTGGCAACGGTTAAAAAAGTGTTCTCTAGGTGGTCGTTGCCTATTCCCTTAGGCAACGGTTTTTCGCTTTAGGCCACGGTATCTCAATAACCGTTGCCTAAATTAGGGGAATAGGCCACGGTTTTTAAACCCATCCAATGGCAACGGTTTTCGTTCATATTATTTAGGCAACGGTTTCTTAATTGTTGCTAGATGTTTCAGCCACGGTTATTTAAATGTTGGCAAATAGAATAAGGAGCATTTATTTAACTATTGGTGAATGGTATAGGCAACAATTTCGTAACCGTTGCTAGACGTTTTAATATAGACAACACTTATTTTACCGTTGGTAAATAATATAGAAATCGGTTAACTCAACTTTAGGGGACATTTTGGTAACTATTATAGAATAAATCGACAACGATGTTAGCTTTTATTATATTGCGAGGAAAGTCTTTTATATGTTTATACATAACTAAATATATATTTTAACCTTTCAATTACAACACCTAAAAACATACTCATCACATGTAATTCTGCAACAATATATCAACTGTTTTTTATTCTTTCAACTCCCAAGCACCGAAAAACATATTCGTCACATGTAATTCTGCAACAAGATATCACAGATTCAATAATACACCAAAGCCAAAGACAATGGACACTGTAGAACATACTCCTAGTTGCACAACAAACAGAGTCTTCAAATGACACTCTTAGACTATGAGAGCCATCACAAACAGAGCAACCACCCATTTGAACTAATACCACTTAAAAAAGCTAACATAATAGTTTTCTTCTAAAATCAAAAAGAAAAAATAAAAACATCCATAAAGATTATATGCTTCAATGTATGTTAATATCATCATTCGTCTTCTATGTCTTGATATTGTTCTTCCTCGCCAAGAAAATCTTCCTGCATATATGACAAAAGATATATAAGTTAGAAGCTGAGTTATATAGTTCAATTAGATTATGAAATGAGGAGAAAATGGAATCATGCTACTGTACTTTATATAACATGAGTCTTTATAAGCTACCTAGTCTCTTCGCTCCCTAATGATACCAAGAAAACAAGTATCAAGCATTATTGCCAAGTAATGAACCAATAATATAATAGGTCATTCTCCACCATTTTATATCAAGTATCAAAAGCATGACAAGCAACATTTTTTTATGTGTGCTAAACTGTATTTATATTTGAGTACAAGGGATACCGGAACGCGTATATAATAAAAGAGAACGCTAAGGTAAAATTTCAACCAAGAGTAACAATTTACAACTAGGTTGAAATTCTCACTTGTGATCCAACAAAAACACATCCCCATGGACATAGTATGGACCAACAGGACCCAACACATCTAATGACCATACAAGGCCAAAACCAAAACCAAAAACCAAACTCAAGTGTAAAAGCTAGCTGAATATTCAAAGGTCCACCGGATATATTTAAGAATTTTTGAAAAGACCAAAGCTCACCGAATTACACAACACCACATTACCGACTTGAAGAACCATGGAACGAAAAAACAAGAAACAAAAGCTACCCATATAAGGTACAAACTAATATCAGTAGAAGCATAAACCATGTAAAGCCTTCAAACTAGAAAAAATCATGAAGGTAAAGCATACCTGTTCATTATTTGGAACATGAGTTGATGTAGAAGAATGTGATGCTGCATTGTTTTCGTTGCCTAAAGCATTTGCCATCATATCATCCAAATCCTCTTCATCCAAATTTGGCTTGTTTTGCTTCAATAAACTTCTTACAAGTGCTTCCAATCCATCAACCTTCTTAAACATCTTATTCATCTCATTCGAATGTTGTTTCTTAATCGCAGCAATTTCTTCATTTCTTTTTAACATAGATGGTGTGACGGTTCTTTCAAAGCAACGCACTTTCCCCGACTTTTCTTTGCCAAAGAGTGATCGAAAAGAACATTAATGTTAAGGATAAAATCAAGACTTTAAATACACTTGATGGATAACACTAGACTTACAATAACAACTTGCGTTTCTGGATCTACTTCCTTTCCATTTCGGCTTTGGCGAGTCTCGACGAACATTTCAGCTTGAAGGACATCCCCCCCTTCTTGTTTGCACGCTACATCAATTAGTTGAGCAATAGGGAACACATATTGATTAGAAGATTTATTTGTTTTAGATATGGAAAATAACACACACATACACACTTATAAATTCACTACCAATCGAGCACGAATTCTAGCAAAATTTTTTGGCCCCATCCGGTGAATATATTTCTGCATAGCTCTATTCGCAGCATTTTTTTTGCTAATTTTCTGCATTATAGAGGAACAAATGAAAGTGAGAAAATAAAATAATTTAAAATTAAAAAGTGTATAATTATCTTACTTGGATAGTATCGTGGTTCCAATAAGCCATCAATTGTCTAAAATGGACTTCAGGTATAGAACTAAACCACTGTCAATTTTTTTGAGCAAAGTCATAGCCCAGAAAAATATGTGAAGTTGATTCAGCTTGAATACCACATAAATTGCATCTAGACACAATAACACACCCCCTCATGATAAGGTTTTCATCAGTTGAAAGTCGATCATGCAAAATTCTCCAAGCCAGGAAAGATCTTGAGGGAAGAATGCAACCTTTCCAAATCAGCTTAGGCCATTGAAACTGTTGTCTAGCCGAGCTAACAAAACAATGTGCATCTTTGAAGTTCAACAAGCCAGAGTCAGTGTCATTCCAAACTAGGTGATGAATGGAAGGAAACTTAGGAATGGCAATTCTCTTCAACTCTTCAGCCAATAATGGACACTTCAGGATTAGAGCATCCGGGATATTCCAAGAGCCATTGAGGATGAAGTCCTGCACATTAGCTTTCAACAACTTAAATATATTTTGCGGGAAATTTAAAACAGAAACCATATTTTGGGACAACCATCTATCATTCCAAAAACTGATCTTGCTGCCATCTCCAACTTGACAAGTCACATTATCCAAAGCTATGTGAAACAACTGCTTTAGACCAGACCAAATTGATGAAATTACAGGATACTTAATAGGTGCATTGTTTCTAAGGATCCTGTCTCTAAGGAAACAGGACCAGGGAACATCAAATTGGATTAAATCCTAGCAGAGCTTAATGAAAGCAGCCTTATTTATTGCACTCAAAGACCTGATTCCTAGGCCACCTTCTAAAGGAGGAGATCGTGTTTTATGCCAAGAAACAGTCACCACCTTCCTGGTTTCAATATTACTTGACCATATGAAGTTTCTAGTCCATCTATCAACTTCTTTAATAAGGCTAACTGGCCAGGCATAAATACAGAAGCTATATAAAAGCATACCTTAGATGACTAACTTGACTAATTGGACCCTCCCCATGATGGACAATAAAATAGCTTTCCAAGTAGCTAACTTCTCCTTGATTCTGTCAGCAATGGGTTGCAAATGAATCCTTTTAGGTTTCCCTTTAAACAAAGGAACACCTAGGAATGTAAAAGGTAAACTGCCCAAGGAAAAGCCTAGAATTTCTGTGATAGCAGTCACTCTACTAGCAGATATGCTCCCTGTGAAGAACTTTGACTTGCCACAGTTAATTAATTGACCTGAAGCTTCACCATATGCAGAAAACAGACTTTTAAGAATGCTGAGATTTCTGGCTGAACCTCTACAAAAGAGCATCACAACATCTGCATAAAGGATGTGAGAAGGAACATGAGATCCTCTTGGTCCAGAAATAAGCTGCAATTGACCAGAAGAGACCATCTTGGCAATTCCCCTACTTAACACCTCTTCAGCAATACAAAACATAAGATTACCCAAAAACCAGAATTTCAGACCTTCCTCTTGTTGGCTTGGTCAATCAGTAGATAGATGACAAAGGGACGAAAATCAAAAACTGATTAGTTTTTATCGCAATCAAAAAATAATACGAAGAAAAACTAGAGCCAAACGCTCAAGCTCATACCTGACAGAGTTACGAGAGAGTGCGAGAGAGCATGAAACGAAACAGGGAATGGGAAGAACCTTCTTACGGGGCACTCTGAACCTTTTCTTCCAATGGAGCCCTAATTCTTAATTCTTACCCATTGTCATAGCAACCAAATGAGCACAAGCTCTGTTCAAGTGAGTAAATCCATGAATGCCTTCTTCCTATACAGGTTCCTCTATTTAACTATCAATCCAAAATATCTAACTACAAGGCTAATTATCTCAACCACCACTAATATAACTACTCTAACTAACTAACACAAAAGGAGGGCAGAGGTAGTAATTAAATGAGTTACATCTTTACCTGAAATAATAGTTTTCTTCTATTCTTTAAATAAAGATTCAATAAAATTCCAAAAAGAATGGCCTAATTCACTATCTTGTGTTAGGTAGCACTCAAAAGTTAAAAATAAAAATCTTTTCCAGTTACTTAAATTATACTAAAGTTTCCAAATTGTGTACTAGCCAAAAAGTTTCTTAACTGCTGGATGAAAAAAAAAAAGAGAGGAAAAGATTACCTTCCCATTATCATGTTAACAAGAAGTTTCATTTTTGCACCATTTCCAACCTCACCCAGATAGAAAGACTTCTTCCCCAAAACATCAAATGCTGGAAGTGCTTCCTCATACAATGCCTACATATCAAGAGTCAACCACCGAAATTCAACATAAAGAAGATACAATGCGAACTTATAGTTTTATATTTTCCTCAAAACTCAGTAGAGAATCTACATGAGAGCACTTGAAAACATTGCAGTATCAAAATTTTCAACTTCATAACGATGCACCCAGTTTCAATAGACAAATGGACTGTGATGATATTTAGGCTTTCTTCATTGAGAATTAAGTTTCTCTTTAACTTTTAGTTAGTTTAAAGCTCGACGAGCTTGATCTCTGATTACTAGATGATTCACAAGTTCTGCGAATGGCTCATATGATCCAGAAGGAAATAAACATTTAATCAGCCAATGCTGATCTAGACATTATCAGAAAGGAAAATACTCAGTCTAACCTTCATAATTAACTTAGTAAAAATAGAATCAGGCAGCCCAAATCTCAAACTCAACCCCATAGCCCACTAATCAGGCAACAAGACTAGACAGAGTTTGAGAATTTGTCAAAAATTCTCAGTCGTACCAAACCAAATGATGCAAAAACTACAGAACATACTATAGAACTCTATTGCTTGCAAAACTTACATCCTTAAAGAAACCTGAAACCTGAAACCATCAACCTCTGCCATCACCACCGATCCCACTGCTTCAAACACGACAACGACAACCACTCCGTCGTCATCGGCGACTCCGGCGTGTCTCACTTGACGAAGAAATTGGTAGTTTGATTCTCGTCTAAGTGACGAAATTGGTGGTGAGATTCTCGTCAAAGTGACGAAATAGAATATTCTTATGATTGCAATGAAAAAGTAAGAAGTAAAACGTTGATTCTTATTGCTGCAATCAAAAAAGAAGAAAAACCTTTACATGGTTTGTGTAAGAGAGCCACAAAGAAATTATTGTGGTGTTTCTGTGAAGGAATGAAGATGAAATAAAGAATCGAATGAAGGAATTAAGAGACCAAAATTAAGCTCATACCTAAATGATTGCATAGTTACGATGGAGAGATATGAGTTAGGGATTTGGAAAGGTGTGTGAGAAGTTTTGGCTTCTTCGCGGGTTCAGTTCAGTGCGCAAACCTTTTTTATTTTAAAATATTGACAAGGCAAAAACCCGGTAAGTTATGTTTAGCAGGATTTTTCTAATTATTGAAACCATTCTCCAAAATGTAGAACCGTTCCTTATAATGAATCTACGGTTTTAAGAGTGTTGCTAAAATAGACAGGCAACAATTTTAAATTATATTATTAAAAGAGTTGTAAAATATACATAGTTATTAGCTACACCCATAAAACTGTTGTTTATTCCATGTTTTAGGAACGGTTTTTCAACTGTTGGTAAGATTAGTGTTGTCTAAAGTGAAAAATGTTGTAGTGACTATAATAATATTATTTAAAATATTTGAAAGTAAAGGCTTATTGACCCATTTAAATGCAGTGACATACTTAATTGCCTATTTATTTGTGAATGTTTAGTGACCTATCTATCAGTATATATCTACCAACCTCTTTATCATTACAAGTGAATGTCTACGACTTATTTATAGGTGGATGCATATTTAAAGGTCTTGTTGATAAGTTGACTTTTAAATATGCTTTCGAGCCAGGCCATACTTTGAAGTAGGCCAGGCTTAGCCCTTAAAAATTGACTTATATCAGGCTAATAGGTCAGGCTCAGGCCTCGAGATTGGAACGCGGGCCAAGCTCAGGCTTGTTAGGGCCTGTAACATCCTTGACTGCTTTATGGATTGACGACTGTCCCCACAAACCAACACATGTCTTTTCGGCGTGGTTTGTCCTCACTCACACGTGTGAGTGAGGACAAAGCACACTGAAAAGACCCGTGTTGGTTTGTGGGGACAGTTGTCAATCTGTAGAGCAGGAAAAAATGTTACAAATGATATCAGAGCGGCACCTCTCTCAGTACGGTGTAGTTCGAGGACGAACCAAGCGGAAGCTGGTGGGCATGTGACACCCGGGGCTGACGAGGGAGGGGAGAGGTCACCGGTGCAAAGAAAGCACGGAAAAGGAGGAGCTCCTGACAGACTTTTAGGCGAAGGGACACGTGAATGAACCGATAACACACCTGAATCAGAGGGATCCTGAGACTGTATAGGTATGAGACTATACAGTCGAGAATAACTTATAAGAATTGATTGATACTACCTATACTAACAAGATGTGCATCTTCTTTTCGGGTGCCCGTCACTTAAGAACTCCACAGTTAAGCGTGCTTGACTTGGAGCAATTCTGAGATGAGTGATCTCCTAGGAAGTTAATCCATAAAGCAGTCAGAGATGTTGGAGGGCCTTGCTAGAATTTGAATATGCACACTCAAAATTTATACAATTTTATAAATTGAGTTAATTCAAGGGAACAATAAGTAAAATTAAAATTTAACAGTTAGTGACACTTTATATTGAATTTATTTTCCTTTAAAATTATTATTATTAAATTACATCTATTAATAGCACTATATTATTATTATGTTTCAACAATTAATGATATTTTGTATTATTACATATACAAGTAATGTTATTAAATTCTATTTATTAATGGCACTATATTAGTAAATATCGTATTAAATATTATCAATAGATTTCATTTAAAAACTTCTATATATGCTCTACCAAAAAAAAAAAAACTTCTATACATCATTAAATATTAAATATCAAACTTTTTCCGTATAGACCCTTAAATACCACAGTTTAAGTGTAATTTTAATATCATCTTTCAGGGGAGGTAAGTGTAATGATAACATAAATTTCATATAAGGTTGACATAATTTTTGAAATAAGAAAGCACTCAATTATAGGGGTGTTCATCAACCGATTCAAACCAATTCAAACTGCAAAAACCGAACCGAAAAACCAAAAACTGAACAAACCGAAAACTGAAAAAATCGAAAACTGCTTTTCTTTATTGGATTGGATTGGATTTTGGATCCCCTAGTGAAAACCGATCAAATCCATCCAAATCGACCTACTATATACATGTACTATTATTTTTTAAATTATAATATTACACGTACTTAAGCATTGTTTTTCATACTTTTATGAATGAACACCCTCATTCTCTTTAGTATTTTTGTTGGATGATATATATGAGATTATTTAGAATAAATGACATTAATGTCTTGATTATATTTTGATAGAAATTTTGATGTATGCCACATATATACTTGATTGAGTAAACATTTTCTTTTAGAAACTTCATTGAGAAAAAATGGAAAATAGGAAATCAATTAAGTAAATTTAAAAATAGTTACATCCGATTCAAGGAAAAAAATAGGATAAGTGAGAGTAGATATAAAGAATTATCATAAAAGAATATATTAAACATAAGAGAATGTGTTTAAAAACAATTTTTTTTTCTCAAATTCTCAGAATTGGTCAAGAATTCTTTAGAATTTTCCTCACTCGTCATCAAATCAAATAATGGTTAATAAAGAACAAATAGTTATTGTCTTTCATAAAGGTTCTATTGTTCTAGTATAAAGAGATGTTAAAATAGGTATTAGACACCCTAAACTAGCTCCCTTAAATGAAGATTTTCTTATAAAAAAAGGATAGTTCATATATGTATTTATAATTTAGGGTCTCATTCATGAATGTAACGTGATAAAAGATAGAATGAAATATCCAGATTTGAGAAGAATGCCCAGATTCCGGAAAAGAGGTTTTGAGAAGAACCCCAGATTCCGACGAAGGGGTTTTGAGAAGAATGCTAGATTCGACGAAATATCCAGATTCCAACGGATCTCCGACTAACATTAACAGACGTTAGTAACAAATCTAACAGAAGTACCATTTTGAGTAACGTTTGAAAGATAAATGACCAAAATGAATCTTTTAAAAGGTAAAGGATCAAAACGATTTTTCACCATAAGATAAAGGAAAAAAAAAAGATATTTTAGCCTTTATTTTACTATAGTAAATTATTTGTTAATGTACTTTCTAACAAATGACGAGTATAATATGCATCTATCATGTGAAAAATGATATTTCGATTATATTCTTGTTTCTTTTTCTTTATTAAGTCGTTTGGCTAATTAAAAACATGATCTTAGCCAATTTAATTTCAATTATTTTGTCAATATGTGGATTATTATAATTATTATTATATTAATATAAATGAAAAAAAATATCATTTAAATAAACATATTTGAGTACAAAAATAAATATAAATTTGAATACAATATATCACAAGTTTTAGACTAAAATTCTACCTGTGACACAGGGACGAAGCCAAACTTAAATGATACGAGGGGTCAACTATAGAAACTAAAGTTCATCCAACAAATATATGTGCATCAAATTAATTTGACACAAAATATTCATAATTAATATTTGTTCCAAAACTCTAATTACATTATTTGTTTCAAAATGTTAATTATCAAAACACAAGGTAATCTAACCATCTAAAGTGGACCCTTATCACACTTGCACCCAGCACAAGGTTCACCATGTATCACTACAACAGATTAGACTTTAGATAACGTTTCCGTATGCCTTTTAATAGCGTTTGTAACCGCTATCTATTCTACCGCTATTAAAACTCGTTAGCAAAGATAGCATTTAGGAACTGCTATTAATAGGTGACTTTAGATAGCGTTTGTACACGGAAACGCTATCTAAAGTCTGACTTTAGATAGCGTTTCCTTATACAAACGCTATCTAAAGTCTGACTTTAGATAGCGTTTGTACAAGGAAACGCTATCTAAAGCCCCCTTTTTTTTTTAATTTTATTTCTTAACTTTTACATCCATTATTCCTGCATATTTTACAAAAAAACCACAATTGTTGCAGTCAACACAATTGTTCAAAATGTGTTCAAAATATAAGTGTTCAATGCAAACATTGCATGTGTTTGTGCAAAGAAACCAAGAACTATACAATCAAAGTGCAACACTCTATACAGCAACTATATATATATATAACCGGATATAAGTACACCACTGTTTCTAAAGTATTCAAATTCACACGAGTAAGACAAAATCAAAGTGCAGCAACTATACCGGATCTCAATCCTTAAGAAACCAAAATCGGAAAACCAACATACATCTACAATTAATCTACATTTACGACTTCTGTTTGTTTTTCATGAGACCAAGACAACACCAAAGTAATGTGTCGAAATGTGATCCAAAGACTCGTAGCATACATACTGCATTTCCACCACAAAGACTAACTGTTACATTGGGATACAAATGGACTAATTAGGTAAATACTACCGTAGCAAGAAACAGAATTCAAATCAAGCATTAACAAAGTGTAACAAAAATAATAAGTTTGAACTTATTTTCTCCTAGCAGCGGCACATCAACTCGAAGGCATGTACCAAGGAAAAACAAATACATAGATAGTTTGGGGTTGATAAATATAAAGCATTATTCACATACCAATGAGTATTGTTGCAACTACTGTGATCAATTTGACATAATCAAACGAACTTTTCAACAATATAGCGACACCACTCTTCCTTGACTTCAGATAGCTGAGCAAGGAGTATGTGGAGCATTTGAAGTCGGGGAAATCTGCGACATAAAAATTAAATAAATTAAGTTACAATTACAAAAACATTTGAACAGTCACAGTTAAAAGATAAGTAAACAACATACCGCCATTGGTATTTTAACTTGGTTATGAAAGATAGTCTCCTTCATGAAACGCATGACATAGTACCCACAATCTGTACTGTTGGGTTGTCTTGGGCACTATAAAAAATAAAATAGTAAATCAATATAGTTTTTTTTATCTAATTGCACATTAAGTTTTTGCAAATATACCTGTATCTGAATCCATTTAATGTTGGTTGCCTTTAAACGCGGCACCTTAGCTCCGATATTTGCGCGATAAACTTGCAAACCACTAATCACAAAATCAAACAGACTTCATTAAGAAACATATTTTCAATCATCACAAACACACGCATGCTCACGTATCGAACATAATCATAGAAAATCAGAAATATAAAAACATGCTTACGTATCAAACAGATTCTTTAATTCTGGGCGATCCCTAGGATCAACATACAAGGGATCCAGATAGTAAATAATCTCTTCAACAATATTTATCGCAGACAAAGACCCAATGATTCCTACAAAAATGTTGAGATAACAAATCCTAAGCACCTCAACTTTTATGTAATTCATTATTGTGAATTAAGTCCTATAGGATAAGCGACTCACCCAACATTGCACGGCGCTAAAAACAAGGGCTGATATTCTTCACGGCCATAACAGAGACCGTCACGGCCTGGCCGTGATATCCATCACGGCCGTGACCCAAAACCACCACAAGTCAGAGCACATCACGGCCCAGCCGTGAAATTCTTCACGGCCATAACAGAGACCGTCACGGCCTGGCCGTGATGGCCATCACGGCCGTGACGCGCATTACTTGGACCTGAAGAAACCGAAATAGATCAGATTTTGAGTTGGTTTGGGACTCTAACTTCCCAATTTCTATAAATAAGGATCAAGACATCAGATCAGGGGATACACAATACACATTGGATGAGATCCATAACAACTAGGACTTAGGCATAGGACTAAGGCAAACTTGCTCACTCTCTAAAAACACCAAAATCTGAGCACAGAACATTAAATTAAATGATATATAAAGGGAAAGGATCAACAAAATCGAAGCAACAAAAACAAACATATGAACCCATTCTTCACATTCCGAAAAACATTGAAACAAAACAAAACAGGATACCAAGAAGACATTAGGTTCAAAATGCATACAATCAATCCGTCAATCCATATTCATATTTTCAAATAATGATTGACACACAAACAAGTCACATTCCATTCAACACCAATCAAACCGAAAATTAAAGAGCAAGTAAAATAAAACCTTGAACACAGACTGTGAACTTGGATAAAAACACACTCCCACAAATATTAAGAATGTCCGGAAATAAAATTTGTAAATGATAGAAAATCACCCGAACACAGATCGTGAACTTGGAAGTGGGTTCCACTAAAGCCGCAAACTTGGAACCGGGTTCAACCGGGAATGCGCCCTGTGATCGTGTCACGCACCGAGCCAGAGTGTGAAGCTCTTAGTATGAGACTTAATCATATTTAAAAAGGGACAGATTGGCAAACAAATTTGTCTTGCATTTCACGATTTAACGACCTAAAAATACAAACTTCCGAGCAAGAAGCTTCACCTTGCAAGGTATTAATGAAGCTCAAGACTCGAAGACATGACTTCACTAGCAATCAACTAAAAAACAAAAACAAAAAATTGACATTTATTCATATAGAGGCAGGAATCCGTAAATCCAATGTCTTAAAAAGGACAATACCTAACAACCGATAGAGAGAAATAATAGCCTTATGATGGTGAAAAAACACAAAAATGAAAAGTGTGAATAGACAATTGAAAGTGATTATAGCCACACCCCTTACTATATTAAACATCTCAACTATGCTTACACTACATACAATTCAAAGAAAGTGGATACATAGCCAAAATGAAAAATAAGAAGTTAAAATGAACAATAAGAAAAAAATTTACCAAATTCACAGAATCCACCAAAGCATGTAGCAAAATAACATTAAATATAGTGCAGAATCTTTATTATAGCAAATTCACATAATAGATGCAGCTTCAGGGAACTTTGTTTCAAATAAGTTCAAATTACCTTAAATACCCCTTGGGAATCTATATCAAGATATAGAGCAAGTTCTTAAGCTGCAACAACGCATTAAACAAACAAAGTGTATGAGTTTGCTTAGATGGATGATAAAAACAAGAGCAAAAATAAGCACAAATATGTCAGAGGAAATAAACACACAGTAAAGAATTAACTTACCCTAAATCAAATCGAAGAAGAGCACAGATTTGCAACGAGAACAAACTCTGTCTCAACTCTAGCGATGAAATGAGAACGAGCACGGAAGATCTGCAATTCAAATCGCGCGAATGACAAGCAAGTGTTCGAGATTCGGGTTCCTTGAAGAAGAAAAACAATGGGTATCCCTTTGTTTCCACTCTTCTTCCTTGTGTTGTCTCCTTCTAGAGCTTCAGTTATCTTCCACTCCACAGAACACACACACACTTTCTTTCTAAACTATGAAAGTGTGAAACTAAAACTACAATGGTATGATTTAAGTTCTTTCTCTTTCGGAGTAGCAGCGGTGGCGAGCAATGGCGAAGGTGAGGGAAGAAAAAAGAGATGGCATGCAGAGGGAAGGAAACAGTAGAATGAAAATGAGGACGAAACAGAGAGGGAAGGCCGAGCGCGCGTCTAATTTTTTCTTGGAAGACCTAAGATAGCGTTTCCGTGTGGAACCGCTATCTTTTCCTAAGTGACACTTTTAATAGCGGTTCCACACGGAAACGCTATCTTAGGTGATACCTAAGATAGCGTTTCCCTTAGGGAAACGCTATTAAAAGTCCCCCATCACTTTTAATAACATTTCCACACGGAATTGCTATTAAAGGTGCGTTATTAAAAGTCTATTATGTTGTAGTGTATACGGTGGTGCTGTGGATGATTTTTGGATGTGGCGGGTCGTCGAAATCCCAAACGGTCAGCGTACAAATCTTTGAACTGTCATAACTTTTGATCATGGTAGAATTTTGAACATATTATATATGCACGAAAAGCTCTTTTCAAAACCGTTGTCTCAACAACTAAGTTATCAGTAACAGGGGACCCTCCCCCTAAAATATACATAAATCCGTCCCTGTTGTGACACTAATAAAAAATAGTTTTATTTAACTTAATTACAAAAAATTATGAAATCTCAAATTGAACAAAAAGGAATACTATTAAGAAGTCGATGCATTGTGAGTCGAATTCTGACCTAATAGAAAGAAGGCTTCGCAAGTAGTCGGTGCAATAAAATTTGACTTCACACAATGACACAGAAAATAGCGGACACAGGGAAATAATGTTCGAATCGCAACAATTTTGTTATTATTATTTTGCATTATTTTAATTTTTCCACCGCCAAAAATAACTTCTAGTTTATCTTATAACGTGTTTGGTCCCACGTACGATAATAAGAGAAGCACGTTTGTGAGATAGAAGCTAATTAGCTTTTGTAAGAGCACGCGTCAAGCTTGCAAGAATGAGTTTCCAAACATGTTATTAATCATCGCTTGCCATCTCATTCCTTTCATTCTCCACATTTTGTGAACCATCTCGTATTACGACCACATTTTATATTCCATCTACTCCTTGACTTCAAAAATCAGCAAGCCTCTTCTTAATGCAACACTTTTTTTAATTGATTTCTCAAAAATATTTCAAATTTCTCTTAAGTGAGGGTTAAGGCCGAAAGGAAGAAAAGTTTTAAATACTTCTAATAAGTTGTTCCAACAATATTTCCCTGCTTACAAAAATATTCTCCATCACAGTTTTATTCCAACCCTGCCCTTTATAGTAACTCATGCAACACCTTACCATAGATGTATCGTAGTTTTGTTGATCATGATCCCGTGAAGGTGAGCTAACTCCAAATACATACCCTTAATTAGGATTGTAGGCTGCAACTCGCCTACGTGAAGCCGAAATCACTAGTAAACTAATCGCCAGTAGTCTGTTATATAATGGTGATTTCGTTCCCATGCCTTGTGCACACCACCCATCATGCTATGGAAGTTGTCCATGCCCAAAATTATTACCTTAACGTTGTTCCAACAATATTTCCATTTAAAAAAAAAAATCCTCAATCACATTTTTAATCTAACCCTGTTCCTTTACGGTAACTTCATGCAATGCCTTATCAATTACCATACATGTACCAGAGTTTTGTTCTTTGAATATATGCATCATAAATCCACTTCAACATTGACTCACTGTCAATATAAATCTTGATGGATTGACCAAATTCTTATCTATACTAATATAAAAGAGAGATAGTCATTTTTACTGTAAATAAATATGTCAACATCATGATTTTTTTAATATATTTTTATTAAAATAAAAATATATTTTATTTTATTAAAAAAATTTACTTTTTTTAACTTTTTTTAATTTTTTTAACTTTTATTATATTATATTTTTATTTTTATTTTGTTTAATTTTTTAAAAAATTTATTTTAAAAATCTTTTTTTTACGTTTTGCTTTACTTTTTTTATTTTCGTTTACGTTTATTTTATATATATATATTTAGTTTTTTAAATATTTGTTTAAAATTTATTTTACTTATTCTTTTAAAAAATATTTTAAAAATTTTATATTTATTTTACGTCTTGCTTAATTTTTAAAAATTTTTTCCTAATAAATTTTTTTTGCTAATACCTTTTTTTTTGAATTTATTTGTATACACCGATAGTGCAAAAATTTTTTACACTATCAACCAATCATAAATTGGCAAATAGTAAAAGTAAAGTTGTCATGTTCTTGATGTTTTAATTTTTATATACTTTACATTTCAATGTATATATAATTTAATAGTTTAAAATTTTATATTTTTTATTTACTTACATATATATATATTTAATATTTTCCGGTTAGAATCGAATCAAACCAAACCAATTTTAATTGGTTCAGATATTATCATTGACTTTTTTAAGTTTATAATTTTTTTAGTTTTTAGATATTTTTAGACAGGAAAGGTAGTAAAGCTACCATGTTCTTCGAAAAAGTTTAGGGTCGTAAGACTCGAACCAATAATTCGATGAATTTGAAAATCTGAACCAACCAATTAAATTGGTTCACTTCTTTTTCTTTTTTTGTGCACGGCTCCGAATTGAACCAAACCCAATGGTCACTAATTCGATTATTTTGGAACCGAACCAATTACTATATTTTAATATTCATATATATTTTAATATTCAATATGCATATCACTTTATCAATTAACAACTTTTCTTCTGTCCGATGGATTTTTTAAATTTATTTATTTATTTTTTAAACATATATTATTTATAATATTTTTTTAAATTTTTTTCCCCAATTAGTTTTTTCCTAATTTACTTTTTTTTAAATGTTTATTTTTATAATTGATTTTTTAAAATATTTTTGTTTTCTATTTAATTTTATTTTTATTATTTTTGAATATTTTTTATAATTATTTTTTTCCATAATTTTTGTAAATATTTTAATAAATACTTTTTTCGATTTTTTTTAATTTTTTTTCGAATTTTTTTTCTAATTTACTTTTTACTTTTTTAAATTTTTTTTAAATATTTTTGTTCCTAATTATTTTTAAATTTATATATATATATATATATCTAATTAATTTAATTTTTCTTGTTTAATTAATTTTATTTTTATAATTTTTTTTAAATCTATTTTTTCCTAATTTTTTTTCATAATTTTTTTACTAATTATTTTTCGAATTAATATTTTTATATTTTACTTTTTCTTTTTTATATTATAATTAAATTTTTTTCTAATTTTTTTAATTATTTATTTTCTTAATTAAAATAATAATAAAAAAAAATAATTATAATCATTTTTAAATAATTATAAAAAATATATTTAATAATTTATTTAAAAATTAATTATGAAGGTAAATATTTTAAAAAATTAAATTAGAAAAAAATTTATTAATTTTATTTTGATGACTTTTTTAAATATATTTATTTTCAAATTTTTTTTCCTAATAAAATTTTTTTTTAAATAAACTTTTCTAATTATAATTTTTTATAATTACTTTTTTTTCCTGATTTTTTAAAAATAATTTTTCCTAATTATTTTTGCTAATATTTTTTTAAATATTTTTTTTCCTACGTTTTTCCTTTTTTTTTGTTAATGCTTTTTTCAAAGCTACATCCTAACGTATGTTTTTTCTATTTTAAATAGTAAATCTTATCTATACTAATTGATAAGGGGAAATTCGGATTTTTAGTGTTGCACAATAGTGGAAATCATGTTAAGTTATAAAATATTTTTATTATTATTTTATTTATTTTCTAAAATTTATATATTTTTTGTTTTAAAATATTTACAAACCGGTAAAGGTACATTGTTTTGGGAGTCAAACACGACAATCTCTGTATTAACATAAACAGAGACAGAGCTATTCATATTTTGTATTTTTTTTTTTGCTACATCCTTGCCTTTGTTTTTTCTATTTTAAATAATAAATCAATATCAAAGAGGAACACTTAACACATAGTGTTACATTACATATTGTAATATCATTTAAAATAAAAATAATATTCAATTCTTTGCACTCAAATTATAGATAAAATTATTTCAAGATTTTTGCTAATCACTTCTGTTTATAAATTAAAGACCTTGGAGATGAATGAGTACCACCATTATGGATATGAATGAAATATTGAAAGCAAAGTGTGAAATAAGTAAAGAAAATGTTTGACACAATGGACTTAATTTGGGATAAAGAAAAAAAAATTGGTATATATAGAGGCACAATTGAAGTTATTAATGATAACAATGCTATCAATAATAATAGTAATTGATAACCCGTGCATCGTACATGATACAAAAATACTAGTATTAATAACTAGTATGATTTAATTTGTATTTAGTGTCAGTATAAATAATTTTTACAATATCAACCAATCATAAATTATCACATAAGCTAAAATGTTTAAATCTATCCTAACTACCTGAAAAGTCACTCATACAATTATTTGTGATTACACTGAAATTGCATAACAATTAAACTCTAACAATGATATTAGTTGTCAAATTTATTAAATACACAACATATATCAAATTAATTAAATATTTATAATTTGAAAAGAATGTCTCATTGTATTAATTAATGAAATAATTAGCGTGTGAAGTTAGCGTAAGATGAAATAATTTGTAGGACAAAAAGCAAAGCAAAAAACGTGTTGGGCACAATAGCGGTAATGCTTAATGCTTTTTCCCCGGAAACTATGGGGCGGGTTAGATCTTGGTGACTGACTGGGTTTCTAACGTGACTCTCTCTTCCTTACTCTTTCTATATAAATTGTGACGCGTCTTCATTTCTTCTCATTCCATTCATTTCATTCACTCCTCTGAATTCTTCTTACCCTTCAGATCTCTCAACCTCCTCCTTCTTCGATCTCAACTTCTCACAAGGTAATTCATTACCCATTTCTTTCAACAAAATTTTCTTCGTTTCTTCTCTTGCTTCTTCACTCTAATTTTCATTTCTGTTCAACAAGTGAGGTTTTTTCTTCATACCCATTTCGTGTTTCCTTGTTCCCTTTCGATTTTGTCTTCTGGGTATTCTTGTTTCGTTCTAAAATGCCTTTTTTTGTTTACAATTTAGATGATGATGTTGTGGAATTGTTTGTTTGTTTATCGTGGATGGATCTGTTGTGGTGGCATTTTTCGTTATTCCTGATACTTGAATTTACTATTTGGATATTCTGATTCCACAATTTGTCTCTTGTTTCGTGCATGTGTGTGTTTGTGTAGAAATCAAGGATGATGGGTGAGCTAAACAATTTTTTTATAATTTATTTTAACTATTTACATTTTATTCTTGAATATCATATGGATCTACAAGTGTTTGAATGATCGCTTCAGTTGAAAATTATAGATCTCGTTCTCTCTGTAATTGTACTCATGATTTCTGAAAAAATCTTGTATTATGTAATGTATATATACCTGTGGATATTGGATGTGTTTGGTGTTTGGTGTTTTAATTATTTTACTTTGGATCTTAATATGGTTGCCTTGTTAACTGGTAATAAACATTTTGGGAGAGTGAATGCAAATTTTATATGGTCTTGTTTTGAGTTTGGGATTTGTGTCCTACAGGTTGTGAGAACAAATAAAAAAAATGGTGAAGATTTGCTGCATTGGAGCTGGGTATGTTGGTGGCCCAACCATGGCTGTTATTGCCTTGAAGTGTCCTGAGATCGAGGTAGCTGTGGTGGATATCGCGGCACCACGAATTAATGCCTGGAACAGCGACCACCTTCCGATCTATGAGCCTGGCCTTGATGATGTGGTGAAGCAGTGCAGGGGGAAGAACCTTTTCTTCAGCACTGATGTGGAGAAGCATGTTGCTGAGGCCGATATAGTCTTTGTCTCGGTGAACACGCCTACGAAAACTCAGGGTCTTGGAGCTGGCAAGGCAGCTGATCTAACTTACTGGGAGAGTGCTGCTAGGATGATTGCTGATGTTTCGAAATCAGACAAAATCGTGGTTGAGAAATCGACTGTCCCTGTTAAAACAGCAGAGGCAATTGAGAGGATTCTGACCCACAATAGGAAAGGCATCAATTTTGATATTCTGTCTAACCCTGAGTTTTTGGCTGAGGGTACAGCAATTAAAGATCTGTTTAATCCGGA
Source organism: Sophora flavescens (assembly GCA_030762895.1). Lineage (NCBI taxonomy): Eukaryota > Viridiplantae > Streptophyta > Magnoliopsida > Fabales > Fabaceae > Sophora > Sophora flavescens. The sequence continues at coordinate 129,359,895 of CM061065.1, forward strand.
TCGAGTCCTCATCGGAGGCCGGGAGACCCCAGAAGGTCAAAAAGCTATTCAGGCTCTCAAAGATGTTTATGCACATTGGGTCCCCGATGATAGAATCCTTTGCACCAATTTGTGGTCTGCTGAACTATCAAAGCTTGCTGCCAATGCTTTTCTGGCACAAAGGATCTCCTCTGTGAATGCCATGTCTGCACTCTGTGAGGCAACTGGTGCTGATGTCTCTCAGGTATCCCACTCAATTGGCACAGACTCAAGAATCGGACCCAAGTTCTTGAATGCCAGTGTTGGTTTTGGAGGCTCATGCTTTCAGAAGGACATATTGAACTTGGTCTATATCTGTGAGTGCAATGGCCTTCCAGAGGTAGCTAACTACTGGAAACAGGTCATTAAGGTGAATGATTACCAGAAAAATCGGTTTGTGAACCGAGTCGTTTCTTCAATGTTCAACACGGTCTCGGGGAAGAAAATTGCTATATTGGGTTTTGCTTTCAAGAAGGACACTGGTGACACTAGGGAGACCCCAGCCATTGATGTGTGTAAGGGGCTGTTGGGTGACAGGGCCAAGCTGAGCATATATGATCCTCAGGTTACTGAAGAACAAATCTTGAGGGATCTGTCAATGAAGAAGTTTGATTGGGATCATCCTGCTCATCTTCAACCATTAAGCCCCACTTCCAATAAGCAAGTTTCTGTGGTTTGGGATGCCTATGATGCAATAAAGGATGCACATGGTATTTGTATCCTGACTGAGTGGGATGAGTTCAAGAAGCTTGATTACCAAAAAGTTTATGAAAACATGCAGAAGCCTGCATTCATATTTGATGGCAGGAATGTTGTTGATGTTAACAAGCTGAGGGAAATTGGTTTTATAGTTTATTCCATTGGCAAACCACTAGATTCATGGCTCAAGGACATGCCTGCAGTGGCTTAAAGGGAAAAGGACAATCTGGAGCCTGCCTCTATGGTTGAATTTATCACTCTTTCAGAGAGAATGTCCCCTCCTGATATATTATCATGCTATTCTTAATAGTTTAGATTTCTGTTGCAGTTGTTTCTTTATGGGACTTTTATTTGATCAGGTTTTTTGGCATGTTAGAGCCTAATTGCCAAAATATTATCTTTAGCCAGCTAAAAATCCTTATTTGTTGACCTGGTTTAATGTAATAAATGAGTACTGGAGGAAATTTTATACAATGGATATCATTTCTTTTATGTGCCTTGTTACTTTTCATGAGATGCAAAATTTTTATTCTGCCACTACCTTCGTTTGTCCTCTCTCTCTCTCTCTCCCCCTCAATTAAATAGGAATACTCAAACACTTACGAATATTCTACTGCTTTGAAGAACTAAGATCTAGTGCATAAATAAATCAATAGTTAGAGACGCAAATAAATAAACAATCAGAGAAAAGCTTAGTTAGAACGTTCAACTTTTTGCATATCCATTGCTGCTTCTAGCAAGCCTTGTACCGGATGGTGCAGTATTTCCAAAGTGCATTCCATTTTTAGCTTATGAATCACCTTGGATGATTTAGAAAATAATATTTTAGTGATACGTTGCCATTCTCTGCTTCTTAGTTTTCTCATCTCTCAGGATTGCATCGTTTTCTTTCCTTCTTTCTTTAGTTTGTAGAGAATGAGAAATGTTATCTAGCTGAGGCACGGATATGATGTTGGCGGATATAGAGAAATCTCTCAATAAATTGAAAAGGTGTTTGTTATAGATTATTTGATGAAAAAATTATTTTTAAGGTTAAAATGAAAAATTACTTTTATTAGTTTTTGAAAAAAATTATTTTTTTATCACTATACATCTAAAAAAATGATTATTATAATTATAAATAAACACAAAATAGTATTTATTTTTTTTAAAAAATCCTTAAAAATAACCTCTGAAATTATTCGTTATTAGAATCACTTCATTTTTAATGCGGCCTGAATTATAATATTACAACCATGTGCCGTATGGATTTTCAAAATTCTTTGTTGTGGTGAATGACGACAGATGACAGCATTTTATGATTTTCAGGTGCAGTATGCCCCATTTCTCCCATTATTTTTCTTTATTTTATGAGTCTCAGTTTCATTTGTTACACTTTTAATAACATGATTCTTTAGATTTGTTCTACTTTTCTATTACAAACTAAGTTGGTGACGTGTATTATTTAACTTTTAAAAAAACATGTTAGTAGTCACGTTATCAAAGACTCTTTTTTTGTCATTTAAATTAAAAGGAGAATGAGTTTCTATATAGATAACAATATCTCTATTATGCATTTGAGTTTGGTGAATAAAACCATCCCACCCCATCAAAACCACTACCCTTTGTAACAGAAAGACCTATGAGCTATGAGCTATGACAATCAACCCATCAACCCACACAATAAAACACATCTTCCTTGTATCCTTCATGGCCTAATACTCATCACCATCGTTTTTGGGTTTTGATAAAACGTGTTGCATCTCCACTTTCCAATTCCCATTTCCCAATTGCCATCCATTTTGCTGTGCTGATTTTACTTGGTAGATCCAGATCTATAATTTGATTAATTTCCCACTTCCCACGTCACATCCGTTAACCCACAGATTTATTTAAAAATCGGTGCATAATAGATGCTTCCTCATTGTCGGTGGCTTGACATGTAGTACTGCTGCAGTCTACACAAAAAATAACTTAAAAATCGGTGCATATTAGATGCTTCCTCATCTCACTATTTTTTTACTTTATATTATTACTTTAAATAACTTTACACTTTAAGGATACAATTCTTGAAAGTTTACTAAATGGGTATCACAAGTTATCCTACATCTTTATTTATAATTATTTTTGTTTTAATTTAAAAATAACTTATTTGTGATTCAACTGTTGAATATTATGATTATCTTTATCTTTTTTTCCTATCGACGATCCTTATATAAAAACTAGTTATTTATAAAAGCAATCGTCTTTATAAGTAACATCCATATCAAATTGCTCCAGCGATGCAACTCACCGAGTTAAACAATACTAAAAAGATTGAGTAAAAGTAACCTCTTACTTCTACCATATATCACTTACAAACATAATATACAACTAAAATCACTCGTTCAAGGCAAAATTTTCCAATAATAACTATATAGTTATACTTTACTTTATATAATACATCCGTACTAGAGAGGAAAAAAAGTCAAATCCATCAAAATTGCTGAGCATAAGTTGTTTATACTAACTAAATAGTAAATAGAGCATTCTTTCAGACAATCGTACATTTTAACTCTTTCGAAACTTATTTCATACAAATAGTAAAGTCAGTTGTATGTAATGAACAGAACTCACATGGCCCATCTACTAACAAAATTCACATAACTCATATAAGATTATGCATTATTGATATTAAAAAGAAAAAGGAGAAAAAAAGAAGAGTACTTGAATACTGCTCATAAAATTCATGTAAATTACATGATAAACCTTCTAATGTAAAGTAAAATTATTTGTTTCACCTCTTGAAAGTGTTGTGTGGTGGTATTTTTCTTAATTATAATAATAGATAAAAAAAAGTATGGAGACATTTCTTTACATGTATTTGTATATTTAATGATAGTTGGAAGGGAATGAAATGTGATAGAATATAATGGAATGAAATAGAATTGAATGAAACAAAGTTAATATATCATTATTTTATAATGAAATAGAGTGTAATGTAGGGGATAATAATTGATTCCATCCTATCTCATCCCAAACCCTCTATATTGAGGGGGAACAAAAATAGAGGTATTCGATTGAATTAAATTAAATCCATTAGATTAGGTTCTATTCCATTTCATTCTATTTTAAACAATCTAAACAATGAAATCTAGTACCATTCTATTTCATTTTGCTCCATTGCATCCATTTCATCCATCCATAGTCCTAAACTTTGTATTTATCCATTTTAAAGTAGTAGTCATGAAAATTTTCATTCAAGTAAGAGCATGTTTGGGAAAGATAGATTAAATTCATTTCAGCTGTTTTCCACCCTAAAAAGTTGTTTGCTAAATAATTATGTGTGTTTGGCATTTCAGCTTAAATCATATAAAAGCTTTTTTTGTTGTTGAAAAAAGCTATTTTTCATTAGTACAAACAATTAACTTCATACTATTTTTCGTAATTTATTATGTAAAGTGATTATTTTTGCATAATCCAAACGAAATAGATTATCTTGAAATCACTTTTCAGCAAATATAGAGCGTGTTTGGAAAGCTGGAAAAAAAAAGATTATGCTGATAATCTGTTTTCAAATAATCGATTATTGTGATAATAAATTATAATCAGAATCTGTTTTTGTTTAGGTTTGTTTGCTGAAAAGCGATTTTAAGATGATCTATTTCTTTTGGGTGGTGTAAAAATAATCACTTTTATGTAGTAAATTACGAAAAATATATGAAGTTATTTGTATAATTTAATACTATTTGCTTTTTTTAACAATATATTTGTTTTTGAAATTATATTTTTTAAAAAATTAAAATTCTTGAAAATTCTAAAAAAAGGAACCGGTGATGAGAGTCCATGGATCATTTTAATTTATTTTTTGCACTCTAGAAATTTTAATTTATTAACTTTTATATTGATTTTTTTTTTACATTAAAATGTTCAATTGCACCATCAAAGTGCAGCCTCACATGCGCTGTGCAGTGGTAATCCAAAACTGGGTGAATATAAAAGAGAAGGGTGATAAACGAATCATAAAGTGACGCTGGGTAGGGACAAGAAAGGAAAGTCCGTGAATAATCAAAAACAATTTCATCATGTGGAGTAGTGAGAACCAAAACAGTTAAAACGAGTGTAAAAAAAACTTTTTTTAATCTATTATACATATAATTAATTTTTGACATAATCTATTTTTTCTAATTTTCCGAAACATACTGTAACATGTAAATTAAATATTCGGAAAGTTGTGTTGAACCGCATTATTGGGTACGCTGTAAGGTATTCACATTTTGTGTTAGGAAGTGACAAGAAGACAAAAAAAAAAAGGTATAAATATAGATATTTTTTAAAAAATACTGTTTAAATATTCAAATGAGTTATACAAATAACAAAATTCTTAAATATTTCAGATTTTACTATTTCTGTGTAGTCTATGAATTGAAAAATCACATATATCCTGCTCCTTGTGTTCTCAGTTACATTTTACCAATTCAATTAAATTCTTAAAAGTAACAAGTATTCTTTCTCATCCTTTATTCAAAAACTTATCATTGTCACCTTCTTGTTATCTTCTTCCCATTTCATTTCCTGCTGACATAACACTGCTCCTTCATTTGGTTCAATAACCTACCCTTCTAGCTAGCCATCTACACCCTTCTTCAACACGAAAATCTTCAATATCACAACTGGCAATGAAAAAGCCTATTGCAATTAGTAGCACTCACAACAAACTTTCCTGTTACTTGACTCTAGAGCCTCCCCACCACATAATCAATGGTTTTTACTTTTACCAATATCTCTCTGAATATCTCCAAACACTCCTTGCTAAATAAACATAACCCTCGCTCTTTTAATTTAACATTCACTTATTTAAAATGTCAAAACCTGAACAATATATCACCACTCAAACACAAACCCAAAATCAGAGGCCTAACCTTCAGCCCCCACCAGCTACATAACATCTTCCTCTGTCTGTACAAGTCAAGATGATTATGTAGTTGAGGCATCAAAGTTTAGATGTCTCTACCTTAGGCACTATTTCAACCATACTTATTTTATTAGAGTATGTAGAAGATAAAAAGCTGGTTTGATGGCTCATGAAGTTAGTTATAAAGTTAGTTAGACTGTTAGATAGTTAGAGAGTTAGGTAGAATTATAGTTAGAAAGTTTACTTGTTTTGGAAGCTTCTCATGTGACTATAAATATGTGAATTGTTGTATCGGTGATCAGTCACTTGGTTAATGAAACCACAAAATTTTCAGATCAAATTCTCTATAGTTTTTTCTGCACTTTCTTCAAGCTTAATCATCTCAATTCTCATTAATACTCCTATAATCCTATCTTACCAAATGATTTCAAAGTCAAAAATATGTAATCTTCAAACCCAAAATACCTTTTTCCTTCACAAGTGGAACCAACTTTGTGACTCCTAAGCTAACCTTGAAATCTATAAGCTTTCTCCCTAAAGGTTCCATGCTTTTCCCTTACAGGACCTAGGAACTCCTGAATCCTAATTATAGTTTCATGACATGGAATTACATTGATATGTTAGAATTAAACCTTAATTAGTTGTTGATAAGCATACAAATGCAGATGTATATATCCTAGAGCAAAACATCACAAAGCCTACGATCTGTATCATACCAAATTATTAAGGATTCTTATACATAAATACTTGGATCCATATCATGTTCTTGACATTAAGCATTCTTCAAGAGTGGATTTGATCACCAACTGTTGCGGAATCTTTGCTACAATCAATCACAAACAAAGAAAGAGTCGTCATATGGTTTTTCATCAACCAAATCGCTGTAGTTCCTCAATGGAACCTTAGCCTCTCTTCAGATTCGGGGAAGGAAAAGTGAATTTTTGATTTAGTGTCTTGGAGACCATAACCGTTTCTTAGCATATTTAACCTATTAGGATTAGGATTCTCATTAGGGGTGTTCATCAACCGATTCAAACCGCAAAACCGAATCGAAAAATCGAATAAACCGTAAATCGAAAAAAGCGAAAACCGAAAAAGCGTAATTTTTATTGGATTGGATCGGATTTTGGATCCTCTAGTGAAATTCAATCCAATCAAAACCGATCTATTATATACATATACTATTATTCTTGAAATTATAGTATTACTCATACTTAAACATTATTTTCCATACTTTTATGTCTCTCATTCTCTTTAATATTTTTATTGGAATGACATATACGAGACTATTTAGAATAAGTATTAATGTCTTGAAGTTATATTTTGTTAAAAATTTTGATGCATAACATATATATACTTGATTGAGTAAACATGAAAAATATGAAATTAATTAAGTAAGTTTGAAAAATAACTAGTTACAATTTATCTATAGTCGATTCAAGGGGGAAAAAAGGATAAGTGAAAGTAGATATAGAAAATTAACATAAAAGAACGTGTTAAAAAATATCAATAATTATTTTTTCTCAAACTTCCAAATTAAAATGAAGATTATCCTTCATCCGCTATTAAATAAGTAGCAAGAACACTTGGCATAAGAAAAAAAGTAAAGTATGACAAAAACCGAATTATCCAATCCAATCCAAACCGCATTTAATTGGATTGGATATATTTTTTAGGAAGCAAACCGATCCAATTCAAACCATGACGTTGTTTTTCATCATTAGATCGGATGACTTTTTAGCTCAAAACCGATCTAATCCAAACACCCCTAATTCTTATTATCCCCTAATGGGCCAACATTGACATCTACCCATTAATCCCATATCATGTTCTTTGGTAGTCTAATGAACTCACTTAATTTGACCACATAAATTAAGACCATTAATGATAAATAGCTAATCTAATTATTATTTACAATATTAGCCCACATAATAATCGGAAATATAAATTTCCAACATAATAAGCCATAGTCTATTCCTAATTCAACACAAACATGTGTGTGATTTTCTAGGGAAAGAATCCGTGCAATATGCCTAGCCAGTCAATACCAATGTTGGTCTTGTTCTTCCTTACCATCATGTTTTTCAGTAGTTACATGTTATAACTACATGCCTTGTTTTCTCAAAAAAAAAAAAAAAAACTACATGCCTTGTGGGCTTACTACACTCTACACTATCCATTCTTACACCGTAAACATTTTTTTTTAAACAACCATTCAGGAGAGTCTCACTATTTTGTTGAGTTGATGAGATGAAAAAAATATAAACAAGAGTATTAAAATATAAAAATACACTTTAGTGTTGTAAATTCTATAAATAATAAAACTCGTCTTAAACGGTGTGACATTGGTGCAGCCTATTTGTGTGCTAATCCTATCTTCTATTCCTAGATGAAGCATATTGCCTTTGACTATTACTTCATTACAGATTTCGTAACCAACAAAACTCTCTATATTTGATGATGTTCCGTCAAGTCATTACTTGATGAACCTCCTCACTAAGCCCTTGAGCGGGTCAAGACACAAGTTTCTTGTATATGAGATTTGTGATTGGTGTCATGGTTCTAAATTATAAGGTAATGGTTACAACATTATTCTGCTTAACATGGTAGACAATGGTAAGAAAATGAATTTGACTCCTCTAAAATGAGAAAGTAAGGGTGCATCAATCTTTGATTTGATAAATGCATAGAGATCGTGACCCACACTTTAAAGGAGCCAAATTCTAGGAGAATTGTAGTTATATTGGGATTAAAACTATGATATTGCGGTCACAATTGTAATTACAACTATAAATTAAAACTGATTAACTGTAGGTGTGACCATGAGTCAGGTTGGGTTGGGTTCAATGGGTTTTAGTAGCTGGCAACCCAATCAAAGGTCAGCGGGTTGGGTTGGGATGGGTTTTACCAAAAAAATTTGAAACACGAACCAACCCAACCCGACCCTTTACGGGTTTAGCCGGATTAGGGAACACGCAGATTTCCACCTTGGGGTCGGGTTTAGCCGGATCCTCGAGTCTGGCAGGACAAAAACGTGAAAAAAAGAAAGAAAAACACAAATAAACATGTTCTACAACTAAAACCAAGTTAAAACATTAAACATTAAAGTCATCAAAGTTTACCAAACTTTATTCTACAAATATTACAAGGGATTAGGAATTTAGGATTAGGGATTAGGGAAGAAGAGACACGAAAAGTGATTACCATAAAAATAACTTATACCCATTGATTAGGGATTGGAGCATACAAAAATAATTGTTTTTCTTTGCCACAAGGAGTTGGCACATCTGGTCAAGCTTTTCGTTCACACTAGTTATGACTTGGGCCCGATTCCTAAATCTCCCATATTGGTAGTCAATATGTAAATTCCACTATAAATCATCGTTGAGGTTGGTGGTATTCTCCGGCCTTACAAGGGGGCGTGTCTTCCTCCATTCTAAACTTTTTTTTGTATATAAAAAAAGAGAGCATACAATCCGTTTGGATGAGCTTTTTAAAAAAGTGCTTCTATGATATAAAAGTAAAAGCAGAAGTAGAAGCTATTTTGTGTTTGGATGAGCTTTATAAAAATGGCTTTTGAGAGATTTATTATGAGAACATTATTATCCAATAAAACATTAATGGTTTTCACTTTATCTCCTATTACTTCTCCTTTTTTTAAAAGCTGAGAATTGCAGCTTCTTAAAAAAGCACCAAAATGTGTTGTTTTGATTGCTTTTGCTTTTTTTTTTTCCAAAAGTCCATCCAACACCTATATTTTTTTTATCAGAAGTACTTTTATTTCAAAATTAACTGTGTTTTTTTCCCATAAAAGCCCATCCAAACGGGATAGTTTAAGTTTAGTGTATGGGTTGGGTTGGGTTCAGTGGGTTTGGAAATCTAAAACCCAATACCCAACCCGTACTTTATGGATTCTGTGTTTTTACCAAACCCAACTCAATCATCCTAACCAACCCACAAAATCTGGGTTGGGTTGTTCGAATTCGTAGATCTACCCATTCCCATGACCACCCTTAATTAACCGGTCCACTATCTGACGGGTGCATATTAATAAAGTTACAGATCATAAGGAATTAAAGAATTTTTTTAAAATAATCAAATGTTACATTAATTGTTACTGTTTGTATTTTATATATATATCCTTTATTTAATTGATCATTGTAAGTATATATATAGTAAAAGTAAAAAATATATATAATTGTGTTCCTACATGGGCCGAGCTAGCTCGCAAGGAGAGGCCCCAAAATAGGCATCATGCTTAAATAGGTTGATCCGATGGGAGGTCCATCAAGACTGAACCCATCTCCAATTAATTATATTTAGAAGACAACTTAGTAAGCCGGCTCAAAGGCTGGACAATAAAGTTCAGTTTGGCAATTGTGTTACTACACAACAATTGTGTCCGTTATATGCTTTAGTATTTTTTTTTAACCAGGCTCGATAAGTGTTTATTTTGATAAATATACGGCGTCGGTCTATTGTTGTCGAAATTGTGTGTCCAAAAAACATTTTGTTGGCCATAATGTGACGCAAAGCAGGGAGACCAAGACAAACTAATTCGAGTGACCGATTTGGATATTCTTGTTGAATAGTCAATTTTTTTAGGTTTATGAACCTAGAACCTAAAAAAGTTCAATATTCAACAAAAAATATTCAACCAATCTTGGGCGAGAATAGTATTAGAATGAGCGGCTCCCCAGGAATTCCTCGTATTATACCTCTTTCTTCCAATATTTTATATACCAAAAAAACTTTTTTTTAGGTTCTTGAACAGAACAAATGGAATTGAATTCCTTAACATAATTCTTTATTATCTTTATACAATCAATCAATCATTTTTTACGTTTGAGTTTGTGTTGATTATCTGAATTTTTTTATGAATGCTAATTGAATTTGTAATTATCCTTTGTCCTTTTGCTTGTATCCTTTTTGTACATATCTGTTCCTCAGTTATTTTGGTGTTTTGAATGACATCTAACTAATCAAAAGGGGAAAGAAGAAAGGTACCGTCCTCGCTTTATGTAGGATGTCTTAAAGAAGAAAACGAAGCATGACCCCTGTTTTTCATGTACATGTCTTTACACGGCATACTTTGATCATAATGCTATATCACATGCTACGTTACTATTAGCCAATTAGGACTTGTTGAGGTGAACATGATGACTTCTCCAAGATATACCATTTTTCCACACTCAGAGGTAGTGCTTACACAATCTTTTTTCATATACTATTAAGATCATATAGTTGCATTTCAGTTTAACAAAAAGAAAATTAATGTTACTAATACAACACAAAAAGTTAGGATATGGTGGTTACTTGAAGTGAGAAACAGTTACATTTACATCATTAACAGCTTATATATGCACATGTTGTGAAATATTGTATTACCCTTATGGAGCGATTTACTTACCTATTTCCTCTCCTTTTGGCATATCTATGCATCAATGTGCATTGAAGAAAGAGGGAAACCGGGGCCAGACATGCTTTAGGTGTTGTGGGAATGCCGGCCAATGTATCATTATAAAATTGACTATACTTTTCTTCACCAATATGGATTTTTTAATTGGATATACATACATTAGTGTTGCGCTATTATTGCACTTAAGGACAAGTGTACCCTATCGTACAAGTAATATATGAGTATTTGAGATTTTAAGTATCGAATCCACAGAGATTTGTGACAATTACTAGATTAATTACTTCCTTATGTTATCCAAACAATCAAGTTCGCGTGTAATTGAATATTTAAAAATAAGAGGATGGTAAAAACCAAGAAAGACAAAGAATCACAAACAAAGATTCAATTATGGAAAACCTATGGTGTTTGGTTTCACTTATGTCATTACATATGATATTACCTAATTTGTCAATGATATGTGTTTCTTATTGATTGCCAATCACTTGCTCTAAAACTATTAATACCCGATGGTCATGCAATATTAATATTCTTTCTCCTAATAAGTTACCCCAATGGTCATGCAAGACAAACAGTTAAAAGAAGCACAAAGAACTGACAAGTTTGTTAATTCAATAACTGATTGAAAATAGGGGATTACGCTTGGTCCACGCAACCCCAAATCCGGTTAATCCTGGAGTTCCGTTAACTAATTGTGGTACGGTCGCCAATCAATTAATTAACTTGATAAAGGATGATCAAGCCTTTTAGAAATTCACACAAGGGCAAAACCAACCAATTAAGAGAAACACTGAATCATATTAAAATTGGGAAAATATCAAAAGTATCAAGCCATAAGATGCACCATACCCTAGATATGAGTTTAGCTATGCATAGTCATAAAGAACACTATACAAATCAAAACCATGTAACAATCCATAAAAGAGAAAGAGAAAAACAAAAACCCGAAACACCCTTTTGATGCAAAGCAGACTTCGAATCAATTGGGAGACGGTCATTCGTTTGACGTCTCTCTTTCTCTATGTGCAACCAGCTTCCTCTCTTTCATCCCAACCACCTCCTTTTATGTCAGATACAACACTAGTGCAATAAGTGCTTTTTACGTCAGTTAAAATTGATTTTTTACGTCAGAATACTGACTGACGTAAATACAGCTGACGTTAATAGTTAATATTTTAACGTCAGTTGAGAACTGACGTTAAATATAAAACTATTAACGTCAGTTCCTTAACAAAACCGACGTTAATCATAAAACTATTAACGTCAGTTCTTTAAGACAACTGACGTTAATTTTATTAAAACTAACGTCAGTGGTTATAAAGAACTGACGTTAAAGGTTTAATTTTAACGTCAGTTTTAATAAACAACTGACGTTAATAGTGTACTTTATATTTTATAAAATACTATTAACGTCAGTTGTTTGATACAACTGACGTTAATAGTTTTTTTTTTTTTTAAAATTCAGTTTTAAAATATCACTCCCCTCACTATCCTATCCTCGCATTGAGTAAATATCCCAAAGAACACGGAATATCACACACCTTACAGAATTGCAAAGGAAAAATGGAACAATGGGGGGACTTAAAACCAAAACCCATGTATATATATAAATAAATTTTAGTTCCAATGTCTAAAAAACAAAACTACCAATCTAAGGATATATATATACATGTTATTAATTAGTTTCTAAAGTCTAACAAAAAAACTATTTATCTAAGTATTGCGGAGGTATCTTGTCAATTCCTTTTTCAGCCGCATACTTGAAGAAGAATTCAGCGAAGCGCATCCTCAAGTCTCTTAACTCATCTTCTTGAATAGGCGATTGGTCGTTAAATGCCTACACACGTTCAAATAATAACAATAACATCAATGTAAGTCATCTTCAAAACTATAATATATAATTTAACAAGTTGTTTAAATATTACCTTAATCCATCCATTCGTAATAAATGTGGAGACTATGTTCAGCATATGAAGCATCACATAAAAGCCGCACGACCACCCGTCAATTTGAAATCGAGACTACCAACAAAATTAATTTCAACGTCAGTTGAATATACATATAAATTAGTAATTATAATATTAATTATTTGATAAATAAACTATCAAACCTTGAGGATGTTCCATACAGGATTTGCTTTAGCCTTAGAAGTCCTACTTCTCCCGTTGACGCAACTTATGCTACTCGCCTTCAGCGCTATCATAAACAAATAATCATGTCGATCAATTAACAAATTCATATATCATGTGTGTAATAAACTAAAAATAACTAATATTAAAACTTAAATTAAATTTAAGATTAGTTACTTACTTATTTACAGCTTCCACCACCATCGGTGGCGGATCTTGGTGGAGAGAGCAGAAGAATATGACTCTATGCCTAGACGGGTGAAATACGAACAACTGCCAATGGCTTTTCATACAGTAGGGAGCCAGATATAATTCTTTCGGATTGTCTCCCAACAAGTTCCCTAAGTATTTACTCAATGCATCGCCAGCAAAGAAATCGGGCAGAAGGATTGACGGATCTAACAAACCATAAACTGATGCAACGCCCTTATCAAGCTGAAGACGATGGAGATACCTAAGATATGAAAAGGTGTGGATGTTAATTACATAATATATATATTGAAATTAAAATAAATTATTAAATGGAAAAATACCAAAAATAAATAAGTTATAAAATTAAAATTAACTTACGTGCACCAGAGACTGAAAACATTGCTGTTCATCCAGACGCTATTTCTGCAGGCGTTCCCGAGATCATCACCACAGAAGGTAAATATCCTCAGTTGATCTGGGCGTGCCACCCATCCATCGTGCCCCAATGGACATTCAAAAATCTCAAACGCATAATCCTCACCAAGTGAGAACAAACGAGTGATAGGTGACAACGACACCGACGTCGACTTGGCTTTCAGTTTAGGAAAAATAAAATAGATAAGTTTTTGATAATTAAAAAAAACACAAGTAATTATTTGACTAATTTGGACATTAATAATGAATAAATACATTTGCTAACATTTGGAGCTCACATCGTTTGGAGTCCAACTCAAGCTCACGCCTTTTCATTTCCAACTCATGCTCATTGAGACGCCCCAACGTCCCATTAAAGAAAACCCAAAATATTAAAACCTAATTAGCGTTAAGTGAATATATTAAAACAACGGAAAAATTTAAAACTTAATATACATACATAACATATACCACTCAGGTCCTGATACAGTACAGTAGAGGGAATCCCATCAGTCGGATCCCAAAATATACAAAACTGATAATCCAACAGAAAATAAAAACAACATCCTAAAGAGATGAGACGCACTGGCCATAGACTCTATACTCAACTATGAGGATCCACGACTCGTCCTCCAACGTCAGGCTCATACGAAGTCCCATCAAGTTCCTCCATGACTGGAATCTCTGTAGGCTCTTCTCATCACGATCACAAAAAGAAACATATGTAACATAGAGAATATAGGGATAAGAAACCATATAACATCAAACATGGAAATGGTTTAGCAACATTTAATTAAATAACGGCACACTAAACATCCGTCTCCCCGGTATAAATATGTATAACATAATCATCCTCAATCCACATCTATAATCTTTCCTCTACCCTCCATTATGATGCAATGCAAATGCTGTATGAATAATCTCTTCAGGTATCGACCATATCCGGATATCACAACAATATAATCGACACGTCCTAGAGTCCCCGACGCACACCCTCGTCCGCGGATGGAGAGTGCCCACGCAAAGCAATGGCACTATAGACGCACAACCCGGTGCACACCTCTGGACTACAATCCAGGATGCTCATGCAATGCATGAACTATAGCTGCGACTAAAATGAAATCATCTACGGGACGGTCCGCTGTTAGCCTATCCCCAGGAATTTTCCCTCCGAGGCATAGACCCTAATCGACCATGTTTCAGTCCACTCGACCATGTTTCAGTCCTCATATCACGAGACCATGTTTCAGGTCACCCCCTAGTGCCCTAATCGGTCATCATAATCTCATAGATAACCTCAAAATAATCTCATCTCATCACTCTCGTTCTCATATCACGATAATTATCTCGGTTAGGCACTGCTATCTCATATAGTATGCAATCCCCAAATACATCCTCATGTCTCATATAACTTATGATTTACTCAATCATCTAAGCACAATCATTACACTTAGTCTATTATCCTAATAAGAATAATAATCAAAATAATAATAATAATAATAATAATAATAATAATAATAATAATAATAATAATAATAATAATAATAATAATCATAATAATAATAACAACAATAATGATAATAATAATAATGATAATAATAACAATAAAAATAATACTTATAATAATAATAATAATAATAATAATAATAATAATAATAATAATAATAATAATAAATAATAAGTATAAACAAGTATCAATTTCACACCAACCAGTCAAACACGTAATCATCACGTAATAACATAAAATATATTTATAGCGTAATGACGATAAACACACAATTTCTATATCATCATCGGTACTACTGAGTAGTCCCCGATGTGGTATAGACATTGTCCGTTACTCGCTCTCGTGTAGGGTTTGGGTCGCCCTACACCATTATCTAATTAAATGTAACCGCGCCTTTTCCGACGTTAAATAGTTTCTTTCCCCCACCTGGAATGTCTTAGGCTAGCTCTGGGGCAACGAAACGGACACTCCCTATTTTACCTCAAATCTGCCACGCACCGTTCTACACCCTCCGGGGCTCCAAAAATTCACCTGAACACATCATTGTGAAGTACACGTTACGTGTAACCCAAATCTGAAGACGGAATTGGAAACTGATAAATGAATTGAAAGATAACCTCAATACCGTCGCCGACGGCATTTAGACATAAAAAGGACATAGGCTTACCTTAGCCTAATCAAGAAAAGAAAGATAGGATAATGAAGTAGACATCGTGAGGATCACAACGGTATAATCATAATTTTGATAGGACGAACGGATTGACCGGAACTCTCTCCGGAATTTTCACTCTCTCTCACGACCCTTCTCTCTCTCTCTTTCTCTCTATACCTTATTTTCTTTCTGTTCTACGCTCCCTCTCTATCCTTCTATTTTATCTTTCTTATTCTTTCTTTATTATGTGTCAAATACTATATATATGTATAAGAAAAGAAATCTGCCACAAATCCAGCAGGGGCGTAATTTGACATTGGTCAAAGAAAATGGCATGAAGAAAAAAATGGCAAGCAAGAGGTGGCTCACTTATAAATGGCCAGAATTGTTATGATAATAATGAACAAGTTAACATTCAATGCAATATAAGGAGGAGGTGTTTCATGCTTATCATGCGGCACAAATTGAAGGTGGAGGTGTCAGGAGTTTAAAAAAAATTGCCGTGTACCACTAATCACACCAAAAATATTGTTTAGTTAATAGGTACAAAATGAGTGATAAAATATTAAGCCTAAAATAAACATGTTTTTACTTTTTGGAATCTAAAAATAAAGATTGACAAACATATGACTTCGAAATTCAAATTAGAGTAAAGATTAATAGTTGAACTGGTCAACTAAGAAAATACTCGATCCAAAATTTAATCTCCGATTAAGGTCAAACCAGTTTATTTTCAACTTTAAAATTAAATTAGATGAAAATATAAAAATGCTTTTCTCTTAAACATATTATTTAAAATATTTTTCTGTACTGGTAGTAATAGTGACAATAATGTAACTTATTGTCTAGTAAGTGTGCATCCACTGAAATAAGTCAGTGCTAACGCACCCAATAAAATAATTTGAAGAGAGTAATTTAATTACTCAAACTAAACCACATAACAAAATTAACAAACATCCAAATAAAATAATTAATCATATGTGTAATTATATTTTAACTAGGTTAAATAGCGTAACTAAAAACGGTACATTACATTACTACCCCTCTTAAAAGAAATTCCGTCCTCGGAATTTACGTACCTCAGAAAAGATGTAGATACTGTTGCTGTATATCCGCCTCACGCTCCCATGTAACATCTCCAGTAATCTCATCCTAAATGACCTTAAGCAAAGGAATCTGTCTACCGCAAAGTTCTTTAATCCTTCTATCTGTGATCTTAATCGGTAAAGCCTCATATTCTAGATTCTCTCGGAGTTGTATAGATTCAGGCTCAAGTACATGAGAAGGATTAGGGTAATATTTTCTCAACTGGGAAACATGGAATACATCGTGAAGGTTGGAAAGGTAAGGCGGTAAGGCTATCTGGTAAGCTACTAGACCAATTCGTCGAAGAATCTGAAATGGTCCAATGAATCGGGGAGTGAGTTTTCTAGACTTTATAGCTCTGCCAATTCCGATCTTCGGAGTGACTCTCAAGAACACGTGATCACTTTCTTGGAACTCTAAGGGTCTCCTCCTCTTGTTACTGTAGCTTGTCTGCCGATCCTGGGCTTCCTTCATTTTCTCTCTTATTTTCCTAACTTGTTCTGTTGTTTGTTGCACCACATCAGGACCCAACACTTGGCTCTCGCCAGTCTCATACCAACATAACGGAGTCCTACACTTTCTCACATACAGAGCCTCATACGGTGCCATCCCGATGCTACTATGGAAACTGTTATTGTATGTGAACTCAATCAATGGTAGGAATTCATCCCAACTGCCAACATGTTCCAACACACAAGCTCTTAAAAGATCCTCCAATGATTGAATTGTCCTCTCAGATTGTCCATCCGTCTGAGGATGATAAGCAGAACTCATCCTCAACTTTGTTCCCAAAGCATCGTGTAACTGTCTCCAAAATCTAGATGTAAATCTAGGATCTCGGTCGGAAACAATACTCGACGGCACACCGTGCAACCTCACTACTTCCTTGATATAGATCTGGGTCAACCTTTCAAGACTATAACTTTCACCAATAGGTAAAAAGTGAGCACACTTCACCAACCTATCAATGATAACCCAAATCGCATCAAACCTCTTCGGAGTTCGTGGTAATCCAACCACAAAGTCCATCGCTATACTATCCCATTTCCATTCTGGGATATCCAAGGACTGCAACAACCCAGCTGGCTTTTGATGCTCTATCTTAACTTTCTGACATACCAAACATGATAGAACATATTCCGTCACTTCTTTCTTCATCCTTGGCCACCAAAACATCTTCTTCAAGTCTTGGTACATCTTGGTGGCTCCTGGGTGGAAACTCAGCTTACTTTTATGTGCCTCCTCTAAGATCATATTCCTAATCTCTAAGTTCTCTGGCACACATATACAATCCTTAAACCTTAACACTCCATCTGATCCTCTCCTAAACTCTGAAACTTTACCCTCATCTATACCTCGATCTACATCTACCAAATATTCATCCTGATCCTGCTTAATCTTAAGGTCCTTCAAAAACTCACTATTGATGGTGATCATATCTAAGCATATTCTATCCTCAATCAAATCCATACTTAGGTTCCAATCTCTAAACCTGTTCAAGCAATTCCATCTTTTTCACCATCATTTTAGCAAGAATACCATGCCTAGGTAAAACATCCCTTCTCAAACCGAAATCACCATAATATTACTCATCTAAAGTATCGTCATTCCGCTCTTAGTCCTACTTTAATAATAACAAGTCCCCACTCACAAATTAAATCCTTAGATATGAACTTGATACGTACTAGCACTTACCTACATATCCTTCCCTTCGATTCACCATTGTTATGAGTCTTCTTCAAATATCATATCCTAGTAATGTACCTAAATACTAGCACATTATTTCCATATCTACCGTGCTTCTTTATATCAAAATCTTAACTTAACAACCTCTCTTAGTTTGAACTACTACTAATTGTCATGCGTCCACACAACATTTCCAAATAACCTCGATTTAACCATATATATCATTTCTATATACTCAAACTTCTTCATTAGGTTTCCAAATCATTTCAAATCCCCCTAAATTTACCTTATAAACTTGTGTCTCAAACCAAGTTCGGGTTAATACTATTTTCATAAATCAAATATCACCTTAAAGAATAATCCCATCACAAGCTAAGGTTTACACTTTATCTTAATAAACTCCAATAACATCAAAGTGATTAGAAACTAATTCTATTCTCAACAAAAAGACTTAAATACTAATCATGTACAAGCCACACTCAAATCAACACCTCTTATAAACATCATATGCTTAAATCTCCTTTTCTTTAAACAAACCCATCATCATTAGAAGACATCGTTAGAAAATAAGTTCATCTTCACATCCAAGTATTAATTTCATAAACTTAAGTCTAATTCCTTTCTCATCGTTGAACACTAGATTCGGAACCAAGTATCAAACTCATAAGCCTAGATTTCCAATCAAATCCACAACTATAACCATCATCTCAACCATAAAAGGCTACAAGGCTTCAACTAATTGAATCCTATCCTAATTAAGAACCAAACACATTTTGTTGTCTCTTTATCATCTTCAACAACTACCCACATTAACCAAATATATCTAGTACTTAAAATAAATTCCCGTAATAACAATTTCTTTCTACCACTAATTGATCACTATACCTTATGAACAAGAATTAATTCTTCCAATAAACTCATGGTCTAACACTTATTTCAAATCTTACTTTCTAACTTTCAAGGCACAATCAACCACGATACTTTCTTTTATACAACAACTTACCCAAGTAACTTATCCCAAAATATCATGTTTATCATGAGTAAGAATATTAATCATTTCAGTTCCCTACTCTACTTAGGAAACTTAAAACGACGAAGCTACGAACTTTCTACCCAATTTCTAAGCATAGTCAATATCCGATGTGGATTCAACCAGACACGGCCATTAACAACACCCTAACTTTTAGCAGTCCGATCAGAATCAAACTGCTCTGATACCACTAAATGAGACGCCCCGACGTCCCATTAAAGAAAACCCAAAATATTAAAATCTAATTAGCGTTAAGCGAATATATTAAAACAACGGAAAAATTTAAAACTTGATATACATACATAACATATACCACTCAGGTCCTGATACAGTACAGTAGAGGGAATCCCATCATTCGGATCCCAAAATGTACAAA
Source organism: Sophora flavescens (assembly GCA_030762895.1). Taxonomy (NCBI): domain Eukaryota; kingdom Viridiplantae; phylum Streptophyta; class Magnoliopsida; order Fabales; family Fabaceae; genus Sophora; species Sophora flavescens. Next base: position 129,379,973 of record CM061065.1, read on the forward strand.
ACTGATAATCCAACAGAAAATAAAAACAACATCCCAAAGAGACGAGACGCACTGGCCATAGACTCTATACTCAACTATGAGGATCCACGACTCGTCCTCCAACGTCAGGCTCATACGAAGTCCCATCAAGTTCCTCCATGACTGGAATCTCTGTAGGCTCTTCTCATCACGATCACAAAAAGAAACATATGTAACATAGAGAATATAGGGATAAGAAACCATATAACATCAAACATGGAAATGGTTTAGCAACATTTAATTAAATAACGGCACACTAAACATCTGTCTCCCCAGTATAAATATGTATAACATAATCATCCTCAATCCACATCTATAATCTTTCCTCTACCCTCCATTATGATGCAATGCAAATGTTGTATGAATAATCTCTTCAGGTATCGGCCATATCCGGATATCACAACAATATAATCGACACGTCCCAGAGTCCCCGGCGCACACCCTCGTCCGCGGATGGAGAGTGCCCACGCAAAGCAATGGCACTATAGACGCACAACCCGGTGCACACCTCTGGACCACAATCCAGGATGCTCATGCAATGCATGAACTATAGCTGCGACTAAAATGAAATCATCTCTGGACGGTCCGCCGTTAGCCTATCCCCGGGAATTTTCCCTCCGAGGCATAGACCCCAATCGACCATGTTTCAGGTCCACTCGACCATGTTTCAGGTCCCTCATATCACAGACCATGTTTCAAGTCAACCCCTAATGCCCTAACCGGTCATCATAATCTCATAGATAACCTCAAAATAATCTCATCTTATCACTCTCGTTCTCATTTCACGATAATTATCTCGGTTAGGCACTGCTATCTCATATAGTATGCAATCCCCAAATACATCCTCATGTCTATTTACTCAATCCTCTAAGCACAATCATTACACTTAGTCTATTATCCTAATAAGAATAATAATCACAATAATAATAATAATAATAATAATAATAATAATAATAATAATAACAATAATAACAACAACAACAATAATGATAATAATAATAATGATAATAATAACAATAAAAATAATACTTATAATAATAATAATAATAATAATAATAATAATAATACTAATAATAATAATAAAAATAATAATAAGTATAAACAAGTATCAATTTCACACCAACCAGTCAAACACGTAATCATCACGTAATAACATAAAATATATTTATAGCATAATGACGATAAACATACAATTTCTATATCATCATCGGTACTACTGAGTAGTCCCCAATGTGGTATAGACATTGTCCGTTACTCGCTCTCGTGTAGGGTTTGGGTCGCCCTACACCATTATCTAATTAAATGTAACCGCGCCGTTTCCGACGTTAAATAGTTTCTTTCCCCCACCTGGAATGTCTTAGGCTAGCTCTGGGGCAACGAAACGGACACTCCCTATTTTACCTCAAATCTGCCACGCACCGTTCTACACCCTCCGGGGCTCCAAAAATTCACCTGAACACATCATTGTGAAGCACACGTTACGTGTAACCCAAATCTGAAGACGAAATTGGAAACCGATAAATGAATTGAAAGATAACCTCAATACCGTCACCGACGGCATTTAGACATAAAAAGGACATAGGCTTACCTTAGCCTAATCAAGAAAAGAAAGATAGGATAATGAAGTAGATATCGTGAGGATCACAACGGTATAATCATAATTTTGATAGGACGAACGGATTGACCGAAACTCTCTCCGGAATTTTCACTCTCTCTCACGGCCCTTTTCTCTCTCTCTTTCTCTCTATACCTTATTTTCTTTCTGTTCTACGCTCCCTCTCTATCCTTCTATTTTATCTTTCTTATTCTTTCTTTATTATGTGTCAAATACTATATATATGTATAAGAAAAGAAATCTGCCACAAATCCAGCGGGGGCGTAATTTGACATTGGTCAAAGAAAATGGCATGAAGAAAAAAATGGCAAGCAAGAGGTGGCTCACTTATAAATGGCCAGAATTGTTATGATAATAATGAACAAGTTAACATTCAATGCAATATAAGGAGGAGGTGTTTCATGCTTATCATGCGGCACAAATTGAAGGTGGAGGTGTCAGGAGTTTAAAAAAAATTGCCGTGTACCACTAATCACACCAAAAATATTGTTTAATTAATAGGTACAAAATGAGTGATAAAATATTAAGCCTAAAATAAACATGTTTTTACTTTTTGGAATCTAAAAATAAAGATTGACAAACATATGACTTCGAAATTCAAATTAGAGTAAAGATTAATAGTTGAACTAGTCAACTAAGAAAATACTCGATCCAAAATTTAATCTCCGATTAAGGTCAAACCAGTTTATTTTCAACTTTAAAATTAAATTAAATGAAAATATAAAAATGCTTTTCTCTTAAACATATTATTTAAAATATTTTTCTGTACTGGTAGTAATAGTGACAATAATGTAACTTATTGTCTAGTAAGTGTGCATCCACTGAAATAAGCCAGTGCTAACGCACCCAATAAAATAATTTGAAGAGAGTAATTTAATTACTCAAACTAAACCACATAACAAAATTAACAAACATCCAAATAAAATAATTAATCATATGTGTAATTATATTTTAACCGGTTAAATAGCGTAACTAAAAACGGGCTGTTACACTCATGGCGCTGGACTTCCAACTCCCGCTCCCTAGCTGACAACTCATCGTCCTCGACATGTGCCCTACTAAAACTCTCTTTTGTGCTCACATGTGAAGGGTTGGCAAGCCCTGCGGTGTCCTGGGATGTACCGACGGAGGAAAGCTATCTGGCAAGCGTCTGCTTGAATTCTGGGTTGGATATTAAGCCTTGCATCAGATGTGTTGTAATAGCTGGGTTGGACATGAGGTGCTGAGTAATGTCAGCCAAAATTGATGCTTCATTGACCATCCGCTTTCGTGAATCAGACTTGCCATAATATTCTTTGATGGTCACGTTCCGAGGAACACCGAGAACCCGACCAGGATGGTCTTTCTTGCCTAGAGCAGTCATCAAGACGTCCTGCCATCCCGAAGGGACGAATGCGCCCTGGGAGGATTTTGCTTTAAGATCCATCTACAATGAAAAAAATGAAAAAACGTGCAAGTGAAAAGTGTTGCAAATATCTATACAAATATCAATTGAAATCAAGTTAATTATTTACTTACAATCTTATCACGCCACTTCATGAGTGACATCAACTTTAAAAGATCCCGTCTTTGTCATGCGGCCAGGCTAACCGGACATCCTCGCGGTCGATGTCCGACGGAGGACTTGATGGTGTGCCCTCGGCACCTCTCCTCTTTCAATCCTAGCAGAGTGCTCTTCCTGCTTCGCCTCAGCCTATCCGCCATCATCATCGCTCGATCCGAGTCGGTACCCACCCTAAGACATGGTGTGGCGGTGGACGTTCTTCCCCTGATTCTACCGACCCTTATTTGCCTTAGCCTATTCAAACAAAAACACATAATTAAATACAGTTAAATGATCTATAATAAGCATACAAAATTAACTTAATCAACCAACCTGAAATTCTCCATCCCGTCGACTCCTGGCAAACATATCCCAAGTATCCCGATCAATCCAGGGATAATCCGAGAACATTTTATCAAGCCGCTTCTTCCCGGATACGATGACTGGTGAGATCATGCTTGAACCCATTCCAACGCTTTGATGCCATTTTCATACATTTATGACGATGATCCTCGTCATTTGGCACGATCCAAGCTACCTACACATTAGATACATATATAACAACTGGATGGATTATAACTCGGATAATTATCTAATAATGTAAATCAAACGAATGTAAAGGTAAAATACCGTGATAGCCTCCCAAATCTGATCCTTAACGTTACGTGGAACGTCATTCCGATGGTTGTAGTTGATGCTTATGTCTTTGCTTCGCTTGTAGAAACACCCACTTATTAAATTCTTTAGCACGGGGTCCCTGGGCATTTAGAATAGCATCGAAGGACACCTCAAGCTTCTGTCCGCCCTGCCTGTCCTTCTCTAGTTTCTTCAACGAGGTGGCTCCTCTACCCCGTTTCCTATGAGCCTGTGATGTACGTATGGAAAAAAAATGATAAAATAGAGGGTTGTAACATTATAAACTTACATTAAAAAGAAGGACTAAAGATAGTATATAACATGTAAACTTACACTAGAATCAGGCGTAGGCGTGATCGGGTCCTGCGAAACCCCCACAGTGTCCTCCTGTGCATGTGGGCTATCCGACTGATCCATATGTATGCTTGTTCAGAAACAATATATATGTATTAACATAGGTTATAACTCAAAATAAATACAGAAGTATAAATAAAAATAACTAGATAGGTCCTGTAGATATACAAAACATCTATATATCCAATATAAGGACAATACGGGAGATTGAAAACTATAGTTTTTGAAGATTGCCAAGCAGTAGTCACGGCCTGGCCGTGATGTCCATCACGGCCGTAACGTGCCAACTGAACCAGACCCTCATAGGCAGAACTGATCACGGCCTAGACATGATGAGCATCACGGCCTTGACAGATCAACCAGCAGAGCAACATGCACTCAAAACCAAAAATAGAGACATTCCAAATAACTCAAACTCATGGTTTAAAGTTATAACTACTGAGACTACAGTTTCAACATACACTCAAAACCAAAAATAGAGACATTCCAAACAACTCAAACTCACAGTTTCAAGTTTCAACTACTGAGACTACAGTTTCAACCAGCAGAGCAACATGCATACACTCAAAACCAAAAATAAAAAAATGTGCCCTAAAGACTCACCAGAAATAGGCGCTCGCGTGGTGGTGGGGGGGGGGGGGGAAGCTCGAGTGGTGGCCAACGTTCGATGTGGTTACTGAGAGCAGAGGGACAAGGAGAGTTAGTGCGCGGGAAGGGGAAAGAGAGATGTCAAGTTATTGCAAAGAATGAGCGGGAAAGACAGAGTTAGGGGTTAAGAGTGTACCTCACGGTGGTGGCGAAGAAGCCCTCGCGGTGGTTGCGGTGGAGATGAGCTCGCGATTAGGGCAGAGTGAGAGCGAGAGTGAGGGTTGAGAGTGAGGGTTGAGCGTGATGAAAAGAGAAAAGAGACGTACAGAGAAGTGGAGAAGGCGCGCGGGGGTAAACGTTATAATTAAAATAAAACAACATTTTACGTCAGTTTTTAGTAAAACCCGGCGTTAAAGATCATATATTTAACGTCGATTGTCTTAAGAAACCGACGTTAAAAACTCTCACACTTATTACGTCGGTTGTTAGTAAAAGCGGCGTTAAAGGTCATATATTTAACGTCAGTTGTATTAAGAAACTGACGTTAAAAACACTCACAACTTCTTACGTCAGTTGTATTACACAACGGACGTTAAAAGTTTATTAGTTTCTGCAAAAACATTCATTCATTTGACTATTGTGCTACTTACCCATTCACCTTGTACCTAATCCTCTTAATGAGCATTAAGTTTATAGATAAGTTTTCAAGAAAATCAGAATAGCTTAGTAACTTCATCCACCGCTCCTATAAATAGCTCCCTTCCATCATTTTAATTTTTCTGCTTCACAGTATGGCTCTGCCGTGGAGACTAACTTCATCACTCTTTCTTCCTATTCCTAGACTCAAAGGTCTTTGTCTTAATGGTCAAACAACTTTTGAGTTTGAGTAAATCACATTACATGGATATTAAGGTTGGGTGAATCACGTAATGTGATTCTCTCACTTTATTTCATCCCCGTCATCCCTTTCACTTTGCTTGGAAAGCAAGTGATTGTGGATTCAAGATGATGCATCAAGGAATTCCACTGAAGAAGAAAGATGCAAAGATCCATTTCACTTTGCTTTCGCTGCTAGTAACTGAGGATTTACTTTGCATCATGGAATTCAAGTGAGGGAGGTGATGCATCCATTGGAGTTTCTGATGACAGGACTGAGAAGAAAATGATGTTGATGCAGAAACTTTTTTATATTTTAGGGCTATGTTGCAGAAATTTTTTATCTTTTAATCATGTAATTTTAACTTATGAATCGCTTCAATGACATACGATTTGATTATACATATAACTTGTTTTATGTTAAGTGTTTATTTATTTTAATTTGCACAAGAATTTGTTTACTAATTCAAGCTAATTAATAAAAATTAAAAATAAACTTGTATAAAAAAAAGGTTTAGAAATAAACTGCAATACTATATGGAGTGATCTGCGTTAAGAGGGACAACAGGGACATGACAACTAATGAAATGAGTTTCATAATTATTTACGTCAGTTATTTATAGAACTAACGTAAATAGTGATTTAATATTTACAAACTGTCACCACCTCATTTTTAACGTCAACTTAATTTATGACTGACAAGTTCCTGTATATTAATTACATTATTTCCAATATTCATTCTGCACGTTTATAATATATAGGATTATTTACGTCAGCTATTTATTTAACTGAAGTAAAAATCAAACTTTTAACGTCGTGTATGTATAAAAGCCGCGTTAACAATAAATATTTTTTATTTTAAAAACACTTTTAACGTCAGTTTTTTTAAACAACTGACGTTAAAAGTGTATAGATATCTGCAAAAACATTCATTCCTTTGACTACTGTGCTACTTATCCATGCACCTTGTAACTTAATCCTCTTAATGAGCATTAAGTTTATAGATAAGTTTTCAAGAAAATCAGAATAGCTTAGTAACTTCATCCCCTGCTCCTATAAATAGCTTCCTTCCATCCTTTTAATTTTCTGCTTCACAATATGGCTCTGTAGTGAGATTAACTTCATCACTCTTTCTTCCTATTCCTAGACTCAAAGGTCTTTGTCTTAATGGTCAAACAACTTCTGAGTTTGAGTAAATCACATTACATGGGTGATAAGTTTGAGTAAACCACATTATGTGAGTTGCTCACCTTATCATCCTTCCGGAGAATCAGCTGCTGGAGGGCAAATCAGGTGCTCGGGTGTCACAGTTCCAAAACCTCAGCTTTGGCAGCAAGTGACCGTCATGGAAGTCTCTGGAACCACTGCCTTTGCTTGAAACAGATCTAGTGCACCTGTTTTTGCCTTTCTTGAGCTCTCTCATGCCCCCCAGTTTTCTGAGGTCTTCGGAGTATAGTTTTCCCTTTGGCATATTTCATAAAACTCTCTGATGGGATGTAGCTTTAATGTTTAGGATTTTAAACTCTTTCAATGTAACTTTTTATAGGATTTTAAACCCTTTCAATCTTCTCAGATCGATCAGTATTACACTTCATGAATGAGATCCGGTTTGGGTTATTGATTCAACTTATACTTCGCACATATAATTTAGTTTTCAAAACAAAAACACAAAACATCAAAGCAATTCATGTGAAACTGAAACTTTGAGGAAGGCAATGCGGAAGGGATCGTATATTAGATAAAAAAATTATTAAAATAACCTTTAACGTCTGTTGATGTAAGGACTGACGTTAAAAGTGAAGTGACTTACTTTTAACGTCAGTTCTTTATCGAACTGACGCTAAAATGTTCACTGTTAACGTCAGTTTTTTATTGAACTGACGTTAAAAGTGAGTCACTTCACATTTAACGTCAGTCATTAAAACAACTGACGTTAAAATTGAATTAATGAAGTCTCGATATTTACGGACAGAATCGCCACCCCCCTTTTTAACGTCTATCTTTTGGTTAACTGACGTAAACCTTTACCGTCTAATGTATATTTTCCACTAGTGCAAAAACCTAAGTAATTGGGCTCCTGAAACATGAGCACAACTGTGCTTAATGTTGAGCACGGCCGTGCCGTATCAAAACATCGTTAGATCGTACTAAAAGTGGAGAAAATGCAAGGGTCGTGCTAATGAGCACGGCCGTGCTCACATTGAGCACGACCTTGCTAAAAAAATGACGTGAAGTCCCAAAAAGTATGCAAGGGCGTACTGATCAGTAAGAGATCTTCTAATGAGCACGATCGTGCTTAATATTGAGCATGACCGTGCTCCTAGCTATGATATCTTCATAACACAATATTTTCTTCAAAAATCCTCCATAACTGTTCATTTTTCTCCAAATTTAATGATCCACTGCCATGTTGATGTATCCTACAATAAACACAGGAAATCAGGTGAATATCCACAATAATTTTCAAATAAACAATAAATTACACCCAATTTTCCAACAATAAAATATACAAAATGACAGTTTATCAATTAGCATAGTTGGCATGCCATCACTTGCTGTAATAGCAAAGGAAAGATAAGTTGGATTAATTTACATCAGTTGGAATCTGAACAGAAATTAAAAATGAAGTTTAATTATAATGTGTTGAGCATTTATTTTAATTTTCTTTTTTATGTTCGAATGAGCTCATAGGATTTTATTTTGTATAAAATCTTAGTAAAGGCTCCCTCTCTTTTTCATTTGTTTTTTCAATTAATTTTATTTCCATATGTTCAAGGGAAAAAAAAAGAAGCACAGGAAATTGTTGAAGCTTTGGCTACTATGTTTCAAACGGTGGGAATATGTTTCTGTATCTCACAATTGCATCAAGTATACAATGGACGGGTGGACAAAGTGAGAAGGGGATAATGGAGATAGAGCAAGTGACTGAGTGAGAAAGTCATAGAGGATGGAAGTAAAAGGGAGGCTACAAAGCTATATGATTTGCGTTTAAATTTATAAATTGTTTTTTTGTTAACAAGAATATGTGATTTCGTCCTAAACTTTTTTTTGTTACCAAGAAAAGAGATATCATTCACAAAAAGTGAGTCCAAATGGTAACCAATTTTACTCTTGAGAAGAAAATGCAAATTTAAATGTTAGAAAAGTAACTTTTATGAATCAGTTGTGTTATTTGAACACAAAAATGAGACAACAATGTTCGACAACAATTTAAATGGTTAATCCAGTTCAAATATGTGGTTAACTGTCGAAAGTTGTCCCATTTTGTGTTAAAAAATCATTTCTCTTACCAAAAAATATAAATTTTGTACTCTTGGGTATGTGTGGCAAGATCAATCCGCTAACTTATAGCGGATAGTTTATACTAAATAAAACCGTAGTCCAGTTTGGTAAACATTTTTCTAAGTAAATTATCGCGTTTTTTCACTAGCTTAGAGTGTTTCTTCCAAATGCTAATTAAAGTAGCGCTCGACTTATCATTTTTTCTTATATTTTTATTCTTACTATTTTAATTAAATTTCTCGTTTATCCTCACCTAAATAAAATAGAAAATACTAATCCTAATATTTTCTAATCCCAATTAACGTCCTTTTATTTTTTATTATTTCATTTTACTTTTATTGTTATTTTTATCAACATGTCCTTTTCTTTTTGTTCTAAGAGAGGCCCTGACCACAAACTCTAATGTAAATTCCTAATGTTGGGCCTAGGCTGGAGTGGCCTAGCTAACCGCATATCTTGAGACTTGAGGTTGTTGGCCTAATTTCTTCTTCTCCTTCTTCTTCGTGCTCCTCTGTATGGATCGAACGAGGGTATCTGCGAAGACACTCTGATGCCTAAGTCAGCAAGGGTGTTGCAGATAGGATAACTGTGATATATTGTAAAATCGTAACTTAGCCTCTCAATAGGAGGTCTTTTATAGTGGTGTCCATAGTTAGGGTGAACATGATTGCCAGGTATGGTGCCCCCTACTAGGTAGTGTGTTGATACCTAAAGGGTAGGTGTTTCTCCTTGCTGTGTGACGTTTTGGTCAATGGGGACGTAGGATGAAAGTGATGGTGATTAGAGGGTTTGCGTGTTAGGGGTGACTCATACGTGGTGGCACTGTTGGGTAGGTGGGGGGTTCTTTCCCGAGACGGGATAGGTCAACTCTCAGGTGGGTTTTGGCCTGGCGTTTTGCTTGGCCGAAGGCAGTTCGCCTAGTCCCTTGGGTTTTTGTGCCCTTACTGGGCCGAATTTCTTTATGGGCTCTAATTGGGATATTTTGGTCCACAACACTTTTATTATCTCATTTGATTAATTAAAAATAAATTTAAAATTAAAATTTTATATGATACATAATTTAAAATAAATTAAAATATTAAAGCGATAATTATTTTAAAATAAATAATATATACATATAAATAAAATTTATATAAAACTGTCTTTTATGTCATTTTATATTTATCAACTAGTACCTAAGAGCGCTTGGATGAAATTGCACGAGTCTCTTCCAACTTAATCATGGTCCTGGGAATGCAGCAACGTTAAAACTCTTGAGGGAGAGCTTTTGCCGTCCTTGTGGTCCTACCCGACTCGAGGGATTAGTCTTCGCAATTGCGTGCGGAGGATACCCAGGAAAACCAAGAAAGTATTTATCAACTAGTAAAGTAGTTTAACCACTAATTTTATCAAATAGTTCAAATCCAATCCACTAATGAATCCACTATTTACTATAAACTAGTTTATTCACTATCAACTGACTTATGCTATCAGCTAATTTTTAAGTTTTAACTAACAATACCTTATTTATCAAAAAAAAAACTAACAATGCCTTATTATTAAACAGAAATGAGTCCCATAAGCGGTTTACATGAGTTTTTTTTTTTTTTTTTTTGATGAAAGGTTTACATGAGTTGAACCTATAAATTTGCCGTTTTTAAAAAACTTAATATGTTAAAGTGTTATTGGATAAATGATTGTATATTAAGATCTGTTTTTTTTTTTGACACCAATTTTAAGATCTGTTAAGAGTGGCAAATCCCCTTACTTTCAGCAAACCCGATTCCGAATTGATTATTATTATAATAATAAAAAGTTTAAGTTTGGCATAAGTGGGTTCAAACTGAAACGGACAAATGTTGAATTGAGCTTGAGCCTTTAAACCCGAAACTGACCCACTTTTATTAACATTTAATTGTTACACATTATCAAGTATAAATTTTATATGTAAATAGGTGGTGGTGATATGTATTTGGATTGGAGCACCGATAGTATTCCCAATACATTCTTGATTGATAATAAAAAAAAAGTATAAATTTAAAATGTTTGATTGATAATATAAAATTTATACTTTTGCCAAAATAAATCTTTATCCTTTGCACTCATCCTCACCCCTGTTGGAGGTCGAGTACCCCCTCCCGCTCTCCGTCCCGGTCCCGGTCCCGGTCCCGGCGATATGCACTTTTAGAATCTTTATCTTTTCTGAAGATTTGATGAAATTTTTGGTACAAGTCTTTTTAAGAGAAAATTTCGAAGAGTTATTCTTTGGAACATTAAAAATAAATCTTAATTATCTCCAAAATTAAATAAATCAAATTATAGTTAAATTAAGGGTAGTTTGTAATTTGCAAACAATAGGGTGGGTTCTGGGGCGAGTATCAGCCTCACCATCCTCGCCCCACCCTCGACTTTGGAAAGCTGGTTTTTCCCAAAATTAATCTGAACCTAGTCAAAGCAAGTCTTTCCTGTCAAGATTGAGGCGGATTCGGAGTCTTTTAACATGCCTAGCCACATTGAGAATGGATTATCTCAAGTGAAAAAATAACTTGAGAAAATAATGTGGGGTGGGGTGGGGTGGGGTGGGGGGGTCCCACCCTTAAACCTCATCTCTCCCTTTATTATATTGTAAAAACTCTTTCTCTCTCTTTTTTTTAATGGACGGTGGAGATTCCATTGGATGATAAAGTATGAGAGAGAATTCATTCTCAACCACATCATAATTCTAGCTAGTAGTTGGTGATGTGGTGGGTTGAGATTTGTGATCGACGACTCCGATGTCGATTCACATTGGTTGTGGATGAGAAGGGGTAAAGGATATTTGCTATACAAATTAAATATTTTAGTGAAAAAGAAAACCTAAATTAATAGTTAAAAAATAAAAAGGAAAAGTTACAATTTTCAAACAAATGACTTACTAATAAAAGATTACTGGCAAGAATTGAAATCATACCTTGGAGTCGATGCAGCATTATCACCTTCATCTATTGTCATTATCACACTACCTTGAATTTCAACTAAAACAAGAAGGGTGGATACTTTTTATTTAGATAATGATTACGTTAGCATGGATTGTTTATAGTGTTGCTCAGTAAATAATAAACAGTATAAGAATTCACTAGATTTTTATTTTATTGAACCTTATTAGATCCTTATATCATGTTTTTATCTAATCTATCATTTTTTTAATGAAAATTATAATTTAGGTCGAAAACCAAAAAAAAAAAAAAAACTTGTACTATTTTCTAATCTTCTAAAAAATTAAAATGTAATTGGTTAAGCAAAATTAACATCAACGAGCTAAGTTGCTTGGGAAATTCTTAACATCTAGAATCCGGTATAGATGTGGCTAAAAATTAACCCATTAATCAGATTAACTAGCTACTGCAACCTCCTTAGGTCGGTTCAGAAAATGAAGGCTAATTATTAGTGGTGCTAGATGCCAAAGTAGGTATTCGATGTGAAGAAGAATCAGAGTTTGCACATTGTGACAAGCAAAGCACATCTCTACTACAATGGTGGGTTGACTTGATCCAACGGAAGTTATACACATTCGGGGTACCAAGCGTCCATTAAACATTTGGCACATTCTGAACCAACATTGTTCAATAAGCTCCTAATGGTGCTGGAAGAAGCAACAACCACACTTTCTTGCCTTCATAGTACATGCAAATTGCATTCTTGTAAATTATAGGTGATGTGTGCTATAAGATTGCCTCTGCTAATTGCTCTAAGAACAATGTCTTGAAATTATATGGTGACAATGGTTATGCTAAGTAGTAATTAATTCACCCAAAAAAAAAAAAATTGGTAAGTAGTAATTAAAATACCGTGGGCGAAAACAGGGAGATTATTTCAAGATTTTCTTCTGCTTAACATCTGGCATTTAATTAGAGACCCGTATCAAGTTATGATTTTCAGATTTGTATCACGATCGCATACATAGAAATCTTGGGTAATCATAAATTAATTTGGTAGGAACATGATTATGATAAAAGGGAATATATTTACAATTGAGTAAAGTCATCAAATGGACTTCATGAGAATGGGCAAATCAATATGATATACCTAATATAATAAATATTTTAAAATATAATTTCAATGCCTCTTCCAAATATTTTATTAGGTACCCAAAATGGGATATAAATCTTTTTTTTTTTTTTTAGGGTTTTTGGTTTCCCGGTGTTATCCCGAGTAGCTTCACAAGTCACAAGCTTTAGCACTTTGGACCGTTTATGAGACTAAGCATCAAATCGATTGCTTAGAACAAAGAATTAATTATTGATTTTTGAAACCTTCCAACTAAAGCGTCTTTCACTAGAAATTGAACTTGTATCCTTATTCTCATGAGGTCGAGATGCTTACCACCCGACCAACCCTTATCCTTTAATTAGTTATAAATCTCTGCTTAACCGCAAAAAAAAAAAAGAGAGAGAAAGGAACATCAAGCCATCAAGGTGGCTATCAGCAATATGGAGAAGATATATGAAAAACAGGGTATTAAAACCACCAAGGTTACAATAAATAAATATCATAAATGCAATTAAATATATCGTTTTCAATAGTGGGAGGTGCAAATGAAGGAGCTCAGCTCCAAACAAAAACAATAACGGTTGGAGATTCTGACCTTTCACTTGTGTGAGCTTAGAAGAAAGACAATTTAAGGCATAGTTTGGATGTTTCAGGTTTTGGTTTGCCATATCTGGCTCCTCCCCGCAGGCCTAGAGATCCTCAAAACAAACCTCAAATCCTGGCCGTCCAATTGAACACCAAAATGTTCTCACCTTAGTACACGTGCTTCCTATAATTCTTTTCCCATTTTCTTTTTTTTTTCTTTTTTATTTTTCACACAACCCTTTTTATTCTATTTTCTTTCATGCATGGAATTCTCCTCCAACTACAACACTACCAACAAGAGAGAACCAAGAGAGAGAGAGAAAATCATGGTTAACTCTGTTTGTTCTTCAGGGCTTGTTCAAAGCCACCACTAGTAGCAACCCCATCTCTTCAAAATTTGATCTTTTTTCTTTTTTCCATTGCACACCCATTAATTTTTCTTGTGTTGTGCCTTTTTTGTGGGTCTAATCTTGTACTTATAGAACTGTCACATCTGAACACTTTGATTCTCTTCTGATCATCACCTGGTTAAAAAGCAAGAAGCTTCGTGATCTGTTTCTGAACTTGATCTGAATTTTGTCCCTTACCTCTCTCTCTCTCTCTCTCTCTCTCTTTCTTCACCGTTTTCAGTGGGACATGATCATGGAATGTGTCTAGTCCTTGAAGATTTTTAGGTAAGTGTTTATAGTTTATTGATCTTGTTTTTTGTTTTGCTTTGCTGGGTATCTATAAACATATTTGAATCAGATTCATCAGATCAATTAATCAATCAATGGAGGAGAGGAAGTTTGTGTGCAAGTATTGCAGCAAGAGGTTCCCTTGTGGAAAATCTCTTGGTGGCCACATCAGGACTCATATGAATCATATGAATGAACATTCAGCTCAAGCAAATGAAGAGAGAAGCAATGCTGCTATGCTCAAGTTAGATGCTATGAGAAAGAAGAAGAGAGATTCATTAGGGTATGGTGATGCTGCTGGTGATGGTGATGGTAATGGTGGGAACCCCATTTATGGGCTCAGAGAGAACCCCAAGAAAACAATGAGGTTTGTGCATTCCAATGCCACCTTGCAAGTTGACAAGTTCTGCAAAGAATGTGGGAAAGGTTTCCCATCATTGAAAGCTCTCTGTGGTCACATGGCTTGTCACTCAGAGAGAGATAAGGGAACCAATAATAGGTTTGAAAACAATTCTGGTAGTGGGTTCAGTGAGAAGCAGAAATTGGTTATGGATAGTCAATCTGATACTGAGACTTCTGCTCCAACTCATCCAAGGAGATCCAAGAGAATGAGGTTCAAGAACCTTAGCAGCAACAACAACAGCAATAATCACCTTTCTGCTTCTTCTCATGCTTTGCCAAATGGTTCTTCTTCTGTGTCAGAGGTTGAGCAGGAACAAGAAGAGGTTGCTAGGTGCTTGATGCTGTTGTCCAAAGATTCTGGCTACTATAGTGGTCGTTTGGCTTTGCTTGCTGAGTCTTCTGATAACAACTCAGTTGTTCTAGAGGCAAAATCACCTTCTGTTGATACAAAGGTTGCTGCTATCAACAATGGTAAGATTAAGACTAAGAACTCTGTGTCTAATGCTTATGGACTTGTGGAGAAGAAGCTGAACAATGACATGAAGTTAAAGTCTGCTGAGATTGGTTATGATTCTGATAATTCAGATTCTGGGTACTTCAGATATGGTCCTAAAAAGGTAGACTCCGATGATTCCAATGATGGGTTTTTCAGGAGTGAAGTTAAGACTACAAAAGTTGGAGACATAGCTGGGTTTGAGGATTATGAATTAAGGAAGGTGCCAAGCAGAGGAAGAAGCAGAAACACTGAATTTAAGAAATTGGTGTTGGAGGATTTAGACAATGGTAGAGAAGATGGAGCTACAAGGAAGTTTGGTTCAAGGAAGAGACTTAACTATGATTCTGTTGGTCAAAACTTAGTTGGGGTTCCTACCAAGAAGGCAGCAAATGGTTTTACCAATGATGAAACCTATAAGCATGGTGGGAAAGGGTGGAAGTATGAGTGCTTGACTAGTGAAAGAGACAATGGTTATGAAGATGATTCAGCTTATGAGAGTGATGAAAACAGCACTGATAGTGATTCTTATCCTGCTGCAAAGCCTCACAGCACAAAGACCCTCAATGGAAAGAAGTGCAGCAGCAAGGGGAAGAAGAAGTTGAAGTCAAAGAAAAGCAAGGAACATGAGTGTCCAATCTGCAACAAGATTTTCAGGTCAGGACAAGCCTTGGGAGGTCACAAAAGGTCCCATTTTGTTGGAGGTTCTGAAGAAAACACTCTGGTGATTAGGCCTGGTGCTGCCCCTGCTGCTGTTCCTTGCCTAATTGATCTCAATCTACCTGCTCCTGTTGATGAATAAGGAATTGGTGATCCTGGATTTTGCACCATTTTGAAGCTTCTGCTGTTGAGGTAGCTGATATCTGGAATTCTGAGAATGTTTTGCCTTTTATCCTTATGATGAAAGAATTAGCAATGTACAGACAAGTGGGTAATTGATTTTTGTTCTTAAGGCATTTGAACTTTGATCCATTATTTGGTAGGGGTAGTTGTTTCTTTTCATGTTTATGAGCATGACAATTTGGTAATCTCTCTATTGAAATTTATTGTTTCTTCCTTTATCCAAGTACAACTATAATCTTAAGTATTATATTCCTTTGCTGCTAATTTTTACTTTTTTTCATGTTGGGGTCTTCCAATTTTTTTCATCCTCCTATGAAAATGTAGAAAAAATGGCTTTACTAATTGATTGGTTAATACCTATTATCCATGATAACCTTTTACTTGAATAATAATATTTCATTTTGAACCTTGGGTCCAGGTCTCGGTTCCTCTTTTTCATTTCGTGACTTGTCTTTTAGGAGGCATGATTATGGAACAAGGATTCTAGTTCTCTCTCTTTCTCTCCCTCCAACTGTGACCAAAACTTGCTTTTTTGTTACGTGTTGATCTTAAAAAAAATAAGGAACCACCACCTTTATAGAGAGCTATGAAAGTGGTTAAAAGCATATTTGAATTCCTGCGATCACTTGTATTATGATTTAAATAAAAATCGTGTCCGATTTTTAAGAAAATATGTAGTAGCTGCATAAACAATAGGATAAATTGACTGTTAAGAATCCTGATCCTCGTATGTTAAAAACACACCAAAAAAAAGAGTCCTTGGAGGTGGGAGAGGCAGTTTGAATGTTAAAGGTAATGGAATTCTTAAAGATAACTAAACAATGTATATTTTAAACTTAGCTACAGTACAAAAAGGTGTCATGCCCAAGTGTAGTGCCTTTAACATTGAGTTGAGCACTAAGGTCAACCCATTAATCCCGTGATATGTGCGGCGTCTTTGAAGCTGAAATCTTAGAGGAGGAGGCTGCTTAGAGTTCCATGACCAAAAATCTTGTGTGTAACTAATCCTAATCCTTTGCATTGAAAAAGAGCAAGGTGGTTGTTGTTGGATTATTCTTGAGGTTGAAGATTTGAATAGGGATAATTAGTTTGTAGAACTATGAAGAAACAAAGCTTATTTTATTATTCGCACAAGATGAAAATTTGTGGTTGAGGTGGTTGTAAGGTCGCCTACCAATTAAGGTAGCAAAGCTTATAATTGCCCCATATGTACCTTTCTAACACATAGTTCTTAATAGTATGAGAATTTATATGCCTTTTTCTTCATGCCAATTCCTTTATATATTTTTTGTTGCCTATATTTTATTCTTTTACTACTTGGGGGGTGTATGAGAGGACCACTTGTATGTTACTAGCTCTTGGTCACATGTGGGCTCAATGAGGTAGAATCCAGAGGCACTCAAGGAGAATCAAAACCGTATATCAACAGAATTATATGCTCATATGGGCTATGGAATCATTGCTGGGAAATAACAACACAACGAGTGCCATAATTTGTGCTAATAGATTGGTAAGTAATTAAGATACGGGTAGAAATTAAATTCAATTAAATGATGAAACAAAGGACTAAACTTGACAAAAAATTTCATCTGGGTCTGGAATTTTCTGGTCATATACACATTTGACTTATTTTATTTGTAGCTTGAACTTTGAAATGTAAGAAAGTAAAGAAAAATTTGGTCAGATTTCTGGTATTGCTTTGTGGAATTGAAGCTGAAGAATCATCAGTGCTTATAAGTTTGGTCAGGTGTGGTTCAGAGTCATCATGCTTAGTGATCAGGGACAGGTGTTGTCTCTATTACACATAAAGTTAATGCTAAGTAAGCAACTTTTCTGACTTTGTTCTTGCTAAAAGCTAAGACAAAAAAATGTAAACAGTGATGGTCGAGTTTGCTCTGGCCGGCATCACAAATCACAAAGACAGTTTGCTTTGTCAATTTGTTCAATTAATTGACTCAAGTTATCAACAGTACACACTTTGGATTTGGGATCACAACGACCAATTCCCCTAATTGGAACAATTTTCAGTGGTGATGTAAGGTGAGTGGAGCATGTGTGAGTACCCCATTTGTAGAAAAAGCACTATCTCAGTGTTACTGTCTCATGGAAGAAAAAGTCACACGGGATATACTTGCTTTTCAGGATGCAGATAAGGTGTTATTATGTTACAAGGAATGTGTATTTTTCCATTTTTATTGTTTCTCTTTCATTTCACTGTAAACTTTTCTAACACAAGCTGCGGTATCTGTGTTACTTGTGGAAGGAAGAATATTGTCCTTTGTGTTGTGAAATATCCCTGGTCATGACTGGTTTGTCTACACAATATATAATAATATTATATACACACATTCATACTCATGGGACATTTCAAACTTGATTTTAGTAGAACTGAGATATTTGGTTATTGTTATGTAAAATTTATTTTACCTCCAAATGCGATTCTGATTAGAAGGTATAAAAAGTAGCTTTTGAGTTAAGTTGAAAAATTTATACTAAGTTTACATCAAACTTACTTTCAAAATAAAAATATGCAAACATAAATCACTTCACTTCAAACTCAATTCTAAACAAATCAATTTTAGAAAATCAATTGTTTTTAAAATCACTTATATCAAACACTTGTCGAGACACTAATATCTAAGAAGCAAAGTTGTGTGCCTCTAATGTCTTAGAAGCAAAGTTGTGGGAGTTAGCTTTAATTTTAAATAATAATAATAATAATAATAATAATAATAATAATAATAATAATGGAGATAACTAAAAAAAGAAGTGCTAAAGAAAAAAAATTGTCCAAGGAGAAGCTTATAGGTCTTTACATGGGGGGAAGGAAGAAGGGAGTGTATTATGGGCATTTGAACTCTATACATTGATATTTTATATTTCATAGTATAACCTACCGAGCTAACTCAATGTTAAGAAAATTTAGTTAATAAAGGGGATACTGTCACTCTCTTTTTTGAGAGTGAATCATCATTTTAGTCATTGAATATGATGGACCAACTTGCATTGTATTATTGTTCCCAAATTAAAAAATATTGTCAAATTGGATTAATATAATAGATTTTTTTGAATTTGATGGACGTTTTTATCAATTTCTTAATATTATGGATCAACTTGTCACTTCTTTATAATTTCGGGAAAAAAAAGGGTGATTTCACTCTTTTTTTTTTTTTAAGTAAAATATTTGTGCTATTAATTTTTAACGTGACCTCATGCAAACAATTTATTTAAAAAAAGAAATTGGAAAGAACATCTAACAGGAAAATATTGTTAGCTTTTGACCTAGCCGTGTTCCATGGGCAGTATGTGGGCCTTAAAAGATCCATTCAAATACGGGCTCAGAAAATAGTGAAATTTGTTGAAGGAAGTTGAGTCAGGAAGAGCTGCACACTATTCACTAGGGAGGGAAGCTGCTGTTTGATTAGACAAGTCCCCTACTTCCAAATTGAGCTGTCTGTCACTACAGATGCTAGGCGGTTGGCATTTTGATCAAACTGATCTCGTTTTTACAGAGCTCCCTTTGTTAAAAACTAGATTGATACATGCACCGGAATATGCTAATTGCTAATTGCTAATTTGTTAGAATTTTATTTTTAAATATATAACTTTGCTTCAAAATATATATATAACTGTTAAATTCATGTTTTGTGGTTTTTTTTTTTTGAGATTATATACAAAAAAAAAATTGTTAAAAAATTATTTTATCTGAATCATCGATCGTAAATTGTAAGCTGTAAATAATAAATGTATATTGTCTCATGTATAATTTTAGTATTAAAAATATAATTTAAAAAATAAAACATGTACGAAGAATATTAAAAAAAGCTTAATATTTGAAAATAGGCATTAAAGTTTTATTGTGAACATTTAATAGTAAATATACATTTTTTAGTAAATATACATTTCTTACTAACAATTTCGTCTCTTACTGCCTTAGTATCGTACTTCTATAAATATTTAATAGTAAACATATATTTTCAATGCAACAACTGCTTTCAACCTGAAGAATATAAAAATATAATGGTTAAAGTAATATTTTGGTCCCTATACGTGTCATTGATTTTCAATTTGGTCCCTATACGTAAAAAGTTATCAATTTGGTCCCTATACGTGACACTGGTTTTCAATTTGGTCCTCACAGCTAATTGGTCCCTATATAAGAGGACCAAATTGCAAATTATTGTCACATGTAGGGACCAATTCAACAAAAAAAAATTTGAAATCGATCCCTACATGTGACAATTATTTTCGATTTGGTCCTTATATGTGATAATAATTTGTAATTTGGTCCTCTTATATAGGGACCAATTAGCTATGAGGACCAAATTGAAAACCAGTGTCACGTATAGGGACCAAATTGATAACTTTTTACGTATAGGGACCAAATTGAAAATCAGTGACACATATAGGGACCAAAATATTACTTTAACCAAATATAATTTAAAAAATAAAACATGTATGAAGAATATAAAAAAAACTTAATATTTGAAAATAGGCATTAAAGTTTTATTGTGAACATTTAATAGTAAATATACATTTCTCAATAAATATACATTTCTTAGTAACCATTTCGTCTCTCACTACTTTAGTATCGTGCTTCTATAAATATTTAATAGTAAACATACATTTTCAATGCAACAATTGCTTTCAACCTGATTAATCATTTCTAAATATAATTTAATAGTGTTTTTGACCTGTGCACCAAATATTAAACACGCCATGATCTTCGTAATGATATGATTTTTTTTCTCTCTTGAAAATCAATTTGATTTATTTCTTCTCTTTTGCCCGTGCAAGTTTATCATTTAAAAAAAATATATTATCTATCATATTAATTTTTCTTCTCTCTTATTTGATTTAATTCTCCTCTTTTCCCGTGTGTTAAGCATTTCAAAAAATATATATTTAATTATTTATCTATCATATTATTTCTTTATTTTTTCTTGAAAATCTATTTGATTCATTTATCATATTTCCGATGCAGGTTAACCATATTTAAAATATATATTTATATATTATATTATTTTTTCTTCTCTCTTGAAAATATGTTAGAGTTAATTATCCTCTTCTCCCATGCAAGTTAATTTGTGCGACGCCCCTTCTTGGGATATCACATGGTAACTTGCTACGGAAAATAAAACTTTAATTTTGCCAGTTACTTTCAAAAAATAAGATTTTCTAAACACTTATTTTAATACAAAAATGGTGATAAAATTTTTTCCTTTTACTTTGACATACATCAACATAGTCAAACATAGATGTATAAATATATACATATGCATCACCAGTTTTTTATACAAACTCTATCACTACACATTTATACACAGGGCCTTTATCAGAACAGACCATTATTCTCAAAATACCAAAGCAAGGAAAATAAAAACATAACTAACACGTAGCGAATCGTCTGGAACCATATAACAAAATCATGTCTCTTAGTAGCCAGAAACAGGCTGACGAAAACACTACCTCAAAAATGGAATCATCCTACAGCTGGTCGAAACTAATTGTACCCAATGGAAAGACCATGATGATCATTCCCACTCTCAGTAGCAGTGTCTGGTGGAGACACTACTACTCCCTCATCAGGTGAATCATCATTGTCGTCAAACGGAATGTACTGAGGCTCCTCCTCGATAAACTCCTCAGGATCCTCCTCAAACTCAGGATCCAAAACCATCGATGCAGGAGGTGATGCAGGTGTTGCCTCGTTCAAAGGCTATGCTATCGAAGGAAGAATATCCAGCTCTCCCAGGTCCATCATATGCTGTAGTAGAATCCACATCGGAGGTAATGATACCTCGATAGTCTCTACTGTACGGATCTTTCGCCGAGGTCCCGTCGCTATCGTGCCCTCTATCATACGTATGGGGCCAGTGTAGGTGGCGCTATGTGCCATGAGGTTTATCACCCATGCACCACCGTTCTCCGCATCCTCAAACGTTAGGGAACGTATCCCCGTATGAGCCAGTGACATTCCAGGTTCCATCTGTACTCAAATATAAATATATGCCACAAGGAAGAGAAACCAACAATGAAACTCATAAAGGTGAGAACCAATATATAGATTTTAAAATGATAACTACATGCACGACACACAGAAAACAACATATAACATATATAGTTATAACAACATAAATGTTTAGAAATAACCAAGTAGTTTATAAATGAGTTTCATACCCAAGAATCATCGTCATAAAAAAATGCTTGACACTTCAATAGTCATTGTCTAAAATTTTTTACTTAATCTCCGAAGATCCCAACACCGTATAAATGAGCTGATCAAGCTCTCTTTGCCAAATAAGGCACACCAGATTTAACCATAGCACTGTTCAAAACTAGACACAGTGATCACCATATATGGTTTCATTGTCCATCAAGGCACAATGATACAACGTCTTGCATACCTTGTCCATCAAGATATCCAGATTAACACCATAGGCACGTCTACCAAAAAAATGGATGTAAAATATTTTGTTTCTCGTAACTTTTCTTTTTGTTCATTATTTCCTTGTCGAAGCTCAAAGGCTCACGATCATCTCAACTTTTAAACATTTAAGTTTGTCTTTCAATTTCAACAATAGGACGCAAAGTCCGAATGTGCAGATCACGAAGGTCTAGACTGATGCATCACTCTTAGGTTCGTAGATTTTAGCGCACAGAAATCAACATAACATTTATAGGACACACAGTCCACAACCTCAAATTTAGGACACATAGTCCACGCTTCATCTTTAGGACACACTGTCCATAATTTCATCTTTAGGACACACAGTCCACACCATTGAACACTGGAATCCCGACGTCCCGACTACTAGGTTCGCTTTTCAAATTTAAAATTATTTTCGTTTTGTGAAACACAAATAAAAAAAAATCTTCTCAACTTATCCAAGTTGTCAGAAATAACACCGTTGTGTAAAACTAATTTACAGAAAAATCTTTTTCTTTGGAAATTCATTTATAAAACCGCCAAATCACCAAAAACTCATTTTCCTCTGAAAATATTTATTCCAAACTTTAGTTCTAAAAAAACATATCGTTTTGAGACTAATTCTCTATTTTAACAAATACTGCTGTTTTTAAGAATGCTTTCCGTAAATATTTTTGGAATTAACCGTCGTTTAGCATTTTAAGAATGTTTTAAGTAAAAATTTGACTTTTCTCTTAAAATATTTTTGAAAATTAACTTTTTACAATAACATTTCATATTATTTTATAATTTCTTATGTAAAAATTAGCATCACTAAAATATTTTCACGGTTACGCCCTCACTGTGACTCATAGATCACTCTTACACCGATAAATCGTTAAAATAATAGTATTTTGAACTATTCCATATATTTAATAACTCAAATAATTACATAATATTATATTACCATATTTCACCAATTAAATATTCAATATTTCTCATAAAGCTTTTTACCGCTTTTATCTTTGTAATTAATTGAGCACTGACCACCGTCAGATTTCTCAATCAACAATCAACGTCAATAAAATTCCACGTCAATACTATAGCAGATAACACAATTTATAACATGCATTAAAATACTATAACACATAACTGCAGATAATCAATTAAAAGCAAATAAATAGCAGTAGATAAATTAACTACGTAAAATAATATAAACCACCACAAACAAGCTCAAATAAATTATACAGACTGCACACTGACAGCATATAGCTATCGAAAAAAATCCCTCAGGTACCCCCCTTACCTCTTGGAGATTTTTTTTTCGGATTTTCTTTTCTCGAACAACGTCTAACTTCCGTTTTCACGACTCAACGTACGACAAATCACTTATCCTTCAACAAACCACAACAAAATAATCAATCATCAAACAATTATAATCACCTATCTCTACATGTAAGTTTCGGCTATGACTAGAAAATTTTCCCTAGGGATTTCAAAATTTCACATACTCTTAGATCCAAGATCTTGGAGTAGTATAGAGTTAAGAACAATGATCATGAGTTAAAAATAAAACAAAATCATCCAAGCTCTCAAGAACATGGATTCGGCCTTCCATGGAAAAATAGGCTAGAGATTTCATTTTTATTCAATCCTTTGGATTCAACACTTATATGAACTAGAAAGATGGAATCAAGCATCACTTTCTAAAAAAAATTGAACAAAACTCCTCCACCCACCAAATTAGGGTTTCGATCATGTGAGGAAGAATAGGAAAGAATTTTTGTTTGATTCATACTCTTGGATTATAAATATAGAGATGATGACAAGTTCACAGGAATTGGTCTCATGATCATAGGATTTTTCTATGATTTTCTAGAGATTTTTGAACATGAAAACCCTAGAATGAAACATGATGATCATGTCCTTGAATCATGAAAATAAATGAAGAACATATAGTTTATTGATGATGAGGAGTAAGGTATACCTCTTGGAATTAGAAAAATAGCAAGAGATCTACTATTTGCATCACAAATTTTGGTTATGGAACTTAGAGAATTTTGAGAGAAAAGGTGAGGAAGAAGATGAAGTTTAATGCAAATGAGAGTGAGAGGGCCTCATGTGGTGTTTGGGCCGTGGAAATGGAGGGCAAGAATGTCCAAGTAGTGTTAGTTTTAGGGAAAAAAGAGTAATCATGCATAGGGACCAAATTGTCATTTAAAAAGAAACTAAGGGCATAATAGACATTTTACTTCTAATGTCATGATTAAAATTGTGAGTCACCTATATGACTCACCTACATGAGTCATCTTAGAATGACTTGTAATTTATCTTCAGCTCTATCGTTCACCCGATTTCGTATATCCCCCGAATAATATATATTATTTCACTTTTAAGTGAAAAATTTCAAAATAACCAAAGTCGTTGGAAAATCGATATAAAAAACCTAAACATTTCGTTCACGAGTCAATATTAGGTCTTCTGAGCAGTAAAATTTTACTGTCAGTAAAACGCAGATCGAGTTTCGTCTGAATTTTCGACCTAAAATTTAACAGTAACTCTATACGACAAAGTAGAGAATGAATATGACATTGATTTATCCAAAGTCATTTTATAAATCTCAGATAAAATATAAACATTTATGTATATTTTACCGATATAAAAAGCAATGAAAATCGGGGTGTTACAATTTGCAAGTAAACAATTTTTCTAAAATATATTTATCTGTCATATTATTTTTTTGCTTCTATTTTGATAATTTATTTGATTTATTTCTCCTTATTTCCCGTGCAAGTAACTCATTTCTAAAAAAATATATTTGTCTATCATATTAATCTTCTTCTCTCTCCTGAAAATTTATTTTGTTTGGACGGTGAAGTTAACAATTTTTAGAAAATATATTTATTTATCATATTTTTTTTTCTTCTCTCTAAAAAATCTATTTGATTTATTTCACCTTTTTTTTTTCCTCTTGTAAGTTAACCATTTTTAGAAAAAAAATTTATCTTTCATATCATTTTTCTTCTTCTTCTCATTTTAACTAAGTATATTTATCTATCATATTCGTTGCTATTGTGTACCTTTTTCAAAATTAAATATTTTGAATGCATTTAGTATTGTAATATTTTCTTATATCATACACAAAATTTTCTAAAAGTTTAAAGTACAATAAAAGTGAATTCGGTCTATCATTATGTGTTTCAAAATTCGAATCAAATCTCTTGTGACTCAAATTTAGATTTTTAATAATTTCATTTGATGTTATGATATTAGGTGTATTTAAGAAGATATGAATTACCAGTAAAAAAAAAATAAAAGATATGAATTAAATCATGTTTTTCTCGGAGGTTGACACGTGGAAGAGCATTTAATGAGATTATTCATAAATGTATATAGTATAGATAGATATATTAGCTGATAGTAGATAAGTTAGTGGATAGTAGTTGAATTAATAGTATCATAGCAGATAATGGATATTTTTTTTTGGTTTCCCATAGTGTCCTCCCACCCGATAGGTGAGAGACTAATATCCCGGGGTACTATGATGCACCTAAGCAAGCGACCCTCCCAAGGATTTTTTTTCATACACACGAATCCAGGGGTCGAACCCAGGTCCACATGCTCAAGAGACCCAAGCCGCCTTACCACTTGGACGAACACCACATTGGTAGCAGTCCATTGATATGGTAACTATTAACTAATAGCGAATAATGGATAAAATAGTGAATTAGATTTGAGGTTTTGATAAAATTAGCGATTGAACTAATTGATGAATATAAAATAATATAAAAGAACATGTTTATATACATATTTAAATATAAATTATATAAATTATTTATTTTAAAATAATCCTAACTTTTAATACATTTAATTTATTTTAAAATAATTATCAACTCAAAAATTTAAATATTATAATTTTTTCAATTTAATTTAATTATTTGTTTATATAAAATGAGAACTAGTAAAATGACATCTTTATATGATTTGTTATATAAGTTTTAGTTTTTACAGAAAAATATATTTAATCTATCATTTTATCCTAAATATATATCTAGTTAGTGAAGTTAATCCTTAAATATATGAGTAGTGTTATTTTGACACTAAAATTGGACATCCATGGGGGACACCCCACTCTTTAGTAGGCTATGAACCACTTTACTATTTCTCTCTCTTTATTTGATTGGTTCATAACCTACTAAAGAGTAGGGTGTCCCCCACGAGTGTCCAATTTGAGTGTCAAAATAACACTACTCTTAATATATTGTGACTAGTATTTTCTATTTTATGTAATCGAGAATAAACGAGGAATTTAATTAAATTGAGAAGGATAAAAAAGGGATAAAAATTATAAGGTATAAATTATAAGCTCAAATGCCATTTTAATTAGCGTTTGGAAAAATGCAATGAGCAAGTGATAAAAAAATTATAATTTAAGGTGGATTCTTGATGTACGTGGATTCCGGCAAGTGTACCGGATTCGTCGCCAAGTAATAAAAAGATATTGATCCCATAGGGACCGTGATCTCAAATCACAACTAATTATCAAATCAATTAAACTGGACTATATAAAAAGGATTTTGAAAATGTTTTGGTTTTTGAAATAAGAATCAAGTAGCAATCAAATTCAATATCGCAATCAATTAAAACATAAAAGCAATTAAATTGGGGTTTTTCAAATCTAAAGGGATTCCTAGGAATTGGGTTACCAACAAGATTATTTATGTTACTAAATTGACTTTCCCTTGTTAATTATCAAAATTGCCTTGAAGGCGAATTTATCCTAAATTAGTTAATGCTCACTCTCGGGTTACAAAAACCGTGCCCAATTAAACCAACCCCTACTCTCGTGGTAGTTGAATTTAGATTGAACTCTTTACGCTTTGTGACAATTCGTTAATCCTCGAAGGACCGCTTCTAACTCTCGTGGTTTAAGTCCTAAGTCTGATTCTATAGATCCGATACCTAAGTTCACCGCTAGGTTCCTCCTTAGAATATTTACGACACGTAAATAAGTGGCCACCGAATTCACGAGTAATTAAAAAAATAGAAGTCAGATCTAAAGCAAAATCGAAATTAACGAAGGTAAAACATCAATTCATAACATAAAAACAGATCTTGGGCATAGCCCCAATCCCTAGAAATAAAGCTACTACTCAAGCATTGCCATGTTGATGACAAGCTTGATTAACAAAAACATGAAATAAAACCTAAAAGAATAGAAGAAGAAGAAGAAGAAGAAAATCCTAATTTTGCCTAAGTGTGGCAGCCCAAAAGTCCCTAGTCTCTGCCTAATTTCCCTATTTATAGATTCAGGTAATTTGAATCCCAATCAAATACAAATTCAGATGAAATCAGTTTATTCAGATCCAAATATTGTGCGTCACGGCCCTGACGGATTCTGCCTTGGGCACTGCTTCACTGATTTGTCTGTCACGGCCATGATGCTCATCACGGCTAGACCATAATCAGTTCTGCCTGTGAGGGTCTGGTTCAGTTGACATGTCACGACCGTGATGCTCATCACGACTTGGCCGTGACCAGTTCTGACTTTAGCCTTCTTTCTTTTCAGTTTTGCTAAATCACGGTCGTGATGGCTGTCATGGCTAGGCCGTGATGGGCTCTGTTTGGCTCATTTTCTTCACTTTTCAAGCTCCATCCTCATGCAAGCTCCATCATGGCTAATCTCGAGCATTTTAATCCTTAATTCCTGTAAAACAACACCACAAAACCGCCTTACCCGTTCCAAGGTAAAAATTAACAAAAAAACAAATTAAATATGCCTAAGCTATATGAAAATGCATGCAAAATATCAATGAAATATGAGGTGAAATCACACTCATCAAACCACCCCAAGCTTCAGACTTTGCTTGTCCTCAAGCAATAACTAAGGCCAGTCAAGGTAAATAATCAGAACATGGATAGTGAACCAAGAACCCGAGTAACTAATCCAAGCAACAAGCATATTCAATAAATACCCAAGAGACAATCAATTTCAAGTCCAATTAGAAGCTTAATTAGGTTTTCTAGATTCATGTCTCTCACTAATTCTGGCACTCTTCTCACCTCACTCAAGTGTTTAAGGGTATATGACAATTCACTCAATTTCCTCAAAGAAAGTATCCTACCATAAGCTTGACTATTAACCAAATCTCTACTTTATTAATGAAAACACATAAGAATCAAGAGGTCTTTTATTTTGGTTGTAATGGGGCCATGAG
Organism: Sophora flavescens; assembly: GCA_030762895.1. Classification (NCBI taxonomy): domain Eukaryota; kingdom Viridiplantae; phylum Streptophyta; class Magnoliopsida; order Fabales; family Fabaceae; genus Sophora; species Sophora flavescens. The sequence goes on from CM061065.1 coordinate 129,408,520, forward strand.
ATTACTTGTTAGGTGGGGAAATCAAGAAAGGGTAAATTCAAGAAGGGTAAATAGAATATCAAATATTGCAGAGCATGACAACCTTCTAGAATACATTTTTGGGCTTTTAAGTTCACTTTTCCACCTTTCTTTCTTTCTTTTTATTTTATTTCTCACTTTCTTTTTGTTATCCCCTTCTCCATTTTTTTTGTTTATTTTATTTAATTTATTTGGAGAAGGGGAGATTTTCAATTCAAGAGAAATAATTTTTTAACTTTCTCATCCCACAATTCATTTTTCAAACTACCTTTTTACCCTTTTTGCAATACTTTAGAAGGTGCCATACCAACCATCATTCATCAAATTATTTCAAGGTACCAAGAAAAGTGTTTTATTCTTTTAGGCTCAAAATTGGGCAACTAAGGGGTAGCATTTAATCAATCAAAGCTCAGAAGACCGGAAAAATACCTAGTGCCTCAATCATTTTCAAAAATTTTTAAGTTTCAAAACGGTTTCAAGTCAAGTTCTAGAGAATACAATCCAAGAGGAATACAGCACTCAATCACCAAGAATGGGGTAGATTTAGTGAGTACCCTTTTTAGGCTCAAAAATCTCACATTTAGTAGTTTAAAAATCAATGAGAAACACAAATCTAAGGAACCACATGCTAATTATCAACTACTAAAAGATCATCTCAAGCATTTTTATTTTTAGCCTTATCACAAGAATAAAAAATTGGGTTCAAAAATTCACTGTCTCAATTTATTTGGCACCAAGTTCTCACAATTGGATGCATAATCTAAGTAAGGGGGCAATCTAATCATGTGATCATGCAAAACTGTGCCTATATGAATGCAACATGAAAAATGCAAAAATGCAATTTTTTTTTTTGAAAAAATACCCCTACCCAAGCTTAAAAACTTACATTGTCCCCAATGTAAATAATCAAGTCGGAGAGAGGAGAAAAATGGAACAACTCACCGAGGTGGTAACGAGATGCTGGAAAATGTGTCACGGTCGTGATGCTCATCACGGCTAGGCCGTGATCAATTCTGGTCTATAGGAGCTGGCCTTGAAATAGACAACTATAAACACGAGAAGGGGGGAGGGGGGACGAGTGGAAGAATACAGGATGGATGGATGACTTTTGCAAATACACCACTGATAGATGTAAGAAAAACTAAAGCAATTAAAGAGTTTTATGAAAGAGAGATTAACACGGTGATTTATCCTGGTTCACTCTTCAAATCAAAGAGCTACGTCCAGTCCTTGGAAGCACCAAGATTTATCCACTATAACTGATAAGGTTACAGACTCAAGTATTATTTACACACCTAGCCTCTTCAGGCTCAAGACAAGTATTATTTGCACACCTAGCCTCTTCAGGCTCAAGACAAGTATTATTTTCACACCTAGCCTCTTCAGGCTCACTTAGGTTTGTTTGAGAGATTGGGTTTGTAAAAAATACAACTTCTCACAAGCAGATCTTTCACTAACACTCAGAGAGTGGTTTAAATGTGAAGTCTAGGAAAGTCTGCGTAATAACTTCAAATGTTTGAAGAATACAGAATGAAAGAATAAAAGAACTAAGGAGAAGAGTAATGGTGTTTTAATGCAGTGTGTATTCTCTTCTTCTTCATCTTCAATGACTTCTGTATTTATAGTCTTCAAACATTTAGGATCCGTTAGAGACATTCTCTTAGATATTGGCTTCAAGCAGAACTTCATTAAATGCAATAGAGTCGTTCTGAGCACCCATTAATGCAATAGAGTCGTTCTGAGCAGCCATTAATGCAATAGGAACATTGGTTGTACTCTAACATGTAGGATCATGGCTTTAAGCATTGAGATACAGCCATGTCATAGTTGGGCAGAGAGCTTTTTGTACTTTGCTGAGTACACTCCCCTTTTTGTGGAATAAAGCATGTTTGACGCATTCTTTTAGATTATCCAATGTTTCTTGAGAGAGTAGTCTTTTTTTCTTGATAATCGTGAAACTGAGTAGGAGAGAAGACTTCAAGTTTCTTTCTGGCTTTTGAAAAAAGATTCTGACAATCCTCAGAGAATTTCGCGTTCATAAGATAAGTGCTTCCATCTTGAAAATAATCACGTCTATCTAGTCATTTGAGTTTTCATTCGGGCTAGTAGATGAGCTCCATATTAAGGACTCAGCAAGTCCAAAGACTAGTGGACGAGCGCTTCTGTCACCTTTAGTGGACGAGAGTCTCAGTTACTCTAGTGGACGAGAGCCTTTGTTCCTTTAGTGGACGAGAGTCTCAGTTATTCTAGTGGACGAGAGTCTTTGTTCCTTTAGTGGACGAGAGTCTCAGTTAGTCTGGTGGACGAGAGTCTCGGTTACTCTAGTGGACGAGAGTCTTAGTTACTCTAGTGGACGAGAGTCTCAGTTACTCTAGTGGACGAGAGTATCAGTTACTCTAGTGGACAAGAGTCTCAGTTACTCTAGTGGACGAGAGTCTTTTGCCACGTCATTGGACGAGCCATTTTGATACCTTAGTGGACACGCTATTCTGATACTTTGATGGACGCGCTATTCTGATACTTTGATGGATACGCTATTCTGATACTTTGATGGACGCGCTCCAAGTGCCACGTTATTGGACGGATAATTCTGATATCTCACTGGACGGGCTTTTCTGATACTTTGATGGACGCGCTCCAAGTGATACTTTTAGTGGACGCGGTCTTCTGATACTTTTAGTAGACGCGGCCTTCTGATACTTTAGTGGCCTTCTGATACTTTTAGTAGATGCGACCTTCTGATACTTTAGTAGACGCGGCCTTCTGATACTTTTAGTGGACGCGGGTTTGTTTCTCTTGCGTTTTGGACGTGCGCTTCAATCACTACAGTGCTGGACGAATGATTCTCTTATTTAATCTGCACACTCTATAGATAGTTTAGCCACCAATATGAAGGTTAATTAAATCATTAACCATTGTTTAGTTCTCATCAAATATTAGGGAAATGCACATCAGACATTTTAGAGACTTAACAATCTCCCCCTTTTTGATGATGACAAACATTGAGATGATATAATGAACCTCAAAAAATATCAACAAAGAAAATAGCATATATAGATAGGTTGAAATTTTCTTAAGTGTGAACAGGTCATATCATATTCATTCTTCCATTCTATACAGGTTGAAATTTTCTTAAGTGTGAACAGGTCATATCATATTCATTCTCTCATTCTATTTCTCCTATTCTCCCATTTTCATTTCTCCCATTCTCCCTATTCATTTTCCCTTTCTCCCCCTTTTGTCAACATCAAAAAGGGTTATCAAGTTTTATTTATGAGATATGTTAAAGGCAAGATAACATGTCAAGAAAATCATAGTAATGCAGCAAGCATATTAGACATATTCCACTTAACTTATTGTATCATTACTCCCCCTGAACTAATGCTTAGTTGAAAGAACATGTATATAGGAGTAATGATAGATTTAGTATAGACTCGTTAACATTCATACATGTCATTCAACAATGCAATGCATGTTTAGATTATCTCTAATAAATAAAAACATTTCTTCTGCGAGGGGTTTAGTGAAAATATCAGCCCATTGATTTTCAGTTTTAACAAACTTAATATCAAAAATGCCTTTTTGAAGATAATCCCTAATGAAATGATGTTTGATTTCAATATGTTTAGCCTTAGAATGCTGAATTGGATTTTTAGTTAAGCATATAGCACTCGAATTATCACACCATACAGATATGTTATGTTCATAAATAGAGTAATCCTCAAGTTGATGTTTTACCCATAAGAGTTGAGAGCAGCAACTAGCAGCAGAGATGTATTCTGCTTCAGCAGTACACAAGGCAATGGTTGTCTGCCTCTTGCTTGACCATGAGACTAAACTTGCTCCAATGAAGTGACATCCTCCACCGGTGCTTTTTCTTTCTATTCTGTCTCCAGCAAAGTCAGCATCACAATATCCCACTAATATGTATTCTTTTGATCTTAAATACAGCAAACCAAGATTAGTAGTTCCAAGCAAATATCTAAATATTCTTTTTACAGCCATAAGATGAGATTCTCTAGGATCAGATTGGAATCTAGCACATATACAGACACTAAATTGAATGTCAAGTCTGCTTGAAGTTAAATACAGTAGAGATTCAATCATACCTCTGTAGACAGTTTGATCTACCTTTTTACCTTCATCATCTTTGCTTAGTTTTGCATTGGGTTGCATAGGGGTTTTCATGAGCTTTGCATTTTCCATTTTGTATTTCTTGAGTATCTCCTTGGTATATTTTTGTTGATGAATGTAAATTCCATCACTTGTTTGCTTGATTTGTAATCCAAGGAAGAACTTCAATTCTCCCATCATGCTCGTCTCAAATTCAGCTTGCATTAGACTTGAAAATTCCTTGCACGGCTTTTCAATAGTTGCTCCAAAAATAATATCATCAACTTATATTTGAACTATAATAAAGTTCTCTTTAGAGCATTTTTTGAACAGAGTAGTGTCTACTTGTCCTCTAGTAAAACCATTATGCATGAGAAAAGAACTGAGTCTATCATACCATGCTCTAGGTGCTTGTTTCAAACCATATAATGCCTTTTTAAGTTTGAAAACGTGATCTGGTTTATCAGTATCCTCAAAACCAGGGGGTTGTTTAACATACACTTCTTCTTCAATTATACCATTTAGAAAAGTACTTTTATACATCCATTTGAAACAGGGTAATTTGGTGTTGTGCAGCATATGACATTAAAATACGTATGGCTTCTATTCTAGCTACAGGTGCAAAGGTTTCAGTATAATCAATACCTTCTTGTTGGTTATAGCCTTGAGCTACTAACATTGCCTTATTTCTGACAACTTTACCATCTTCATCGAATTTGTTTCTGAAAACCCATCTTGTTCCAATAACCGATTTGTTTTTAGGCTTAGAGACAAGAGTCCAGACATCATTTATGGTGAACTGGTTAAGTTCATCTTGCATAGCAAGAATCCAGCTTTCATCCTCAAGAGCTTCTTCAATGCGTTTAGGCTCCAAATCTGAAATAAAGGCCACATTGCTTGATTCTCTTAATGTGGATCTGGTTCTTACTCCTTCAGAAGGATTTCCAATAATAAGATCCTTAGGATGATGAGTGTTGAACTTCCAATCCCTTTTGAGATCATCATGAAGATCTTGACTTGTCTGCTGACTCGTTTGTTCCACTTGTCTTTCAGCCTCAGGCACGGGTTCTGTTTTGATTAGATCGGGTTGTTGACTTTCTGGTTTGTTTATATCAAGACCTGCAAGATCATATTCTAGATCTGATAGTTCTTTATCAGTCTTTAATCCATCATTGAATTTAACATGAACAGATTCTTCAATAATACAAGTTCTTGAATTGTATACTCTAAAAGCCTTAGACTTTTCAGAATATCCTACGAAAATACCTTTATCTACCTTAGAATCAAACTTTACAAGATTATCTTTGGTATTCAGAATAAAACATTCACATCCAAAAGAATGAAAGTAAGATATGTTGGGGCTTTTTCCTTTCCACAATTCATAAGGAGTCCTTTTTAGAAAAGGCCTAATAAGTATTCTGTTTTGTACATAGCAAGCAGTGTTTACAGCTTCTTCCCAGAAGTACTTAGGGAGATTATTTTCATTTAGCATAGATCTAGCCATCTCTTGCAGAGACCTGTTCTTTCTCTCAACCACTCCATTTTGCTGTGGAGTTCTAGGTGCAGAGAAATTGTGAGAGATTCCATTCTCCTCACGTAACCTGTCTAAATCGCTCATTTTCAAATTCTCCCCATGATCACTTCTAAGGGTAGAAATACAGAAACCTTGCTCATTTTGTACTCTTTTGCAGAATACTGAGAAAGCCTTAAAAGACTCATCCTTGTGTGTTAGGAAGAGTACCCATGTGTATCTAGAATAGTCATCAACTATGACAAATCCATATTTTCTTCCAAATGGGCTTGCAACACTAACTGGTCCAAACAGATCCATGTGTAACAACTGAAGAGGTCTAGAGGTTGATATTTGGTTTTTAGACTTGAAACTTGATTTTATCTGTTTACCTCTCTGACATGCATCACACAAGACATCTTTCTTAAAGCTAATATCAGGCAATCCTCTCACGAGATTATTCCTTTTTATTTCAGAAATTAGTTTCATACTAGCATGTCCTAGTTTCTTATGCCATAACCAACTCTCATCCTCTTTAGACATCAGACAGGTTACACTTTGATCTGAGATATCAGACTGTTCAATCTTAAAAAGATTTTGTTGCCTTTTAGCTAAAAAAAAGGTTTTGCCACTACAGTCTTTAACTATGCATACATCCTTGGTAAAGAAAACATCAAAACCACTATCACATAATTGACTTATGCTAAGCAGGTTGTGTCTTAATCCTTTAACCAAGAGAACATTAGATATATAGTGAAAAGGGGGTTTACCACCAATAGTACCAATTCCTATAACCTTCCCTTTCTGATTCCCTCCGAAAGCAACGTGTCCTCCTTTCTTAAGTTGGAGGTCTAGGAACATAGACCTTTCTCCTGTCATATGTCGCGAGCAGCCACTGTCCAGGTACCAGCAGTGGTGTTTTCTTTGTCTTGTTGAGGACATCTGCAACAAAGATTATTTGATCTTTAGGTACCCATATTTTTCTGGGTCCTTTTCTGTTAGTTATAGGAGTCTGTGAGGACTTCCTTCTCTTCTTATGGATACACTTAGACATGACATGCCCAGTTTTTCCACAGAAGTTACAAATAGGTGTTGATTTGGCTACAGTTGACTTAACAGATACTTTAGAAGCTTTAGTTGATACTTTATGATGTGTCTGATGGGCATATCCAATACCTTCTTTGTTAAGAGAGTGCTTCTGATTACCAAGTAGCTTAGTCAGATTGTCTCTACCATTAACAAATTTGGCAAGATCAGAAGTGAGCTCTTCCACTTTCTGTTGAAGTTTTTCAACTTCTTCAGATGGTGATGTTTCACTTGAGATCTTAGCTTCATTAGACTTTTCAGTCTTCAGCTCACTGTTTTCTTTAGCCAGCTTCTCGCACTCTTGAGATTTCTGTTTATGCTCACTGGTGAGCTTTACATACCCTCTCTTGAGGGATTTGAAGGCTTTAGATAAGTAGTTGGATTCCTCCATCAACTCCTCATAGGCATCAAGTAATTCCTCATAGTCAGGATGTACCTGATCATCAGAGTCTGAGTCAATGTTCGCCATCAAACAGAGATTGGCTTCTTCCTCAGTTTCTTCATCAGAAGATGTTGACTCCAGATCCTCCCAAGTAGCCAACATTCCTTTCTTCTTCTTCTTGAAGAATTTCTTAAAATGGGCCTTCTTGAGTTGAGGACATTCAGCCTTGGAGTGACCGGGCTTCTTGCACTCATAGCAAACAATTGGACTTTTGTCTATTGAGGTGGATTCTTTGAAGTTCTTGTCCTTGTTGAACCTTCTGAATGGACTATCCCTCTTGAACTTCTTTTTCTGTAGGAAAAGCTTTATCTTCCTGGTCAGGAGAGACAATTCTTCATCACTCTCAGAATCCTCGAGTTCTGATAGGTCAGCATCACTGGATGACTCATCTGCCTTCAGAGCCTTGGAACCTTTTGCTGACTTTTGATAAGCTTTCAGAGTAATTGGCTTGCCCTTCTTTGGTGCAACTTCATTTCCAAGTTCTTGCTCATGCACAGTGAGTGTTCCAAGAAGTTCATCCATAGTCAAGGTAGTGAGATCCTTGGCTTAGGAGATAGCAGTGACCAAAGGTCTCCACTGTTGATGATAGTTTGAAATCTTCCTATCATCTGAGCAACAGATTCTCTTTCCTCCATGATGAACAGTTCATACTTTCTAACAAGTATGGCAATCTTTGACTCTTTGACCTTTGTTGTTCCTTCATGTGTGACAGCTAAGGTGTCCCATATTTCTTTTGCAGAGTCACAGGCACATACCTTCTCAAACTCCTCCGGACTGAGAGCACAAATGATGTTGTATCCGACTTTGTGGTTCAGCTCCCATTTTGATTTTTCTGCAGCAATCCACTGAGTTTTTGGTTTGTCAGTGTTATCGTCATTCTTGGGAATGAATGGACCATCTGTGATGACATCCCAAAGATCAGAGTTTGTGGATAGAATAAACCATTGAAATATATCCTTCCAGTAGTTGTAGTTTTCTCCATTGAAGTAAGGAGGTCTGGTTAGGGAAGCTCCTTCAGTCTGACGACTTCTACTTGAACTAGCTCCAGCCGTCATGTCTATTCTTCAGGAACTTTTACCTCTACACTGTTAGATGCTCAGCCCAGAGGCTGAGCTCTGATACCAACTGAAATAGACAACTATAAACACGAGAAGGGGGGTTGAATTGTGTTTATCAGAATTTAAGCAAAGCTGAAATCTTTTCTCAAACAGAAAGCTAGATTTGGACGAGTGGAAGAATACAGGATGAATGAATGACTTTTGCAAATACACCACTGATAGATGCAAGAAAAACTAAAGCAATTAAAGAGTTTTATGAAAGAGAGATTAACACGGTGATTTATTCTGGTTCACTCTTCAAATCAAAGAGCTACGTCCAGTCCTTGGCATCACCAAGATTTATCCACTATAACTGATAAGGTTACAGACTCAAGTATTTTTGTTTTTCAAGACAAGTATTATTTGTACACCTAGCCTCTTCAGGCTCAAGACAAGTATTATTTTCACACCTAGCCTCTTCAGGCTCACTTAGGTTTGTTTGAGAGATTGGGTTTGTAAAAAATACAACTTCTCACAAGCAGATCTTTCACTAACACTCATAGAGTGGTTTAAATGTGAAGTATAGGAAAGTCTGCGTAATAACTTCAAATGTTTGAAGAATACAGAATGAAAGAATAAAAGAATTAATGAGCAGAGTAATGGTGTTTTAAGGCAGTGTGTATTCTCTTCTTCTTCATCTTCAATGACTTCTGTATTTATAGTCCTCAAACATTTAGGATCCGTTAGAGACATTCTCTTAGATGTTGGCTTCAAACAGAACTTCATTAAATGTAATAGAGTCGTTCTGAGCACCCATTAATGCAATAGAGTCGTTCTGAGCAGTCATTAATGCAATAGGAACATTGGTTGTACTCTAACATGTAGGATCATGGATTTAAGCATTGAGATACAAACATGTTAGAGTTGGGCAGAGAGCTTTTTGTACTTTGCTGAGTACACTCCCCTTTTTGTGGAATAAATCATGTTGGACGCATTCTTTTAGATTATCCAAGGTTGCTTGAGAGAGTAGTCTTCTTTTCTTGATAATCGTGAAACTGAGTAGGAGAGAAGACTTCAAGTCTCTTTCTGGCTTTTGAAAAACGATTCTGATAATCCTCAGAGAATTTCACGTTCATAAGATAAGTGCTTCCATCTTGAAAATAATCACATCTATCTAGTCATTTGAGTTTTCATTCGGGCTAGTAGATGAGCTCCATATTAAGGACTCAGCAAGTCCAAAGACTAGTGGACGAGCGCTTCTGTCACCTTTAGTGGACGAGAGTCTCAGTTACTCTAGTGGACGAGAGTCTTTGTTCCTTTAGTGGACGAGAGTCTCAGTTAGTCTAGTGGACGAGAGTCTCGGTTACTTTAGTGGACGAGAGTCTTAGTTACTCTAGTGGACGAGAGTCTCAGTTACTCTAGTGGACGAGAGTCTCAGTTACTCTAGTGGACAAGAGTCTCAGTTACTCTAGTGGACGAGAGTCTTAGTTACTCTAGTGGACGAGAGTCTCAGTGACTCTAGTGGACGAGAGTCTTTTGCCACGTCATTGGACGAGCCATTCTGATACCTTAGTGGATGCGCTATTCTGATACTTTGATGGATGCGCTATTCTGATACTTTGATGGACCCGCTCCAAGTGCCACGTCATTGGACGGATAATTCTGATACCTCACTGGACGGGCTTTTCTGATACTTTGATGGACGCGCTCCAAGTGATACTTTTAGTGGACGCGACCTTCTGATACTTTTAGTAGACGCGGCCTTCTGATACTTTATTGGACGCGGCCTTCTGATACATTTAGTAGATGCGGCCTTCTGATACTTTAGTGGATGCGGCCTTCTGATACTTTTAGTGGACGTGGGTTTGTTTCTCTTGCGTTTTGGACGTGCGCTTCAATCATTACAGTGCTGGACGAATGATTCTCTTATTTAATCTGCACACTCGATAGATAGGTTAGCCACCAATATGAAGGTTAATTAAACCATTAACCAATGTTTAGTTCTCATCAAAACTTAGGGAAATGCACATCAGACATTTTAGAGACTTAACAGGCCTGTCACGGCCGTGACCACCATCACGGCTAGGCCGTGATGCCTTCTGATCTTCAGGGTCCTTCTCATCACACCCGTGATGGATATCACGGCTGGGCCGTGATCCTTTCTGATCTTCTGGGTTAGATAATCACGGTCGTGATGCTCATCACGGCCTGGGCGTGATGACTTCTGACTTTATCTGTCCTTGCCTTTTTGATCTTCCTTCCTTCTTAACCTGAAAACACTTGGCAAAACCATCAATCAATGATCTTTCTTCTCCTAATATACTCTGATTATTCAAAAACAAAATTCAAAAACAAATGGAAAAGGGAAAGAAAACTTGGGTTGCCTCCCAAGAAGCGCTTATTTACGGTCTTAAGCTTGACCATCCTTCTTTCAATCAACCGGGATCGATTGGGCTTGGAAGTTCAAGAACACTTATCTTCCATGGAAGTCCTTCAAAGAGCCGATTTTGTTCATATGGCTAATTGCTCTTTCGCTTCGCTCTCTTCACTCTGAGCTTCATGGCCCCACTCCCTCCCGACGGGGGTTTTATCTCCACATGATGAGCAACTCCAAATTCATCACCCTTGGGTGCATCATTTGTCTTGCAAAGCTTCGGAGTCCTTTCCATGTTGAGCTCTTCCTTCACCTCTGGAGACATTATATCGATCCTGCACGCATGACTCTCAAAAGGAGGGTTGTTATATGAGTTAGTCAAATCAAAATCTACCCTACCTTCTTCTACATTTAAAGAGAGCTTGCCATTTTTTACGTCTATTATTGCTCCAGCTGTGGCCAAGAATGGCCTTCCAAGAATGATAGGGAATTTAGAATTCCCGTTCATATCCAGCACCATGAAGTCGGTAGGAATGAAAAATTTCCCTACCTTTACGGGGACATTCTCTAGTATGCCTAGAGGAGTTTTAGTTGAGCCATCCACAAATTGTAAAGAGAATTTGGATGGACTCAATTTTTCGGCTCCTAACCTCTCAAAGATAGTAAGCGGCATCAAACTCGCACTAGCCCCTAAGTAACATAAGGCTTGGTCTATTTTCACCTTTTCAATTGAGCAAGCAATAGAGAAACTACCTGGATCTTTTAGTTTAGGAGGCATATTAGTTTTTATCATGACATTGTGCTCCTCAATTAAGCTCTTAGTTTCTATTTCTACTTGCTTTCTCTTGACCAACCTTTGTGGGAAAGGTATTGGGGGTTGGTAAGGTGGTGGAGGGACATACTTTGGCTCTATCTCTTCATCTTCGCTCATGTTTTCCTCACATTCAACATCCTTTTCAGCTACCCCAAGCTTATCATCCCTTAAGTATATAGCATTACAATGTTCATTGGGATTAACTTCGGGTTGCCCTGGAAACGTACCCTTAGGTCTAGAGTATGTACTGGCTTTTTGGGCAATCTGAGTTTCTAACATCTAATTGTGGATGGCCAAGTTATCTACCTTAGATGCTAACTCTTTTATTGCCTCATTGACCGCCCTACCTTGTTGCCTAAACTCTTCATTTTGCTTTGTTTGAGTTTCAACAAAGTTTTCCAAGAGAGACTCAAGTTTAGACTTTTGTACCTGAGGATACCCCGATGCGGGTTTCCTATTACCTTGACCTTCCTGGAATTCATGGTTCAGGGTGTTGTTGCAGTTCCCGTAGGAGAGGTAAGGGCTATTCTTCCTTCCTTGGTTGTAAAGATTTGGGGGAGCATAATTTGGGACCTTCGAGTTCGTGTCATAGAAGTTGTGACAAGAGTTCACTTGTTCCCCCGAAGCGCCAGATCCACGAGCAATACCATGTGGTCACTCCATTTTGTCATGTCCCTGCATTCCACAAATCTCACAAACAATATTAGTAGCACCTATTGAACTCACATTAGCCTTTTCAAGCTGATCAAAACGTTTATTCAGTGAGTCAATTTTAGACATAATGAGATCAGTGCTATTCATTTCAAACTTACCCCCCGAGATCTTTTTCGGGTTATTACCTCGTTCTGAGCCCCATTGGTGGTAGTTGGTGGCTATGTTTTCAATGATATTGAATGCCTCAGTCAGAGGTCTGTTCATAAAGGCTCCGCCAGCTGCGGAGTCAAGTGACACCTTCGAAGAGTAGTCCAATCCGTTGTAGAAGGTGTGAACTAATAACCACCTCTCGAGTCCATGATGTGGGCAAGACACCAGCAATCCTTTGTAGTGATCCCAAGCTTCTGATAAGCATTCTCCGTCCTTTTGGAAGAAGCCGGTGATCTGAGTCCGAAGGTAAGCAGTCTTGGATGGAGGGAAGAATTTCTCCAAGAATGCTTGCTCTAGTTGGTCCCAAGTTGACAAGGTATTAGCGGGCACTTGCTTCAACCAAGCCTTAGCCTTTCCAGTCAGAGAGGAGGGGAATACCCTCAAGCGAATGGCATCAACCGGGGCACCATGAATCCTTATTGCATCGGTGAACTCCAAGAATGTCTCCACGTGATCAGTCGGGTCCTCCGAGGGCAATCCTCTGAATTGATGTTGCCTAATCATGCTAATTAGCATAGGCGGTATAGTGTAGTTCTCCGCCTCGATCTCTGGCCTAGCAATCCCAGTTCGCAAATCCCTAGCATTTGGGGATGCGTAGTCCTTCAGTGGTTTGGTATCCGGAAGATTCGCCATGAGTGGAATGGGAATCAACCTCTCTCTCTCTCTCTTTGTAGTCTCCCACGTCTATGAAAGGTCATCTCAATTTCGGGGTCAACCTCAATAAGGCTTCCAAGACTTAGGGATCTTTGCATAAAAGAGAAAAACACAGAGAGATAGATACTCTAGAAGGAAAAGAGATAAATGAGATTTTTTTTAACAATAAACAATTAAAAGAAAAAGAAGAAGTCCGGAAAAAATCAATTTAAAAATTAAATTGAGATTCAAGAAAACACAGTCCCCGGCAACGGCGCCAAAAACTTGATGTGCGTGGATTTCGGCAAGTGTACCGGATTCGTCGCCAAGTAATAAAAAGATATCGATCCCACAGGGATCATGATCTCAAATCACAATTAATTATCAAATCAATTAAACTGGATTATATAAAAAGGATTTTGAAAAGGTTTTGATTTTCGAAATAAGAATCAAGTAGCAATCAAATTCATTATCGCAATCAATTAAAACATAAAAGCAATTAAATTGGGGTTTTTCAAATCTAAAGGGATTCCTAGGAATTGGGTTACCAACAAGATTGTTTATGTTACTAAATTGACTATCCCTTGTTAATTATCAAAATTTCCTTGAAGGCGAATTTATCCTAAATTAGTTAATGCTCCCTATCGGGTTACAAAAACCGTGCCCAATTAAACCAACCCCTACTCTCGTGGTAGCAAAATCGAAATTAACGAAGGTAAAACATCAATTCATAACATAAAAACAGATCTTGGGCATAGCCCCAATACCTAGAAATAAAGCTACTACTCAAGCAATACCATGGTGATGACAAGCTTGATTAACAAAAACATGAAATAAAACCTAAAAGAAGATAAGAAGAAGAAGAAGAAGATCCTAATTTTGCCTAAGTGTGGCAGCCCAAAAGTCCCTAGTCTCTGCCTAATTGCCCTATTTATAGATTGAGGTCATTTGAATCCCAATCAAATACAAATTCAGATGAAATCAGTTTATTCAGATCCAAATATTGCGCGTCATGGCCGTGATGGCCATCACAGCCAGGCCGTGACAGATTCTACCTTGGGCACTGCTTCACTGATTGGTCTGTCACGGCCGTGATGCTCATCACGGCTAGGCCGTAATCAGTTCTGCCTGTGAGGGTCTGGTTCAGCTGACATGTCACGGCCGTGATGGTCATCACGGCTTGGCCGTGACCAGTTCTGACTTTAGCCTTCTTTCTTTTCAGTTTTGCTCGATCACAGCCGTGATGGCTGTCACGGCTAGGCCGTGATGTGCTCTGTTTGACTCATTTTCTTCACTTTTCAATCTCCATCCTCATGCAAGCTCCATCATGGCTAATCTCGAGCATTTTAATCCTTAATTCCTGCATCCATCATGGCTAATCTCGAGCATTTTAATCCTTAATTCCTGCAAAACAACACCACAAAACCGCCTTACCCGTTCCAAGATAAAAATTAACAAAAATCAAATTAAATATGCCTACGCTATATGAAAATTCATGCAAAATATCAATGAAATATGAGGTGAAATCACACTCATCAATTCTATGGTGAGGTACTTGATTAGATGTCTCACCCGTGAATCATGAGTTCCTGTCGTTAGATATATTAGTTAAATAATCAACGACAAAGATCATTCACACAAAAAAAGGTAGCATGGAACTTGATAATCATGTAAAAAAAAAGTGAAAAAGACAAATTTGTTCTTCTTCTTCTTCCTCCCCACACCCTTCCCACCAGAATCAGCAGCCACCCAGATCGACGGCCACCTCCCCTCCCACACCTACAAGCTTTCATATTCCTCTTTCAATTTCATCAAACCAGAAACAATCAGATCTGGAGAAAGGGTTCAAGAAGTTCGTAGGTTGCTTCTATCTGTGTCTCATGCGTTTCTGCAACAACACACACTCTTAATTTCTTCTGCACATCGTCTTCACCAGAGAATAAACAAACAAACACAGAATGGCGGCAACAACCACCCTCAACAACCCCACCACCACCACCACACCCCTCAACAACAACAACAACAACAACAACCTTATTCACCCATATATATCACCCTCTCTACCGAACCCAACACCAACAACATCAATACCCAACAATTCTTCTAGATCCTTCTTCGTATATCCCTCAGCGCCAAACCCAAATCCTTGCACTGGGTAAACGCACCCCCACCGATGCTTATGGGTGGGTTAATCGACTGGAGCAATATTTTCATATTAATGGAGCTTCTGAAAAAGAAAGATTGTGGGCAGTAATGGTGGCATGGAGACGACACGGCAGTTGGGTGGTGGATCTTGATTGATGGCAGTTGGATATGATGGAGGTTGAATCTGGTGGGACGAGATACTACCTGCTGCGCGCGACGTTGTGGATAAATGACTCTTATATGTTTTGATTAATGACCAAGCTTAATGATCAATAACAATGATTTGATTATTACTTTGATTCACTAACAATTTGCGAAGCTTGAGTTTTCAACGAGAATATTAGAGCAAGGAAAGTGGATGCAAAGGTTTATGGAACAAGGAAATTCAATGAAAAGATCATGAAGAATGACATGAAGAAGGAGAATCATGAACAAGGAATTTAAAGAAGATCATTAGGAATTTGTGTAAAGAAAGTACTTAGATTAACTCTTAGTTAAGCTCTCTAAAATAAGTGAAAATGATTTTCAAAAGTAAACATGTTTTCAAAATGAACTTAGAATGAAAAAGGTTAGTTGATGAATTAGTACAACTATGTGTACATCGATGTACTTTCAATTAATTAACTAACTTTTAATGAAAACCTGAGTGTACATCTATGTATAAGTGTTATACATTTATGTATACATCGATTGATTCTGGACTTGCTTGATCATAAAAAAATTTTGCAACTATACATCGATTAGTACATCTATGTATAATCCCAAACAGAACCAATGAGTTTTTGAGATAGCAACACAATCTATTGGATAATCGATGTATGGGGTTCTGGGCTTCAATACAAGTGTTTTTCAAGAAAAACATCGATATACTAATGTGTGTGTCACTCAGATCAAGAAATTCTAAGAACATAATCAATTGATCAATCGTTGTACACAAGTTATAAAGGAGAAATTTCGTTTAATACATCGATGTACTAATCGATTGACTGATAACAGAATCTTTCCAATCAGTTTGTTTTGATCTTAACTGACTTTTAAAGTGTGTCTAACGGATCTATTTTGAAATACAACTATATAAGGACATTAGCAAACACTTTTTCATAACTTTGCACTGAATATACGAGATCAATCACTGAAATTTGAGAGAGCTTAGCATAGAGAAAAACTAAGTATTTTTCTGTAGTTCTTCAACTTGTAAAATCTGATTTTCTAGAATATGATTTCAATCTTTTCAATTGTAAGATGTGATTAGAGAGAAGGTTCTCTCGCTGGTTGATTCAAGAGTAGAAGGGACTTTTGGTGCTGTGCAAGAGTAGAAGGAACTCTTGTGGGTTTGCAAGATTACTTTGGGAAAAGCTGTCATTTGGGTAGAAGGAACCTAAGAGTGAAACTTGTGTAAAGAATCTTGTAAATTGATTTTTGATATTGGACGAAACTCACATTGATGTTCGAACTAGATGTAGGTTATCAGAGAAGGTAGCTGAACCAAGATAAAACTTGGTTTGCATTTTTCTCTTTCCCCAAACTCCTTATTTGCTTTATTGTTAAATGTATGAATTAAGCAAATGTTAGGGATGGTTTCATGATTTGATTAGTTTCTGATCTTGTTTATATCTGAAATCAATAAGTCTTGATAATCTTTCTTTTATAAGTTCCAAGTCTTGTGAGAATTACATCTTGCAAAAACACATTTTGGTTTGTTGGTTGACAAAATCTTTTTCAAAGTTAAGAAAAACAATCAGTTTTTTCAAAGAGGGGAAAAGTTTCAAAAGTTAACATTCTCAATTCAACATCCCCCTTCTTGAGTAGTGAGAAGCCACAACCAACAGAGTAAGACTGTCTACCATCAACCACTCTGACGTCACCGTCGCTCCAACATCGTCGATCCTTTGCCGCAGCCACACCCTTCAGTTCTGCGGGTGGGGGACAATTCATGGAGGAAGGGGTGGGGGACAGAGGCGCGATGGTGGACAATGGCGTGGTGGTGGACGGTGATCACGTTTGGCTATTGGTTGTCGAAGAAGGGTGGGGATTGGGGTGGTGGTGGAAGATGGGTGAGGATGAAGGGTGAGGATAAAAGTGTAATTTGAAAAATAAAAGAATTAAAATTAAATCAATAAAAATTCTGGAAAAATTTGTATCATAAGTCACATTCATGCTTCACGGGTGAGGCACTTAATCAGGTACCTCACCTTAGAATCCACCGTTAAGTTAATGAGAAAAACATTTACTAAACAAAGCAAAATGATCCCCACAAGTTAGCGGATTGGTCTTGTAAGCAGACTCAAACTATTTATCATTTTGATGTTATTTTTTTTAATACTTTATTAAAATGGGGTTGTTTTGGTGATGTTAGATTTTTTTATATGTACCGGGCGGACTACCGTCCCCACTTTAAAAGAACTAGTTTGACACATGACGCGTTCTTATAAAGGGTTTCGAAATATTTTTTAAAAATAAAAAATAAAAGTTGTTTCCACATGGTGCCACCAAATGGGCCACATGGTGCGTCCTTGTGGGAAGCGCTAATCCACATGGCGGCACCATATGTGCAGGGGTGGACGGGGATGAAGGGTTGTTATGCCCCCTCCCCAAAGTTCTCATTGTTATATATATATATATATATATATATATATATATATATATATATATATATATATATATATAACAATTAACTCTTGTAAAAAAAACTCTTATACCAAAAAGAAAAGAATTGACTGAAATTTAATTACAATAGGTACAATTTCAAACATCTCAATTACACTTTTTTAGAACTCATAAGATAGATATGGTTGTTTCCATAAAAAAAATAAATTGATAAAAAAATACCACATATGATAATAGATAATTTTTATTCTATGAAATATCGTCGTGCTCAATTGAAGAAGAGAATGTTTTATGTATATACTAAAACTGATGAGTAATTTATATTTTCAAGTTGTTAATTATATATCAAATTTGTATTATATAATTTGTTTTTATATATTAATTAATTTTTGGCTAAATTAATCTTTTGGTCCCTTATCTTTATTTTAGGTTTCATTTTCGTCCCTCGTTTATTTTTTGTTCTGTTTTGGCCATTTATCTTACAAATGTTAGCCTATTATGGTCCCTTCCGTTAGTTTTACACTGACGGCGTTAGGTTTCCGCCGTTAGTTGCCGGAAACCGCCACCATCTGGGTGGATTCTCAATTGGTGGTTTGTACATAGTTGACTTCTCAATTGGAGGTGGCTTCTCAATGGGAGGTTTTATTACAATCGATAGAAGACATAGAAAAGAGAGAGAGAGAGAGAAGAGATAGAATTAGAAACTGAAATTGTAACTGAATTGTTATTTTTTTTCTCAACTGAATCATTACAGTGTATGTCTTATTTATACAAGATACAAGAGTGCACTGTATCTGCAGTGCACTGTTACATATTGTAACATACCCTAGTATACTCTAATATACCCCCCTGAAACTCAAGATGGGTTGACTAATGCATATATGTCAAACACCCTGAGTTTCCTGCGCAACTCTTCAAACCTAAGTTGTGACAGTGGCTTGGTAAGAAGATCTGCAGGCTGATCTTGCCCAGGGATGTGTGCGACTACCAAAGTCTTGTTGAGCACTTTCTCCCTGACAAAAAAAAGGTCCAATTCCATGTGCTTTGTGCGGGAATGAAGCACTGGGTTATGAGATAGAGCCACTGTGCTCAAATTGTCACAAAAGATCTCGGGTACAGTAGTGGGAAAGCTATGGCTCTTTGAGCAGAGATCGTATCAGATTAACTCGATCCGATGTTTGCTAGGCTTCTATATTCTGCCTCCGTGATAGACCTTGCCACAAGTTGCTGTTTCTTTGACCACCATGAGACAATATTCGGTCCAAGAAAGATGCAAGATCCTGAAACAAACCTGCGATCATCTGGGTCAGCTGCCCAATTGGCATCACAAAATGCTCTCAGTGGTAGAGGTTTGTGAGGATTTGCAGGCTGCAGTAGTAAGCCATGAGTAATTCTGCCCTGTAGATATCTGAGTATCCGTTTTACAGCCTTCCAATGTTCCTCTAGTGGCTGAGATAGGAATTGACATGCTTTATTTACACTGAAACTTATCCCATGCCTTATAATAGTTGTATATTGCAAGGCCCCAACAACTGATCTATATAGGGAAGGGTCTTGCATATAATTAGACCCATATTTGGTCAGCTTGCAGCTGCTAGCCATTGGTGTGGGCAGAGGCTTATCTTCTCCCATTTTGAATTTTTGAAAAAGATCTTTGATATACTTAGTTTGGGAGAGAAGTATAGAGCCATTGAGAACCTTCTTGACCTCTATTCCCAAAAAGTAATCCAAATTTCCCAATTGTTTCAAAGAGAAGACTGTGTTTAGCTTGGTGATCAGCTGCTGTATCAGCTGTGGAGAGGTCCCTGTAATTATAATATCATCCACATATATCAGCACATATAGCTTGTGAGATGCTGTTGATTGGATAAAGAGTGAGGGATCACATTTACTCTTTTTGAACCCAAAAGTGACAAGAGTGTTTGAGAGCCTGTCAAACCAAGCTCTAGGGGCTTGCTTGAGCCCATAAATTGCCTTTTGAAGCTTGCAAACTAGACTCTTGTTAGGATTTTCAAACCCAGTTGGCTGCTGCATGTACACTTCTTCCTCCAAGTAGCCATTAAGGAAGGCATTATTAACATCAAGTTGTTGGACAGCCTATTGATGAGTGAGTGCAATAGTGAGAATGAGCCTAACTGTGACAGGCTTGACAACGGGTGAAAATGTCTCAGTGTAATCACAGCCATGTTGTTGATGGTATCCCTTGGCAACCAACCTTACCTTGTACTTGTTGATTGAGCCGTCGGGATT
Source organism: Sophora flavescens (assembly GCA_030762895.1). NCBI lineage: Eukaryota > Viridiplantae > Streptophyta > Magnoliopsida > Fabales > Fabaceae > Sophora > Sophora flavescens. The sequence continues at coordinate 129,428,413 of CM061065.1, forward strand.
TTCTTTCACCCTAAAGACCCATTTGCACCCTATAGCTTGCCTATTTGGAGGCAACTCAACTAGTGTCCAGGTTTGGTTCTTAATTAGTGCAGAATATTCAGCATCCATTGCTGCCTTCCAACAAGGAATGGACAAGGCTTCCTTAACAGTAGTTGGTTCAGTATGGGTAAGAAGAACTCTAGGGACAGTTCTGGACATGCAAATTCCAGACTTGGATCTAGTTTGCATAGGGTGTATATTTGTGATTATAGTAGAAGAAGGAGGGACAGTATCGACAGGATCATTATTCTGAGATGATTAAGCAAGAGTAAGACTAATAGACTCAGTGGAATGAGGAGAGTGTGTGCTGGAATTTTGAGGAGAAGGTGGAGTATTGGGAGAATGGATTGGAGGTGACACAGGCTGAGCATTAGGAATATGATTAGGCACTTGAGGTAGAACAATGAGAGGTGCACTAGGAGAGGGTGAAGTGATTGGAAAATTAATGTTAGATGAGGAAGAATCATGACCATGATTGTAAGGGAACTTATATTCATTGAAAAGCACATCCTTAGATATATAGATCCTTCCATCAGAGGACAAGCACTTATACCCTTTATGAGAAGTTGAATAGCCTAGGATAGTGCACTCAGTTGACCTAAATTGCAATTTATTTGCATTATAGGGCCTCAAGCAAGGAAAGCAAGCACAACCAAACACTTTAAGAAATTTGTAATCTGGTGCCTTGTTATAGAGAGCAGTAAAGGCTACTTTGTTATGTAAAGTGGTGGTGGGAAGCCTATTAATCAGGTAAACAGCAATAATAAAGGCATGATCCCAGAATTTGATAGGCAACGAGGCTTGAGCAAGCAAGGATAGGCCTGTGTCAACTATTTGCCTATGCTTCCTCTCAACACTACCATTTTGATGGTGAGTGTGAGGACATATTACCCTATGAACAACACCTAACTCAGCCAAGAACTTACTGAAAGGGCGAAACTCACCACCCCAATCAGTTTGAACAACCTTAATATTGGCTTGGAATTGCACAGAAACCATTTGCTGAAATTGTTTGAACAAGGTTAAAGCTTCTGACTTGTTTTAAGTAGGTATAACCAAGTGAACCTAGTACATGCATCAACTATAGCCATGTAATAAGAGAAACCATAGAAGGATAATGTAGGGGCTGGACCCCACAAGTCAATAAAAACAAGTTCAAATGGTTTACTATAAATAGTGGTAGACAAATGAGAGGGTAATCTATGAGATTTTCCAACACAACAAGCTAAACAGAAATCAAGAGGAGATTTATTTATATTCAAAACATTACATTGTTTGAGTATATCAAGAACAATAGCTTTACTAGGATGTCCTAGGTGGCAGTGCCACAAACGATAAGTGGAAGGCACAATTTGTTACATTGTTTATTACAACAGAATTTACAGAGGAATGAGTGGGAATTACATCAGAAGTATACTGAACACTAGGAATTACACAATCAGAATTACATGGAAGTAAACTAGAGTGTTGACTACTTGAGACAAGTGCCAACTTGGAAGGAGACTCAGATACAGGAAAACTGTTGAAAACATAGAGGCCATCAGATCCTACTGTCCCTTCCAAGAGAACCTAATGATCAACCTGAGATTTCACATAACAAGAGTTAGGATGAAACTCAAAATAAACAGAATTATCCCTAGAAAATTTTCTTACACTGACCAAGTTTTTAGTGATAGCAGGAACATGTAGTAAGTTCTTTAAGGAAAGAGTAACATTAGGATTAAAGGGAGAGGGAAAGGATGTTGAACCAATGGAGAGGATAGGCAAACCTTGGCCGTTACCCATGAAAATTTGGTTATCACCACACACATCAGTCCTCTGTCCCAAATTGTTTAAATCTGCAGTAAGATGATGGGTAGCACCAGAATCCGGGTACCAAGTTCTTGCATCAAAGTCTGAGGATGCAGCTACCATAGCCATGGCTCCTTGGTGTGAAGGTGGACCTGTGGTGGAATTTTGTGACCCTGGAGAAGGTGGAACAGGACCGCCAGGAGCCCAAGGCAGAGGAGGTGTCTGAGAGTAGTTAGGCTGAAAGTTCATAGGAGAAGCATAAGGAACTCTTGGTGTATTGTAACCATATGAAGGAACACCAAAATTACCACCACCATATCCATTATTGAAGCCATTATTGTAACCAAAATTGCCCTGATAATAGCCACCTTAGTTGTTGTTGTTATTTCCATTGTAATTACCACTATAGCCATTAACACCAAAGTTGTTTGGATTTGGCTGAAACGAAGGATCAAACCTATGATAGCAATTGAACACATCATGCCCATGCTTGAAGCAAAGATGACAGAAAAGACCATTTCAGCCACCACGACCACGGCCACGGCCACGTCCGTATCATCCACCACGTCCTCCACGAAAACCAAAATTGGAACCAAAATTAGGGTTATTCGATGAAGGATCTTGATAGGTAACTAGATTACCAGCGTTCGAAGCAGAAAGATTCACTTGAGATTCTGGTGGCGGTGGTGGCGCTGAAGTTGAAGTCTGTCCTTGCGCAACATTTACAGAAAGAGAATCGGTCATTGTCTTTTGCCTTGCACGCTCAAGACGACACTCTTGAGTAGTGAGAAGAGACTCGATCTCACTCAGCGAATAGGAATCGAGGCGACTCTCGATGGCGGTGACGATCGATTGATACTCATCCGGTAACCCTTCCAGAATCACATCCAAATGTTCTTGATGTGTGATCAGAGAACCTATCGAGATGAGAGAGTCGACAGTCGTCTTGATACGAAGAAGATATTCCGAAATCGTTCTTCCTCCCTTCACCGTGTGCCGGAGTTCAGATCGGAGCTGATGACTTCGAGCCGTGGTTTGCGAATTGAAATGCGTATGCACTTCATCCCAAATCTGGAAAGAATGAATGCAACCAACCACTCGAGGGAGAACCGAGTCCGATAGAGTCGTAAGCAACCAAGAAAAGAGGTGTTGATCTTGTTGCTCCCAAGCGAGATACTCTGGGCTCACAGTGTCGAGCGTGCGATCTGCATCGGTGCGATAACGACTAGGAACTTGAGGACAAAAGACGAAGCTAGCGTTCGAGGCGATTGGACTTGATAACTGCTTCAACATGTTGTTTCCAAACAAGAAAACTCTTATCATTCAGCTTCGATGTGACGATGATAGAGAGATTGGGCGGTGGGACCGTCGGAGCCGGTGGCGGCGGAGGAGGAGGAGCTTCGGCCATGATCAAACCTTAAGCTCCGGATACCATATTACAATCGATAGAAGACATAGAAGAGAGAGAGGGAGAGGGAGAGAGAGAGAGAAGAGATAGAATTAGAAACTAAAATTGTAACTTAATTGTTATTTTTTTCTCAACTGAATCATTATAGTGTATGTCTTATTTATACAAGATACAAGAGTGCACTGTATCTGCAGTGCACTGTTACATATTGTAACATACCCTAGTATACTCTAATAGGTTTGTACGCAGTTGGCTTCTCAATGGGTGGCTTATCATCTTATCGATCGTTAACAAACCCTTGAGGGGAGAAACCCAGAGCTGCAAGGAGCAACACTAGGAAGAAGGGTAAGGAAGCCATGATGATACTGATCGATTCTTAAGTTGTTTGAGAACACAGCTTTGTATATACTAGCCAGGCGGTGCATGCAGGTCTCAATCCGAGTCATTTATGGTTTGGGTATCAAAAGTTTAAGGTGGGTGTGTATTATTAAACAATCATACAGGTGATTTTATCCTCTGATATATAGTAGCAACTAGGATATTATCTGTGAATATGACAAGATCGGTGTCTCCATAAGAATCTTATCCTATATGCTAGCTATCGACTGTGAGTTTTCAATTTTCAATTTCGTCTTTAGAGGGTTGAGTTTAGTTAAGTGTGTTTTGGAGAGAGAGAATAGGAGGAGGAAGGAAGGACGAGAAGGAAGGAGAGAGAAAGATAAAATGATCTAAACCCAGATTTCGGCGAGTGATGACGGTTTCTGGCAACTGACGGAGGAAACCTAGTGCCTTCAGTGTAAAACTAACGGAAGGGAGCAAAATAGGCTAATGTTTGTAAGATAAAGGACCAAAACGGAACAAAAAATAAACGAGGGACCAAAATGAAACCTAAAATAAAGATAAGGGGCCAAAAGAGTAATTTAGCCTTAATTTTTTATTGTTATTTCATGTTATATAAATTATAGGTAAAATGGGTAGATTGGTCCTATACGTTTATTTTATTTTTCATATTGGTCTTATAAATTTTTTACTTTTTCAATTTGGTCCTACATGTCATGTTCCGTTTCCACGTTAACCCTTTCTGTCAATTTTGACCTTACAGAGTCAGATAAAATACCACGTGTCAGATTAAGGTGATAGTCATATCAGAACCTTGGGAGTACCTTAAGTTTTGGAATATAGATAATATACAATCGATGATAATATAATAAATTTTATGTTTGGATATATTTATTAGAAACAATATTAAAATAATTGATTTTATTCAAATTGAATAAAAAAATACTTTTATACAATAAATTACAAAAAGTAGATAATATTAGTTTACATTATTAATATTTATCTAGCTAGTGTTGCTAGTCCTGCAAAAGTGAAGTTGGAAAAATGTGATTGATTTCAAAATAAATTTAAATTGTTTTTAAATGAGCTTGAAACTTTTCATTTATCCAAAACAATTATTTTATAAAATTATTTTTTCATACTTTAATTATGTTTGCTAAACATGCTATATTAAATTTAATTTTTTTTTATAAAATATGATTTCCTTAACCAAAAAAGCTTTCCCAAACAAGCTCCAATGTTTCATTGTTTGAATTGTATAGAAAATGATTGAAGGCAATGAAACCCATTTCATCATATTCCATCACTTACTCTCGTTTTTTCTTTCCTCCTAATATGTCTTTACTATTTTATCCTTATCCTAATATGTCTTTACTCCCATTTCATCCCGTAAGAGTGAATGGAGTGATGAGATAAAATTATAAATTTACTCTTTTTATCTTTGTCCTAATATGTCTTTCATAACTCTTCTTTTTTGCTTGATCTCAACTTTCACTTTAGAACAACTTGTTGCTGCTCCTCACCAACTCTGGTTGAATTACATGCTCAATTTTTCTTTCTCGTCAATCATATTAGTTTTTAACTGAATGAATTTTTTATTACTCACCATCACCTTTGTATGTTCTTACATATCAACAATGGTATCGGAGCAATCTCCGGACTTGTTCAGCTCATATTATATGCTTGCTACTGCTCCTGCAAGGGAGATATTTATATGGCCAAACAAAAGTACACAAATTGAATTCAAAATGATACTTTAAATCAATCATATGAGATAACAAAAGCAAAACAAACTTGGGAATGGGAGACGTTGATAGGCTTGGTCTAGCATGAGCGAGCAACACATGCAGCTCACCGTGTGTCATCATTAATCACCATTGGATCAAACAGTCCCACAATATCTTATCATGTATTATCCCCATATTATATATATATATATATATATATTAAAAATTTCGTTATGTCTCTATCAAATCTGTGTCCACACCGTCTTTCACCTCCATATTTTTTCTTGTCATTTTGTTCCCTCTCTTGCTCAGAAATCTAGAGAAATCCAAAAAATCATGATAAGGTGCATATGCCGCTCAAATTTCACATGTCTTCTTTTTAGTATATCGTTAAATATTTTATGAAATTGTCAGATGACTTGAATCTGTCAAAAGAAAGGTAGGTAAATTACATGTAAATGAAGAAAACTAAAACCCATTTAAGAATGTCTTTTGCTATTCACATGTTGAGTCGAAATTTGATTGTAACTCAGTAGAGCCTTCTGCCTCTTGACATGTTGAATCAGAACTTGCAACTTTCCATCAAACAAGAAACATGGGGAAATGCCTCCCTTTGTCGCTTGGAAGAATGGGGGATGAGAATCTGTTGAGTTGAGCAAAATATTTATTTTTAATGGCAAAATAACCATTGAATGTACTCCAAATTGAACAAATGAACATACCCAAAGAGAAATGTCAAATGAACGTATTCAACAATTTATTCTCTACTTTATGCTTACATATTTAGCAGAACCCATATCTATTTTCTTCGCCACCTCCGTCTTCGTCATCGACGCCCTCATTTTTCTTGTACATCTGGATTGCTTCCATCTCTCTGATCCACCATCATTTTTCTTGCAGAACAGATGTGTGAAAAAGGCTGTGTTTAAGGGTGGTAAGGTAGGGGAAGGTCCACATCCGTCCATCTCCGCCGCACGCCATCCAGCTCCTCCATGAAGACCTAACCCACACAACTCCATCTCTCTCCACGAACGTGTCGCACGAGACATTGAAGAAATATAAGGGTAGCACTCGGGCTGAAATATGAGGTTTTTGAGGAAGAATTAGCAGGATGTCGTAACACCCCTTGGTGTTACATGTTGAAACTAAAAGCCTGAAAATAATTATGCTGATTGTTTTCGGAAAAATATAATTTTCTCTATTTCTTAACTTCCTTGAAAATTAGTGATAAAATTTTCTTTTTATTTTACTCAAACGATGCAACCCAAACTGTTATAATTAACAAACAACCGAATACATATATATGCATCAATAAGGTTTTACATATGGCCCTTTATATTACAATCATTTATTTAAGCCATAGCATAAGGAAAACACACATAAACTAAACCTATACAGTAGCGGGACTACTTACCAAAAGTAAACCCAAATCAGAATCCTACAGCTGATCACACTTAAGAATACCCATTGGGAAGTCCTCCCGAGGACTCCCCGCCCGCAGAAATATCCAGGTTAGTCCTCCACATGCTTTCGTCACCAGCCTTGTCAAAGTACAGGGAACGCAACATGTATACATATTATAAATATTTCCCACCAATGGGATTCATACCCGATCATCCAATCGTAATTTTTCAAAAATGCATGACACTTCAATATCCATTCTTATGAGTCTTGACCATTATTCTCCGGATATTCCTAACTTCCCGTCTTCGAGCAATGATTAGGCTGCGATACCCTTAACACAATTGTCTCATGATATCGGCCTCTAAATTTAGGTCCGGCTCCAATTGTTCAGGGAATATCACGATGGAGCACCTAAAATAATATTGGAATAGTTCCCTATTGAGTACATTCGTGCCGGGTAACCGAATTCCACGACCCGAGGTTGCAAGGCCCCAAGTATTTGTTGGATTTTCGAAGCCCGAATGTCCCTAAGACCCAAAGACCCTATAATTTATCTTAATTTGGTCCGTAAGTAACCAATTTACCCAATTCACCCTTTGTGAAATTGTAGCTCGATACCCAAGGCATGTCTGCCCAAATATGCATATAAAATCCTTTGTTATCGTAATTGTTCTTTGTCGTTTGTTTTTCCTCTGTCGAGGCTTAAAGCTCCCGACAACCCTTCCTTAGGTATTCCAATTCCTTTCCCTTCCAAGTGCAATTTCCTTTTAGGAACACTAGCCTAACATCTCGGTAATCTAGGTCCTTATCCTTTCCTTGATTTTTCCCAAAAGAATTTTCGTTTAGTGAAATACAAATACCAAAAACAAAAACTCCGAAAACTTATCGAAGTTTGTCGGAAATTTCCGCTGTCCTTAAATCCTTTTCCGATGAAATTCGTTTTAAAACATAACAAAAATCATTTTTCGCTTAAATCCTTTATTTTTATTTCTGAAAATCTGTTAATTCATTTTAAAATCATTTTTAACCCATATATTCATTTTTCTCTTGTAAAAAGATCTTTTTCCTCACACTGTCGTTAGGTAAGAAAAAACCCTTTTTTCTTGAAAAATTATTTATTATCAATCTTAAAACACTTTTTAAAATACATTTTCTCAAAATTAAGATTTTATTTCCATTTTTCCCGACGTTTTTGAAACAAGTGCGAAAGTGAAATTTTTTTCACGGTTACATACGCGCGGTTGCTCATTAACTTAAAAATTGAATCCACCAATTTTCAAAAACATAATATTTCCCTTAAATTTTCTTAACGTTTTATCCTTAATTTTCAATAAGCACTGACCGGTGTCAGGCTTCCAGCCAATCATAAAAATCAACATAAAATTTCATACAACACAATTTATCACATGCTTTCACAACCGACAATAAATTCACACATCACAATTTGTAGCATGCATTCACATATAAATCATGCATCGCAGAATATTACGAAATAATTTTAAAACAAACACCACATACTACAACCATTGATTACAGACACACCAAATAATTTATACACATAGTTATCGAAGCTCCTCAGGCAAAACTCCCCTTACCTCTTGAAGATTTTTCTCTTGTCGAATTGAAATTCCGTCAAACGTCTGGTTTCCGCAAAACACGTACACGACTCACACAACAAATTACCCTTCACCCAAACACAACAAATAATCATCAATCAAACACTAAATACACCTATGCTCCGATATGCTAGGTTCGGTCATGTGGGAATTAATTACCTAAAAATTTCTAAAAATCTTAAGCTCTTGGATTAGTGATCCTTGATCACTTAAAACCCTAAAACAAAGATTAGATTACAAAGATTGAAATAAAATACTTCAATCTTCCAAAAACCCTAATTCGACCATGACACTAAATTTGAGTTAGAGATTTCAAAATTTCACATACTCTTAGATTTATAACCTTAGAGTAGTGTAGAGTTAAGACAAGTTATCATAAGTTGAAAAATGAAAAAAAATCTTTCAACTCCTCATGAAAATAATTTCGGACATGAGTAAATTAATGGCTTAGTGATTTGATTTTGCTTCAATAATCATGGACCCAACATATATATGAATTATAAGATTGAATCAAGCAAGACTAGTTAACAAAATGAACAAAGTCTTCCCCCACTAGAAACTAGGGTTCGGCCTTGACAAAATAAAAGGGCACGAATTTTTTGTTTGATGTATCCTCTAGGATCTTAAATATAGAGAGGATAATAAGATCACAGAAATTGGTTTCACTTTAAAAGGATTTTTCTATGATTTTCTATGAATTTTCAAAGTTCTAGATCTAGAAATGGAAAAATATGATTCATAGCATAAACATGAGAAACACATAAAGATGAAAGCTTAGATGATCAACGAGATGAGCTTTTACCTCTTGAAGATTGAAGAAATGAAGAAAATGATCGACCTTCACTAAGTTGAAAACTGGACAGCTTGAGGGTGTGATGGTATTGTGTGTATCTCATAATATACTCATCCAAAAATCACAAACTTTAGATTATTAGAAATATAAGAATAAAAGGAACAACTTTGGTGTTGAAGGTTTCATTTGTTTCGGATCATAACAGGGGTGAAAATGGCCTTCTTTCTGCTGTTTCGTCGGTTCCTGAGAATTCTAGGCAGTTTCGGTATTTTGAGTATATCTCCCAATCCACTTATACGTTTTTCATTATATATATCTTGTTGGAAAGAAGAGAGAAAGTGGAACAACGTTTATGTTGAGAGTTTTCCGAGTTTCATAAAGGAATAGGGTCATATTTTCGATGGAGATTCGGTGTTCTTATGAGTTTTGTAACTTAGAGAAATGGAGAAAACTTGGTGAGAAAGATGAAGAGAAGTGGGGAGGGGAAGCTGCGGTTTTGAGCCTTTATATAGGCTTATATTTAGGCTTCGTTTGGTTCCTTAGAGTCCAAATAATGGGTTTTGTGAATATTTAATTAATATATGATTAATCATAGTTAATAGTTAACTTAACTAAGGTTATTTTGGCTAATCACGGTTAATAATATGTGGCTTACATTTGATGGAGGTGTGGCTGATTTTGGACCACACATAGTGACTCGCCAATAATTCACCGATCCTATCCGTTAGCGGTTCCCGGAAATTTCGTACGCAGTTCCGTCATTTACCCGATTTCGGTTTTTGAGAGGAAAATAATGAAACGAAAGCAAACCGAAATAGGTATGGTTAATTATATATGGCTGCACGAAATTGAGTAGATGTGGGAGGTTTACAACCATGTAAAATGAGTAGTTAAAAGTACGTAGATGTGTCTTGTTAATACCTGCGAAAGCTTTGGGGTATTTTGGTCTTTTTACTTAAAAGTCATGATTACTAGCATTTAATGATCATAAATGCTTGATGACTCATACTCCATGAGTCATCGTGTACGACTCATTGTTCCGATCTCTTGACGGGTCTCTACAGTTCCGTTTCCGACTCCATCGATTACTCGATATAGGGTTTTACGCCCGAATCAAGTATAAAACCTAATTATTTTGAAAATTTTCAAAATAACATATATCGTTGGAAATGAGATATAAAATATATTCATTTAGTTCTCGGGTCAAAATTAGGTTTTCCGATCAGTAAAATCTTACTGTCAGCGAAAACGCAGACCGGGTTCCGTCTGAATTTTCAACCGAGAATTTCACGTATACTTATAAAAATAAGTATGATATGAATATGACTTTGGTTTTTCATAAAATCATTTTCAAAGTTTTAGATAAAAATATAAACGTTTATTTATATTTATACAAATCTTAGAAAGCGAAAAAATCGGGACGTTACAGATGTGGAATGGGTAGAAGGAGGGTAGCGCTCACCGGTTGGCGTGTGGCAGATGAAGACCAACACCGTTGAACAAACACACTAGTGAAAAATATACATTAGACGGTAAAGGTTTACGTCAATTAACCAAAAGATAGACGTTAAAAAGGGGGCGGTGGCAGTTTTGTAAATATCAGACTTCATTAATTCAATTTTAACGTCAGTTGTTTTAATGACTGACGTTAAAAGTGAAGTGACTCACTTTTAACGTCAGTTCAATAAAAAACTGACGTTAAAAGTGAACCTTTTAACGTCAGTTCGATAAAGAACTGACGTTAAAAGTAAGTCACTTCACTTTTAACGTCAGTCCTTACATTAACAGACGTTAAAGGTTATTTTAATAATTTTTTTATCTAGTATATGATCCCTTCCGCATTGCCTTCCTCAAAGTTTCAGTTTCACATGAATTGCTTTGATGTTTTGTGTTTCTGTTTTGAAAACTAAAATATATGTGCGAAGTATAAGTTGAATCAATAACCCAAACCGGATCTCATTCATGAAGTGTAATACTGATCGATCTGAGAAGATTGAAAGGGTTTAAAATCCTATAAAAAGTTACATTGAAAGGGTTTAAAATCCTATAAAAAGTTACATTGAAAGGGTTTAAAATCCTAAACATTAAAGCTACATCCCATCAGAGAGTTTTATGAAATATGCCAAAGGGAAAACTATACTCCGAAGACCTCAGAAAACTGGGGGGCATGAGAGAGCTCAAGAGAGGCAAAAACAGGTGCACTAGATCTGTTTCAAGCAAAGGCAGTGGTTCCAGAGACTTCTATGACGGTCACTTGCTGCCAAAGCTGAGGTTTTGGATCTGTGACGCCCGAGCACCTGATTTGCCCTCCAGCAGCTGATTCTCCGGAAGGATGATAAGGTGAGCAACTCACATAATGTAGTTTACTCAAACTTATCACCCATGTAATGTAATTTACTCAAACTCAGAAGTTGTTTGACCATTAAGACAAAGACCTTTGAGTCTAGGAATAGGAAGAAAGAGTGATGAAGTTAATCTCCACGGCAGAGCCATATTGTGAAGCAGAAAATTAAAAGGATGGAAGGAAGCTATTTATAGGAGCAGTGGACGAAGTTACTAAGCTATTCTGATTTTCTTGAAAACTTACATATAAACTTAATGCTCATTAAGAGGATTGAGTTACAAGGTGCATGGGTAGCACAGTAGTCAAAGGAATGAATGTTTTTGCACATATCTATACACCTTTAACGTCACTTGTTTAAAAAAACTGACGTTAAAAGTGTTTTTAAAATAAAAAATATTTATTGTTAACGTCAGTTTTTTATACAACTGACGTTAAAAGTTTGATTTTTACTTGATTAAATAAATAGTGAGCGTAAATAATCCTATATATTATAAACGTGCGAGAATGAATATTGGAAATAATGTAATTAATATCACGGGAACTTGGCGGTCATAAATTAAGTTGACGTTAAAAATGAGGTGGTGGCGGTTTGTAAATATTAAATCACTATTTGCGTCGATTCTATAAATAATCGACGTAAATAATTATGAAACTCATTTCATTGGTTGTCATGTCCCTGTTGTCCCTCTTAACGCAGATCACTCCATATAGTACTGCAGTTTATTTCTAAACCTTTTTTTTTATACAAGTTTATTTTTAATTTTTATTAATTAGCTTGAATTAGTAAACAAATTCTTGTGCAAATTAAAATAAATAAACACTTAACATAAAACAAGTTATATGTATAATCAAATCGTATGTCATTGAAGCGATTCATAAGTTAAAATTACATGATTAAAAGATAAAAAATTTCTGCAACATAACCCTAAAATATAAAAAAGTTTCTGCATCAACATCATTTTCTTCTCAGCCCTGTCATCAGAAACTCCAATGGATGCATCACCTCCCTCACTTGAATTCCATGATGCAAAGTAAATCCTCAGTCACTAGCAGCGAAAGCAAAGTGAAATGGATCTTTGCATCTTTCTTCTTCAGTGGAATTCCTTGATGCATCATCTTGAATCCACAATCACTTGCTTCCAAAGCAAAGTGAAAGGGATGACGGGGATGAAATAAAGTGAGAGAATCACGTTACGTGATTCACCCAACCTTAATATCCATGTAATGTGATTTACTCAAACTCAGAAGTTGTTTGACCACTAAGACAAAGACCTTTGAGTCTAGGAATAGGAAGAAAGAGTGATGAAGTTAGTCTCCACGGCAGAGCCATACCGTGAAGCAGAAAAATTAAAATGATGGAAGGGAGCTATTTATAGGAGCAGTGGATGAAGTTACTAAGCTATTCTGATTTTCTTGAAAAATTATCTATAAACTTAATGCTCATTAAGAGGATTAGGTACAAGGTGAATGGGTAAGTAGGACAGTAGTCAAAGGAATGAATGTTTTTGCAGAAACTAATAAACTTTTAACGTCCGTTGTGTAATACAACTGACGTAAGAAGTTGTGAGTGTTTTTAACGTCAGTTTCTTAATACAACTGACGTTAAATATATGACCTTTAACGTCAGTTTTTACTAACAACTGACGTAATAAGTGTGAGAGTTTTTAACGTCAGTTTCTTAAGACAACTGACGTTAAATATATGATCTTTAACGTCAGGTTTTACTAAAAACTGACGTAAAATGTTGTTTTATTTTAATTATAACGTTTACCCCCGCGCGCCTTCTCCACTTCTCTGTACGTCTCTTTTCTCTTTTCATCACGCTCAACCCTCACTCTCAACCCTCACTCTCACTCTCACTCTGCCCTAATCGCGAGCTCATCTCCACCGCAACCACCGCGAGGGCTTCTTCGCCACCACCGTGAGGTACACTTTTAACCCCTAACTCTGTCTTTCCCGCCCATTCTTTACAATAACTTGACATCTCTCTTTCCCCTTCCCGCGCACTAACTCTCCTTGTCCCTCTGCTCTCAGTAACCACATCGAACGTTGGGCACCACTCGAGCTTACCCCCCACCACCACGCGAGCGCCTATTTCTGGTGAGTCTTTAGGGCACATTTTTTTATTTTTGGTTTTGAGTGCATGCATGTTGCTCTGCTGGTTGAAACTGTAGTCTCAGTAGTTGAAACTTGAAACTGTGAGTTTGAATTGTTTGGAATGTCTCTATTTTTGGTTTTGAGTGTATGTTGAAACTGTAGTCTCAGTAGTTGTAACTTTAAACCGTGAGTTTGAGTTGTTTGGAATGTCTCTATTTTTGGTTTTGAGTGCATGTTGCTCTGTTTGGTTGATCCGTCACGGCCGTGATGCTCATCACGGCTAGGCCAGGATCAGTTCCGCCTATGAGGGTCTGGGTTCGGTTGGCACGTTACGGCCGTGATGGACATCACGGCCAGGCCGTGACTGTGCTTGGCAATCTTCAAAAACTATAGTTTTCAATCTCCCGTATTGTCCTTATATTGGATATATAGATGTTTTGTATATCTACAGGACCTATCTAGTTATTTTTATTTATACTTCTGTATTTATTTTGAGTTATAACCTATGTTAATACATATATATTGTTTCTGAACAGGCATACATATGGATCAGTCGGATAGCCCACATGCACGGGAGGACACTGTGGGGGTTTCGCAGGACCCGATCACGCCTACGCCTGATTCTAGTGTAAGTTTACATGTTATATACTATCTTTAGTCCTTCTTTTTAATGTAAGTTTATAATAGGAAACGGGGTAGATGAGCCACCTCGTTGAAGAAACTAGAGAAGGACAGGCAGAGCGGACAGAAGCTTGAGGTGTCCTTCGATGCTAATCTAAATGCTCAGGGACCCCTTGCTAAAGAATTTAACAAGTGGGTGTTTCTACAAGCGAAGCAGCACGTAAGCATCAACTACAACCACTGGAATGACGTTCCACAGAACGTTAAGGATCAAATTTGGGAGGCTATCACGGTATTTTACCTTTACATTCGTTTGATTTACATTATTAGATAATTATCCGAGTTATAATCCATCCAGTTGTTATATATGTATCTAATGTGTAGGTAGCTTGGACTGTGCCAAATGACGAGGATCATCGTCATAAATGTATGAAAATGGCATCAAAGCGTTGGAATGGGTTCAAGCATGATCTTACCAGGTACTATGTATCTGGGAAGAAGCGGCTTGATAAAATGTTCTCGGATTATCCCTGGATTGATCAGGATACTTGGGATATGTTTGCCAGGAGTCAACAGGATGGAGAATTTCAGGTTGGTTGATTAAGTTAATTTTGTATGCTTATTATAGATCATTTAACTGTATTTAATTATGTGTTTTTGTTTGAATAGGCTAAGGCAAATAAGGGTCGGTAGAATCAGGCGAAGAACGTCCACCGCCACACCATGTCTCAGGGTGGGTACCAGACTCGGATCTAGCAGATGATGGCGGATAGGGCGAGGCGGAGCGGGAAGAGCACTCTGCTAGGATTGAAAGAGGAGAGGTGCCCGAGGGCACACCATCAAGTCCTCCTCCGTCGGACATCGACCGCGAGGATGTCCGGTTAGCTACCGCATGACAAAGACGGGATCTTTTAAAGTTGATGCCATTCGCGAAGTGGCAGATAAGATTGTAAGTAAATAATTAACTTGATTTCAATTGATATTTGTATAGATATTTGCAACACTTTTCACTTGCACGTTTTGTCATATTTTTTCATTGTAGATGGATCTTAAAGCAAAATCCTCTCAGGGCGCATTCGTCCCTTCTGGACGGCAGGACGTCTTGATGACTGCTCTAGGCAAGAAAGACCATCCTGGTCGGGTTCTCGGTGTTCCTGGGAACGTGACCATCAAAGAATATTATGGCAAGTCTGCTTCACGAAAGCGGGTGGTCAATGAAGCATCAATTTTGGCTGACATTACTCAGCACCTCATGTCCAACCCAGATATTACAACACATCTGATGCAAGGCTTAATATCCAACCCAGAATTCAAGCAGGCGCTTGCCAGAGAGCTTTCATCCGTCGGTACATCCCAGGACACCGCAGGGCTTGCCAAACCCTTCACATGTGAGCACAAAAGAGAGTTTTAGTAGGGCACAGGTGGAGGACGATGAGTTGGCAGCTAGGGAGCGGGAGTTGGAAGTCCAGCGCCATGAGCATGAGTTGGAAATGAAAAGGTGTGAGCTTGAGTTGGACTCCAAACGACGTGAGCTCGAAATGTTAGCAAAGGTATTTATTCATTATTAATGTCCAAATTAGTCAAATAATTACTTGTGTTTTTTTTAATTATCAAAAACTTATCTATTTTATTTTTCCTAAACTGAAGGCCAAGTTGACGTCGGTGTCGTTGTCACCTATCACTCGTTTGTTCTCACTTGGTGAGGATTATGCGTTTGAGATTTTTGAATGTCCATTGGAGCACGATGGATGGGTGGCACGCCCAGATCAACGGAGGATATTTACCTTATGTGGTGATGATCTCGGGAACGCCTGCAGAAATAGCGTCTGGATGAACAACAATGTTTTCAGTCTCTGGTGCACGTAAGTTAATTTTAATTTTATAACTTATTTATTTTTGGTATTTTTCCATTTAATAATTTATTTTATTTTAAATATATATATTATGTAATTAACATCCACACCTTTTCATATCTTAGGTATCTCCATCGTCTTCAGCTTGATAAGGGCGTTGCATCAGTTTACGGTTTGTTAGATCCGTCAATCCTTCTGCCCGATTTCTTTGCAGGGGATGCATTGAGTAAATACTTAGGGAACTTGTTGGGAGACAATCTGAAAGAAATATATCTGGCTCCCTACTGTATGAAAAACCATTGGCAGTTGTTCGTACTTCACCCATCTAGGCATAGAGTCATATTCTTCTGCTCTCTCCACCAAGATCCGCCACCGAAGGTGGTGGATGCTGTAAATAAGTAAGTAACTAATCTTAAATTTAATTTAAGTTTTAATATAAGTTGTTTTTAGTTTATTACACACATGATATATGAATTTAATTGATCGACATGATTATTTGTTTATGGTAGCGCGCTGAAGGCGAGTAGCATAAGTTGTGCCAACGGGAGAAGTAGAACTTCTAAGGCTAAAGCAAATCCTGTATGGAACATCCTCAAGGTTTGGTAGTTTATTTATCAAATAATTAATATTATAATTACTAATTTATATGTATATTCAACTGACGTTGAAATTAATTTTGTTGGTACGTAGTCTCGATTTCAAATTGACGGGTGGTCGTGCGGCTATTATGTGATGCTTCATATGCTGAACATAGTCTCCGTATCTATTACGGATGGATGGAATAAGGTAATATTTAAACAACTTGTTAAATTATATATTATAGTTTTGAAGATGACTTGCATTGATGTTATTGTTATTATTTGAACGTGTCTAGGCATTTATCGACCAATCACCTATTCAAGAAGATGAGTTAAGAGACTTGAGGACGCGCTTCGCCGAATTCTTCTTCAAGTATGAGGCTGAAAAAGGAATTGACAAGATACCTCCGCAATACTTAGATAAATAGTTTTTTGTTAGACTTTAGAAACTAATTAATAACATGTATATATATCCTTAGATT
The DNA here is from genome assembly GCA_030762895.1 of Sophora flavescens. Classification (NCBI taxonomy): domain Eukaryota; kingdom Viridiplantae; phylum Streptophyta; class Magnoliopsida; order Fabales; family Fabaceae; genus Sophora; species Sophora flavescens. Next base: position 129,445,505 of record CM061065.1, read on the forward strand.
GATAGTTTTGTTTTTTAGACATTGGAACTAAAATTTATTTATATATATACATGGGTTTTGGTTTTAAGTCCCCCCCATTGTTCCATTTTTCCTTTGCAATTCTGTAATGTGTGTGATATTACGTATTCTTTGGGATATTTCTTGAATGTAGGGATAGCCGAGGGAGTGATATTTTAAAACTGAATTTAAAAAAAAAAACGTATTAACGTCAATTGTATCAAACAACCGGCGTTAATAGTATTTTATAAAATATAAAGTACACTATTAACGCCGGTTGTTTATTAAAAGCGACGTTAAAATTAAACCTTTAACGCCGTTCTTTATCACCACCGGCGTTAGTTTTAACAAAATTAACGTCAGTTGTCTTAAAGAACTGACGTTAATAGTTTTATGTTTAACGTCAGTTGTTTAAAAAACCGACGTTAATTTTTACAAAATTAATGTCGGTTTTGTTAAGGAACTGACGTTAATAGTTTTATATTTAACGTCAGTTCTCAACTGACGTTAAAATATTAACTATTAACGTCAGCTGTATTTTCGTCAGTCAGTATTCTGACGTAAAAAATCAATTTTAACTGACGTAAAAAACACTTATTACACTAGTGACAATGACGAGGGGAGGGGCAGAGAATGAATGATCGAGAGTGACAAAGAGGGGAGAGACAAATGAAAAAAAATTATAGTGTGGACAGGTGTATGATAGTATCATGTGACACTTCTTAATCAATGGTGATATGTTGTTACTAATGGTGAGCAACATGAGAAGGTAACTCACCATAGAGTTACCCGACGCTGATATACCCAAAACTAAAACAAATTCAATTCAAAATGATACTTTAAATCAATCATATGAGATAACAAAAGGTAAATAAACTTGGGAATGAACTCGTAGGGAAATTGACATGGTTGCATCTGAGTGAATGTGATGCCATTTAATTTTTTTTATTAGACTAACAACAGTTATTTCCTAGTTATCCCCGCGCTTCTATAATTATCAACATTTGCTTATGATAAGAAGACAGTTCTGATTATCTACAGTTGTATGATTAAAAATCACTTTATTAAATGCATAATAGATTAAATGTTAGATTTTTTTTAAATAAGGGTAATATAGGATTAAAAGTGTTATAACTTATTCCATTATGTATTCCACTATAAAGTATACGGACGATGGAATGAGATTTTCGTTCCATTTCCTTCTGCTTCATTCCATATGTTCAGTTCCACTCCATTTAATCCCCTTCCACCAATCTAAACATACCCTAATATACAATGTATATGTATCATATTTAGTGAATTAATTTAAAAAAAAACATTGTACATAAATATTTACGGTTTTTCTAACCTATGCAATGTTGCATAGGATAATTAATTATCTACTATCAATCCACTTTCAATTAATTTTGACAATCTAATTAATTATGATTTTATTGTTTTAATCAAATTATCTCTCTTATTTAATTGTTTGAATTCACCTCCCTGTATCAATATCTCTCCTATTTATTTGTTTAAGACCGACTATCATTATGAGAGAAAATTATGTTAGTAGTATAGCTAGAAAATTGAAAGTTTTGGATTTTGATTAAAATATTTTTTATTTATTTTATATCTACAGTTTTTATTTTATTTTATAAACCTACACTTTATAACCGTATCCTTTTCACAAGAGTCGCTTATTTAGGGTTAATATTGAAGAGTCTTTTCTCCTTTCGGCTGCTGATTTTCTTATTTGTAGAGTGGGTTCACTTCCTTTCAAGTACCTTGGCCTTCCGGTGGGGGCTAACCTGAGGCGTTTTTCCACTTGGCAACCTTTGTTGGATGTGCTGCAATGTAGGCTAAATTCTTGGAAGAATAGATACCTCTCGATGGGGGGCAGGCTGGTGTTACTCAAATCGGTTCTCACAGGTATCCCAACCTATTTCTTGTCCTCTATGAGATTGCCTGGGAAGGTTTGGAGACGGGTGGTCAGGTTACAAAGGGAGTTTCTTTGGGGAGGTTCCTCGGATTGTAAGAAGATCCCTTGGGTCAAATGGGCGGATGTTTGTAAACCAAAGAAGTGTGACGTGCTTGGGGTGTTGAACTTGGATTTATTCAACATTAGCCTTCTCGGAAAGTGGCGATGGCGGTTGCTTTTGGAGAAGGATTCCCTTTGGTGTAGAGTACTAAAAGTAAAACATGGGGATATAGTATGCTCCAACCCAAATCTCCAACTTTCTTCCAACTTCAGGATCGCCTCTGTTTGGTGGAAGGACTTATGCTCCCTGGGTCTCTTTGGGGGTGGAGGGTGACTGGGTCTTGGATGGAATTTCAAAAAATATAGGGGATGGTATCTCCATACTGTTCTGGAGGGATAAATGGTTGGGGGACTACATTATAGGAGCTCTTGCCCATGCTATTTGTACTGTCAACACAAAAAGACAACTTAATTTCACGATGTGGTCATTGGGCTGATGCAGTTTGGGTTTGGGAGTTGCAATGGAGAAGACCACTATTTGTTTGGGAGGAGGAAGTTAGTATGGAATTAATCAACACGCTTAGCTCAGTCTTCCTGTACCAGAGGGAGGATAGGTGGATTTGGAATTTGCAACCTTTAGAGGAGTTTGTTGTTAAATCCACCTATGAGCACCTATCCAAGAGTGCTCAGCTGCTCATTTCCCTTGCGACAGAGGATAGAATCATATTTTCCTCTCTCTGGTTGGGTGCTGCTCCAATAATGAAGGTAAATGTCCTTTCATGGCAAATGAGCTTGGAAAGGTTGCCAACTAGAGATAATTTATTAACCAGGAATGTGCTCTGTGCAAATGACTCCATGTCCTGTGTGTTTTTCAATTTAACAGTTGAATCTACTTGTCATATTTTCTTTCACTACCCATGTATTTATGCTTTATGGTCTGGGATTTTCTGCTGGTTGGGTGTTGCTCGCCCTCTGTCGGCATCTATCTTGCAACTTCTTATCATGTTTGGGGCTGGTCTGTGCAACAAGGTGGATAGGTGGTTTTGTGATGGTGTGGCAAGCAATAATCTGGTGCATATGGCAGACACGCAAAGCCATAATTTTTTACAATGGGTCCTTTGATTTTATTAACCTCCTTGACATAATTAAAGTCTGCACTTGGCAATGGTTTTTGGCTTCTAATAAGTCCCACGGCTGGTCTTTTTCGGATTGGTGTGTGGAACCACTATGTTGTTTGTCTTCTTAGTTGGATACTAGTTTGTTACTAGCTTGTCTCCTTTTGCTATTGTTGCTGTTGTATTAGAGTTCTTAGATACTGCTATTGCTGTTATTTATTGGTAGTGAATTTCTGCTGTAAATGGCTCTTTAAGCATCTATATTAATATATCAGTTTTGCCTTTCTTCAAAAAAATATCAGGGACCAAGCCACACTTCAAGTTAAGGTCCTGGATGGTGAAGAGATAATTGATAGGGAGCCATGATTAATCAGATGGAATAAACCTCCTCAGGGCTTTGTTAAGCTTAATGTCGAGGATAGTGCTTTTGCGAATCCGGGTAGAGCTGGCTTCGGTGGGCTGTTACTTTCCGAAGATGGCAATTGGATCCTTGGTTTCACAGGATTTATTGGATATGCTTCAAATCTCCTGGCGGAGTTGAAGGGCATTTCAAAAAGGTCTTCAACTTGTTTGGGAAAAAGGTTACAGGCAGGTGATTTGTGAGACATGTTCCATGGATACAGTGAATTTGATTCAGTGTAGCCAAAATTCCTTTCACAGCTATGCATGTATTATCCAAGACATCAAAGGTATGCTTAAAAATGTGAACACCCATTTTTGTCTGTCTTCATTTTATTCTAATTTTCATGTTATTATGTTTCAGGGAGACTAACAATAATAGTGAACAGAGAAAGAAGAAAAAGAAAATAATGAAGAAAGGAGGAGGCTCATAACTAATTTGCTATTGGATGGGGAGGTCCAGTCCAATTCATTGCATTTGCTGTTGGACGGGGAGGTCCCGTCCATTGCACTTGCTGTTGGACGACAAGGTCCAGTCCAGTCCATTGCATTTGCTGTTGGACGGGGAGGTCCCATCCATTACATTGCGCTTGCTGTTGGACGACGAGGTCCAGTCCAGTCCATTGCATTTGCTGTTGGACGACGATGTCCAGTCCAGTCCATTGCATTTGCTGTTGGACGGGGAGGTCCAGTCCATTACATTGCATTTTCTGTTGGACGGGGAGGTCCCGTCCATTGCATTTGCTGTTGGTCGGGAGGTCCCATCCATTGCATTTGCTGTTGGACGGCGAGGTCCAGTCCATTGTATTTGATGTTGGACGGCGAGGTCCAGTCCATTGCATTGCATTTGCTGTTGGACGGCGAGGTCCAGTCTATTACATTGCAGTTGCTGTTGGACGGGGAGGTCCCGTCCATTGCACTTGCTGTTGGATGACGAGGTCCAGTCCAGTCCATTACATTTGCTGTCGGACGGGGAGGTCCCGTCGATTACATTGCACTTGCTATTGGACGACGAGGTCCAGTCCAGTCCATTGCATTTGCAGTTGGACGGGGAGGTCCAATCCATTACATTGCATTTTCTGTTGGATGGGGAGGTCCCGTCCATTGCATTTGCTGTTGGACGGCGAGGTCCAGTCCATTGCATTTCCTGTTGGATGGCGAGGTCCAGTCTATTACATTGCATTTTCTGTTGGACGGGGAGGTCCCGTCTATTGCATTTGTTGTTGGACGGGAGGTCCAGTCCATTGCATTTCATTTGCTGTTGGACGAGAAGGTCTCATCCATTGCATTTGCTGTTGGACGACGAGGTCCAGTCCATTGTATTGCATTTGCTATCGGACGGGGAGGTCCTGTCCATTCCATTGCATATTTAATTTTCTATTGGACGAGGAGGTTCCGTCCATTGCATGTTTAAACTTTTGTTGGACGAAGAGGTCCGTCCAGTGCATGTCTAATTTTGCATATCTAAGTTTCTGTTGGACAAAGAGGTTACGTCCACTGCAATTTTATTTTTAGGCTGGAGGCTAAAGAATAAAGAAAGAAGAAGAAGAAGATAATGAAGAAGGGACGAATAAAAGGAGAAAAGGACAATCAGCATAAAGAAGAAAGGAGATGGAGTTACTTCTCCTAACCCTAAAAAACCCTATTTTACATACCAGACAAGACCTTTTTTCCTCCTCCCACTCTCCAACCGCCTCTGCGCCTCCTCTACCCGTATTTCTTCTTCTTCTTCTTCATCTCCTCCCTCATTTTAACCTAGCAGCCCCACTCCTAATCTTAAAAATCCCATCTTACATATCAGACAAAACCCCCACCCCCTTCTCTCCTCAAACACGCAACCTTCACATCAAATCACCTCCTTTCCGCTGCTCGTGCCGCCCCCATCTGGACACACGCTATTTCTGCTCAGAACCACCCAAACCCCGGATTTCGTGAAGACCAACCTTGAAGCCGCAGGGTAAGAAGAAGCATGAAGCCCCACTCCATCTATAAAAGGGGGAAAAAATCAGAGAAGAGGGGAGGAAGGACGGAGGGAGAGAGAATTTTTATATGATATTTTCTTTGTGAAGAAAAGAGATTAGGGATTAGAGTTTTTTTCTGTCATTAGAGTGGATCCAAATTTTCAGAAGAAGGAAGGGTTAAAAGAGTCAGTGAAATTGAAATGTAAGGGTTTTGATCTTGTAATCTTATCACTGGGAGAAAACAAAATCATTGTTATTCTGCTCTCATTTGATAATCCTTGTTCTCTTTGTTGATATTATTCATAAGTTTCTCTTGACATTTTTATTTTTCTGTGTCTCTGTTTACTGAGTAAGTTAGTAAAACGTTTCATTTCTACCTTTCATTTCTGTTCTATTTCCAAGAGGTAAAATTATTTATTTTACATAAAAATAGAAGATAATCACTTAATTAAAACAATCTTATTTCTTGGGTTGCCCTATGACAAGTGTCATGTTCAATCTCATTTAGGTTTAATAAAAAATTTCACAACTAAAGATGTTTTTTTTTAAAAAAATGAGTTTCGGGGTAAAACAAATATTTTCAAAGTTATTAATAATTTACACAACTAATTTTGGGTAACCATTTTTATGGATGTTCTAGGATGCCGTGGGGTTAAGTCTCCATGCCTTTCCTAGACGTAATCGACTCCCGAACCCAAAGCTTTTTCTTAAAGGGTTTTTCAACTTTCCAGAAATTAAATAAAGTTGGTGACGACTCCATATTTTTTTTTTCTCTAAAAGGAAAACCAAGTTTTTCCTTTCCATCGCGACAACCAAGCAGTGGGATGTTAGGATGAACCAGACTCTTAGGGAGGGCAATGGATTTGCGGATATTCTTGCTAAATTGGGAGCTCAAGCTGATAACACCTTCAAGGAATGGAGGAACCCTCCTCCAAGTGTGAGCACTAGGTCGTTGGCTGATTGTTCAGGAGTCCAGTTCCTGCGCTTCTAGCTTCTTTTTTCTTTTTTTTCCCCATGTAACCCAAAAAAAACCCTACACTTTTTGATCAGCTTTTTTTTTTTTTTTTTTTATAGATGACTAGCTATTATAATTAGACTAGTATTAGGATATATTTACAAATTTAAATGCTGTTGCGTTGCCTTTTCCCCTATTTTATTTTTTGACTAAAAAAAATCATTAATTCAAATTGGTAAAATATATTGAAAACAACACAAATTCAACATCGCTAAAAACAAAAAATGATGAATCTGCGAACAAGTTCACAACATCCAGGTTAATAGCAAACACCGCAAAATGCCTACAAATGTGACAAAATCAAAGTGACCGGAATACCCATGCCTCCGGATCTGTAACATTGACACCCAAATCTTGATTGAATCTGTAATAGATCGAAGCTGATCTGTCAATCTGAACCAAATGAACACCACAAAAAGACGGGAAACCAAATGATGCCGCAACAAGACGACGAAACAAATCACCGCTGCACGCAGACAACGAAAACACAAAAACACAAAAGTAAAACTAGACCTATGTGGCAAAATCACTTATTTAGATAAAAGGATAGAAAAACGATGTAGAGGGGTGATTTCAGGTCAAAAAATGACACAAAACCACTCCCTTCCGGTGGATGAGGAAGAAGAAAAAAAGGAGTAGAAGGAAGGTTGAGAGAGAGAGACGGCTCTAGATTTTTCCTATAGGTTGAGAGCTTGCTTATGATAACTTTTATTTCCTTTTCCCCTACTTAGAAAGTTATAAAATGATAAATAAATAAAAAAGGAAAATGAGACAGAGATGAAAATAAAATAAATTTGTTTCCCTTTATTAAAACCAAAAATATTCTGTAAAAAAAAACCAAAAATATGCGAAAAAAAAAACTTTTAATTTTCGTTGAGGGGATTCTTTGGATGAGAGAGGAATTATTATACTTAAAAAAATAAAAAAACAAATGGTCATTAATTTTTGCGGGAAATATTGGGTAATTAATTTTTGGTGGGGATAGATATTAATATAGGGAGATGAATCCAAACAATTAAATAGAAGAATGATATTTGATTTTTTTCAATAAAATTATAATTAATTAGATTGTCAAAATTAATTAAAAGTGAGGTGATAGTAGATAATTAATGAGGCTTATCCTATGCAACATTGCATAGGTTAGAAAAACCGAAATATTTATGAAAATCAATAAATTCTATTCATTGTTTTTAATACTTAAACAATATTCATTATATTGAGTATTGACTAATTAAATGAAGTTCAATACAAGTCGCTTGTATCTATGATGCATTGATGACTAGAAAAGTTAGAGAAAAGTTAAAGATGAAATCCACCTCGATTTAAATTTCATGAAGAAAAATAAATAATAGATTCAGATTTTACTAAACAGTCTTAGTTACTAAATAACATCTATGATTGTATTTTACTAGGAAAAGGGTATTAGTAGTGTACTTTCTATAACACTTTAATAAAAAACGCTACTTAAAAATAGGCGAAAGGTTTTTAATAACGCTTCCTTAAGGGAGCGCTATCCATTTCTTATTCTAAGATAGCGCTCCTTCAAGGAAACGCTATTGAATGTTGATTGATAGGAATAGATAGCGTTTTCTTGAGGAAACGCTATTATAAGTAAGAGAATAGATAGCGTTTTCTCAAGAAAACGCTATCTAAACAGATAGCACTTTCTCAAGGGAGTGCTATCTATTCCCCTCTTACTACATATTAAAACTTATGCTCCTGCGTTTTGTTTAACACCTCCTTCGACACTTCCTTCCCTAGCCCTAGCACACAACCTCACCTCACACTCGTCAGACTCTCGTCTCCACCTGTGGCCGCCGCCCGCCTCTCCCTCTCCCTCTCCGTCGTCTCCCTCTCGCAGCGTCTCCCTCTCCGTCGCCCGCCTCTCCCTCTTTTCGTCTTCGATGTTTCAGATGTGGCCAGAGATTCTTGACAAGGCAAGACATGGAGGTTTAAATATGATCCAGACTTATGTGTTTTGGAACGCTCATGAACCTGAGAAAGGAAAGGTAAAATGCTACCTACATCACGCAAACTCTGATTATTCCCCCACTTACAAGGGTAATTAATGTCTCGGCCTGTGTCTTGGTTTGTTTTATTATGCAGTCAACTTCGAAGGCAAGAATGATTTGGTAAAGTTTATCAAGCTTGCTCAAGAGAAAGGAATGTATGTAACCCTCAGGGTTGGGCCTTTCATTCAAGCTGAATGGAATCACTGGTATGCTGTAACTTAATTTATTTCTCAATCAATCACATTATGAAAATATGTTGTCCCATTTTTATGTATCATATATTTTTCTCACCAATATCCTAAATTTTAACTGATATGACAAGATAATATTGATTGAGGCAACCAGACATATAGTGTAATACAGAAAATGAGACAATAGTATTGTTTATCTTTTTCTCAGTCTTTTATAATAATCTGCTTCCTACAATGTTAATATATCAGAGGACTTCCATATTGGCTAAGAGAGGTCCCAGACATCATATTCCGCTCTAACAATAAACCCTTTAAGGTAATCACCCCCGTCTTGTTCTCCATGGATAATTTGTCAGCTTCTAGTTTCTGGAAATTGAGGCTATAATTTAAGATTATTGAAATGCTTTCTAATTTGATAGGCACATGAAACAATACGTATCAACCATTATAGGAAAGATGAAAGAGGCGAAGCTCTTTGCTCCTCAAGGAGGCCCTATCATCTTGGCACATGTTTTGATTTTCTACATGATCCTTCTCTCAAGTCTATTTAATTTTCTTGTCACTTATCAAAATTATAAACACCTCATATTTTATTTACTTACTGCAGATTGAGAATGAGTACAACCACATCCAACTTCCTTATGACAGTGATGGAGATAGTTATGTCCAATGGGCCGCAAAAATGGCAGTGTCATTGGATATTGGAGTTCCATGGATTATGTGCAAGCAGAAGGATGCTCCTGATCCAGTGGTAAGTTCATGAAATTATTTAGGCATGATTTTCCTTCAAGTAAGATATTGTGTGTGGAAAATGTTTCTTGTACATGTAAGGTTCTGCACCAATGCAAGGAGTTGTGGAATGTAAGGTGTAAGATCTTATAATAGAGTTGGTGCTAATTTGCAGGTAGGTCTAAAAGGTGAGAAGGATAGCATTTTCACTGAGAAGGGATCAAAGAAAGTAGAATGGAAGGAGGCTAAGGGTCGTGGACAGGCTCTTTCCTGGTACAAGGTAATGGTTATTGGATCAAACTATCATAATTTGTTTATTTCTAACACGATCCAAATTTTCATATAAACACCTAGAAATTCCATTTGGTAATTGACATGTATCAAGTCATTTTTTAGATATTGGTTCATTCTTTACATGGGTCTTGCAACTTTATACATGGTTAATATTAAATGGGATACATACAGTAGGCAATGCCTAACACAATTACTCCCCTTATGAAATCTTTATGATTCTGCATTCATTTTGCAGACAAAATTTGGAACCCCGGAGGGAAGGGATCCTGTTGCCATCAGGATGAATAGTGGGAAAAGGAATGATTTGGGTCAATGGTCAAAACATTGGTCGACACTAGATGAGCTACCTCTCTCCTCTTGGACAGCCTACTCAGTCGGAGTAAGTAAATCACGGAAATGGATTCCTTGCGGTTAAATTCCTCTAAATTCACTACATTCAGTAAATCAGAATCATTGGAAGAATATCAGACGACTCGCATGCGAGTTTATTTTTTAAATATGATTTAACAAGCTAAAATAGGAAGCAACCAACCAATCTTCATCCAATGATTCCCACCTAATCAACTCACTCATAAACAAAAGTTCACCCTGAAATCCAAAAGTAAAAGTTTGTTTCTATCTTTCTGTTTTGACCATTTTTAATTTGTTACTTGTATTCAGCTACCACATCCCAAGATCTTTCCTCAATGAAAAAGACAACTTGCTTGTTATATTGGAGGAGGAGGTAGCAAGTCCAGAAAACATTGTGATCCTAAGAGTCAATAGAGACACAATATGCAGTATCATTACAAAGAATCACCCACCCAATATAAGGTCATGGGCAAGTAAGAACATGAAACTCCAACCTCTTGTGGATAAACTGGTGCCAGGAGCTGTACTCAAGTGTCCAAACCACAAAAAGATTACGGCTGTGGAGTTTGCAAGCTTTGGTGACCCTGCAGGTTTCGTTGCAAGTAATAAAACGGTAAGACCGGTTATCGTCCTCAGGGATCGTGGACAATTACCACTTCGCAAATCGAACTACTATTTAGGCGATCAAATTTGGAGTGAAGGTAGCTCTATCATCTAACAAAGCAAACAAGAATAAATTGTTTTTGTTCTTTTTGGAATTTTATCAAACAGTTAAAAGGCAGACAGAAATGTGAATAACAATTAGATAGAATTGTTAGGGTTAGACTAAGCTAATCCTCCCTCGATTGTTATGAAATGATGACTAACACAGTTCCTACTTCAATTATGACAATCGAATCTTTTCTAATATACTCAAACCCTAATGTCTTAGGTGGAATGAGCCTAAAATCCCAAATTAAACCCTAATGTCTTAGGTGGATTAATCAGAGAAATTGCATTAAGAATAAAGATTCATAAGATTGCAAGCAGCCAACACCTATGTCTAGATTCTTGGACTACTTGGCATATGATTCATGAGCATGCTTTAACATCAACCTTTCAATTGTCTATCAAAGCAACTAATCATTCCTAAGATGATCAAGCCTAGGAAAGCATTAAGCATAGAATCATACACTCATAAAGAAGGAGGAAACTGTATTATAATCAAGTCATTTTACAACCAAGTTCAGATAAGCAATAATCTAACCCCAACAAGGGGGAGTTTAGCTACACATAATTGAAGATAAAACAAAAGAAAGAGTTACAGAGATGAACAAAGGAGAGAGCTCCATAGAATGTTGCACAGCAGCCACAGCAGCAGAGGATCTGTTTTTAGGTTTTTCTCTGGATGTCTTTCTGTTCTGCTCAGAGACCCTTTTATAACTCGCGGCCCGTCACGGCCGTGACAGCCATCACGGCCAGGCCGTGATGGTTTCTGACTTGGGCGCCTCTTCATTTACTGATTCATCACGGCCGTGATAGCCATCACGGCTAGGCCGTGATCGTTTCTGACTTTTCCAACTGATTCATCACGGCCGTGATAGCCATCACGGCTAGGCCGTGACAGCTTCTGACTTTTGGCTCAATTCTTTCTTCACATCGCTCCTCACGGTACGTGAGGGCCATCACCAACTAGGCCGTGATACTCTCGCTTGGCTTAATTTCTTATCTTTTAAAGCTCTAAGTCATCCAAGCTTCATACTTGCTAATTCTTGGGCATTTAATCATGAATATCTGCAAAACAACACACAATACCACCTTATCTGTTCCAAAGGAAAAACTAAACAAAATAAACACTAAAATGGCCTAACTATATGCAAATGCATGCAGAAATGTACATGGAGAATGAGGTGAAATCACACTCATCAAATCACCCCAAGCTTAAGACTTTGCTTGTCCTCAAGCAAACACCAAGGCCATAAGATCAAAATAAACAAAGCATGGATAGTGAATCAAGAACCCGAGTAAAATGATCCAAGTAACAGGCATTCAATTATTTCAAGAAGAGACAATCAATTCAAGTCCAATTAGGGGCTTAGGTTTCCTAGACTCACATTCTCACTGATTCGGGCACTCTATCTCACTTGAAGCTCACCCCAAGCTTGTTCATTTGCTTGGCTCTCATTCTTGCCTCACTCACTCAAGTGTTCAAGTATATATAACAATTCGCTCCATTTTCCTCAAGGAATGATTCCTGCCATATGCTTGACTATCAACCAAATCTTTACTTTATTAATGAAAACATCTAAGAATCAAGAGGTCTTATTCTTTGGTTGTAATGGGGCCATGGGATCAATTTTCAGGTGGGAATTTCAAGAACAGGAAATTTCAAAAGGCTATACAAACAATCAAGCATTGCAAAGCACGACCTTCTAAAATACCTTTCTTTGGGTTTTGATTTCATTTTTCCACCATTCTTTTCTTTCTTCTTTGTTATTTCTCACTTCTCTTGGTTTTGTCATCCCCTTCTCTATATATCTTTCTTTTTCTCTTTTTCTTTTCATTTTTCTTTTGCTTGGAGAAGGGGAGATTTTTTTTATTTTATTTTTTTTTCAACTCAAGAGAAATATATTTTTTTTTTCTTTTTCGTCCCAAACTTTCAACTACATTTTTCACCCTTTTTTCAATACTTTAGAAGGTCCCTCATAAGCTTAATTAACAAAACATTTCAGGGTACCAAGAAAAACATGCTATTCATTCAGGCTCAAAATGGGGCAACTAAGGGTAGCATTATTCATTCAAAGCTCAGAAGGCCAGAAAAAAAAAATACCTATTGCCTCAATCCTTTTCAAAAATGTTTTCAAAAATTTTCACGCTTTGAAATGGTTTCAAGTCAAGTTCTAGAGAAAAACAATCCAAGAGGAACAACACTCTACACAAAGAACGGGGGCAGATTTAGTGAGTACCCCCTAATGGCTCAAAAGCTCACATTTATCAGTTCAAAAACCAGTGAGGAACACAAGTCTAAAGAAACACATGCTAATCATCAACTATCCAAGACCATCTCAAGAATATTTATTTGAAGCCATATCACAAGAATAGAAAAATCAGGGTCCAAAAATTCACTAACACAGATAAATTGGCACTCAGTTCTCACAATCAGATGCTCAATCTAAGCAGGGGGCAATCAATTCATGTGATCATGCAAGACTAAACCTATATGAATGCAAAATGCAAGAATTCAAAAATTTACACAAAATTACCCCTACCCCAAGCTTAAAAACTTACATTGTCCTCAATGTAAATAATTAAGTTAGAGAGGGGAGAAAACTGGAATAACTCACCAAGGTGGTAGCGGGTGCTGGTTCACATGCTTTCTGGCTTTGCTTTCCCCTGCCCTTTTTCTCCTTCCTTCATTCAAAATCTGAAAGCACTTAACAAAACTATTAACAAACCTCTTGATCTTCTCAAATTATTCAAGAGGAATAAATCAAAAACAAAGGAGAAAAGGAAAAGAAAATTTGGGTTGCCTCCCAATAAGCGCTTCTTTAACGTCACTAGCTTGACGTGTAGATAACTTCTTTCAATTAACCGGGGTCTGCTGGACATAGAATTGCAAGAGCACTTTTCTTCCATGAAACTCCTGTAAAGAGCTGATTTTGCTTAGAAGGCCAACAATTGTGCTTCTGCTTTGCCTTTTTCGCTCTGGGCCTCTTGCCCTTTTTCTTACTCCTTCCCGGTGGAGGTTCTGTTTTCACAAGATGAGCAGAGCCAACTTCCTCACCAACTGATACATCATTTGTCGTGCATAGCTTTAGATTTGCTTTCATGTTGGGCTCTTCCTTCTTCTCTGGAGTAGAGGGGTGGTGTTGATGTGCAATGACTTCCTTATCTACTGTATCCACCATATCCATGCGGAAACACTCCTCTTCCTTGCTCGTGCGATGCATAGCTTCCAATACATTGAAAGTTACTTCTTCTTCTTGCACTCTGAATTTCAACTGGCCTTTTTCTACATCTATCAAAGCCCGACCAGTTGCCAGAAAAGGTCTCCCCAGTATGAGCGGAACTTCAGCATCCTCCTCCATGTCTAAAACCACAAAGTCTGCTGGGAAGATAAACTTATCCACCTTTACCAGAACATCTTCCAAGATACCATAAGGATGCTTGATTGATCTGTCAGCTAACTGCAATGCCATCCTGGTTGGTTTTACCTCTCCACCTCCAAGCTTGTTCAACATGGAAAGCGGCATCAAGTTGACACTAGCTCCCAAGTCACATAAGGCTTTTCTGATAGCAACATTCCCAATAGTGCAAGGGATTATAAAACTACCAGGATCTTTCAGTTTCGGAGGTAGCTTCCTTTGCGAGATCGCACCGCACTCTTGATTAAGGGCAGATTTCGCCTTCTTTGATCTTTCTTTTCTTCGTGAGCAGTTCCTTCATGAATTTTGCATATTTGGGCATCTGCTCAAGTGCTTCAAAGAAAAGGGATATTGATCTCGTAGCTTTTTGAATACATCCAGGAATTTAGAAAATTGTTGGTCTTTTGCTTCCTTCTTCAACCGTATGTGGTACGAGATTCTGAAATATGGGGGAAGCTCTTTGGGATTATCAACCTCTTCCAGAATTTGTCTTCTAGTCTTCTTTTTTGAAAATTCTTCATCAACCAATTTCTCCTTCTGCAGTTTTTCAGCTTCTACACCGGTAGGAATAGAGGTGGTATCTTGGGAAGTTCCGGGTTCTTCATTGTTTACCTCTTCAAACTGCACCTTATCAATTTCAGTTCCACTTGCCTTTTCTTCTCTTTCTTTTTCATGTGGGGTCAACACTCTCCCACTTCTTGTGGTAATTTCCTTGCACTCTTCCTTTGGATTTTTCTCTGTATCTCCCGGCAATTGCCCTTGAGGTCTTTCTGCCATTTGCCTTGCCAACTGTCCTATCTGGTGCTCAAGATTTTTGATGGAGGCATTTTGATTCTTCATAGTCTCTTGAGTGGCTTGCATGAACTGGCCCAGAATGTTCTCTAATTTGCTTGAACTCTCTTGAGGAGGCTGTGCTTGAGAACTCGAACTTTGCCCTTGTCTCCACCCAAAGTTAGGATGGTTGCGCCACCCCGGATTGTAGGTGTTGGAGTAAAGATCATTTCTAGGCCCTTGGTTGCCCATATAATTTACCTCTTCTTGTCCAGAACTTCCAACTACATTGATCTCACAATTTCCATTTGCATGGTTACCTCCACAGAAATCACACACTGAGGTACCTTGAACTTGGACAGCTTGTAGTTGACAATTCTGCAGTTGAACCGACCCTAGTTGCTTGGTAAGAATAGCCATTTGCGCCTTGAGAGCGCCAATTTCATCCAGCTCTAGAACACCTCTCTTGACCATTGATCGAGAACTAGGCATTTGATAATCATTATTAGCCATGTTCTCAATCAAGTCATTTGCTTCTTCCGGTGTCTTCTGACTCAATGTCCCACCTGCAGCTGCTTCTATCATACTTCTTGAATTCCGGTTGAGCCCATTAACAAATGTTGCAACCTGCTGCCATGTCTCTAATTCATGATTTGGACAAGATGTGAGCAAAGACTTGAATCTCTCCCAAGCTTCATAGAGTGACTCACCATCCCTCTGTGCAAAGGCATTGATCTCTGATCTCAGCTTGATCATTCTTGATGGAGGAAAGAATCGAGACAGAAACTTGCTCACCAAATCATTCCAAGTGATGATGCTTCCGTGAGGATGAGATTGAAGCCATGACTTAGCTCTATCCCTCAGAGAGAAAGGGAAAAGCCTTAACCGAATGGCCTCATCAGAAGCTCCATTTAGCTTGATGGTGTCACACAGCTCGATAAAAGTACCAATGTGAGCATGAGGGTCTTCACTCTCCAAACCTCCAAACTGATTTTGCTGCACAAGGTGGAGAAGTGATGCCTTGATTTCGAAATTATTGCAAGCTACTGCAGGTCTCACAATCGGAGTTCCACATCTATCGACTCTAGGGGAAGTGTAGTCCCCCATTGTCCTTCTTGGTGCATTGTCTTCTGCCATGGTGACAGCTGCTACTTCAATTTGTGGCTCTTGCACACTTGGTAACACAACTCGTGGCTCTTGTATACTAGAAGATGCTCTTTCTCTGTTCTGTCTTGCCTTGGCTTTCTTCCTATTCCTTCTACAGAGTCTCTCGATCTCAGGGTTGAATTGGAGTTCACCTGGATCGATTGTACCTCGCATACAAGGAACAAACAGAGTAGCGCCGAAAAAGAACAGAACAAAACAGAGAAATACAGCAGAGAACAGAAAACAAGAAAGGAAATAAAACAGTAAGAAAACAATAAAAAAAATGCCTAAATTAGGAGTCCCCTTTGGTACTCGTGATATTGGCACACCGATCCCCGGCGACGGCGCCAAAAACTTGACACGGGCTCGGCAAGTGTACCGGTTCGTTGCAAGTAATAAAACGGTAAGACCGGTTATCGTCCTCAGGGATCGTGGACAATTACCACTTCGCAAATCGAACTACTATTTAGGCGATCAAATTTGGAGTGAAGGTAGCTCTATCATCTAACAAAGCAAACAAGAATAAATTGTTTTTGTTCTTTTTGGAATTTTATCAAACAGTTAAAAGGCAGATAGAAATGTGAATAACAATTAGATAGAATTGTTAGGGTTAGACTAAGCTAATCCTCCCTCGATTGTTATGAAATGATGACTAACACAGTTCCTACTTCAATTATGACAATCGAATCTTTTCTAATATACTCAAACCCTAATGTCTTAGGTGGAATGAGCCTAAAATCCAAAATTAAACCCTAATGTCTTAGGTGGATTAATCAGAGAAATTGCATTAAGAATAAAAATTCATAAGATTGCAAGCAGCCAACACCTATGTCTAGATTCTTGGACTACTTGGCATATGATTCATGAGCATGCTTTAACATCAACCTTTCAATTGTCTATCAAAGCAACTAATCATTCCTAAGATGATCAAGCCTAGGAAAGCATTAAGCATAGAATCATACACTCATAAAGAAGGAGGAAACTATATTATAATCAAGTCATTTTACAACCAAGTTCAGATAAGCAATAATCTAACCCCAACAAGGGGGAGTTTAGCTACACATAATTGAAGATAAAACAAAAGAAAGAGTTACAGAGATGAACAAAGGAGAGAGCTCCATAGAATGTTGCACACAGCAGCCACAGCAGCAGAGGATCTGTTTTTAGGTTTTTCTCTGGATGTCTTTCCGTTCTCGCTCGTGAGACCCTTTTATAACTCGCGGCCCGTCACGGCCGTGACAGCCATCACGGCCAGGCCGTGATGGTTTCTGACTTGGGCGCCTCTTCATTTACTGATTCATCACGGCCGTGATAGCCATCACGGCTAGGCCGTGATAGCCATCACGGCTAGGCCGTGATCGTTTCTGACGTTTCCAACTAACAGGTCACGGCCGTGATAGCCATCACGGCTAGGCCGTGATCGTTTCTGACTTTTCCAATTGATTCATCACGGCCGTGATAGCCATCACGGCTAGGCCGTGATCGTTTCTGACTTTTGGAGATCTGGCACAGCTGACACGTCACGGCCGTGATAGCCATCACGGCTAGGCCGTGACAGCTTCTGACTTTTGGCTCAATTCTTTCTTCACCTCTATTGCTCCCTCACGGTCGTGAGGGCCATCACGCCAGGCCGTGATACCTCGCTTGGCTCAATTTCTTATCTTTTAAAGCTCTAAGTCATCCAAGCTTCATACTTGCTAATTCTTGGGCATTTAATCATGAATATCTGCAAAACAACACACAATACCACCTTATCCGTTCCAGAGGAAAAACTAAACAAAATAAACACTAAAATGGCCTAACTATATGCAAATGCATGCAGAAATGTACATGGAGAATGAGGTGAAATCACACTCATCAGCAAATGTAATGCACCTGCCTCAAAGCAGATTGTTGAGCAGGTATAGCTCTCATTTCTTTTGCAATAACATCAACTCTCTTCTTTCTCTTTTCTTCTATAACAAATACATGAAGCTGATAACATTATTTTTTTTATGTGATTTTGAGCAGCATTGCTTGGGAAAAGAAACTTGTTCAGTTCCAATGGACAGATCAATCTTCATAAAGAAAGGTGAGGCTATTTGAAACCTTTTAGAGACTTCTTGTGCATGGCTGCAATGAACTTCATAGTCTTTATTTTGTGAAAAACTAACTATAAATTCCTCAGGAATCCTTACCTGTGACTCTTGATTTTGTTTGTTCTAAATATTATTTTGGTCTTGTTTATTCTGATCCTTTATTTATTGAAGACTTTCATTGCTCCTGCTTTATTGTTATTCTCAATTTGATGCCTAAGTAACTGATGAAATACCAGATGGTACACTTATTTGAATTCTGATTTCAAGAAAGGAGGATGGTCACCAGAGGAAGACATGCTATTATGTGAGGTAAATGCTGCTTCCTGTGTTAGAAAGCTACAATTTCATACAGTTGCAATTGGAATTTAACAGGCTTAGTATATAATAGTAATTTATAGAATTTTGAAAGTTTAGACTTCAACTTTTCCTTTCTATCTTTTCCTTTTGTGTGGTAGATCACAATTCATTTATGTATTGAGGATATTAAGTGCTAGTACCATGACAAAATCATTTATTTTGCATCAAAGTCTAGCCTACTAATATTAGGTTACAACCAAAACAGACCAAGGTGTTCTATATGTGTTGTTCTGTGAATGACATCAACTGCCTTCCACTTAAATTTGTATCTTTTCTACTAAATATGATTTTTGAGCTAATTTCTTGCTATTATCTCTATAGGCTCAAAAAATATTTGGCAACGGGTGGACAGAAATATCAAAGATGGTTTCAGGCAGGTAACCAAAAATTCATTCATTTCTTCAATTTTTGATACCAAATAGACATTTTGTCAACAGTTATTCTTATATCAATGCTTTGTGTGCAGAACGGATAATGTTGTGAAAAACCGTTTCTCCACATTGTGCAAAAAGAGAGCAAAATATGAAGCCTTAGCAAAATAGAACAACACTTCATACATAAATTCAAATAACAAGAGGATTATTTTCCAAACAGATGCAAGATCGAATCAAGTAGCTATTAAGAAGATGAGGTATGGTAAACTAAGCATCAATATCATGCCCTTAGCATCAGAGTAATTAAATTCCCTTAGTCTCACATACATCTGTATAATGTTGTCATGCTCCAATATCCTATATTTATATTTATTGTCCTTTTCTGAGTCAATCTCATGACATCTTTAACATGCAGGAATCCTTGGTCCAGTTCTTATTGTTGCCTCCTTGATTGCGCTATTTTATCTTCTTAAAAGACCAGTAAAACTAGGGATGTTAGACACTGAGTAGGCTTATTATCACAACATTTCAATCCGCAAAGCTTGTAGATCTCGATTATTCAGCCACCATGAGCTAGAGGAAGCCACCAACGGTGTCGAAGAGAGCCGAAAACTCATGCATGGAAGTAATGGAACAATTTTTGCTGGAGTTCTTGGGGATGGATTTCACATAGCTGTCCACAAGTTAAAATGTGAGAATGAGAAAGACATAATTCAAGTCCTTTCACAAATTGAGGTTCTATCTGCTGTTGTACATAGGAACATGGCCTGTCTTCTTGGATGTTGTATTGACTCTGGC
This sequence comes from Sophora flavescens, assembly GCA_030762895.1. Lineage (NCBI taxonomy): Eukaryota > Viridiplantae > Streptophyta > Magnoliopsida > Fabales > Fabaceae > Sophora > Sophora flavescens. Next base: position 129,465,174 of record CM061065.1, read on the forward strand.
TACTCTCCTCTATTGGTCTATGAGTACCCTGCAAATGGTACCTTGAAGGATCATTTACACCAAAGTAGAGGACAGAAACTTGGTTTAGACTGGCATAGGAGATTGACTATTGCTGCAGAAACTGCTAGTGTTGTTGGGTTATTATTGTATATGGGTTGGGGTACCCCTTGTACCCTTTAATCAATATACTTTTAGCTTATCGAAAAAAAATATTGTATTTAAGCTTTTGTATGTAAATGTATGGTTTGTTGAGTTTTGCTAAGTGCAATGGGATGGATAAACTGTTTGATGTCTTAGTTTTACTGAGTGTATGTGGGAAATATAGAAAAACAATGTAAATAATTTTAAAAAAAAGGAGAATAGGTAGCACTTTCTTGAAAAAACGCTGCCTAAAGTTAAAAATAGATAGCGCTTCCTTGAGAAAACGCTATCTATTGCAAACGTTAAACAGCGCTTCCTTGAGAAAGCGCTGTCTAAAATATGTAATAGATTGTCATATTATGAACTTTAGACAGCGCTTTCTCAAGAAAGCGCTACCTATCCCCACTTTCAGTAGCTCTTTTTTAAGCGCTATTGAATCTCTCTCACCTTCAGTAGCGGGTGAATAGATAGTGCTTGGAAGCGTTACTAAAGGCTAAAAAAAAGCGCTATTAAAACCATTTTCTGTAGTAGTAGGGTAATGTAGTAAAATATGAATCTATTGTTGGTTTTTTTTAATTTTATAAAATTTAAATATACGTGGATTTCTTCTCTCACCTTTGTAATCATAAGTTGAATGTGTATTTAGTTACATTGAACCATAGAAGTAAATGACTTGTATTGAACTTCATTTAATTAGTCTATACAATGAATATTGTTTTTTGACTGGTACAATGAATATTGTTGAAGTACTAAAAATAATTAATCATTTGCTTATTTTCATAAGAGTTTTTTTTTGGACAAAGTTCATAAGAGTTTAATTTTGATACATTATCAATATATTGTTTTTTACATTGTCAACCAATCACAAATCATTTTATGCACAACTTTCAAGGTAATTATATGATAAATGTGTAATATTTTTTATGATATGACAATTTATGATTGGTTGACAATGTAAAAAATCTGTATACTAACAACCAATTAAATCTTTTTCATAAATACACATGTACAATGAATATTTTTTAAAATTAATTCACAAAATAAGAGGCACACATATTGTATGTTACTAATATACACAGATTTTTTATGCAATTAATTTATATTCGCCAGATCGAGAAAACACTTTTTAAATTAATGAATTATTAATTTATTAATACCTCAATCTCTAAAATAATGATTAATTTTTTAATACACAATACTTAATTTTAATTAATGTTTTAACAATCGGTAAAACCGGAGGACCATAAAGGAAAGCGGTTTAAGGTCAACATATTCAAGTTTTAATCGATGGTCGAACTGGGATATATATATATATATATATATATATATATATATAAAGCCAGTCATGTAAAGGCATCACAATAGGAAAGAATATCCCAACTAGATTGATACCCTCAGACCTATCCATCATTTGCAGCATACCCAAATGTTATTACAAATACATAATATAGAGATCAATTAGATAGAGGCTATAAGAAGGTGGTGTGTGAGTCTGACTCGACCACAACTTTAGCATTGGTTCTTGAAGGTGGTCCACCTTTTCATCCTTATGCTTATTTAGTAAAGCATATCAGGAAGTACAAAGCCTGTCCTTGGAGCTTGAATTTTCAACATACACTAAGAAAGGGCCATGGCTGCGCAAACTGGCTTTACATGGAGCTAGAATAGGAGTAACTTTGGAGATATGGGAGTCCCACCCTGCTTTGATTCACCGAACTTTGTTGGCTGATGCTAGAGGCACTTTATGTCTTATATTTTAGTCTATGTTGTTTCTTTTATTTCAGTCAGATAAATAAAAAATAAAGAGATCAATCAACAATTTATATTTCTATTCAAGTTAAACTTTTCATACCATGTCCAAATTGTTCAATTATATATTCATAACTAGTTTTTGTAATTTCAACATTTAATTACATTAATTGCAACATGTAAGAGCCCCCAACCCTATACTAAGGTCCCCAACCCCCAAACAAATCAGTTCAAAAATATCTTCCTTTTTTATAAAAAAATATGAAACAATGAACCGACTATCGACTAATTTTAGAAACCTGATTTTATGTCGATTTTACATCGGTTTAACCAAATTTTTCATGACCAGACTGCTTTTTCGATTTTCTAGTCCGACTAAAATCATAAGACATCCGATTAGCGGTCCAATCAGTTGAACCAGTACGATTGGATTAATTTTTAAAACTGAGTTTTAAAATGTCGAAATAGAATCATTTAATTTATTGATCCTTCATAAAATACCGGATTAAAATTATAAGAAGAATACTAATCGGTTTAAAAAAAGACTCTGGTTTAGGAATGGAGAAAAACAAATCTTTATGGAGAGATGGTGTCTTTAGTATTTTGATATGTGATATATTTGCTTTTTTAATAACAAGCAGTTTTTTTATGTATTTTTTAACAAAAACCCAAATTGTAAATTTTATTTAAAAATCCACCATAATTCCGGTAAAAAAAAAATCCACCATAATAATTATATAACCGGATAGGAATCATAAAATTTTCCTCGACGTTTTTCATAAAATACCAGTTTTACATCAGTTTAACCAATTTTTTCATGACCATACTGCTTTTCCAATTTTCTAGTCCGACTAAAACCATAAGACATCAAATTAACGATCCAATCGATTAAACCAGTACGATTGGATTAATTTTTAAAACCGAGTTTTAAAATGTCAAAATAGAATCATTTAATTTATTGATCCTTTATAAAATACTGGATTAAAATTATAAGAAGAATATTAATCAGTACAAAAAAAAGAGACTCTTGTTGAGGAACGGAGAAAAACAAGTCTTTATGGAGAGGTGGTGTCTTTAGTATTTTGATATGTGATATATTTGCTTTTTTAATAACAAGTAGCTTTTTTTTTTGTATTTTTTAACAAAGACCCAAATTGTAAATTTTATTTAAAAATCCACCATAATTCCCGTAAAAAAAATCCACCATAATAATTACATAACCGGATAGGAATCATAAAATTTTCCCCGACATTTTTTTTTTGGGAATTTGAATCCTCGATCAAATGGTTTTTTAAGAAAATTGATGCCACTTAAATTCAACCTCGTTGGGTCCCGCAACAATATTTATTATTTGAGGATTCTTTGATATCACTTGACACGGGTGCCAATGTCAAATATCATGGCAACATAAAAAAGTAAAGAATGAGAATCGAATCGTTTAAGATATAGTCACGTTCTTGTAAAAAAAAATAGATATAGTCATGTTACTTGCACAATACGTTAACATAATACAATTTTTACTTAATCGTAGTTTTGGTCTTTTATTTTAGTGTTTAGGTGATTTTGGTCGCCTAATTTTTTCGTTCGATTTTAGTCTACATATTTTGAAATGCGTAATTTTGGTTCATTCGTTAAGTTAACGTTCAATAATTAACATTTTAAATCATCATTAACTTATGACACCACTTGTTAGAAAGCATAAGTTAGGTTAGAATATCATAAATCAAGTTAGATACACCATTAACTATTGGACGTTAACATACAGATAGACAAAAATTGCACATTTTAAAAACGTGTGGACTTAAATCGAGCAAAAAAAAAAAGAGGTGAAATAACCAAAGTTAACATAAGAATGGGGGTTGAATTGTGTTTACCAACTTCTTGGGAAACTTTGAAAATTATTTTCGCAGGCACAACAAGTAAAAATAAAACAACAGAAATTTAGACGAGTGACACGTTTAAATTTAAGATAGAACACAGAAGCATACAGAGAAGGGTAAAACGGAGATTGATATTCACAATAATAACTCTCCAAGTTAAAAGCTTAAACAAATAATACTTAAGGAAATTAAAGAGATAAGGGAAGAGGAATATCACTCAAGAGTTTTATACTGGTTCACCCCAAAATCCATATGACTACGTCCAGTTTCTTGGCAGCATCAAGTTTCCACTATAACTGATCAGATTACAGTACAAGTATTCTTTTCACACCTAGCCTCTCCAGGCTCAACACTTAAACAAGTATTCTTTTCTCACATAGCCTCTTCAGGCTCAACACTGTAAGGGATAAAGATTTTGTGTAATTAATACAACTTGCAAATCTTTCAGATAACTTTCAGAAAGTGGAATAAATATGAAGTATGAAAGACTGCGAATTAATATCAAATGATTGAAGAAGTATTCAATGAAAGAATGAAGAAATTAATGAAGTGAGTAAATGCTTCTTACGCAGTGTTCTTAATGATATTCAACTTCTTATCTTCATCTTCGTGGATTGGTCTATATAAAGACTTCAATCAATTTGATCCGTTAGGAACAGCTTCAGAAAGTGTATTCTTTTAATTTGAGCTTCCGGGATGCCATTAATGCCAAAGAGTTGTTCCGTATAAGTATTAAATGCTTGAGAACGTTGAGCTTTGATAAGGTAGTCCAAGAGTACACTTTGTTCCGAGCGGCTATTGTTTTCAGAGTTGCAGCAACAGGCTTCTTGTACTTGCAGCAGAGAGCTTTCCTCTTTTAGTGCAACAATTAGTTCACTTTCTGGAAATCACTTTTACTTTGTACTAAAACAGCTAAAAGGTTACTGCTGTGGTACAGAGATTGCGTGTTTATTCCTTAAATCCTTGAAACAAACGTTCTTTATTATTTATCCTTGGTGCTATTGTCCAAAGATCTTCGAGATCCTTAAGGAAGACATCTAATTTGAATAAGGTTGACTTGGACTTCCTTTCTGACATTTTAAACGAATGTAGCAGAGTTAGATTTATAGACGAGTGCTTGTGGTGTCCAGATTTAGATGGGTGAAAATGAACCAGAAACTCAGATGAGTGATGGGGTCATTTTCTAGACAAGTGATCCACTGAGTCTTCTTCAGTCATATGCTTCTTGCCACGTCATCAAGTATATCATAATCTTGACTGAGCGTTGACTTGGTCTTTGTTTGTGTTGACTGATTTTTAGACGAGTATAAAAACTATGTTCTATCGAAAGGTAGACGGGTCATAAAATAGACGAGTGACTTTAAGTCTATTTTCCTGCACACTTATCAGGTATGTCAGTAATTTCATATGGTTCAATATTACCATACTTAATCTATTTAGAATCATCAAAACTTAGACAATCTATACATTGAATGTGTCTCAAAGACTTATGAGGTCTCAACACAAGAAACCAAAATCACCCAAGTACTAAAATATGTGGACCAAAAGTACAATTAAACCTAAAATTTTAAGAAGGGCTAGCAATACACTCTTTTTGATACTCTCTTAATTATTGAGTGAATTTTATACGAGACCCATTAAATATAGTGAATCCCACACATAAAATTCATTTAATAATAAAGAATGTGTTGCTAGGATGGCTCTAAAATTTTGTGTTAAACTTGGTTATGTAAAAGATTAGGGGTGTTAATTTTTAGTTTTGTGTTTTTATTTTCTATTTTTAATGAAAATTATAAAAATGTCACATTAGAAGGTCTACTAGTTGTTGTTGTTTGGTGAACATCTCAAACAACTTCTATTGGTCAGGTTTGGAACCTCTTGTAGCAGCAGTAGGGAGAGGGTAAGTGACCCTTCAACGGCATGCCCCACAGTCGCAGAACAATATATTGATTGTGCAGATTGCAGTTCACTGGTTACTCACACACACACTCTTCTGTATCACTCACACACTCACAGAAAGATAGAAAAGCAATATAGAAGAGAATGTTTACCGAATATTCATCACACTAATTTTATGCAACTGTAATCCAAGTATTTATACAAGTCTCATATGGACCAATGATTCTCACATTAACAATAATTTGTAACTAACTAACTAACCACTTGTTTGTTACACTATAACGAACCCCTTTCAATTCACTAACAAATCTGAATTATAACTAGCACTCCCCTTAATTCAGATTTCTTAATGAAATTACTCCAAGCTTATCCCTTAGACCTTGAAACCTTCCTGTCTTCAATGGCTAGGTTAGTATGTCTTCAAGTTGGTCATCACTTTTACAGTATTCCAGCTCCAATCTTCCTTTATTAACCTGATCTCTCAAGTAATGACTGCGTGTCTCAATGTGTTTACTTCTCCCATGAGCCCTGGGATTCATTGCCAAATTGATTGCTGATTTATTGTCCACTCTCAGCTTCATCGGGTTAGTTCCAATCAGGTTCAACTCATCTAACAATGTTGCCAACCATATAGCTTGGCAATCACCCAATGATGCTGCTGCAATATTCTGCTTCTTCGAGCTCCGGTAGACTGAACCATTGCAGCATATGAAAAGGTAGCTTGAATTGCTTTTCCTATCCTCTTAATCACCACACCAATCAGAGTCAGTGTATCCTTTTGCATTCACCACACTGTCAGGCAGAATCTCATAGTCATTTAGCCTTTGAGATCTTTGTGACTAAGTGGTAGTAGTAATTGCAGGTTCTGTTTCAGCAGGGTGATCTTCTTGCAGATTTATCATAACATTGCCATTGAGATAACTCTCTTCCTAGTTCCACTATCTAGCCTCATCAATGATCACATCTCTGCTTATCATAACTTTCTTCTTCCTTGGATCAAACAACTTGTAAGCACCTGTTGGATGGTATCCAACAAAGATCATCTTCTCACTTATATCATCTAATTTCCTCCTCATCTGCTATGCCATACGTTTGAATCATAAAGAGCCAAAGACTTTAAAGTTTGACACATCTGGCTTTCTTCGGGTCCATGCCTCTTCAGTGTGACCTCATTCAATCCCTTTGTTGGAAATTTATTATGAATGAATGAGGTTTTGGACACTGCCTCTCCCCACAAGTACTTTGGCAATCTTCTTCCCTTCAACATGCTTCTGATCATATTCAACACAGTTCTATTTCTCCTTTCAGCAATGCCATTGTGTTGAGGTGTGTAAGGAGCAGTTATTTCATGAGCTATTCCCTTCACATCACAGTATTTTTGAAAGTCATGAGATGTGTATTCACCTCCACCATATGTTCTTACCTGCCACTTTTTTCTCAACCATCAAAGCAAATGTCTTGAATGTAAACAATACTTCACACTTTCCTTTAATGAGATATATCCACATCATTCTAGTATATTCATTAATAAAGGACACAAAGTAATTGTTACTTTCAAGAGATTGAGTTTCAAATGGGTCACAAACATATGAGTAGATCACATCTAATTTGTCCCTTGATCTGTTAGGAGCTTTGTTCTAGAATGAGCTTCTTATTTGTTTGCTAACATAGCAATCTTCACAAACACACTGTGGTTGATTCACTTGAGGAAGTCCCTGCTCCATGTTCCTTTTCTATAGCAAATCCAAGCTTCTAAGTTTAGGTGCCCAAATCTATGATGCCATAGCCAACTCACATTATCTACTGCTGCACTGAGGCATTTATTTTTCAAGCACCTGAATACCAATCTTTAAAGTCCTATTCTTTGACAAAGAAGCTTTCAAGATCAGTCTCCCTTGAGTATCAAACACCTTAACTGATTCAGTTACAGGCTCATAGAATATCCTTTCTCCACCAATTGTCCAAGACTTAACAGATTATTCTTCATGTTTGGTACATAAAGAACATCTGCTATACAGGCCACCATTCCATCCCTTCTTCTGATAATCACCTTCCCTGCTCCCTCGGCTATGATCATTGAGTTGTCAGCAAACCTCACCTTGCTCTTCATATTCTCATTCAACTCGATAAACCACTCTTTTCTACCTATCATATGGTTTGAACATCCTGTGTTCAAATACCATTGATCAGGAGAATCAACATCAATTTTGGTGGTTACCATGAGCAACACATTGTCATCTTCCGAGTCTTCATCCTCAGTCAACTGAGCTTAATCCTCCTTTTCTTGCACATTTTTACTTCTACATTCATATGCAAAATGTCCCCATTTCTGGTACCTGAAACATCGGATGTTTTTCTTGTTGAACTTCTTCTTGCCACCCTTCTTGTTGCTTTTGAAGTTCATGTTTCCATTCTCATTGTTGTTCTGATCAAAGGTATTGCTAGTGCCTTCACCAGAATTCCTCCACTTCTTATTCTTCCACTTCCCTCTCCCTTTTTCTTGCTCCAAGAACCACCATTGTTGCTGTTAGTCTGAGCCTGTAGTGTCTGCACATTATCCTTATTGTAACATCTTGATTTTAATTATGTTGGTCAACCAGTTAAAATATAATTAATTATATTTTAATCTGAGAGTTAAAAAGTGTTTTTGAATAAAATAAAATCTTATTCACAATCTACTTTATGGTAGAAGGTTACGGTAAAATTTTGGGTTGAAAATTCAGACGAAACCCGGTTTGCGTTTTCACTGACAGTAAAAGTTTATTGAGCAGAAAACCTAATTTTGAACTGTGACCAAAACGGTTAGTGTTTTTGTGATGTTTTGTATGATATTAGAAATTTTCGAAAATTTGAGTTCGGAAATAAAATATAATATTTATTCCGAGCAAAATACGATCGGAAACTTAAACCGGATACGCAATGGAGCAGAGTAGGGAGCACAAAAGTGATGAGGTAACATGTGAGAGTGAGGTGACTTACTAGGGGATGGCCTAAGTAATATCCTAACAAGGCATAAGTCAAAACTTGGCCATCAAGACTTGCTTCCCCCTCTCTCCTTCACGCCATTCTCGCCTATCCTTCTATAAATACCCATTTTCCCTTTATCACTTTCTCACTTCTTCACTTTCTCATTTTTAAGTTTCTAACACTTAAAGTTTCCATTTTTACTTAGTTTCAAGCTTCAAGTTCTTCATACTTTTTCTTTCTAGTTTCAAGGGTAACACTCTCATACTCTTCTATTTCAAGTTTTACACTTATTTCATGAGTTCACTTTATGTCTTCTTAAAACGTTTTTAAAGCTCTTTTAACTTCTAAAATCTCTAGAAAATGGTAGAAAACTCCGTTTGAGTTGAAACCAATTTCTATGGACTTCTATTAATCTCTACTTTCATATTCTAAGAGCTTGTATCAAAAAACATCTCTAACCTATTTTTTCAAGGATGGCCGAAACTATGTATTAGTGGCATAGGAAGTTTTGTTTCAACTTTTTGAAAGATGATCATGTATTTGAGCTTCTAGATACCTCTTGATCTTAAATCTAAAGTCTTGAAAAGTTTGGAAATTTCTAACCTATTCATCCTATGATGGTCGAACCTAGTAGGTTGTGGACCTAGGATGTTTTGTTTTCATTTTCCAATATGATCATGGACTTGAGCTCCTTAATACATTTGGATGCTAAATCTAAGAGATTGGAAAGTTTAAAGATTTCTAGCCTATTTATCCTATGATGACCGAACATATGATGGTTGTGAACCTATGATGTTTTGTTTTCATTTTCCAATATGATCATGGACTTGAGCTCCTTAATACATTTGGATGCTAAGTCTAAGAGGTTGGAAAGTTTAAAGATTTCTAGCCTATTTATCCAATGATGACCGAACCTATGATGGTTGTGAACCTAGGATATTTTGTTTTCATTTTCCAATATGATCATAGACTTGAGCTCCTTAATACATTTGGATGCTAAGTCTAAGAGATTGGAAAGTTTAAAGATTTCTAGCCTATTTATCCTATGATGGCCGAACCTATGATGGTTTTGAACCTAGGATGTTTTGTTTTTATTTTCCAATATGATCATGGACTTAAGCTCCTTAATACATTTGGATGCTAAGTCTAAGAGATTGGAAAGTTTAAAGATTTCTAGCCTATTTTGTAATACAAGGCCGAAACTTACCCTAAGTGGTTGGATGATTTTTATTCCATATTTTCAAGTTATAGCAATTTATCTAAGTTACCTGGAACCTAAGTGATAAGTATCCAAAGGCTTATGTTAAGAAAAGAATCCTAACTCTAATTTGAATTAAATGGCCAAACCTAGCCTAAGGAGAACATAGATGAGTTTGTTTGATTTATTGGTTATTATGTTTATTGGTTGAAGGTGGAGTTAGTACTTTGTGGTGTGACAACGAGGAGCTTCGAGTTCGGGAGTTCGATGATAACCCAGGTGGGGGAAAGAACCAACCTATCGTCGAAATGGATAAGTAGTAAATTATATAATAATTGTGTAGGGCGACCTAAACCCTACTAATAGTCGAGTAATCGACAAAACCAAAATCACATTGGAAACCTTTTACGAAAAACCAATGGCGATTCGGGGATTGTAGGTTTATCGATATTAGGTTGATTTTACATTGTTGATGGTTGATTTGATTTTATTACCTTTATTGAATTGATGTTGTGCTATATTGGTGATATGGGAATATTTTGATTGATATTGTGTTAAGCATGATCTACCTGGTTTGTATTATTGTGCTTAGTGGTTTTTAAGCAAAGATATATATGTTGTCTAAGCGATGATTGTTTTGGGTGTGAGGATAATAATGATTTAGAAGTGCCTAACCTAGATGATGTATGTTAAAGATGTGTCATGGCATAGAATATGTGTCAAGTTCTAATGGAAGGTTAAGGCACTAGGATGTTGTTAAAACGGGTTGGTAAGATTCAAGTATTGATGTTGTTGTCCACAACCGTGTATTGGTAATATAATACACAAGGACAAAAGTCTATTGGTAATATAATACACCAAGACAAAAGTGTATTGGTGATATAATACGCAACGACATCTGTGTATTGGTAATATAATATACCGTGTATTGGTAATATAATACACGTAAAACACTTATGTGTATTGGTAATATAATACACGCAAAACACTTCTGTGTATTGGTAATATAATACACGTAAAATCAAGAGTTCTCGTGAGACCATTTCCACCTTAAGGAATGGGGGTGGAACACCTTAACGGGAATGGGGGTGGAACACCTTAACGAGAATGGAGGTGTGCACTAGGTGGAACATCATAACGGGAATGAGGGTGTGTCCCGATGCAAATGAGGGATGGTAACAGGAGTGGTAGTGGCCATGATAATGTAAAGATATGGTGACAGGATTAGAGAGGTTACGTTAAAATAAAGTGTTAGATTGCTTGAGAGTAAGGGTGGAGGATGATATATATTAACTTGAGGATGATTTGTTAGTTATGTATGTTGATTGTCTGTGACAATTATTGTATAATTTATTATGATTCTTTTCCGCTTTTGATGATATAACTGTTTCTTATCCCCTGTATATTTCTGTATGTTGTATTTTATCTCCTTGTGGAATCGTACGAGAAGACCCTGTGGATGAGCGTAACCAGGAGGAGTTGGATGGAACTCCCTATGAACCGGAGGCTGGAGGACGAGCTGTGATCCATGGTGATTAGGGTTTAGTTAGTTATGGCCAGTGCGTCTCGTGAGACGTATTTTTTCAATATGTTTTCCGCTGTTTAACACTTTGTCTAAGTATATGCCTGTGAGGGATCCTACTGATAGGATATCCTCAACAGTGTTTTGTAATATGCATAATTTACTTATATTGTGATATGTCATTCTATATGAAGTTGTATACTGTATAAGTTAAGTTTTAATTTTTACGTATTTTCACGTTAAGCGTGCGACTAAGTAATTAAATAATGAGGTTTTAATCTAATGACACAAAGGGGCACAACGGGGTGTCTCACTTATCACTGCTTCTTTCATTTAATCTCTGCTCTTGATCTTCAAGTGAGTTATGCAATTCCTCTATCTTCATCTTATCAAGGTCCTTTGATTCATCAATTGCCACCACAATGTGACCAAAACGAGGATTCAAAGACCACAACACCTTCTCAACAACATGTTGGACATAGATCTTTTTTTTACAAGACTTTGTCGAGTTGATTAAGGCATGTATTCTGTTAAAGAACTCTACCACAGATTCTTGCTCAGTCATTGATGAGAACTCATATTGTCTTCGAAAGGATTGCAGCTTCACTTTCTTCACCTTGTCACCATCACCATAGGCCTTATTCAAATTGTCCTAAGCCTCCTTGGAAGTCTCGGGTGAAGATATCTTCTCGAAATTGGCAGGATCAACACACTGATGGATCAAAAAAAGCTCTGCAATCTCTTTTCTTGGATTCCTTAACGGCTATCTTTTGTGCTTCAGTTGACCCTTCTTCTTGGATACAGGATCTCACTAGTTCCAGCATATCTTGGAATTCAAAAGATGACCTCCATCTTCCTACCCTAATTATCAAAATTCTTGCCATCAAGAATAGGCAAGTTGGCTGGACAAGAACCATTTGATCCAGTCATCTTTATCACTCAGATCACCTACACATAGCACAACTTCTCACTTCTACACACATACACAGGTCCCTCGACTCTATGCTCTTGATACCATTGATAGCATAGATTGCACTTCACTGGTTACTCACACACACTCTTCTATATCTCTCACACACTTGCAGAGATTCTTTCACACAGAGAAAGATATCAAAGCAATATAGAAGAGATTGTTTACTGAATATTCATCACACTAATTTTATTCAATTGTAATCAAAGTATTTATTCAAGTCTCATATGGATTGATTCTCACATTAATAGTAATTTGTAAATAACTAACCACTTGTTTGTTACACTCTAACCCTTTTCAATTCACTAACAAATCTGAATTACAACTAACATATAGTGTGCGAATGTGCAGGGTGGATGGATATATGGTGGCCCGTCATGAGTGACTGTCACTGAGGCCTTTGGTCCATCTCGGGGTTGCTCTTGGTTAACAGTTACCTTTTTTCTTGGCATGGGCTCTTTGGGCAGAATGTTTCATAGCTGAAATAATCTAGGGTAGAATTTCAGACCCAGTAAAGCAAAAGCCCAAGACCCTAAAAAGAGATTGTTCCCTCATAGGAAAATTAATCATAGGTCAATACACAAATACATAAATATATATTAGGAAGCTTCTTATAAGCACCTGCTGCCTATGATCAAATTGAGTATTGACCAAGCTAATTCCAATAGTGTAACAACTCTTGGTTCTTTCTCCAACGCAACAAGGCCTTAAGAAAGTTGTAGCTTTGAGACCGTTCTGTCCAAAAAATCCTAGAACAACATGACAAAACATTACCTTTCAAATAAATCAATGTGGCTAAAGAGGGGAAAGTTCGCCTCGAGGTCCTTTTAGATATATTAAGGTGAATACCGCTGCAGCTTTGGTTATTTTTTCGTTCAACAAGCCACGAATTAAGTCATTCTATTTGAGCTGACCAACGAGAAAGAATGTCATTATTAATTTTAAAAAAGGGAAAATAAAGAAAATTAAATATGTTGGAGGGCCATAGCTCTCTGCCATTGACATGTTATTATAACTCGCTAAAGCTAGGAGCAAGCTCTTGGTGCAGTATTCAACGAATGGCTCTCCAGACGATGATAACAATGCTGTAATATAATTTGGTCGCTAGGTAGATAGAAAACTATAACCACCGTGGTGGGTCGAAGGAGGGAAAAAGTGCAAATTGTTTTTTTTAACAGGAAAAAGTGCAAGTAATTATAACCTAAAATTTTGTTAATAACATATTAGAGAAAAATCCTATTTTAAAGCTTTTGATTTGGTTTCCTTAAAATAAAAAGATATTGATTTGGTTAATGCCAAAAGATTATTGCATGATATCCTTAAAATGATATTCTTGTAATTTGTAACATCAAAATAATATCCATTTATTGCTGTTTGAGCAGCATGTTATAATTTCTCTTATGTTTAATTGCACTTTTGGTCCCCCAACTTTAACATATGCGTGATATTGGTCCCTATTATTTTTCTCGAGCACATTTGGTCTCCCAATTTTTTGAAAGTTGCAAAATTAGTTCTTCCATCCAATTTCTATCAATTTTTCCTACTTGACAAGTCCACCAAGATTTATTAAATTAAATAATTTTTATATTTTAAATTAAAAAAATTAAAAAAGTCCTAAGATAATGAAAGCAAAGTACTGATTCTGGAAAAGTTGAAGGGAACGTTTTACGTCAGTTGACCATATGTTTGACGTTAAAAATGAGGTGGTATTTTATCAATATTAAATCACTATTTGCATCAGTTGTGTAATGAACTGACGTTAAAAATGATTTACAAGAATTATTAACACTTTTAACGTCAGTTGTTTATACGACTGACGTTAAAAGTGTGATTTTTTACTTCAGTTAAATAAATAACTTACGTAAATAATCCTATATCCCTATCTGAAACTCATTCCTATCTTTCTTTCGTTGTCATCTCCCCGTTGTCACTCTTAACGCATATCACTCCATATAGTGCAGTTTATTTCTAAACTTTTTTTTAAACAGGTTTATTTTTAATCTTAATTAATTAGCTTGAATTAGTAAACAAATTCTTGTGCAAATTAAAATAAATAAACACTTAACATAAAACAAGTTATATGTATAACCAAATCGTATCTCATTGAAGCGATTCATAAGTTACAATTACATGATTAAAAGATAAAAAAATTCTGCAACATAGCCCTAAAATATAAAAAAGTTTCCGCTTCAACGTCATTTTCTTCTTAGTCCTGTCCTCAGAAACTTAAATGGATGCATCTCCTTCCTCACTTGAATTCCTTGATGCTCCATCTGAATCCACAGTCACTAGCTTGTAGCCAAAAGAGGAGGGAAAGTGATGAGGGGATGAAATAAAGTGAGGGAATCACATTACGTGATTCACCCAACCTTACCATCCATGTTACGTGATTTACTCAACCTCAGAAGTTTTTCGACCATTAAGACAGAGACCTTTAAGTCTAGGTATAGGAAGAAATAACAAAAGTCTCAAATATGATAGAGTCATATTGTGAAGGAATAGAAAACGCACGAAATATAAAGGAAAAGAAGAGGTCAGACATGGGCGAGATACAGAAGAATGGTACTTTATATAGAGAAGAGAGACTAGCTGATTTTCTTGAAAACTGATCTATAAACTTAATGCTCATTAAGAGGATTAAGTTACAAGGTGCATGGGTAAGTAGCACAGTAGTCATAGAAACTTATACACTTTTAACGTCAGTTGTCTTCAACAACTGACGTTAAAAGTGTTTTTAAATAAAAAATATTTATTTTTAACGTCAGTTTTTTATACAACCGACGTTAAAAGTGTGATTTTTACTTCAGTTAAATAAATAACTGACGTAAATAATCCTATATCCCTATATGAATGCCCTATTGTCACTCTTAACGCAGATCACTCCATATAGTGCAGTTTATTTCTAAACTTTTTTTTAAAACACGTTTATTTTTAATCTTAATTAATTAGCTTGAATTAGTAAACATATTCTTGTGCAAATTAAAATAAATAAACACATAACATAAAACAAGTTATATGTATAATCAAATCGTATCTCATTGAAGCGATTCATAAGTTACAATTACATGATTAAAAGATAAAAAATTTATGCAACATAGCCCTAAAATATAAAGAAGTTTCTGCTTCAACGTCATTTTCTTCTCAGTCCTGTCCTCAGAAACTCCAATGGATGCTTCTCCTCCCTCACTTGAATTCCTTGATGCTCCATCTGAATCCCACGATCACTTGTCTGCAAGCGGAGTGAAAGGGATGAGGGGATGAAATAAAGTGAGGGAATCGCATTACGTGATTCACTCAACCTTACCATCCATGTTACATGATTTACTCAACCTCAGAAGTTTTTTGACCATTAAGACAGAGACCTTTAAGTCTAGGTATAGGAAGGAATAACAAAAGTCTCAAATATGATAGAGCCATATTGTGAAGGAATAGACAACGCACGAAATATAGAGGAAAAGAAGAGGGTGCATTACAGACTGATACAGAAGAATGATACTTTATATAGAGAAGAGAGACTACCTGATTTTCTTGAAAACTGATCTATAAACTTAATGCTCATTAAGAGGATTAAGTTACAAGGTGCATGGGTAAGTAGCACAGTAGTCATAGGAATGAATGTTTTTGCAGAAACTTATACACTTCAACAACTGACGTTAAAAGTGTTTTGAAATAAAAAATATTTATTTTTAACGTCAGTTGTTTAATACAATTGACGTAAAATGTTTTTTTAAGTTAGCCATTATAACGTTTACACCCGCTCGCCTTCTTCACTTCGCTCTGTACGTCTCTGTTCTTCTCTTTTCATCACGCTCACTCTCACTCTCACTCTGCCCTAATCGCGAGCTCCTGTCCACCACAACCACCGCGAGGGCTTCTTCGCCACTACCGTGAGGTACACTCTTAACCCTAACTCTGTCTTTCCCGCTCATTCTTTGCAATAACTTGACATCTCTCTTTCCCCTTCCCGCGCACTAACTCTCCTTGTCCCTCTGCTCTCGGTAACCACATCGAACGTTGGCCACCACTCGAGCTCCCCTCCCCACCACCACTCGAGCACCTATTTCTGGTGAGTCTTTAGGGCACATTTTTTTATTTTTGGTTTTGAGTGTATGTTGAAACTGTAGTCTCTGTAGTTGAAACTTGAAACTGTGAGTTTGAGTTGTTTGGAATGTCTCTATTTCTGGTCGTGGGTTTTATGTTTTCTCTTGTTTTTCTTCTGCTATCATGACCTATTTCAAAATGGGAAGAAATTTAGAGTTGCTTGTAGCATGTGACATCAACAATATATTGCTCATTGCTCAACCTGAAAATGGTGTAACTTTGAAATATTTTTTAAAAGCCTTGCTTGTATATATCATGCTCTCTTGATCGATTAATATGGCTGAGTGGTTATAGTGCTAGATATAGCAATAGTCCTAATATGTGTTGTTGCCTGCTTGATGAGAAGAATGATGTGAGATTACCGTGGAAATTTTGTTTTAGGCAGTTAGTCAAATAAGATATACATGGTTGATGGGATTTCAAAAACTAGTTTTCAATTAGGATTTCAAAAACTAGTTTTCAATCTCCCGTATTGTCCTTATATTGGATATATGTTTTGTATATCTATAGAACCTATCTAGTTATGGATCGTAGTTGGATGGTTTGTAAGCGCACTAGTGCTGAGTATTTGAAGGGGGTGGGAGAATTTATAGAATTTACTCAAAGGAATGTTCCTAATAGTACTGGAATGTTCTATTGTCCTTGTGTCAAGTGTTTGAATACGAGGAAATGTACGGTGAATGATATACGTACTCATTTGATTTGTGAAGGGATTTGCTTGAGTTATACAAGATGGATATGGCATGGTGATGTGTTGTTGAGTAGTACGGCAAATGTCTCCCAAAGTGAGGACGTTGATGTAGATATGGAGGATGATCGAGTAGAGGACATGATCCGTGATATTGGACAAGAATCTTTTCATCGAGCTCATGTGTATGATAGGTTGTGCGGTGATGTGGATAAGCCTTTATATCCAGGGTGTACTACTTATACACGGTTGTCGGCGGTGCTAAAATTGGTTTGTGTGAAGGCGAGAAATGGTTGGACCGATAAAAGCTTCACGGAATTGCTTGAAGTGTTGAAAGACTTGCTTCTGGAGGACAACACATTGCCTGATCATAACTATGAGGCCAAGAAGGTATTGTGTCCGATGGGTATGGAGTATAAGAAGATACACGCATGCACCAATGATTGCATATTGTACACCGGTGTTCATGAAGACAATCACGATTGCCCCAAATGTGGGTTATCACGATACAAAGTGAAGGGTGGTGATGATGATGATGATCTTGATGATGTGAGAAAAAAGGGTCCTCCTGCAAAGGTGTTGTGGTATCTTCCAATAATTCCAAGGTTCAAGCGATTATTTGCCAATGCGAAAGATGCGAAGAATCTTAGATGGCATAATGACGAGAGGAAACGTGATGGAAAGGTTCGTCGTCCCGCTGATTCTATGCAATGGAAGAATATTGATACTATGTTTCCGGATTTCGCCGATGAGCCAAGAAACCTAAGGCTTGGACTTGCTACAGATGGAATGAATCCTTATGGTAACATGAGTAGTATTCATAGTTCATGTCCTGTTCTGTTAATAATTTACAACCTGCCCCCTTGGTTGTGCATGAAACGCAAATACATGATGTTGTCTATGATGATTTCGGGCCCAAAGCAACCGAGAAATGACTTAGATGTTTATCTAAGTCCCTTGATTGAAGACTTGAAAATGCTGTGGGTGGAAGGTGTTGATGTAGTTGATGGGTATTCTCATGAGACTTTCAAGCTTCGTGCGATGTTATTTTGCACCATCAACGACTTTCCAGCATACGGTAACTTGTCCGGGTACAGTGTCAAAGGGCATAAAGCATGCCCTATATGTGAAGAAGGCACATGCTACACTCAGTTGCATCAAGGAAAGTAGACGGTTTACCTTGGGCACCGGAGATTTCTTAGACGTGATCACCCATATCGTAAGATGAAAAAAGCTTTTAATGGATGTCAAGAGACAGAAGAAGCTCTGGCGGCCTTAATTGGAGAGCAGGTTTATCAGAGGGTAAAGGGCATCGATGTTATATTCGGCAAGTCCAAAAAGAAAGGTAAAGTTGCTGAGAAAAACATATGGAAGAAGAGGTCGATATTCTTTGATCTTCCATACTGGCGCAAGCTTGATGTCGATAACTTGCATTGATGTGATGCATGTGGAGAAAAATGTGTGTGATAGTGTGATCGGGACGCTTCTCAACATTCAGGGCAAGACAAAGGATGGTGTGAATGCTCGTCTCGACCTCGTTGCCATGGGTATACGAGAGCGATTAGCTCCGATTGTTGAGGATGGTAAGCGGACTTATTTGCCGCCAAAGATGTCATACTTTGTCCAAAAAAGAGAGACAAAGTTTACGCGGGTGTCTTCAGGGCATCAAAGTTCCACATGGTTACTCTTCAAATATGAAGAGGCTTGTCTCTAGTGATCTTAAATTGGTTAGCTTAAAGTCTCATGATTGTCACATCTTGATGCAACAACTTCTGCCCGTTGCTATTCGTGGTATTGCTCCAAAAAATGTGAGACATGCCATTACTCGGTTGTTCTCATTCTTCAATTCTATATATAGCAAAGTCGTTGACCCCCGTATGTTGGATGACTTGGAAGTTAAGGCTGCTACAATCTTGTGCCAATTGGAGATGTATTTTCCTCCTTCCTTTTTCGACATAATGGTTCACTTAATTGTTCATTTGGTGAGAGGAGATTATATTATGTGGGCGGTTTTTTTGAGACGGATGTACCCAGTTGAGCTCTACATGAAGATCTTGAAAGGGTACGTGAAGAATCCTCATCGTCCGGAAGCATCTATTGTTTAAAGGTATGTTGCGAGAAGAAGCTATTGAGTTTTGTTCGGGCTACCTTCATAACACGGATCCTATAGGGGTTCCTAAGCCTCGGCATGATGAGATAAGATGTTAAGGTAAGGGTACACATGGCTTAAGAATTAATAGCAAGGGTCGGGAGGAAGTGCTTCAAGCACATTTGTATGTATTGAACAACATCGATTCTGTTCAACCTTTCTTATTTGAACATAAAAGAAAAGTCAATCAAGAAAACCCTCGAATGAGCGAAAGGTGGTTGTTGAACAAGCATAACAAGACTTTCTTACCATGGTTCAAGGAAGAAATGCTTAAGGATGGTAGTACTGCTTCTGATGACGTAAGATGGCTAGCACGTGGGCCTAGCTTCAACATCATATGTTGGAGCGGATACGACATCAATAACTTTTCCTTTTATACAAAGGAACAAGATAACAAGAGTACCATGCAAAATAGTGGGGTTATGATCGTGACCGAAGCAATGCACTTCTCTAGTGCAAAGGACACAAAACCCGTTAAAGCACCGACACCTTAATTTGGATATATTGAAGATATTTGGGTGCTCGATTACACTAAGCTTACGGTGCCGGTTTTTAAATGTAAGTGGGTTGATAGTAACGGTGGTGTACAAACCGACGAATTGGGGTTCACATTGGTAGACCTCAACAAGTTAGGTCATATAAATGAGCCTTTCATAATGGCTTCCCAAGCAACACAAGTGTTCTACATCACTGATCCTTCTAACAAAAGGTTGTATGTGGTTCTCCAAGGAAAAAGCATGTATAATGGTAGTGATGAAAATCAAGATTCAAATCTTGATATTCCCGAGACTCCTTCTTTTTCAACAAGCATGCCTACTATAATCGAGGAGACACAGGTGGACGATGTACTTGCCACTCGTGATGATCATCACGAAGGGAATTGATAAAGGTAGTTTAAACTTAGTATACATTTATTTTTATTTATACTTCTGTATTTATTTTTATTTATAACCTATGTTAATAAATATATATTGTTTCTGAACAGGCATACATATGGATCAGTCGGATGACCCACATGCACGGAGGACACTGTGGGGCCTACGCAGGAACCGATCGCGCATATGCCTGATTCTAGTGTAAGTTTACATGTTATATACTATCTTTAGTCCTTCTTTTTAATGTAAGTTTATAATGTTACAACCCTCCATTTTATCATTTTTTTTGTCCATACAGACATCACAGGCTCATAGGAAACGGGGTAGAGGAGCCACGACTTTGAAGAAACTAGAGAAGGTTAGGCAAAGCGGACAGAAGCTTGAGGTGTACTTTGATGCTAATCTAAATCCCCAGGGACACCGTGCTAAAGAATTTAAAAAGTGGGTGTTTCTACAAGCGAAACAGCACGTTAGCATCAACTACAACCATTGGAATGACGTTCCACAGAACGTTAAGGATCAGATTTGGGAGGCTATCACAGTATTTTACCTTTACATTCTTTTGATTTACATTATTAGATAATTATCCGAGTTATAATCCATCCAGTTGTTATGTATTTAATGTGTAGGTAGCTTGGACTGTGTCGAATCACGAGGATCATCGTACGAAATGTATGAAAATGACATCAAAGCGTTGGAATGGGTTCAAGAATGATCTTACCAGGTACTATGTATCTGGGAAGAAACAACTTGATAAGATGTTCTCGGATTATCCCTGGATTGATCAGGATACTTGGGATATGTTTGCTAGGAGTCGACAGGATGAAGAATTTCAGGTTGGTTGATTAAGTTAATTTTGTATGCTTCTTATAGATCATTTAACTATATTTAATTATGTGTTTTTGTTTGAATAGGCTAAGGCAGAGAAGGGTCGGCAGAATCAGGCGAAGAACGTCCACCGCCACACCATGTCTCAGGGTGGGTACGAGACTCGGATCGAGGAGATGATGGCGGATAGGCTGAGGGTGAAGCAGGAAAAGCACGCTACTAGAATAGAAAGAGGAGAGGTGCCTGAGGGCACACCATTAAGTCCTCCGTCGGACATTGACCGCGAGGATGTCTGGTTAGCCGGCCGCATGACAAAGACAGGATCTTTTAAAGTTGATGCCACTCGCGAAGTGGCAGATATTTTTAACACTTTTCACTTGGACTTTTTTTCATTTCTTCATTGTAGATGGATCTTCAAGCATAATGCTCCCAGGGCTCATTCGTCCCTTCTAGACGGCGGGACGTCTTGATGACTGCTCTAGGCAAGAAAGACCATCCTGGTCGGGTAATCGGTGTTCCTGGGAACGTGACCATCAAAGAATATTATGGCACGTCTGCTTCACGAAAGCGGGTCGTCGATGAGGCTTCAATTTTGGATGACATGACTCAGAAGCTCATCTCCAACCCTGCTATTACAACGCATCTGATGAAAAGCTTACTATCCAACCCAGAATTCAAGCAGGCGCTTGCTGGAGAGCTTTTCTCCGTTGGTTCATCCCAGGACACCGCAGGACATGCCAACCCTTCACATGTGAGCACAAAATAGAGTTATAGTAGGGCACATGTGGAGGAGGATGAGTTGGCAGCTAGGGAGCGGGAGTTGGAAGTCCAACGCCGTGAGCTTGAGTTGGAAATGCAAAGGCGTGAGCTTGAGTTGGACTTCAAACGACGTGAGCTCGAAATGGTAACAAAGGTATGTATTCATTATTAATGTCCAAATTAGTCAACTAATTACTTGTGTATTTTTTAATTATCAACAACTTATCTATTTTATTTTTCCTAAATTGAAGGCCAAGTCGACGTCGGTGTCGCTGTCACCTGTCACTCGTTTGTTCTCACTTGGTGAGGATTATGCCTTTGAGATTTTTGAATGTCCATTGGAGCACGATGGATGGGTGGCACGCCCAAATCAAGAGAGGACATTTTCCTTATGTGGTGAAGATCTCGGGCACGCCTGCAAAGATAACGTGTGGATGGCCAGCACGATTTTGAGTCTCTGGTGCACGTAAGTTAATTTTAATTTTATAACTTATTTATTTTTGGTATTTTTCCATTTAATAATTTATTTTAATTTTAATATATATATTATGTAATTAACATCCACACCTTTTCATATCTTAGGTATCTCCATCGTCTTCAGCTTGATAAGGCCTCGAAATCAGTTTACGGCTTCTTAGATCCGTCAATCCTTATGCCTCAATTATTTGATGCCGATGAATTTTGTAAATACATAGGGAACTTGATGGGAGACAATCGGAAAGAATTATATCTAGCTCCCTACTGTATGAATAACCATTGGCAGTTGCTCGTACTTCACCCGTCTAGGCATACTGTCATACTCTTCTGCCCTCTCCACCAAAACCTGCCACAGGAGGTGGTGGAAGCTGTAAATACGTAAGTAACTAATCTTCAATTTAATTTAAGTTTTAATATAAGTTGTTTTTAGTTTATTACACACATGATATATGAATTTGTTAATTGACGTGATTATTTGTTTATGATAGCGCGCTGAAGGCGAGTAGCATAAGCTGCGCCAACGGGAGAGGTAGGACTTCTAAGGCTAAAGGAAATCCTGAGTGGACCATCCTCAAGGTTTGGTAGTTTATTTATCAAATAATTAATATTATAATTACTAATTTATATGTATATTTAACTGACATTGAAATTAATTTTGTTTGTAGTCTCGATTTCAACCTGACGGGTGGTCGTGCGGCTATTATGTGATGCTTCATATGCTGAACATAGTCTCCGCATCTATTACGGATGGATGGAAGAAGGTAATATTTAAACAACTTGTTAAATTATATATTATAGTTTTGGTGATGACTTGTGTTAATGTTGTTGTTATTATTTGAACGTGTGTAGGCATTTAACAACCAATCGCCTCTTCAAAAAGATGAGTTTAAAGACTTGAGGATGCACTTGGCAGAATTCTTCTTCAAGTATGCCGCTGAAAAAGGAATTGACAAGATACCTCCGCAATACTTAGATGAATAGTTTTTTTATTAGACTTTAGAAACTAATTAATGACATTTATTTTATATATATATATATATATATATATATATACTTAGATTGGTAGTTTTGTTTTTAGACATTAGAGACTAAATATATATATATATATATATATATATATATATATATATATATATACTTGTAGATAGTTATGTTTTTCCTATACATGGGTTTTGGTTTTAAGTCCCCCATTGTTCCTTTGTATATTTCTTTTCTTTTGGTTAATATTGAAATTTAAGGGTAGTGTTTGCAATTCTGTAATGTGTGTGATATTCTGTGTTACTGGGATATTTACTGATAGCTGAGGGGAGTGATATTTTAAAGCTGAATTTAAAAAAAAAAATCTATTAACGTCAGTTGTGTCAAACAACTGACGTTAATAGTATTTTATAAAATATACAATACACTATTAATGTCAGTTGTATTAGGAAACTGACGTTAAAAATGAAACCTGTAACGTCAGTTGCGTTAAAGAACTGACGTTGGTAGTTTAATATTTAACGTCAGTTGTTTAAACAACTGACGTTAAAATATTAACTATTAACGTCAGCTGTATTTACGTCAGACAATATTCTGACGCATAAAATCAATTTTAACTGACGTAAAAAGCACTTATTGCACTAGTGTATTCAAAGCACTCATCATTGTGAAGGTCTAAAGCCACATTACGTTTTTCTTCCGGCTATGCTTTGTTGCCTCCGATGCGACGGCATTGTGAGAGATTTTCAAAATTTATAAAAGATTAAAGGTTATCAACGGTCAAATAAATATATATCATGTTGTTAATTTAGTACAAGTTTGTTGTACAGCACAGCGATTGCAGCGCCTGTCGTATTTCTCAAGGGTTATGCTACAATTTTTTAGTTTTAAAGATGACCGTTTTATTTTAAACTTTAATAGCGCAAAAGTGAGGCAAGGGGTGCATCCGAGTGGCCAACTGATGTGTTGTGTCAGTTGTTGAACGTTAATATTACTTATTTATTGAATTTGAGCGATTGTGGAATTTTTCAAGAGTTGTTTTGCTTCACCAAGTGACATGAGTTGGTCTATAAATAGAACCATCTGCATGTAGTAATTGGTACGAAAAAACTCAGAATCTCTCAACCATTCTTCACTCCAAATCACCTTTATTCTCCCTTATGCGCAGAGAGAGTTAAGGAGACTATTGTTCTGTAAACTTTCATTGACGATACGATTGGTTTAGGGTGTGCAAACCAAACCAATGTTCTCCATTGTATCCTGAAGGGGATTCGCCGGTTACACCTGTTGCATCCGATCTACGAGGAGAGATTGGTGGGGGCGAATCGAACCTAAAGTCTAGTGTCCTCACACGCCTTGGAGATTGCGCATTTTATTTTGTATTCTCTTCTTTATTGTAGAACCAGACCCCATTTTATAACAATCTTTAGGTTCGAATTCTGTAACAATGGCAGCAACGCAGAAGGAGATGATTTCTGACTTTATGAAACTTGAGAGGTTCGAAGGTGGAAACTTTCATCGTTGGCAAAAGAAGATGCACTTCCTTCTTACAACATTGAAGGTGGCATATGTATTGAACACACCAAAACCAGAGGTAAGAGAAGATGAGACCATCAATGAGACTCGTGAGAGGAACAAGTGGGTTAATGATGACTACATTTGCATGGGGCATATTTTGAATAGCATGACCGACTCATTGTTCGATGTGTATCAAAATGTGGGATCCTCCAAAGTACTATGGGAGAAACTTGAGGCAACATACATGATGGAGGACGTAACAAGTAAGAAATTTCTTGTTAGTCGTTTTAATAATTATAAAATGGTTGATGATATGCCTATCATGGAATAAATGCATGAAATTGAACGTATTTTCAATAACTACAAACAACATAATATGAACAAGGATGAAACCATCATTGTCTCCTCAATCATTGACAAACTTCCTCCTTCATGGAAAGACTTTAAAAGAAGTCTTAAACATCGAAAAGATGACATTTATCTTGAACAATTGGGTAATCACCTTCGTTTAGAAGAAGAGTATCGTAAACAAGATGATACTAAAGAACATTCTGTTCATGAGAAGGTGCATGTAGTAGAGGAAGGGAAATCTGGTAAGTCCTCTAAAAAGAGGAATCGAGATTTTGGAAAATCTCATGAAAACAACAATGAGAATGACTACAAGAAAAAGAAAAAGAAAAATGGTTGTTTCTATTGTGTAAAACCGGGACATTTCAAGAGGAATTGTCGTCTCTTGAAAAAGGAAAAAGAGAAGGAATCTAGTGCAACAAAGGACAATCTTGTTGTGGTCATTTCCGAAATCAACATGATAGAAGATGTTGGATCATCGTGGATTGACTCTGGTGCAACTCGCCATGTGTGTAAGAACAAGGATCTCTTCAAGACAATTAATGAAGAAGATGGAACTGTTCTATATATGGGAAATGCATCAACTGTCCAAGTTAAAGGCAAAGGGACGGTGGAACTAGAATTCACTTCGGGAAAAGTAGTCACTCTTACAGATGTTTATTATGTACCAAATGTTAGGAAGAATTTAATTTATGTACCGTTACTTAATAAGTATGGGTTTAAATGTGTATTTGAGGGAGACAAGTTTATTCTCTCCAAGGGAGGAATGTTTGTAGGGAAGGGATACCTTTATGAGAATATGTTCAAGCTCAATATTATTAATGACAATGGATTTAATTCTGCTTATATTATTGAGTCTTGTAATTTATGGCATACTCGTTTAGGACATGTTAATTTTAGGAAAATGGATGAAATGGTGAATTCATGTTTAATTACTAAAACAAGTAGAATTTCAGATGCATGTACAACTTGTATGCTAACTAAGATAACTAGGCTTCCTTTTCATAGAGTTGAAAGAAGTTCTAAAGTATTAGATTTAATTCATTCTGATGTATGTGATTTACATGGTTGGCCCACAATAGGTGGTAAAAATATTTTGTGACATTCATAGATGATTGTACTAGATATTGCTATGTATATTTAATGCATTCAAAGGATGAAGTCTTAGATAAATTTAAGATATTTAAAACCGAAGTAGAACTTCAACATGAAACATTTATTAAATGTTTTAGGAGTGATAGAGGAGGAGAGTTCTATAACCCTAGTTACTTTGAGTCTATTGGAATAATTCACCAAACAACCGCACCTTATTCCCCACAACAAAACGACATAGCTGAAAGGAAAAATAGGGTATTAGAAGAAATGGTAAATGCAATGTTATCATATTCTGGTCTAGTAAAAGGTTATTGGGGAGAAGCCTTGTTG
Source organism: Sophora flavescens (assembly GCA_030762895.1). Lineage (NCBI taxonomy): Eukaryota > Viridiplantae > Streptophyta > Magnoliopsida > Fabales > Fabaceae > Sophora > Sophora flavescens. Next base: position 129,491,646 of record CM061065.1, read on the forward strand.
ACGGCTTGTTATATCTTGAATAGAGTTCCAAACAAAAAGGAACAAAATAACCCCATATGAACTTTGGAAAAATAGAAAGCCCAACCTTGACTATTTCAAAGTTTGGGGTTGTAGGGCAATAGTAAAAGTTCCAGAACCAAAAAGAAAGAAATTAGGTTAAAGGGGAATTGAATTTGTGTTCCTGGGCTATGCTAAAAATAGCAAAGCATTTGGATTCATGGTTATAGAATCTAATGACTCATATCCTGTAAATACAGTAATTGAGTCTAGGGATGCTATCTTTCAAGAAGGTAGGTTTAACTCAATTCCAAGTCACAAAAATGATGTTCATAGTAATGCACATAATCTAGAAACCAATATATTTAATAATCAGGGGTGGCAAAATAATCCATTTGTCCACCATCCATCCATGAGAAAATCCATCCAATCCATCCATTTATAAAAAAATAATATAAATGGATTGGATGGATTGGATTATTTTTTTAGTGGATGGTTTATGATCCATCCAATATTTTTTAAAATCCATTGGACCAACAATCAAAAATGTAATGGATCAACTTTTATCCATTCCAAAACCAATTTATTTTTTCATATTATTTTTCACCAAATAAAAAAAAGCCTCCATTTGTAACAAAAAAAAAACACTCCATCTAATTTTCTCTTCCGTTCCCTATTAAAAAATTTTCACTATTGTTTATTTTATGTATCTGCTTTTTTTTTTTCCATTTTTGTTACATTAAGTATTAACTAATTAATTGTTCTCAAGCACCGGTTGTAGTCCACGTTATCACGTACATTTTTTTTTTCGTTGCCTTTTTTTGCTGAGAAACTTAAAATAAAAGTATTAACTAATTGAAAGCACAGAAAGTCGTAACAAGTTTCGTAAAACAACAATGTCATGGAACGTTGTGGCAAAACAACCTCTGTAGATGCACATAATCAATAACTCCCATATAATAATAGAAAAATGGCCGTGAAACAAAATGGTCGTGAGATAGAGTGGAGAGAGAGTAAAGATAGAGAGAGTAGGAAAAAAAGGGAGAGAGAGAAAGGGTAGAGAGAGGAAGAAAGAGGAGAGCGAGAGTGAGATAGAGATAATATTTTAATTTTTTTTACAAATTTGTTTATTTTTAAAAATATTTTATGGATGGATAAAAGAGATATAAAATTATTTAATTTCTTAAAATAAATTTAAGTGGATGGATTGGATATCCATCCATGAAAAGTTGTTAATGTATGGATCGGATGGATTTTATTTAATTGATCATGGATGGATTGGATTTTTTTAATGAATTTTTAATGGATTACAATGGATTAATGGATTTTTTTAATCTATCCGTTAAGATCCAAATAAAAATTTATCCGATCCATCCATTTGCCACCCTTATTAATAATGATACTTTAGAGAGGTCAAAACTTAGAAGAAGTCAGAGAGTTAGGAAAAAGAAAACTTATGGACCAGACATTTTCATGTTTCTTGTTGAAGGAACAAGAGAGTCCATAGACATTTATGTACCAATATGTGATAATACAGAAAGTGATCCAGAAACATTCGAAGAGGCAATAAAGTCTCAAGATGCCGCTTTCTGGAAGGCAGCTATACAAGAGGAAATAGACTCAATAATGGGGAATAAAATGTGGAAATGAGTAAACCTCCCACCTTGTTCCAAACCTATAGGTTGTAAATGGATTTTCAAAAGGAAAATGAAGGTAGATGGAACCATAGATATGTTTAAGGCAAGACTAGTTGCTAAGGGATTTACACAAAAAGAGGGCATTGACTATTTTGATAGATATGCACCTGTGGCAAGAATTGCCTTAATTAGAACCCGACATGCATAGTAGATCCACCGCTTCTCGAGACAAATTAATTCTGCTTATATTATTGAGTCTTGTAATTTATGGCATACTCGTTTAGGACATGTTAATTTTAGGAAAATGGATGAAATGGTGAATTCATGTTTAATTCCTAAAACAAGTAGAATTTCAGATGCATGAACAACTTGTATGCTAACTAAGATAACTAGGCTTCCTTTTCATAGAGTTGAAAGAAGTTCTAAAGTATTAGATTTAATTCATTCTGATGTATGTGATTTACATGGTTGGCCCACAATAGGTGGTGAAAAATATTTTGTGACATTCATAGATGATTGTACTAGATATTGCTATGTATATTTAATGCATTCAAAGGATGAAGTCTTAGATAAATTTAAGATATTTAAAACCGAAGTAGAACTTCAACATGAAACATTTATTAAATGTTTTAGGAGTGATAGAGGAGGAGAGTTCTATAACCCTAGTTACTTTGAGTCTATTGGAATAATTCACCAAACAACCGCACCTTATTCCCCACAACAAAACGACATAGCTGAAAAGAAAAATAGGGTATTAGAAGAAATGGTAAATGCAATGTTATCATATTCTGGTCTAGTAAAGGGTTATTGGGGAGAAGCCTTGTTGACGGCTTGTTATATCTTGAATAGAGTTCCAAACAAAAAGGAACAAAATAACCCCATATGAACTTTGGAAAAATAGAAAGCCCAACCTTGACTATTTCAAAGTTTGGGGTTGTAGGGCAATAGTAAAAGTTCCTGAACCAAAAAGAAAGAAATTAGGTTAAAGGGTAATTTAATGTGTGTTCCTGGGCTATGCTAAAAATAGCAAAGCATTTGGATTCATGGTTATAGAATCTAATGACTCATATCCTGTAAATACAATAATTGAGTCTAGGGATGCTATCTTTCAAGAAGGTAGGTTTAACTCAATTTCAAGTCATAAAAATGATGTTCATAGTAATGCACATAATCTAGAAACCAATATATTTAATAATTAGGGGTGGCAAAATAATCCATTTGTCTACCATCCATCCATGTGAAAATACATCCAATCCATCCATTTATAAAAAAATAATATAAATGGATTGGATGGATTGGATTATTTTTTTAGTGGATGGTTTATGATCCATCCAATATTTTTTAAAATCCATTGGACCAACAATAAAAAATGTAATGGATCAACTTTTATCCATTCCAAAACCAATTTATTTTTTCATATTATTTTTCACAAAATAAAAAAAAACCTCCATTTGTAACAAAAAAAAACACTCTATCTAATTTTCTCTTCCGTTCCCTATTAAAAAAAATTCACAATTTTTTATTTTATGTATCTGCTTTTTTTTTCTATTTTTGTTACATTAAGTATTAATTAATTAATTGTTCTCAAGCACCGGTTGTAGTCTACGTTATCACGTACATTTTCTTTTTTCGTTGCCTTTTTTTGCTGAGAAACATAAAATAAAAGTATTAATTAATTGAAAGCACAGAAAGTCGTAACAAGTTTCGTAAAACAACAATGTCATGGAACGTTGTGGCAAAACAACCTCTGTAGATGCACATAATCAATAACTCCCATATAATAATAGAAAAATGGCCGTGATACAAAATGATCGTGAGATAGAGTGGAGAGAGAGTAGGAAAAAAAGGGAGAGAGAGAAAGAGTAGAGAGAGGAAGAAAGATGAGAGCGAGAGTGAGATAGAGATAATATTTTAATTTTTTTTACAAATTATTTTATTTTTAAAAATATTTTATGGATGGATAAAAGAGATATAAAATTATTTAATTTATTAAAATAAATTTAAGTGGATGGATTGGATATCCATCCATGAAAAGTTGTTAATGGATGGATCGGATGGATTTTATTTAATGGATCATGGATGAATTGGATTTTTTTTAATGAATTTTTAATGGATTACAATGGATTAATGGATTTTTTTAATCTATCAGTTAAGATCCAAATAAAAATTTATCCGATCCATCCATTTGCCACCCTTATTAATAATTATACTTTAGAGAGTTCAAAACTTAGAAGAAGTTAAAGAGTTAGGAAAGAGAAAACTTATGGACCAGACTTTTTCATGTTCCTTGTTGAAGGAACAAGAGAGTCCATAGACAGTTATGTACCAATATGTGATAATACAGAAAGTGGTCCAGAAACATTCGAAGAGGCAATAAAGTCTCAAGATGCCGCTTTCTGGAAGGCAGCTATACAAGAGGAAATAGACTCAATAATGGGGAATAAAATGTGGAAATTAGTAAACCACCCACCTAGTTCCAAACCTATAGGTTGTAAATGGATTTTCAAAAGGAAAATGAAGGTAGATGGAACCATAGATAAGTTTAAGGCAAGACTGGTTGCTAAGGGATTTACACAAAAAGAGGGCATTGACTATTTTGATACATATGCACCTGTGGCAAGAATTGCCTTAATTAGAGTGCTATTGGCACTTGCATCCATCTATAAGTTTGTAATTCATCAAATGGATGTGAAAACATCATTTCTTAATGGGGAATTAGATGAAGGGGTGTATATGTCACAACCTGAAGGGTTTGTGGTTAATGGTCAAGAAAAGAAGGTGTGTAAATTGAATAAGTCATTGTATGGACTAAAACAAGCTCCTAAACAATGGCATCAAAAGTTTGATCAAGTTATGCTACCTAATGGATATAAAATAAATGAATCTGACAAGTGTATTTATAGTAAATTCCATAATGGAAAAGGTGTTATGATTTGTTTATATGTTAATGATATGTTAATATTTGGTACTGATCTAGACGAGGAGGAAAAAACTAAGAGTTTCCTCTCTAGTAATTTTGATATGAAAGACTTAGGGGAAGCCGATGTGATACTAGGGATTAGAATAATAAGAGATGGTGAGAACATAGGTTTGTCCCAATCTCACTATATAGAAAAGGTGTTAAAGAAATTTAATGAATTTGATTGTCAATCTGTTGTTACTCCCTTTGATCATAACACTAATTTAGTACCAAATAAGGGTTGTCCAGTAGCACAACTTGAATACTCAAAAGTAATTGGATGCTTAATGTATGCCATGACATGTACTAGACCAGACATTGCATATGCTGTAGCGAGACTAAGTAGGTATACAAGTAATCCAAGCAAAGACCATTGGCATGTTGTCCGAAGAGTATTGAAATACTTGAAGAGGACAATGAATTATAGTTTGAACTATAATGGGTATCCTTAAGTATTAGAAGGTTACACGGATGCCAGTTGGGTGACTTATACAGAAGATCATGCTTCAACAAGCGGTTGGGTCTTCACACTTGGTAGGGGTGCTATTTCTTGGGGATCCAAGAAACAAACTTGCATTGCTAACTCCACTATGGCTGCAAAATTCATAGCATTGGCAGCAGGAAGCAAAGAAACTGAATGGCTTAGAAATTTGATGTATGAGATACCAATTTGGCCAAAGCCAATAGCACCAATATCCATACATTGTGATAGTCAAATAACACTATCAAAGGCATATAGCCAGGTTTATAATGGAAAGTCCAGGCACATTGGGCTAAGACATAGCTATGTAAAAGATTTGATTACAAATGGAGTAATATCTATATAGTCTTTGTGAAAACAGAGAGGAATCTTGTAGATCCTTTGACAACAGGACTGACAAGGGATATGATGTTGAAAACAGCATTAGGGATGGGACTCAAGCCCATATCTACATGATCACCAATGGTGGAAACCCGACTCACACTTGAGTAGCATCAAGTCTCGAGTTCAATGGGCCAAAGTACACTATGAGAGTGATTGCAAGTACTTGACAAATAGATACATCCCAGGGTTTAAAAGTACTTGGAAACCATAAGGACATAAAAGAAAAGGGTGAGCTTTTGCTCTTAATGGAGCTATAGCATATATGTGCTAAGGTGCCCAACTTATGGGGGTGCTTCTGGTAAAGTCCACCTATGTGAGAGTGAAGTGTGACCGCTTCTTAGAGTTGGGCTTGACTCTGTAAGCTCTCATGAAAAGGATACACGACACAAGGTCTTACCAAATGTGTCATACACTACTGATAGAAGCATGGATGGCTTGGGTATGTGGAAAGAAGCATATTCATATACAGATTAGTGCACTATTATTAGTGGGCATATTAGATAATAATTAAGTCCAATTTTTATCATTTTATTTTTAATTTTCGTAATATTTTTAGAATGAATTTTATGATGACCTTTTATATTCTCCTAGCCTCACTAAATGCTTCATATTAGTGCTCTAAGTCATAATAATGACTAGTGGGAAGTTATTATCATGTTTATGCTCATTTACTAGGTAATGTAAATGCAATTATCAATTTGTGGTAAATGCATGGTAGTGAGAGTTTTATTTATTGTATTTCCAAGTTACCTATAAATAGGGAACTCTTGTACTACACAAATCAGTTTTGAAGATAATGAAATTTGAAGAGTTTTCTCTATTGTGAGAGCTTTTCTTTGGTTCTTGGGTAAAAGAACTAAATCTGATCTTATCAAGGCAACTTGTGGCAATCAAACCCATGACTTATCACTCACCTTCTCACCTATATCTTGAGTGTGGCGTCAATATCCTTCTTTTGTCTGAAACTTCAAGGCCGTCCGGATCAGGATCATATCATTTGGTAATCGGAGCTTAGGATCCTTGAACTTCAGGTGCTATATTTCTTTGTTCTTTTCTGTTCTGTATGAAAAAAAAATTACGAGAAAAAAAATTATTTGAAGAATTCCAAATTTTATTCATCTTCCTTGGTGGCTGTATGCAAAGTTTGAATTTTTCTTAGTGGGTTCTTCATGGAGTCACTATTGAAGAAAAATGATGCCAAGCAAAGGGAGGATATTTTCTATTCTAGCTAGATGCTATGTGAAGGATAAGATATGTAGCTTGGTCATTGATAGAAGGGGTTACATTAACCTAGCTAGTACCACCAATGTACAAAAGTTAATACTTCCTATTCTAAAGCATCCACAACCGTATGTCATTTGGAGCATCCCAGAGTTTAGTGATATCGGTGATGTGATGGTGAACAAACAAGTACGAGTGTCGTTTCGGATTGAGATATATGTAGATGAGGTGTTATGTGATGTGGTCCCCATGGAAACGAGGCACTTGTTACTTGGGCGTCCTTGGAGGGTTGAACGACAAGCGAGATATGATGTCGACAATAACAAGTACTCATTTGTATTTAATAATCGAAAAATTACTCTTGGACCATTGTCACCAAACCAAGTGTATGAAGATCAAATGTACTTAAAAGGAGAGAGTGAGAAAAGAAAAATGAGTGATAAAAAAAATAAAAGAAGAGGGTTCGGTGGATGAGGAAAAAGAAGTAAAGAAAAAGGAAACCCATGAGAGAAAGGAAGAGAAAAGGGAGAGTGATGAAATTAAAATAGATAAAAAAGCAAGCCATGAGAAAAATGTAGAAGAAAAGGAGAGTGATGAGAGCGAAGAAAAGGAAATGGAAAACCATGAGATAAAAGTTGAAAAAAAAGAAAGCAATGATGGATATCTCATGAAAAATGAGAGCTTTGCTAGAAAAAGAAATGGAAGAGCCAAATTTCAAGCAAAAGTTGGAAAGAACAAAAGAAAGATGTTATTAAATAATCCACTAACTTTTGATGCAGGTTTGGATTTGAGGACAAATCACTTTCAAGAGGAGGGGAATGATAGAAGCATGGATGGCTTGAGTATGTAGAAAGAAGCATATTCAGATACAGATTAATGTACTATTATTAGTGGGCTTATTAGATAATAATTAAGTCCAATTTTTATCATTTTATTTTTAATTTTCGTAATATTTTTAGAATGAATTTTATGATGACCTTTTGTATTCTCCTAGCCTCACTAAATGCTTCATATTAGTGCTCTAAGTCATAATAATGGCTAGTGGGAAGTTATTATCATGTTTATGCTCATTTACTAGGTAATGTAAATGCAATTATCAATTTGTGGTAAATGCATGGTAGTGAGAGTTTTATTTCTTGTATTTCCAAGTTAGCCTATAAATAGGGAACTCTTGTACTACACAAATCAATTTTGAAGATAATGAAATTTGAAGAGTTTTCTCTATTATGAGAACTTTCCTTTGGTTCTTGGCTAAAATTACTAAATCTGATCTTATCAAGGCAACTTGTGGCCATCAAACCCATGACTTATCACTCACCTTCTCACCTATATCTTGAGTGTGGCGTCAATATCCTTCTTTTGTCTGAAACTTCAAGGCGGTCTGGATTAGGATCATATCACATACTACCACGTCGTTCAATGGTACCGAGATTTCATGTGTAAGTCATGCACGTTTGTTCTAATGAATATTTGGTTTAAAGCTTGTCCACCATTTTATTTGGGGATGAGTGAAACCCATTGCTTACTAAGCAATGGTTCAAATCCTCAAGATACCTTTGTCTGAAAGCATGCAATTTCCGGAATAATGGGATTTGGATTTATTTTGAAAATGGTGGGGGATTGTGAGAGATTTTCAAAATTTATAAAAGATTAGAGGTTATCAACGGTCAAATAAATACATATCATGTTGTTAATTTAGTACAAGTTTGTTGTACAACACAGTGGTTGCAGTGCTTGTAGTATTCCTCAAGGGTGCGAGTTCGAACCCTTTATGTGGCAATTTTTGAGTTTTAAAGGTGACCATTTTATTTTAAACTTAACTTGGCTCTGTGAGGCAAGGGGCGCATCTGTTGGTCACTAGGCCAACTGATGTGTTGTGTCAGTTGTTGAACATTAATATTGAATTTGACCGATTGTGGAATTTTTCAAGAGTTGTTTTGCTTCACCAAGTGACATGAGTTGTCTATAATTAAAACCATATGCATGCAATAATTGCTACGAAAAACTCAGAATCTCTCAACCATTCTTCACTCCAAATCACCTTTTTTCTCCCTTATGCGCAGAGAGTCAAGGAGACTATTGTTCTGTAAACTGTTATTGACGATATGATTGGTTTAGGGTGTGCAAACCAAACCAAGGTTTACACCCGTGTTGCATCCGATCTACGAGGAGAGATTGGTGGAGGCGAATTGAATCTAAAGCCTAATGTCATTACAGTCCTTAGAGATTCCACATTTTATTTTGTATTCTCTTCTTTGTTGCAGAAGCACACCCCATTTTCTAACAGGCATCTCAAGCAGGGAGAGGAAGAGTCACTGAATGAAAGCAAAGCATCTTGTTGGAAACAAAGTCAAGTCAAAATCGAATTGAAAACCTTAAAAGTGAAATATCCCCAAATTTGAATGGAATGTTGTACCCTGCAGAGCCACCTCCGCCGCCCCATTCTCACTTACTCTAATATCAGAACTTATGTTGAACCTTGCAGGGCCAAGGTCGTCGGAAACAATCACAGCGGTTAGTCGGCGATGGCAATGTCATCGGGATCGTGCCTGAGCGTGAAACAGCCAAACACCAACTCTTTCCAATCCTTCCTTCGCCTCCAATCTGCATCCTTACGCCACCCCTGTAGCACCGCTACAAAGCTTCCATGCCCTCGATGGTTAACATTGTTGGGTTGGTGAAGACAAACCCCATGGTTAGTGGTTATCGAATTTTATTGGAGGCAGGAATGAGGGAAGGTGGGTGAGGACTGAGGAGCCAAGAGATTGACGAGAAAAGAGGTTTTTTTACAGATAAAAAAAATAAAAAAATAATAACTAATAAGTAAATAATTTTTTAGTTTATTTTATATATAAAAATTATTTAATATAATAAATCCACGTGGACTTGCCATGTGGCATCAGACCTGTCATGTAGGATACAAATTGATGGAAATTGGATGGAGGTATTAATTTTGCAACTTTAAAAAAATTGGAGGACCAAATATACTCGAAAAAACAATAGAGACCAAAATCACACATGAGCTAAAGTTGATGTACCAAAAATACAATTAAATCTTTCTCCTAAATTGACCCAAAGTTACAATTTATTGAGGTAAAAAATAAATAAATCGTCTTGTCAAAAAAAAATTGACGTCATGAATGCTAAATAAGTTTTTTTTAACAAGAATGCTAAATTGAGTAAAAAAAAACAAGAATCCTAAATAAGTACTAATTTAATATTGCTATTATTTTTAAAACAAAATTGATTTATAAAAACATTTTGATAATCGAATTAGGAGTATACTCTAGTGAATCAACCGGAAAGGTTTTCCTGAATTAAAGGGTGATTGACCGGACTTTTTTTTTTTGTTTTGGTGTAACTAAACTGATATGATTTTACAAATAATAAATTAGCAAAGTAATGTTTGAAAATTAATTACTAATTTGGGGTGATTGGCACAGTATGCGCTGCGAGATGCTAACGGCAAAAAAAAAAAAAATCAATCTTGCAGTAAAAAAAAAGACAATGAATCCACTAATGATATTTATATTTTCATTTAATAATTAAGCAATAATAATAATAATAAATTTCATTTAATTATATTTGTATGTATAAAACTTTTACACTGTTAATACATTAAAATTAAACTCATTTTTTTTAATGCAATTAAACTCATATTTGACGTATAAATTATTTATTATATTACATTCATAATTATATTTAAATTAATTAATTTTTATATTTAATTATATATTATTAGTATAAATATTTTATTTTAAAATAAAATAAAAAAGATGAAATCTGAAAAGTGGAAAGGAAAGTAGTGGAAAGCAAAAAGTAGAGTAAATGGCATAAAGCAAACGTGGGCTGCCGACTCCCAAGCAATATCGAATTCCACGCAACTGATTGCTTACCTGCGACCCTTTTTACCGTTGCCGGCGCCCCATCTCTTTCCAGACCACACGTGTTATTGCCCATACGAACCATGAAGTTTTATGCAATGCTACTATGAATTGAAAAGCTCAAGCGTTTCTTTGCAGATTGGGTTGTCAAGCTTGAGCATACTCTTAGGAAGGGTAAGATCGACTTGCCAGGGAAGGTGCAAAGAATGAAGACTTGTTTAAGGTCTGGAATACTTCTCCACCATAGTTGCATTCCGACCTCCCTGCTGTTGTAATGGGAGCAAGATTTTAAATCTGGGTTCGAAACAGAAATCTGAGCCACAACATGTTGCTTTTACAGTCGTCGAAATCACTTCACGATCATAATTACAATCACATCGACCGTATTTTTCCGTAATAACGACAACACAATCATAACCGCGACCGCAATTTAAAATCTTGCGGAATAGCTTTCTTTAGGAATTAGTTGTTTGGTTACTTTACTGTTTCAGTTGTACCAATTAAAGATGATAGAAATAGATTGATGTTATGTCTTTATTCAAATATACAAGTTTAGGGCAATCCAGATTACCTTGTGCAAGGTTCCCTCTAGCGCCCCTGTAGCAACAAGATATGGACCCTCTTAAAAATAAAATAAAATAAAAGTTAAAAAACGCAATCCCTTCTACGTGTTCCACTCCCACCCCTTAACCCCCTTCTAGCATTCACGACCCACCCTTCGCCGGAGTCACCCACCTCCACCTCCGTGATTCCGGCCCGACCCCTCCCTTATCTCTCTCTCCCGGTTTATCTTTGTCCCTTGTCTACTCTTACAGTCATGGTTTGTTAGCCGCGGCGTCGTCCACCATCTTCTGCAACTGCAGCCGCGCCGTCCACCACGCGTGTGAATCCGGTGAGAACAACTTAGAAGTAGTGTTATATTTTGAAGCAGTTTTGAACAACAAATTTTTTTGAACAAGAATAGTTCATAGGAACAACTATTCCTCCTACAAATGCAATGGCTAATAACCACCTTCTACCTTAAACTTGACATGAACCGGATTCAGTTCAGGTGGTGATGGAAGGCGCGACGACTGATGATGGTGGATGGCGCGGCGGTAGTTGCATGCTTGGAGACGTGGCGGCGCTAGGGGAGGGTCCAGATCGGGATGGAGATCGTGCCACTGAGATATGAGGAAGGGACCGGAAACGTCGCCAGGATGGGGCGACAGTGACACGGGATGGTGGCGCCAATGAAGCCTCTCCAGGCAGAGGGGGCAGAACTGCGTCGTCGAGATGGGGACGAGGAGAGAAAAGGGATCGAGACAGGGAAGGGAATTTGGGGTTTTTTTAACGTTTTTTTTTTGTTTATTTTTAAAGCCCCATTTAATCTGGATCGTCCGATCTGGACGGACGGTCCAGATCTCGACAAGGTTTACAAAACCGGACCGGCCATCGAACCGGTGAAGGCAGCGGTTCGAGGTTCATTGGTCCAACCGAGGTTGAACCGTGGTTGAACCGGTTATAATTAAATAATATTATTTTAATTTTTAATATAATATTTATAACAATATTAAAAAAAAAACAACATAACAACTAAAATTATTAAGCACAAATTTTTTTTATTTTGAAATTAAACTTAATAAATATAAAGATATATGTTAAAATCATTTTCATAGGGAAAACCAACCCAAAATCTACAACCAGCCCACATATGTTAGAAAATGAAAGAATTGAGTTTTGGTTAGGATGACCTAAATCCTTTTATACTAATTTTTTTTTTTAAATATTTTTTTTAGGAAACCGGTTTAGACCGGTTCACAACCGGTTATGACCGGTTTTACCGGTTTTGAACCGGTTCGACGGTTCTGAGACCGGTTTTAAGCAAGGCCGGTTCTGAGGGTCAACCGGACCAGCCTAGGTCCCAGTTCCCGGTTAAACCGGTCGGACTGGCCGGTCCGGTCCGGTTTTGTAAACCCTGGATCTTGATGCTGCAGTGGCGCTGGAGGGAACCTTGCATGAGGGAATCCTGATTGAGTTTAGGGGGAGTTTGCTTCCCATGCCCTAATTAAGTTTTGTGAGAAATTACAATCATGATTCAAACTCTCATAATGGAAAGAAAAAAACACATAACTAACATACTAATATTTGTGTTATAACTATGGGTAACTAAACATAGTTTCTTCATAGAGCATCAATAAAAGGACATCTAAGTGGTGAGTTTTAGCTATGGTTCATAACTTGAACAATCTCAAGGTGTAAAGACACAGAATAAGAGCTACATTAATATACATTATGTACAGAAGCTATCCCAGATTCCCAGATATATATAAAAAAACTGTATACATACATAATACATTATCACCGTACCAATTGAATAATATCTGCAATAATAATATCAACTTAGCTCAAGGTCTAATAATAGCACCCGATATTAATTTAATTACCTCCTACCATGTTTAGAACCCGGCATGCATAGTAGATCCACCGCTTCTCGAGACAAATTAAGAATGGTAAAAAGGGCCTGCTGCAAAAAAAATTGCTGTTTGTGGCCTACTTGTTCAGAGAAAGAAGATAGTAAGGATGCATGCATGTCCATGCATTTTCTCAGCTCCGCACCTCTCTCTTCTTGATCATAAGCTAAAATCAAATCATGACAACGATTATTACTGGTCAATCAAACGCCGTGGTAACAGAAATAAATGGATAAAAATTATTGGATTGAAAAGTGCCATGGTCACAAGGATTCGTAATAAAGCACAACATTAGATCAATATAATACACACATGCGAAAAGAACAATCTCATCAGGTTCTTTGATCCCACTTCACACGGTCACTCTGTGAATTTGTTATGTACCTAATCAAAACTCTCGAAAAGTCGGAACCCCAAGGGTTGGTCTGGTGGAGCATGACAGGATTTCGTATTTGACAGGTTGCAGGTTCGAGTCTTCCACTAGTCCCCTTGAGGTGAGGTAAATGTAAATCTTTGTAAGTACTCATAGAATCCGAAGATTTTCCTTATCTTGGACTGGAGCATCATCCCGTCACTCTAAATTTTCTTTTACCAACAAAAAAAGAACTCGAAAAGCCAGACACTTCACACTGGCAATGGCATTTATGGATTGGGTTCCACTTCCATTCATGATGTAGCCTTCAAAGACATCACTACACGAGGCTATTAATAACAATTATATAGAGGAAGGTGTCACTTCAAATTAAATCGTAACCCTCGCAATCTTATAGAATTGTGGCTCACATTTAACTTTGACTCGTATACCAGTGAATATGAGCAATGTCTTGTAGCAACCTAATAATCTTATGAAAGACCTAAGACCAAACGGTAATGTTGTACGTGTACGTACAGTATACCCCTGTCATGACAATGTTATGACTTACGAGTAATTGAGCTAAAATGAAAAGATGGTTGTGATAATTTGTGGAGGAGCTAGAAGGACGATGACTTTTTCAACCACAATTTTACTTGCAGGAACTTCTATGGTGGCAGGTCATGTTCTCTTCGAAAGTGAGAGACAGCGAATCTCTTAAAACTATAGATATAATCGAATTGGCTTTTTAAAGACAGCTGCAGACCCAGTAAAGTTTCTCGATCTGTCCAATAAAGAGACATAGATCATGTCATGCGGAGCTGACTTTTTAAGCAAAAAGTGGAAAGTTCAATAAAGGATTAAACAATGAATTAAAGTTATATATCCACCACCTCAGAGTTTTATACTAATATATATTTACTAATATTTTGATATTTTTATTTCAATTATTAAGAGGGAAAAATTATAAAATTCTAATTTGTTTAAAAAGTCGGTAAATATCAGTATACAACTTTATTATAGTAACTCTTAAACAATTCAAAGCCTTTAAAAGAAAAAAAAAGTATACGCCAAAATATAATTAAATCCCTGCATATATTTTCTTTGGTGAAGTTCTTATACATGTATAAAAGAGAATTCCGCAGATTAGGATATAAATATAAGCTTTCCTAAGTGAAGATTATGATCCGCATCCCATCAAAGTGATATAGTGATATATCACCCAAATGACATAATATGGAATAACCAACAAGTCATTTGAGATAACTGACTATTCAACTCATCCACAACTTATTCACTTTTTGATACTTCGACTAACCCAAGTGACAATTTAGATGGTTAAGGTTTTAAAAGCAACACGTCTTAAAAGCCGTGATTTGAACTTTGAGGAGCTAGCATTTTCTTCGAATTCCTTAAAGTGGTCTCAGTCATACTTTAGCCTAAGAAAGATGTCTAAGTGCTGAAGAAGACAGCATCATGAAGTGGGTGGTCAAGATAAAGTAGAGAGAAGATCTTTAGTAATAGTGCTGCCAGAGAAGTTCGTAGCCACTGAGAGATATGCATGATGCTGGTAATGATGCGCCAGTCTCACGACCACGGGCAATCATCTTAAGCAAGAACAATAGGCCGACCCATATATCATGCTATTATTGTATGGATTTACACGAGGTTTACTTTTACTAGTGGTAGAATATGGGGTTATGCAGCACGAGAATATTGTCAACCCGAGCCACTTATCCTAGGACTTTTAACCATTACATGAAAATATATATGAATAATTTCAATTTCTAACAAACATTATCACTGTTAACTGGTAATGCCATTTTCTAAAACCAAAAAATCCAAATATATACTAAAAAATGTTGTGTAGAAACTAATTGTTTCCACACATTTTTCTTTATCTAGACTCTACATTACTGAAAGCAAAACTCAGTCTCCAATATCTGAAGTCTGCGCTAGAGCTTCCAAAACTAATCAACTTACAAGTTTACAACCTCCATATAAAACTACTTTTATTGCAGAAATTAAGTTTTAATTACCTAAACATCTAAATGATTGATTAAAAAAACACACCTTAGCAGAGTTAATTACTTAGGAGGAATTTATACTTTTTATCAATGCCCTATTGTCAACAGATATAGTTGTAATGGGGCATGCACATGACTCTATCTATCATATAACCTTCGCTAAATTGTTTAGATTTTAGAACTAAATTGTCTATCTTTAGTTTTGTAAATCTCCTTAAATTCCACAGAAATGCATGATTCTCCCATCGACCGTATAAAAATGAAAAGATAAATCATGCAAAGTTGGATATATACCGTGAAATATTTCCCTCATCTGTTGCGCATTCCAGGGGGTACAATGTCTCCTAGTAGTCCTTCATCCGTGGGAGGATGTGTTGATGCATCAGCTGGCATTACAGTCCTGGATCCTCCAGCTTCATTCTGTGCTTGGCAATGCTGAGAAATACTGCTAAAAGTAGTATTCTCTCTGGGCAATTGAATAGGATAATAGATCTGTGACATTGCAGGAGCCAACTGGCTGGCAAAGGCAGCTTCATGACTAATTATTCCCCCTCGAGGAAACCCAACGGTATGGTGACAGTGTTGGCCTTCATAAGTAGTTATAACAATAGTTGGGTCCTCTGATGAGCGTTCGACCCTTTTCTTCACCGTGCATTTGCTGTTTGTGCAACGATAGTAACTCCTGTGCAAGACATGTAAATCAGAATTATTAGCTCATCAGTGCTCGCCAATTAGCTTTTCAAGTACAATTTCATTGCCAATTAATTTCAAAAATTTATATACTTCATATACAGTGAATACATTTATTGATAGTCATCAATAATATCCGTTTTACAATTCTTTGTGCGTTTTCATGACCCGTATAACTTTGCAAATGTTAAGAAATCAAAAATAGAAATATTATGTTGAAAATTATATATTTAATTCCTTAAAAATTTAAAAGTTACTCTTTCCAATACAACATTTCTATTTTATAATTCATTTTAGTTAATGAATTTTTGCCAATAAAAAAAGATACCCGTTTGAATTTTGTAGTTTAGTCACTCAATTTGATTATGTGTACAAGATAGTCCTTAAATTCATATAAGTTATATAGTAAGTTAACACTATAGTGAAAACGGCAAATACTAATCAATGCCTTTGAAGAATTAAAGATAGAAATTTTCTTTGAAAAAATTGTTATTTCCAATAAGAACATTTTATAGGTTGATTGTTTAACTAATACCCTAATTAACAAGACCCAAAAAAAAAAAATGGTTGATACGAGTTTTATAAACTTAACAACTGACTCGTAGATGCAATTAAATCCAAGACCTATG
The DNA here is from genome assembly GCA_030762895.1 of Sophora flavescens. Classification (NCBI taxonomy): domain Eukaryota; kingdom Viridiplantae; phylum Streptophyta; class Magnoliopsida; order Fabales; family Fabaceae; genus Sophora; species Sophora flavescens. Next base: position 129,508,360 of record CM061065.1, read on the forward strand.
ATGTCATTTGGTTTAGAGAATGTTTTATTTCTAACTATATTTTCAGAAATCTCATTTTTAAGAATGTTTCTTTCTCACCTCCACATGAAAATAAAATTTTCAGGTTTTATTCCCTAAACCTATATCTAGGCATCTTTTAGGCCTACAGGGAATGGTTATTTTTTATCTTTTTATTCCTACCTTACTTTACTAGAAATGTTCAATATATCTTTATACCAAATGTAACCATATATAAATAGAAAATAATTCAACAGAGGTTGCTGATTTACTTAGAAACAAAAATAATAAAGAAGGGAATGGTATAATAAGCATGCATCGCATTCAAGATTATTAGTCCCCTTTTAAGTCTTTCATTGCATTTCTTTCCCTTTAATTTTGTTCTCCTGGAAAAATAATCCCAAATGCGGAAAAAAAATTTATCTGAAGCGTAAAAAATATTTAAAAAATGATTTCAGTTAGCTTTTGTGTTAAGATTTTAAAACTTGGTTCCACTATATATAAGAAATTAGAAGATTTTCTAGTGAGACAAAAAAGATTAATATTTTATTGAGGTTTTTTAATGATAAACAAAAGAATGTTTTTAATAGCAGAGTACAAGGGAATTCTAAACCTTAAAGAATTAAGGGGTTAAAGAAATTATATATTTTCTAAAAGATTACATTTAAAATTTAACTTATACAAATTTTATAGTAGCTAGGACAATGTTTGAAAGGGTTTATAAAGAAATTATTTGAATTTATGAGAATAACTTATAATAATAATTTTATAAAAATAGTTTATGAAGTTTCTATGTGCTCTTTTTATCATATTTTGAAATAGCTTATTAAAGGATTAAGTATGATTTTGGTCCTTATAAAATAACGCAAATTCGTTTTTAGTATCTTATTTTTAAAACGTACGTTTTTTGTCTCTCAATTTCCAAAATGGCTCAACTTTGGTTTCTAATGTTCTATTTTATCTTATTCTGATTAGTCAAATGGAGTTCTACGTCCTTTTTCCATATCGCTTCACTAATACCAGATGCACTTTCACATAAGAATAGGGACATGAAACTTTGTCTGACTGATCAGATTCAGATGACATTAGGGATCAAAAGTGAGATATTTTGAAAATTGAGAGACGAAAATCGTACATTTTGAAAATAAAGAACTAAAAAAATGAATTTTCGCTGTTTTACGGACCTAAAATATATTTAACCCATTAAATAAGTATTTAGTAATATTGTTTACCTAAATGCCCTCCATAAGTAACTACCTAGGAGAGTTTCGGTACTATATTGAAAGTTAATTTGATAGAAGGAAGGTAACCTAGGAAACGGGCTATTTTTAACTGCCTTCTGACCATACTTCCGCCATCTGTAGCCATCCTCAAGATGATCAACATCACTCTTGGTCATAAATGCAAACCGTGGCTGCCGTATACGCTTTTGCCCCTTCTTCTTACTTTTACTCCTGCAAAATATGTCACCTAAAATTTATCAAGATGAAAGCAGCATACTGAAGATCATAATTATAACAAGAAAAGGGATGTCATTAACCTAAACCAGAAAAATACTAAATATTGCTACATTTTATCGATCATACACAACACAATTGTATTGGAAAACAGTATGATTAAGTGCATATATACATTAACATTTTTTCCCTTTTGTTGGGCTTCAAAGACATCCACGAGAACATCTTGATCATGAAGATGACTTTGAACCAAATCATTAGGGACTAAGTTATAGTAAATACGATAGTAGACATTGAACTAAGACAACAAAAATCTCTTCAAAACTAAAGAAATTAACTCATGGGATAAAGCCTGGACAACATATTACCCAAATAGGACAGAAAATAAAAACATTCAAATATTATCATTTACAAATGTCATCTATGAATTGGCATAACACTCTCAAATAATTAAGGTGGATGACAAACTTAATTAAGTACAGTTTGCAGGTTAGCATCAACTAGACAACTACCAATATACTAAAAACGAAATAAATGGAAAATGTCCTTGAAATCCTATTTATAATGATGAAAATGCTTAATTAGATAATTTCATCACAAGCTTCACTTTAGGACAACCTAGAATTTTAAATCAACACTAATCAATTTATATGCATAAAAAATAAAAATAAAAGAAAGCAAGCAAGCTACAAATATATGTCAACTACAAAAATGTCACATAGAAAGTTCTGCATGCTAGCCATCCCGTAGCTAAGAGACATAACACTTTCGTACACATAAAATAAGGGCTCTAATGACAATTAATATTCTGCTAATAAGGTAAGGAACATAAAAAATGGACCACAAAAAAGAATAAAAAGAAAAGGGAAAGACTCGCCTCATCAGAACGAACACAGGCAAGCATTCATTTAGGGGAAGAAGCATATTGTGCCATGTAACTTTATATTCAAAACGATCTAATTCATACATAATAATTATGATCATAAAATGCCAATTAATGCCAATGCTATCACATAGCAGTAAATGAACAAGTATCACACCTATAAAGTAGAAACTCTGTTATTCACTGGAATGCAAAAATGACCATATAAATTGAACCAAAAAAGCTGCAAGTGGTAAGAATCTTATTAATGCCGAAAACTCAAGCAATTTATGCAAATTAGCAAGTATACTAACTCATTTAAGAAAAAAAACTACATTAAAAAGAAAAGTGGAGCCCAATTATTTTTATCAATATCCTATTATCCTACACTTTTATTTTTGGCATTTTTCTTCCTTTAAATATTCCAGCTTTCATCACAACAATGTATAATAATGACAATAATAATATGTAAATAATGCAAACCACAAAACTATTATCATCATTATGATTCTGCTAAAAAAGCAGAAAAAGCTTTGTGAATTGTGTGGCTTTGAGCGCGCCATTCCCGCCGCAATAACGGCGGTGCTCGTGCGCTGAAACTTCAAATACCCGAAAAGGCAGCCCATTTTATTTTACTTTTTTCATCACTCCAACGTTTATTTTATTTTTTATTTTTCATCGTTTCAAACCAAGACTTTTCTAAAATTTGCGAAACAGCAACCACACACTCACCCAAAAAAAAAAAAACTCAGTCAATCTCAGTTATAGTACGACTATTCTGTTTGGGAAGAAGATTCCTGATTGTACGGACAAGGAGGTGCACTGAACACGAAGCAACGTTAGAAATTAAAAATGCAATGGAATAAAATACTACTACAACACAAACAAACAAACCGTAACTTGATCCGATTTTGATTTGGTTGATTATCATTGATATAGAATTCAGTTATCTTTATTCCAATTTTTACCCCAAGAATTTATGATATTTACGAATTCACCACATGTAGAAAGTAGAAACACGCAAAACACACTCACAAACCAAGCAAAGCAAAGCAAAGTTGAAAACAGCGAAGCAATGATTATTTTTCAATTTTCGTTTTCACCGACTCACGGAATCTCAGGCGGCGGTTTCTCATCGGAAACGGTGGATTTCTCCGGCGGATCCTCACTGGAGCTCGTGGACACCGATTGGTTATTCGACCTCGACGATGTCGCAGCAGCCACCGTATCAACAGGATCAACCGAACCGGAAGGAGCTGAGTGAGCCGGAAGCCAAAATCCGTCTACGCCGGAGCCGATCCGGTTCGGGTGGACCGGGTCGAGGTTCCATCCGAACTCGCTGAGTATGCTTCTCTCCCTGTTGCCGGAGTAGAAATAAGAACAGTCGGAGTCGTCGGCTCCGAGTGACCAGCTCGACTCGCCGGCGAACTCAGCGACAGTGGCAGGATCGGAAGGTGATCTCACTGATTTGTCTCTGTCTTCTTCCATACATGGAGTGAGTAAGTGAAATTATATAGAAAAGAAGAGTCGTGCGATCTGCGGTTTTAGAACGTGATCGAAATTGGAAATGATTCCCGGAAAATAATGGATTTTCAGGGAAAACGCGGAGCGAGAAAGAAAAAGCAAGTGAGGAGAGAGAAAGTTAGGGTTTTTGCGTTGGTTGTGAAGAGGAAGGGACGCGTTAGTTTTTGCAGTTTATGAAGAGTTTGAAAGCGTTGTCTAGTCAATATACAGTAGAAGAGAGAGAAAGTGGTTTATTTATTTATTTATAGTTAAACTAATCTTTTAGTTTAATAAAGATATTCATTTGGATTTGGTTTAAATTTTGAAATCAATCATGATATATGTATGATTATTTTTAATTTCACTCTAATCATGATTGATGTTGTCATGAATGAAATTTTTTGATTTGTTTGTGTAAAAAAAAAAAATCATTATTGATGTTGTATATAAAGTTATTTGTTTGAGTTAAACTATTGAGACCAAATTGAAAAATGATGGTAACATGCAGGAATTTATTCACACTTTTTTAGTCCTTACAGGTGACAGACATTTTTACTTTGATTTTATACGTAATAATTTTTTCAATTTTGTTTGTATACTTTAGTTTCAACAAATAATATTATAACACTAATAAAGGAGTGTTTTGATGAGATTATATGGATCTCTTCTGACTTAACCAGACATCTCGAGTTCGACTCCGAACTCTTGGAATGCAGCAACGTCAAAACTCTTAGGAAGAATATTGTCGTTTTTGTGGTCCTGCTCGAGAGATTAGTCTCTACAGTTGTGCAAGAAAGATACCTTAAGAAATGAAAAAAAAGTGTGAGAAGTGAAAACCAAATTAAAAATAATTGTATATATAGGAACCAATTTCAAAAAAAATCTATTTAAATTGATTAAAGTAATCTTTTTGGTCCCTATATGTGATACTGATTTTCAATTTGGTCCCTATACGTAAAAAGTTATCAATTTGGTCCCTATACGTGACACTGGTTTTCAATTTGGTCCTCACCGTTAATTGGTCCCTATATAAGAAGACCAACTTGCAAATTATTGTCACATGTAGGGACCAATTCAACAAAAAAATTTAAAATCGGTCCCTACATGTGACAATTATTTTCTATTTGATCCCTATATGTGATAAAAATTTGCAATTTGGTCCCTCTTATATAGGGACCAATTAGCGGTGATGACCAAATTGAAAACCAGTGTCACATATAGGGACCAAATTGATAACTTTTTATGTATAGGGACCAAATTAAAAATCAGTGTCACATATAAGACCAAAAGATTACTTTAACCTTTTAAATTTAAGGACCAAATAATTAATTAGTATTAATTTAATAATTGTTTTTTAAAAAAAGGTTTTGAAATAAATAAAAGAAAAGGAAAAGAGATAAGTTAGAAAAATGAGCGTCAACTGTACGTAATGGTGGTCTCGCATGACACGCGCATGAATGATTGGTTTGGACTAGAGTGATACTTTCCTTCCAGCAGGAAGGAAAACCATGTGATGATATACATATCTTATATCTTATATACATATTATATTATATGCGATGTTAGTATAAATCCATGTAGGTATAAAATAGTAAATACATGTGTCTTTTAATAGTCGATCCAACGATGAAGTCACTAAAATCTTAATTTTAGGTTCATCAATAAAAAAATTATTTAATTTTAGTTTTTATAAAACAAATGATCACAAATACTAACAAAAAATCAAATTTAAAGTATAACCTGATGCATATATACTTTCTTACTAAAAAAAAAAAAGACCCCGATTAAAATTTGTTTTAAGTGTCGCTCTTCGGGTCATGTGTCTTGTATTAATGTCAGACGTGTTAAGGGGATAGCATAATAGAATATATTCAACCAGTCAAAAAAAAGAAAGAAAGAATATATTCAAGCGACAAAAATATAGCAGAATTTGGCAGCAGTTTTTTTTTTTAACAAGCATCGATTATTTATCAATATTGAGAATAATCACGTGTAAACTAGTCATAGTTTTATTTTGATTTATTGTTCATATAAATTTTATATTATTTAAAAATGATAGCACATCATTGTATGGTAAGTAAAATTTAAATTTTGTACTCTTATAAATAAAGGAATCAAGGTAGAAACCATGTGAGAGAAATGACTGATCATCATGGGAGAATCATTTATTTAACGTACTTACTAAGAAATATCTCAATTTGAAAAACTTTGAATCATTGGGTTAATTAGATTTTATATTATTGCTTTTATTTCTCAAAGTATATCATCACTTGACAGGAAGAGATTAATCCCATATATACTGTTGGGTGTTTAAGTGGGGATCCCTTCATATAGTTTCTCATACATATGAACTTAGGGATTGAACTCAAAATCACATGATTAAAGAATGCAAGTCTTTTTTTAATCAACAATTTAATATTAATATGACTATTACCTTGTTGATTCTCTTTTAATTTGGGGCTTCTTTATTCATTTTCTCATTGCACTCAGCGCTTAAATTTTCAACTATAGTATACATTAAAGTTTCAATTTATCCATGCTGGTGCTTCATTGCATTATATATAATTTAATTTGTATGAACTCTTGTAATAAGCTATCATTGAGACTTCTATGGTGTCATGTTTTATGGAATGTCATAACCTTTCCCATTTTCCTTCTCCCTAGCTAAACCTTTGCTTCAAAAGATGAAGATCAAGAAGATGTTGAATTTTTTTTTCTTTCTCTACAACATTTTTTTTATAAAAAAAAACTACTTCAGTAGTTAATTAATATCTAATTAAGAAGCGATTGCATTTGTTTAACTAACCCTTTTTTTAACTTACTCATGTTTTATATTTTCGTAAACATTGGTCATTATACCTTTCTCGTTTTTGGGATCGTGGCCCCTTTTGCTTAAGTTTCTTCAATTGCAGTTGCTTTTATTTAAATCATATCCGTGACCACGAACTTTTGATTTGGGATCAGATATCGATTGGGACTTCTATTTTGTTTTTAGCATTTGATTTGTTTCTAATTCAGTAGGTATGGATACATGATACGTAAAAATTATGAACTATTTTTTGTCTTGCCAAAGTTGTGGAAAGGTACCTTTCATAGGCAAACCCTAAGCTACTTACAATAACTCACCTTACAAGGTAGAAATAAAAGCAGCCAATTACTAAATACTATCTTTGATCCTTAATATAAGAAACAAATGGGTATTTTTTTTCAAAATATAAAAAATATGCATCAATTTTTACACATATTAAATACTAATTTCCAATTACCCTCGTTTATAATAGGATTTATATTTACGAGATATATCAAATTTTCATACAAGTGAGTTTGTTCATTAATTAGAATGAGTATTTTTAAAAATTTATATGAATATTAATTAATTACATTTAGCTCATTTAATACATTTCTTTGGTCAGCGTGTTTTAAGGTTTTGTTTCTTATATTAAGGATCGGAGGTAGTACTTCTAATTAATAAATGGACGTAATGACAAAATCACTAAGGTATGGCCAAATTATTTGCCTTCATGTATCTTAATTTAAGGGGGATTTAATCCATCATCCGAAGATGTAATCCAGAAACATTTTCCCCTAGAATATTCTCTCAGATCTTTAATGAATTATGCAGCATGTAGATTATTAGAAATAATGTATATTTATTTTAAAATAAAAAAGTAGTGTAAACATGTTTTCTTTTTATTAGAATTTTTTTTTTCTTTGCTAAGAGTAAAAGACATCTAGCTTTATTCTCTGCTTTCAAGAAGTGAAAGGAAGAACAGAACCGTTTAGATACTCAAAGAAAAGTAAGTGGTTGGAATAATGCATGCTTTGATTGAGTTAATATTAATAACATCATTTGATGAATGGAACTTTTCAACAACGAAATTGATTTTTGGAGTTTGGCCCACCATTACGGCAACCAATTTTGATAACACAAACAGTGTTTTAGATTTGGCTACTTGTAGTACCAAAAATTCACTAGGGTACATAAAAATACGCCTATGGTGCAATGCACCACTACAATTGCTTTAATGCAATGTCGTTGGGTGCGTAGACAGAGTTCTAATCCCAAATCTAAATCTGCTTAATTAGTTACTATTCTATGGAGTTTACTTGGATGAGAACATATTCAATGAGAGTTACTTATGGAGTTCTTAAATCTATGTAGTAAATAAGAAATTATTGTTTATTTTTTTCTCCATTAAAGTTGATCTATACGGCAATATGTGAAATAACCAAAGTTAACACAAGAAGCGAGGTTGAATTACGCTTACCAACTTTTTAAGAAACTTTGAAAATATTTTCGCAGGCATAACAAGCAAAAACAAAGCTACAAAAATATCACTCAAGAGTTTTATATTGGTTCACCCCAAAATCAATAGGGCTACGTCCAGTTCTTGGCAGAACCAAGGTTATCACTATAACTGATCAGATTACAGTACAAGTATTCTTTTCGCACCTAGCATCTCCAGTCTCATACTTAAACAAGTATTATTTTCTCATTTAGCCTCTTCAGGCTCAACAATAAAGGGTAAAAGGTTTTGAGTATTTAATACAGCTTTGCAAGTCTTTCTGGTACCACTTAGAGAGTGGAGTAAATGTAAGAATGAAAGACTGCGAAATTTATATCAAATGATTAAAAAGATAATCAATGAAGGAATGAAGAAACAAATGAGCAGAGTAAATGCTTCTTTGAATATGCGCAGTGTATCTCTAAACTTCATCTTCATGGTTTGCATATTTAAAGGCTTCAATCAATTTGATCCGTTACACACAACTTCAGAAAGTGTGCTTCTTTAACTTGAGCTTCTGGGATGTCATTAATGCCAAAGAGTCGTTTTGTGTAAGCATTAAATGTTTTGGGACGTTGGACTTTGACATATGCGACCAAGAGTACACCTTGTTTCTAAGCAGTTGTTGTTTCAGAGTTGCAGTAGCAGACTTCTTGTACTTGCAGCAGAGAGCTTTCCATTTCAGTGCAACACTCAGTTCACTTTTTTGGAAAGTACTTTTACTTTGTACTTGAAATGGCTAAAAGCCACTGTCATGGTACAGAGGTAGTGTGTTTATTCCTTAAAAACTTGAAATAATGAATTCTTTAATCTTTGTCCTTGGTGCATTTGTCCAGAGGTCTTCGAGATCCTTAAGGAATGCATCCTTTTCAAATAAGATTGACTTGGAGTTTCTTCTGACAGTCTGACACTTAGACGGGTGTAGTGGAGTCCAAAAATAGACTGGTGCAATGATCCAGAACTAGATGGGTGAGCAAGCCATTTTTAGACGAGTGATCAACTGAAGCTTCTTCAGACTTTTGATCCTTGCCACGTCATCAACAAGGCCAGATCTCTGATTGAGAGTTGACTTGGTCCCTGTTTGAGTTGTCTAACTTTCAGACGGGCGGTTTTTCGGACGAGTCTGAAAAACCGCTCCTTAGGAAAACTTAGACAAGTCAGATTTAGAGGAGTGACCTTAAGTTCACTTTCATGTACACTTAACAGACTTATCAGTAATTTCACATGATTCAATATAACCATATTTAATATTTTTGGAATCATCAAAACTTAGAGAATTTACAAATTGAATGTGTTCCATACTTATGAGATCTCAACAGTGTCCCCCTTTTTTATGATGACAAATAAATTTTCTGATTTATTGAACATCAAAAGAAATAGACGAATGGAGCTTTTAGACAGGTCTTAGATAATGTATGTGGAAAAACATAGACAATTATAAAAATTAAGGCTCCCCCTTAATTAATGCCTCAGATAAATATCAGAGCAAAAGATATTAAGTCTATATCTGTTAAGTCTAAAAAGGTATTATAAGTCTTATTTTTCTTTTATTTCCTCCCCCTTTTGGCATCAACCAAAAAGATTAAACAGATAAAAAACATAAAGACAAAATAAAAGAGCCAAAAGTATAATCACACTCCATATCATTAAGAGTTAGAAAAATTACAAAATTGATGATGTAAAGACATCATGGACAGTACATTGCATGACTCAAATACATAGAAATAAAACTAGGTCCTAAACTCTAACAGCTAGGTCCTCCTTGACTCTTTAAAAAAGCTTCCAGCATCTTCTGCATTGCTGCTTGTTGAGATAGCACAGTGGCTTGAAAAGAATCTTGTTGTTCCATGGCTTCACCTTGTTTCTGCATAACAGATTCCATACAAGTGGCCATTTCATCCAGCCTTTGATGTGCAGCAGGATCATGAGCAACAACAGGAGCAGTAGAGTCTATTGTAGCCAAAAAGGTTGTGGGATCAACAGGTGCAGATGAAGGAGGACTAGGAGGTGGGGTAGGACTTTAAGGAGGGGTAGGGGGCAACTCTTCAACCATGATTTCATCCTTAGGCTCAGGATCCATGTAGACATCGGTTGAGATTGTGGTTTCAAAATCAGATTTAGGAAAGAAAGTATCCAGAAACCATTGGATTTTTTCATGATGCATGGGAGACTCTATTTATGACAGCATAAACTCATAGGATCTCCTAATGAGGTTTATGGAAGTTACAGGGGTAGACTTAGGAAAGTTAAAAATAACAATGGGTAAAACAACAAAGAAAGAAGGGAAAGTGTAGACAGAGGGTTCAAAAGGGTGGAGAGCAAAGGCAGGTCTACCTCTAGTAAGAATCACTACAAAAAAAAGCTCATTTAGCGATCGAAAATAGTGACCGAATTTGTTGGTTGCTGTTTGCGATCGAAATGGCGACCGATTGTAGGATCTAAATCAAACACTGATTAGAGTTGATATTGAGACCGAAATAGCGACCAAAATAGAGCGTAGCAGAGTTATCGGTCTCTATTTCGGTTGCAAAATAATGGAAAATAAAAGTAAAAAATTTATGACTTTTTAGCGACCGAAATGGCGACCGAGTTAAATGCAACGGTTAAATTTATTTATCATTGCGACCGATATTAAATCGGTCGCTAAATGGCGCGTAAAAATTAAAATAGAGCGTGTTAGCGGCCGAATTTTAAATCGGTCGCTAAATTTATGAATTCAAATTTCAAATTAACCCATTTAGAGACCGATTTAGCGACTGATATCATATCGGTCGCTAAAGCATGCTAAAATGAAATTAATCTAGAGCCATTTTGCTACCGATTTCTGTGACCGAACTTGATTAATTTGTGTGGCGACGGATTAGCGACCGAAATGTTCGGTTGCTAAACTTAAAATCCCTAAAACATGAGCCCCTTCCCCTTTCTTCCCCATTTCTCTCATTTCTTCTTTGTTCTTCTCTCTCGCGCCTCCCTGGTCCTCCCTGCCGCCACGCAACACAAAGCTCCAACCACCAACACCAACACCGCCATCACCAACATCGCCACCACCCACATTCTCTCTCCGTAACCCTGTTCTCTATCTCTTTCTCCCTTCCTCTTTTTCTTTTCACTGATTTCCCCCTTTGTCTCTCCAGTGCACCACCACCAACACCGCCACCACTGCGCGGCCTCCGGTGACACCGCCACCACCACCGGTCCAAGTCAGTAGTGAAGAAACCCATTCTTAGGTAACCCTTCGTTCTCCCTTCTCCTATATTCTCTGTTTTAATGTATATATATAAATTGATGTATTTTCTGTTCTGATGGCACATGATGGATGGGAAAAAATATGATGAGAAAAAGTGATTGAATTTTTGTGAATAAACCTGTGTTCTCGATTTTTGCATATAATCCAAACATTTAGGATCTTATATAACTCGAGACAATAGAGCAGATGCTTCTCATTGGCAACAATAGGCAACTATTTTGAATAAAATTTTATCTTCACATTTATGATTTAGTTTATTAATTCATTAATACTTAGTGTATGTATGTTTGATACATCCAAACATGATAGATGAATCTACTAGCAGATCCTTATGATGTTGCATTGTCTAATTATCCCTTTTTGATAATCATATGATGGTTATTATCCACAATGGTGTTTCATCCTGCTACTTTTTAAGTCTCTTTTATGACTTGGACTTTTGGAATTTGTTGAAGTGAGTTTCCCTTTCAAGTGAAATAATTAAATTGTACTATTCTTGGACTGTTGTCTTTCTTTTGTAGTTGCTGAAATTCTGTAGTGATATCTTGTTTGTAGTTTGTAGAGCGTGTTAGCGACCGAATACTCAGTGTAATGTATTATGTGAATTATCGTGTTGTTTGGTAGTGGAGAGCTGAGCTCAATAGGATGTGATCTTGTCTGATTGTATGCTGATAATTTAATGTTTATGCATGTGTTTGTCAATATGTGTTGTTTGTTAGTGGAGAGCAGAGCTCAATAGGATGTGATCCTGTCCGAAAGGCGGGATGCTGGTTGTGTGCTGATAATTTAGAAATTATGCATGTGTTTGACAATTAACTGCTACTTGTTAGTGGAGAGCGGAGCTCAATAGGATGTTTGCCAGGCACATGACGTGCCGTCATCATTCAAACGTTATTCACATTAGAAAGCAGCTCTGTACACAATATTATGAAAGCAACTCTGGTTTTCTACTCATTTGTTTCACTAGGCAATGGAGCTTTCCAGAAATAGTTGTTGATGACCATCCTTACTATGTTATCTAGGCATTTCCAGTAGGAAAAGTCCTCTCTATGACCATCCTTCAAAACGACGTAAAAGCATCTGCTTTCCTGAAAACTACTATGTTTGCTAATCTGTAAAGTTGTATGTGAAGTTGCATTTCTTTGTTCTATTTTAACATGCTAGTATGCTACATGGATCTTTCCATCTTTTCTTATTATCACTTGATGAATTTTAGACATATGACTTGTTTTTTCCTTATCGTTTTATCAGAAAATGGATCCGACTAAATGTTTTGAGACAGCCATCCATATAGACCAGGTACGGTATCTCATCAACTTAAGAATAACGATCGGATTCACGTAATGATGGTTAAGGCATAAACTAATCATTACTAAATTGTTCTTGTGTATTTGCAGGATTTGATTTCAATCCCACGTTCATTCTACCGTCGTTGGGGAAGAGTAATACCGCATGTTATGACTATTGAAGACAAATGCGGAAATCTGTTCAATGGGAATATAGTAATCCATGAGGATCGCCCATATTTTGCAACAGACACAAATGGTATCAGGGAGTTGTATTTGTTGTCCACTGGTGTATTGGCAAAGTTTAAGTACCTTGGGGGTTCTCGCTTCTACATGTTCATCCCTTTGGAAGATTGACGAGTTTTGATATTTTGATTAGTACTTATTAACTGTGGTGTGTTTTTATGTTTTGATCGTTAATTAGTACATTATTAAACTTTTTTTTATAAACAATTATTAAACTTGCGTTAATTAATGTATGTGTTTTCTTGATCATATTGACTGTGGTGTTTTGGATCGTTAGTACATCATGTTTACGTTTTCTATTTATTCAAAAAAAATATTGGTGTATTTTGTTTATATCAGAAATTAAAAATCAATGGGGTAATAGTCGAAAAACAAAATTTGGTCGGTAGGATTAAGTTACAGAAAACTTTTTATAAAAAAAATTCAAAATTTGCGACCGAAATAGCGACCGAATATCAGTCACCAAATTTGGTTATCTAAGCATGCGACCAACTATACGGCGACCGAAATATATAATTTTGTGACCGAAATATCGGTCGCAAATTTGCGACCGAAATACAAATTCGGTCGCTAAACATTTAGCCACCAGGGTTTCTGCTACCCCCTTAATTCGGTCTCTAATTCGGTCGCTACACAATATAGCAACCGAATTATCATGTTTTGCGATCGAAATCTTCGATTGCTAAATAGGTTTTTTTTGTAGTGAATATGCTTCTTTTATTCATCTGACAACCCATAACAGGATCCACATCTCATATAAGTATCTCCAACTTTCAGATACTTTGAAGCAGTTGCAGTTGTGACTTTGCCCTTCTTGAATTTAATCTTCCTATTATTCAGCTTGATCAAACAGTTTATTTGCTTACCAGGGATGTAGATAGCTTTTTGTTTCCCTTTTAGTACCATTGAGTCTGGCATCACTTTAATCATAGTGGAAGGCTTCATGATTACATGTGGATTGGGCTTCCACCTTGTAGAGAAATTCTGCTTCTCAGCCAGTTTGACCAGATGTCTCTCTGCTTCCAAAGAAGCAATTATGTTCAGGTCTTTGCTGAAGAGCATATCAGAGCTGCATTCATCAGAGACAGCGAAGGGAGTGGTTCTGGAGGAGATATGGTATCTAGGTAAGGTGTCTTTAGGTAGGGGGTTATGTTTGGCTTCAGATAAAAGATCAGGAATGATCATTCTCAAGGGAATTTGGCATTGATTCCTGATATAGTCAGAAGTGGGTGATCTAGGTGGTGGTGGAGGTGAGTTAGGTGAGTCAAAGAGGTCAAATTCATTAAAAGGTTCTTCTTGATGAGATTCATAAGAGTTGGATGAGTGTGGTGTTGATGGTTCATACAGGTGAGGTTCAATTTCAGACACATGTGGTTCAGAAACAGAAGTATGTGGTTCTGGGACAGAGATAGGTGATGGTTGTGGTGTGGGAGCTTTTGTGGTGAGGGAGATGTAGTTTCAGGTGGTGATGATAGTGTTTTGTTTTTGGGTGAAGGTGAAGGTATTTTGGTCTTGGGTGGTGGTGATGATGTTTTGGTTTTGGTAGGGGTTGGCAGTTTGGTTTGAGAGGGTGATGAGGGTGGTGTTTCTTGAAGAACCAGCTTCCTCTTTATCCTTGAAGACTGTCTAAGAGGCTCAACAACTTTCCTCTTTGTGGAGGTTGTTCTTTTCTTCTTTGGGATCACAGTCTCATCTATTTGAGACTCCTCCTCATCTTGACAAACATTCTCTTCCTCTTGGTAGGCAATTTCTGAGGCCTAGTAGAGGTAGTAGCAGAGGCAGTAGCAGTATTTCCAGCAGGGGCATCACCAACATTGACTTGTTGAGGTTCCACTACAACAAGTTCCTCAAAAGGTGTCAGTTGAACCTTCATCAAAGACAGTGTCTTGGTAGTGATCTTTGTGCGGAGATGCACATTGAAGACTGTTTACAGATCCATTAGAGTATTTGCCCTAAATACTCTAGTCATAATCATGCCATAGGGATAGGCCTTGTTTTTCCCTTTGGCAGCCTTCTCCATGTGCCTAAAAATGAGATCAGTGATTTCTATCTTAATCTTTTGGACAAGGTGATAGATAGCAAACTTATCAATTTTACTCACATGGTTCCTAGATCCAACTATAGGAATCACACAGTTTATGAGAAGGACGTGAAGAAACCTTGCTTTAGAAGTCAGATACTTGGAATCTTGATCTTCAGGTTTTGGGACTCCATAGATTGCTATATTGACAGCCTTTTCCCCAATAGGCTTCATCCAGTCTATAGCATATCTAACACCTTCCCTTGGGCACTTTGTCACTTCAGTGAGTGACTCATGGGTGATGATGACATGGTCATCCCTAATATCCCCAGAAATCATCACGGTGAGGTTGTCTTTGGTGATCTTGGCACTTCTTCAGAATGCCTTAACCAAAGAAGGGTAGACAACTTCTCGAAGATGGAAGAATGGTGTCCATCAAGCAGCATCAAGTTCAGCTTGAACATCCACCCCTTTGATTTTTAGTTCCTCGAAGTTTGGAACTCTCACAGGGTGTACTTTCTGCATCTCAACCATGGATAGATGTGCTTGAGCAGCAATGGTTTCTAAAAATTCTTGGGTGCCATTGTTTCAGAAAAGAAGAAAATTTTAGGGTTTGAAAAAGAGGGGTTCTTTGAGGCTGAAGATGAAGAGAAAATTAGAGAGAGTGACAGCAGAGATTCTGAGTACGTGGAGAGATACTAAAACGCTTAAGTTTGCTTTAGGGAGAAGAAAGGAAAAAAAACTTGAGTGTTTTTTGCATGGGGAACAAGGAGAGAGGTTATGTCATAAAGAGTAATAAATTTTGAAATGACAGTTGTGGAAAGATGGAACGCTTTTTAGAAAAATGAGGGAATTTTTGCAATGCACACATGTCTCAGTCAGGGTTAGCACTTTGTGAATGCTTTCAGCCACATCATTAGACACTTGGCTAATATAGAAGAGATCCAATCATACCTCGGTAGACAGTTTGATCTACCTTTTTACCTTCCTCATCCTTGTTTAGAACAATTGATGGATGCATAGGAGTACTCATAGACTTTGAATTTTCCATCTTATACTTTTTCAAAAGTTCCTTGGGGTATTTTTGCTGATGGATATAGATTCCATCACTCATCTGTTTTATTTGCAGACCAAGAAAGAACTTCAATTCTCCCATCATGCTCACCTCAAACTCATTCTGCATCAACCCAGAGAACTCTTTACAGAGCTTTTCATTAGTAGCACCAAAGATAATATCATCCACATATATTTGTACTACAATGAAATCTTTCTTTGAGCATTTCTTGAAAAATGTAGTGTCTACTTTTCCTCTAATGAAATTATTTTCCACTAGATAAGTGCTTAACCCATCTTACCAAGCTCTAGGAGCTTGTTTGAGTCCATATAAAGGTTTCTTAAGCTTATAGACTGATAAGCCTTTGGCTTATCTAGTTTTATAACTAGATGGACTGTGGTTTTTGTGCAAATTATTCGAGTTCAATCTCGATTTCGCCCAAATTTAGCCTTGTTTGTTCCTAAGTTAGACTTTGACTCGTTCTAGGAATTTTTAGTAGTTTTTAGTTTATTTTGAATAGAATTACGCTTTTGTTTTCTTTTGTTGTTTCAGGTCAATAAGTGAAGCTCTGAGAGTCAAGTAAAGTCAAGAAGCAGTGGAAAAAGCACTTCTGGAGATACTCGCCTCGTGAGTTGATGCTCGCCTCGCGAGCCTGAACATCAGATAAAGCAGCAATAGTCATCACTCTGGCTCGCCCCGCGAACAGGATGCTCGCCTCGCGAATCATGGAGACCTGGAAGTCAAAGACCATCACGGCCTAGCCGTGATGAAGGTCACAGCATAGAATCGAAGTCTCGCCCCGCGAGGGTCAGCTCGCCTCGCGAGAGTTTGAAGACCCTGGAAGACAGAGATCATCACGGCCTAGCCGTGATGAAGGTCACGACTGTGACAGATTGAAGTTGGAAGACTCGCCCCGCGAATACAGGCTCGCCTCGCGAGAATCCAAAATTGAAAGTGCGCCAAAACTAATGTTCGCCTCGCGAAAGATGGTTCGCCTCGCGAGCGGCCGAGAACCAGAATCCTTATTTATAGACTGTTTCAGATCAGAATGTGGGGGAGTTGGTTTTTCCACTTGTTTTAGATCAGTTTTAGGACGAATCCTTGTTTCTGGAGCTGCGTCTCCCTTCTCTTTTCTTTTCTTATTTTATTATGGAGATTATGTCGGATTGTTTGTGCGTCGTCACGGGCATGAGGAACTAATCCCCTCGTCCGAGGGATCAATGAAGCCGCCCATGGCGGTATAGTGTTCATGTGATGTATGTTTTTCTCTCCTTCTCTCAATGAATGTTTTCCAATTCTGATTTGAATGCGTTGATCATATGTATTGCGTGATTAACTAGTTAAATGCGTTTTAGAACTTGGATTGGAATCACTAATTGAATAATGAGCACGACAGTGGATTTAGGAGATTAGTGCAACCTTATAGGGAACAAGAATTAATAGAATTCGATATTAGGATTATGAGACCTAGTAAGTAATTAATCCAATCGTCGAATACGTCCTATTGAGCACGACAGTGGATATAGGAGAAATTGGGGGTCCCGGTTGACATTGTAATTGAACTTAGGGAGGAATTCATCATCACTTGGGTACTATACATGATAGGTGAATTTGAGACCTTGGATATTTTAATTTCTGATTTTAAAACCTTAGCTTTAATTGATTTGTTATTGAATTGCGATAATAATCTCTCTCTCTCAACCACTTTCCTCACTTGACCAAACGTATCTGATTTCCCGCGGATTAGTTGAATTGGTAGCCCAATCCCTGAGTTCGACCTCGGTAATTACTTACCGTGTTTATTTTATTACTTGCGACGACCCGATACACTTGCCGATGAATCAACAAGTTTTTGGCACCGTTGCCGGGGATTGGCACAGCCAGTTTTCCTAAGTTTTAGGAAATTTGATTGATTGGTTAAGTTGATTTTATTTTTTTATTTTTATTTTTTCTGTTATTTATTTATTATTTCTCTCTACTTCTTTGATTCCACTTGGTCTTGCCGTGTTTTTGTATGCGAGGTACCCTTTCACAAGAGGACCTGCTATTTGATTCAGAGATCACCAAGACCGAGAAGCGCTTAAGGAAGGATGTCAGAGAAAGAAACAGGCTTGAAGCGATTAATCTTGAGAGGATGGCCGAAGAAAACCCTCATCCTCCTCCTCGTTACAAGCCTCTCTTCGAGTACGATCTACCCAGCTTGGGTGATTGTGATTCTTCTATTGTGAGGGGCAACCTGAATACAGACTCCTTCAGAGTGGAGGGATGTGTCACATTCCAGATCCGTGAGAATCAGTTTGATGGGAGTGGCAAACAGGACCCTCATAGACACATCACTCGCTTCCTTGAAGCTTGTGACTTATAGAAGACAAGAGGAGTCTCACAAGATGAGTTTCGCTTGCGGCTTTTCCCTCTCTCTCTTAGGGATGTCGCTCGCGATTGGGTTGACAGCTTGGATAGGAACAGCATCAGAACTTGGGAGCAAATGGCACAAAAGTTCCTAACCAAATATTTTCCTCCTCAGAAAGCGGCACAAGCAAGAATTGCCGTCACATCCTTCAGGCAGACAGAAGATGAAACCTATAATGAGGCCTGGGAGAGGTACAATGGGCTCCTGAGAAGATGCCCTTCAGCATTCTTTGACCCGGTCTCCAAAGTTCAGCATTTCTTTAATGGGTTGAGGGGACGCTATCAGATGAACTGTGATGCCGCAGCTGGCGGCTCTTTTTCCTACTTATCAGCTGAGGATGGATGGCATTATTGGAGAAAATGTCATATAATGATTACAACCGTGGAAGGGAAACCTCAAATGGAATCAGTTCTGGGACAATGGAGGCCATTCTTGAGCAAAACAGATTGTTGAAGATGCAGATTGAGGCTTTGTCTGGGAACAAGAAAGTTAATGCGATACACGAGGGAATGCCTCCGGGTTGTGAAAATTGTAATGGAGATCATGACACTCGGAGCTGCCCGTTCAACTTCTCTCAGGAACATGTGGACTCATGCCACAACTTCTATGACACTGTGCCCCAGAATAACTATCAGAGGAACAGACAGAATGACTACAGTCAGAATCAGAATAGGGGGTATATGAGGAGAGACCATCCGGGTTTCGCTTGGAGTGATGCTAATGGTGGTCTAGCCGGTCAACAACATCCTCAACAAAATTGGCAACAACCTCCATAGGGTCTGAGGCCAAACATTGGAATCCAGCAGCGTAATACTCAGCAGGCTCTTCAGGGGCCTAATCAGTTGCAAATAACATATGGTGGAAGGCAGCCTTGGGAATTGGCTTTTGAGAAGATGAATGCGGCAATGGAAAAGATGGTAATCAACACAGAGAAGGTGAATACGAAAGTTGACAAGTTGACAACGCATACAGGGGCGACAATGCACAATCTAGAGATGCAGATAGCTCAGCTCGCAAAGCAACTGAATGAGCGTCCCCCAGGCACTTTCCCAGGTGATACCGAGAACAATCCTAAGAACCATTGCAATGCCATAACAATCAGGAGCGGTAAAGTGTTGGGATCTAACAGGGGTGCAACTAGTTCTCAGGAAGACAAGGCCCCGGAACAACCACATGTTGAGGAAGAACAACCTGAGAAAGAGAAGTTGGCAAATGACAAGGCACCAGAGCAAGGGGGTAGGCTGAAGCTTGTGGATGAAGAGTTCCGAAAGAAGAAGTGGGTTGAACCCCAAGACCTCCCGCCCTACATGAAGGTACCGTATCC
This sequence comes from Sophora flavescens, assembly GCA_030762895.1. Classification (NCBI taxonomy): domain Eukaryota; kingdom Viridiplantae; phylum Streptophyta; class Magnoliopsida; order Fabales; family Fabaceae; genus Sophora; species Sophora flavescens. The sequence goes on from CM061065.1 coordinate 129,528,052, forward strand.
TGAAAGATTGAAGAAGCCTCAACAGGATAAGCAGTTCAACAAATTCCTTGATGTCTTCCGTAAACTTCAGATTAACATTCCATTTGCGGAAGCCTTGGAACAGATGCCATCATATGCCCGGTTTATGAAGGAACTTCTCACCAAGAAGTGGAGAATAGTGGATGAGGAAACGGTTGCTTTGACCGAGGAGTGTAGTGCCATTCTTCAGAGAAAACTACCTCCAAAGTTGAAGGATCCCGGTTCTTTTTCTATACCATGCACCATTGGGGAGATGACTGCAGGGAAGGCTTTATGTGATCTAGGGGCAAGCATCAACTTGATGCCCCTCTCTATGATGAAGAGGTTGGGGATCAAAGAAGTCAAGGATACACGGATGTCACTCCAACTGGCCGATCGTTCTGTAAAATATCCTTATGGGGTGGTCGAAGACTTGTTAGTAAAGGTGGACAAGCTTATATTTCCGGCGGACTTTGTAGTGCTTGATATGGATGAAGACGCCGAAATCCCTCTCATATTGGGTAGGCCCTTCTTGGCCACTGGGGGTGCCTTGATAGATGTGCGACAAGGGAAACTCACTCTAAGGGTGCAAGATGATGAGGTAGTCTTCAATCTCTTTGAAACAATGAAGCACCCTGCAGAAAGGACGGAAGTGTATCGTGTGGATATGGTGGATCCAACTGTCAAGGCAAAGGCAACTAGAGAAGCCCATGGTTCTTCACTTGCTCAAGTGTTGGTAAAATCCCATGATGATGATAGAGAGGAAAGAGGCCCTTTGGGGGATGAGGTCTATCTTGAATGGTTAAAAGACATGGAAGCCATACCGAGTCTCCCAGAGGATGAATGTGCAAGGGAAGAGAGCAACCACAAGGGCATGGAAAAAGAGGATAAAGCACCAAAGTTGAAAGGTGGCACAACCGTGGTGGTCAATGCAGACAATGAGTTGATCCCAAAAAGGACCATCACGGGGTGGAGAGTTCGTGCTGATTATAGAAGGATGCTGGACTTAAATGAGTTGTTCGGGAACAGCATGCGAGCATATGAAAGGGCAAGAGCCTACAGAAAACGGACTGAGGCAGGGCATGGCAAGCAAGACCTTCTGGATTAACCCTTTGGGGTGACTTGAGTCAGGCTCGGGACGTTAAACAAGCGCTACTTGGGAGGCAACCCAAGCTAGTATCCTTTATTTTTAGTTTCTGTCATTTTCACATATAAAAAAAAATAAATAAAAAAAAACAAAAAAAAACTTGATTCGCCACGCGAATCCACAATGGCCTCGCGAGACAGAAGCCCTGAATCTCAGAGGCTTACTCACTTTTCTGTCTCGCGTCGCGATGTGTACTTTCACCTCGCGATTATGGGCACCATCATCTGTTGGAATTCCAGATTCGCCTCGCGAGTGGTCTCTCGCCTCGCGAATATGCCCTTAAGGTTTAATCTGCAGGAGTTCTTCCAGGATGCTATGCAACAGAAGGGAGCCCGTGAGACCAATTGGATGAGGAGGCAACCATGGAAACTTGATCAGGGAGCACCCTCTCCTCTCCTCACTTTTGTTTTGTTTTTGTTTTTGTTTTGTTTTTGTTTGTCACTCTTGAATAATTTGAGAAGATCAAGAGTTTGTGTATGAATGTGTGTCGGCAAGCTTGTTGGATTTTAATTAAAGTGAGCATAGATTGATTGCATGAATTATATTGACCATCGATGATTTCCCCTTAGGTTCTGAAAATAGAAAATTGATCCCCATGTGAAAAATTGAAAATTGAACTTTGAGAATTTTATTGTGATTACTTGATTTATGATAAGTTTGGGGTGAGGGGGTGCACACATTAGGAATCGTATCTCGGTCAAACAATTTGCAAAATGTCCAGGTGAGGATTTGAGCCTCCAACTTTGTTTTTGATTGTGTGAATCACTTTTAAGTTGCACTTTCCCGAATTTGCTTGAATCTCTTCATGGTTTGCATGTTTATGTGTTGCATCAAATGATTTAGGCAATTTTCTTTGAATAACTACTTGGCCTAAAAAGGACCATCCCTAATGCATGTTCCCTAGTTAGCCACATTGAGCCTAATTGACCTATTGTTTCTTGATGACCCTATATTACAAGCCAAAATCTGAAAAACCATGTTAACCCAATCTTAGGATTAGGAGAGCATGGAAGCGTAGCAAGAGAATGGTTGTGAGGAACTAAGTTTGGGGTGGCTACAAGGTGATGTGTCATATTGGGGGTGAGAAAAAGAAAAATAAAGGTTGATTAAAAAAAAAATTGCCAAAAGAAAAGGGGCAAAACAGAAAAAAATAGCAAGGAAAAGGTTGTAGTCACCCGAGGCAAAAAGAAAAATAGAAAAAGGAATTTGAGTGGAAAATGTGTTTAATGCTCATGCTCTCTTAGTTCCTAGGGACTTAAGCCTAGTATCCTTGAATATCCTACCCTCAGCCAGGCCCCATTACAACCTTGATAAGACCTTCTGATGTTGCATGCATGTTTTTGTGGGAACCATTTTTGAGATGAAAATCAAATTCATGGGAAGTGCTCTTGATATGTGAAATTGAGGGAAAAGTTGATAGCCTAGACAAATTTGAGCGAATGAGTGAAATTTTACATACCCTTGTGAGGAAGGCAGTTGTTTGAAATTGGTGATCTTCCTTTTTGTGTGTGACCCTGATCCTCAACTTAGATTAATGATTGCATGAATGATGAAGTTCTCAATTGTTTAAAGTAAATGAATGTGGGGATTACGTTAATGTAGGGGGGAAATCATTGGAGAAAAAAATGTTTTGAGTGCATGAAATTTGTGCGAAATCGATTGACTCCATTAAGCTTGCCAAGTCTTGAGTCGTTTTTGAGTTTTAGCTTGCTTGGGGACAAGCAAGGTTTAAGTTTGGGGTGTTTTGATAATCCTTTGGCTTATCTAGTTTTATAACTAGATGGACTGTGGTTTTTGTGCAAATTATTCGAGTTCAATCTCGATTTCGCCCAAATTTAGCCTTGTTTGTTCCTAAGTTAGACTTTGACTCGTTCTAGGAATTTTTAGTAGTTTTTAGTTTATTTTGAATAGAATTACGCTTTTGTTTTCTTTTGTTGTTTCAGGTCAATAAGTGAAGCTCTGAGAGTCAAGTAAAGTCAAGAAGCAGTGGAAAAAGCACTTCTGGAGATACTCGCCTCGTGAGTTGATGCTCGCCTCGCGAGCCTGAACATCAGATAAAGCAGCAATAGTCATCACTCTGGCTCGCCCCGCGAACAGGATGCTCGCCTCGCGAATCATGGAGACCTGGAAGTCAGAGACCATCACGACCTAGCCGTGATGAAGGTCACAGCATAGAATCGAAGTCTCGCCCCGCGAGGGTCAGCTCGCCTCGCGAGAGTTTGAAGACCCTGGAAGACAGAGATCATCACGGCCTAGCCGTGATGAAGGTCACGACTGTGACAGATTGAAGTTGGAAGACTCGCCCCGCGAATACAGGCTCGCCTCGCGAGAATCCAAAATTGAAAGTGCGCCAAAACTAATGTTCGCCTCGCGAAAGATGGTTCGCCTCGCGAGCGGCCGAGAACCAGAATCCTTATTTATAGAACTTTTTGATCAGAATGTGGGGGAGTTGGTTTTTCCACTTGTTTTAGATCAGTTTTAGGACGAATCCTTGTTTCTGGAGCTGCGTCTCCCTTCTCTTTTCTTTTCTTATTTTATTATGGAGATTATGTCGGATTGTTTGTGCGTCGTCACGGGCATGAGGAACTAATCCCCTCGTCCGAGGGATCAATGAAGCCGCCCATGGCGGTATAGTGTTCATGTGATGTATGTTTTTCTCTCCTTCTCTCAATGAATGTTTTCCAATTCTGATTTGAATGCGTTGATCATATGTATTGCGTGATTAACTAGTTAAACGTGTTGAGGCTGATCGGCGATTCGCGTTTTAGAACTTGGATTGGAATCACTAATTGAATAATGAGCACGACAGTGGATTTAGGAGATTAGTGCAACCTTATAGGGAACAAGAATTAATAGAATTCGATATTAGGATTATGAGACCTAGTAAGTAATTAATCCAATCGTCGAATACGTCCTATTGAGCACGACAGTGGATATAGGAGAAATTGGGGGTCCCGGTTGACATTGTAATTGAACTTAGGGAGGAATTCATCATCACTTGGGTACTATACATGATTGGGTAGGTGAATTTGAGACCTTGGATATTTTAATTTCTGATTTTAAAACCTTAGCTTTAATTGATTTGTTATTGAATTGCGATAATAATCTCTCTCTCTCAACCACTTTCCTCACTTGACCAAACGTATCTGATTTCCCGCGGATTAGTTGAATTGGTAGCCCAATCCCTGAGTTCGACCTCGGTAATTACTTACCGTGTTTATTTTATTACTTGCGACGACCCGGTACACTTGTCGGTGAATCAACACATGGTGAGGATTTTCATAATCCTCAAACCCAGGAGGTTGCTTAACATAAAATTCCTCCTCAATTATCCCATTTAGAAATGCACTTTTAACATCTATTTGAAAAAGATTTATATCATGTTGTGCAGCATAAGACATAAGAAGTCTAACTACTTCTAATCTAACTACAGATGCAAAGCTTTCAGTGAATCAATACCTTCTTGTTGATTATACCCTTGAGCAACTTGTCTTGCTTTATTTCTTACCACTTTTCCATCTTCATCCAGTTTGTTTCTAAAGACCCATCTGGTTCCAATAATGGATTTATCCTTGGGTTTATAAACTAGAGTCCACACATCATTTCTCTTGAACTGATTCAATTCTTCTTGCATGGCTAGAATCCAACTTTCATCTTGTAAAGCTTTTTCAATTTGTTTGGGCTCCAAATCTGATATGAAGGCTATGTTATTGTTTTCTTTGAAAGTAGATTTGGTTCTAACACCTTGAGATGGACTCCCAATGATAAGATCTTCTGGATGATAATTGATGAGCCTCTGGTTGACTGGTTTTATAACTAGAAAAACCTTGGCTTTGTGCTAATTTTATATCATTTTCACCCAAATTAGACTTGATTGTCTTTAAGCAGCATTTTGAGTCTGTAAAGTATTTTTAGGTTAATTTAGTTGATTTAGAGTTAAATAAAGCACTTATGATATTTTCTGTTTTCAGGTAATAAAAAGGAATAATTCTGGAGTTTCTCGCCCCGCGAGAAGGATGTTCGCCTCGCGAACCAGAAGGTGACTGTTCCTGAAGACCAAAAGTCAGCACGGTTTATGCAGGCTAAAGGTCGCGGCTGTGGCAGTTTGGAATTTGAAGAGGTTCGCCTCACGAATGATATGCTCGCCTCGCGAGAAGATCAAAAGTTGCAGACTGTTCGCATTATTCGCCTCGCGAATGTTTGTTCACCTCGCGAGTCCGCGTAGTCCAGAAGTTGTATATAAGTCAGTTTTAGACAGAACTGAATGGGGGGGCTAGTTGGCTAGTCAGAGAGGCTAGTTGTTAGCTAGTCTTAGGAGTAGTAGTAGTTTTCAGTAGTTTAATTCTTGTCTTTTGTTTTTCCTTTGTAATGGAGAACTAGTCTCCTTGATTAATCTACCGGGATTGGTTTCCATTTACATTTGAGGTTATGTAATTCCTGTTTTCACTTGCTTTTCTCTTTTCAATGCTATGCTGTATGTTTCTGTTTGCTTAATTCAGGAGTGTATAGTGTTGTGTTGATTTGTTTCGGTGATGTTATGTTCCTATATATAATCGCGTTTGCTTAATTCGCGTGTGTTCAATCATGTTCGCTTAGTTCATGAGTGCTTCACCCCGTTTGCTTAATTCGGGAATATGGACATATATCAGTAGTAGTGGTTTCGCTTGTAAATTGTTGCTACAACCGGGAGGGGATTAGAATCTGCTTAGGGCTTGGATTTATATGAACCAATGATAGTGGGAAACCGAGAACAGTAGGTTGATCGTTCTTTAGCTTATTTGGTAATTACTTTTTATTTCATTGTTTTTCTGTTCTGTTTTCTTTATTTTGTTTTCAATCTCAAACCCCCCCCCGCCCCCAAATCTGACTTTCACTGATTTTCTGTTAATAACAACAACACCTAAGAGTCCTTGTGAGACGATACTCGAGTTGTCGCTTCCCTATCTACATTATTTTGTAAACGCTCGTTCTTTTTGGCACGTGGCGACAGCGCGTTCAAAAAAAATTGGCGCCGTTGCCGGGGACTCTTGTTGTGTTATTAGCAGAAAATTCAAAAAAAAAAAAAAAAAAAATTGCTTTGCTGAATTTGTTTTGGCTGTTTTGTCTGGTTACAAATCCAAGTTCCTTCCCACGGATAATTATATGCAAGGTTACATGCCTAATGTTAATTATGAACCACCATGCTTATATTTTCCTGATTTTTCTGGTTTAATGCACTGGTTGCCAAGGTTTAGTGGTCTTGCAGGTGAGAATCCGCAGGAGCATCTGAGGGAATTCCAGATTGCTTGCTCTATAATGTTGAGACCTGTAGGAATAACAGAAGACCACATCAAGATGGAAGCTTGCCAGTTCTCACTTGAAGGCGCTGCAAGGGATTGGTTGTATTGTCTTGATGAAAATTCCATCTCAAGCTGGTTTGATTTGAAGGAAGCCTTCCTGTTGAGATACTTTCCTGCCTTCAGAGCTGCATCAATCAGGCACAACATTCCTGACCCGTCCACTGATGAGTACCACCCGAGCTGGGGAACCTATCTAAACCCTTGGTATGAGGACCAACAACTAATGTCACCACTGGCATCACCCCAGAATCCTCCCCAAGTGACCACCTCTGCACCTTCCGAACCTTCACTCGAGGACCTGTTCAAGCAAATGACTGCACTGATAACTGCACAAATGGAAGGAATGATACAACAAATGGAAGAGAACAATCAACGGTTGGCACAACAAAATCTTGAATTCCAACAGAGAATGGAGGCAAGTAATCTTGAATATCAGAGGAGAGAAGCTGAATCTCAGAAGTTGTCCATTCTAATTGATCAAATTGTTGCCAACTCGGCTGCAATGCTAACTCCACAGCCCCTTGAAGAACATACAGAGTCACAAGTTATTCTTGAAGACACTTCTGATGATAATTTTGATAATGTTTCTGTTGATGAACCGTGTGTTGAATCCCCTTATTCTAATACATGTGCTGATTGTTATTGTTCTGGCACTGCTTTGTGTATAGACTGTTATGCAGGTTTAATCTTTTCAGGAAACATAGAAAATGAGGATCAGGAGGATCAGGAGGACATCTGCTTCACCGTGCTTGAGGATGATGAAGAACCTTTGGAAGTAGATGATTCAATTAAATCAAATGCATGTGTTGAGAGTGATGGGATGGATGAACTAATTGCCGAATTTCCAGACATTCAGAATTTTACTGATTCATTTTATTGTGATATATGTACTGACTCTACTAACACTAACCTTTGTGTGGTGTGTGCTGAAATTTCTGCATGTTTAGCAGGTGATGAATTTGTTGGCGTAGTGAATGAAGAACGTGCAGAAAATGAAGCAGCACCAGTAACCCCAGCTAACTGTTTGCCACTTCCCCCTGAGGAGCCATCAGTGATGGAGTTTAAGCCTTTGGATCTTGCACCATGGCCAGTCCAAGGGATTGAACCCCAATTTTATTGGGAGGATTTTGTTGAGAAAGCGGTCATCTTTGACCCAAAAGGGAGTGAGAAGTCCGCCGCACTGGAAGGAGTCATCGTAACTGTCAAGCACTCACTCCCATATCAAGGCTGCAAGTTAGGGAAGCATGGAATGAGCTTCCATCATTTGTCTACCACGTGGGCATTATGCTGTAGGCCATGGGATCCGGGAGGATTATGTTACAATTTAGGCATTCCGTGGCCACTGTATCACAGACAGTGGGATCCTGGTGGAACCGCGCACCTCAATGAGTTTTTCTGAACCTTTTTCTTTTAATTTTCTTTTCCTTGCTTTATTTCTGTTTTGTTTTCAATAAAGCTCCTGAATAATTTGAGAAGCTCAGGAGTTGTGTTGAGTCTTGTGTTGGCAAGTTTATTGGATTTGATTAATTTTTGCATAGATGGATTGCATGTTATGTGTTGACTGTTTCCCCTAGGATTTGAAATTTTTGAAAAAAATGATCCCCATATGATTGAAAACTGAACTTTGGGATTTTGTTATGATTGCATGATTTATGATAAGTTTGGGGTGATAGGAAGCCCACACTAGGGATAGAATCTCTGTCAAACAATTTGCAAAAAAAAAAAATGTCCAGGTGAGGTTTTGAGCCTCCAACATGTTTTTGACTGTGTGAGAATCACTTTTTAAGTTGCACTTTCCCGAATTTGATTGAATCTCTTTATGGTTTGCATGTTTATGTGTTTGCTTCAGATGATTTAGGCATTTTCTTTGTAAATAGCTACTTAGCCTAAAAATAACCACCCTTAATGCATGTTCCCTAGTTAGCCCCATTGAGCCTGATTAACTGTTAATTCTTGATAACCTAATGTTATAAGCCTAAAATCTGAAAAACCATGTTAACCCGATCTTAGGATTAGGAGAGCATGGAATTTTAGCAAGAGAATGGTTGCAAGAAACTAAGTTTGGGGTGGCTACAAGGTGTGATATGTGTTATTTGGGATTGGAAAAAAAAATAGAAAAAAAAATAAAATAAAAAAATGTAAAAGAACAAAAATATCAAAAAGAAAAAATATATATCAAGAAGAAAAAGGCTGTAGCCACCCAAGGCAAATGAAAAATGAAAAAAAAGAACTTGAGTGGAATTTCAAAGTGTAAATAATGTTCATGCTCTCTTAGTTCCTAGGGTCTTCAGCCTAGTTCCTTTGTAAATCCTAACCTTAGCCAGGCCCCATTACAACCCATAAAAGACCTTTTGATGTTGCATGCATGTTTTCTGTGGGAACTATTTTGAGATGAAAACCAAGTTTATGGGAAGTGTTCTTGAAAAGTGAAATTGAGTGAATTGTTGATAGCCTGACACAAACTGAGCGAATGAGTGAACACAAATCTCCCTTGTGAGGAAGGCAGTTGTTTGAATTTGGCGATCTCTCTTTTGTGTGTAACTTGGATCCCCTGCTTAGATTAATAATTGTTTGAATGATGAAATTCTCAATTGTTTAGAATAAATGGATATGGGGATTGCTTTGTTTGGAAGGGGGGAACATTGAAGAAAATTGTTTTGATGAATTGCTTGAAATTTGTGCGAAAGTTGATTAAATCTCTTGAGCTTGCCAGGTCTTGAGTCTTTTTAAGTTTTTGAGTTTTAGTTTGCTTGGGGACAAGCAAAGTTTAAGTTTGGGGTATTTTGATGAGCCTCTGGTTGACTGGTTTTATAACTAGAAAAACCTTGGCTTTGTGCTAATTTTATATCATTTTCACCCAAATTAGACTTGATTGTCTTTAAGCAGCATTTTGAGTCTGTAAAGTCTTTTTAGGTTAATTTAGTTGATTTAGAGTTAAATAAAGCACTTATGCTATTTTCTGTTTTCAGGTAATAAAAAGGAATAATTCTGGAGTTTCTCGCCCCGCGAGAAGGATGTTCGCCTCGCGAACCAGAAGGTGACTATTCCAGAAATTGCCAACCATTCTGTATCGCCCCGCGAAGACTTGAGTCGCGTCGCGAGTAATCCAACCCTGAAGACCAAAAGTCAGCACGGTTTATGCAGGCTAAAGGTCGCGGCTGTGGCAGTTTGGAATTTGAAGAGGTTCGCCTCGCGAATGATATGCTCGCCTCGCGAGAAGATCAAAAGTTGCAGACTGTTCGCATTATTCGCCTCGCGAATGTTTGTTCGCCTCGCGAGTCCGCGTAGTCCAGAAGTTGTATATAAGTCAGTTTTAGACAGAACTGAATGGGGGGGGGGGGGCTAGTTGGCTAGTCAGAGAGGCTAGTTGTTAGCTAGTCTTAGGAGTAGTAGTAGTTTTCAGTAGTTTAATTCTTGTCTTTTGTTTTTCCTTTGTAATGGAGAACTAGTCTCATTGATTAATCTACCGGGATTGGTTTCCATTTACATTTGAGGTTCTGTAATTCCTGTTTTCACTTGCTTTTCTCTTTTCAATGCTATGCTGTATGTTTCTGTTTGCTTAATTCAGGAGTGTATAGTGTTGTGTTGATTTGTTTCGGTGATGTTATGTTCCTATATATAATCGCGTTTGCTTAATTCGCGTGTGTTCAATCATGTTCGCTTAGTTCATGAGTGCTTCACCCCGTTTGCTTAATTCGGGAATAGGGACATATATCAGTAGTAGTGGTTTCGCTTGTAAATTGTTGCTACAACCGGGAGGGGATTAGAATCTGCTTAGGGCTTGGATTTATATGAACCAATGATAGTGGGAAACCGAGAACAGTAGGTTGATCGTTCTTTAGCTTATTTGGTAATTACTTTTTATTGCATTGTTTTTCTGTTCTGTTTTCTTTATTTAGTTTTCAATCTCAAAAACCCCCCAAATCTGACTTTTACTGATTTTCTGTTAATAACAACAACACCTAAGAGTCCTTGTGAGACGATACTCGAGTTGTCGCTTCCCTATCTACATTATTTTGTAAACGCTCGTTCTTTTTGGCGCGTGGCGACAGCGCGTTCAATAATCTAGAATTTTCAGTCTCTTTTCTCATTCTATTTTTCAGACGTTTCAACACTCTGATTTCTGAAATTTCAGACACGTCTATTTTTGACTTGTCTTAAGGCTTTTCCTCAGAGGGATTTAGATCAATACCTGCAATATCATCTTCTAGATCTGATAGTTCTTTATCAGTCTTTAAACCAGCATTAAATTTTACATGTATTGATTCTTCTAATACAGAGGCTCTAGAATTAAAAGTTCTAAAAGCTTTAGACATTTCAGAATAACCAATGAATATGCCTTTATCTACTTTAGAGTCAAATTTTCCCAAATGATCTTTTATATTCGGAATATAACATTCACGTCCAAATGCATAAAAATATTATATGTTGGTTTTCTTACCTTTCCACAATTCATAAGGAGTCTTATTTAGGATAGGTCTAACCAGTATTCTGTTTTGCACATAACAAGCAGTGTTAATGTCTTCTACCCAGAAGTACTTAGGGAGATTATTTTCATTGATCATTGTTCTACCCATCTTTTGAAGAGATATGTTCTTTCTCTCAACCACTCCATTTTACTGTGGAATTCTTGGTGCAGAGAAATTATGATAAATACAATTTTCTTCAGAGAACAACTTAAATTGCTCATTTTCAAATTCACCCCCATGATCACTTCTAATAGCAGAGATACAAAAACCCTGCTCATTATGTACTCTCTTACTAAATACTGTAAAAATCTTATAGGACTCATCCTTGTGGGTTAAGAAGAGTACCCATGTGAATCTAGAATAGTCATCAACTATGACAAAACGATGTTTCTTTCCACCGAGGCTAGCTACACTGGCTAATCCAAACAGATCCATGTGTAACAGTTGCAAAGGTCTAGAGGAGGTAACTTCTCTCTTAGATTTGGAACTTGATTTCACCTGTTTACCTCTCTGACATGCATCACACAGAACATCTTTCTTAAAAGGAACATCAGACAATCCTCTCACAAGATTATTCTTTTTCAATTTAGAAATTTGTTTCATACTAACATGTCATAGTTTCTCATGCCATCGCCACTTCTCATCCTCTTTAGACATAAAGCATATTACACTTTGATCTGAAAGTTCAGACAGATCAATCTTATACAGATTGTGTTGCATTTTAGCAGAAAAGAGGGTCTTTCCATTAATGAAATTGACAATGCATGTATCTTTAGAAAAAGATATCGAGAATCCACTATCACATAATTGACTTATGCTAAGCAGATTATGTTTTAACCCTTTAACTAATAATACATCACAGATGATAGGTAAGGGGGGTTTACCACCAATTTTACCTACACGAACAACTTTTCCCTTCTGGTTGTCACCAAAGGTTACATGTCTACCCTTCTTAGTTTGGAGGTCTAGGAACATAGACCTTTCTCCTGTCATATGTCGCGACCATCCACTGTTCATGTACCATGATATGTGTTTGTTTTGTCCTATTAAGCATATTTGCAACATGAATTATTATGGACTTAGGTACCCATATTTTCTTGGGTCATTTTCTGTTAGTGTGAGGAGTCTGTGAAGAATTCTTTCTCTTTCTGTTGAAGTTTAACTACTTCTCCATAATGTAAAGTTTCATTTGAGATCTTAGCTTTAGAATTTTCAGTCTTAAGCCTATTGTTATCTTCAGCTAACTTCTCACACTCTTGAGATTTCTATGTTTACTCATCTGATAGTTTAACATACTGTCTTTTGAGGGATTTGAAAGCTTTAGATATACAATTAGATTCTTCCAATAGTTCATCATATACATCACTTAATTTCTCAAGTTCAGATTGTACCTCAGTTTCAGAATCTGAATCTGTATTTGCCATGAGACAAAGATTAGCTTCAAGCTCCTCTTATTCACTTTCAGTGGAGCTTTCATCCAGGTATTCCCAAGTGGTCATCATTCCCTTCTTCTTTTTATTGAAGAACTTTTTGGCAGTTTGCTTCTTGAGTTGAGGACATTCTGCCTCGATATGTCCTGGTTTTTTGCATTCATAGCAGACAATGACATTTCTGTCATTAGATCCACCATCTTTGTTGTATTTATCTTTGTTGAAGCGCCTGAATGGTTTGTCCTTTCTGAAATTTCTTTTCTTCTTGAGCTTTTTCATTTTTCTGGTAAGAAGAGAAAGTTCATCATCTTCATCATCAGAGTCATCCTCATTTGATTCGTCAGATTCTTCTGAAGATTCATCAACCTTGAGGGCTTTAGATGTAGATCTGTTGGATGATTACTTGTCAGCCTTGAGAGTAATGGATTTACTCTTATTTACCTTGTTTTCATCAATCAATTCTTGTTCATGGATTTGAAGTGTACCAAGAAGCTCAACCAGCTTCATTGTTGACAGATCTTTGGCCTGAGACACATCAGTTACCAGAGGTCTCCATTGTTTTGGAAGACTTTTGAGAATTTTGTGAATGTGTTCCTCAGTTTTGTACACTTTTCCTAGAGACTTCAACCCATTGGTTATAGTTTGAAATCTCCCACACATTTGACCAATATTTTCTCCTTCTTCCATTTTGAACAGTTCATATTTCCTGACCAACGTGCTGACTTTGGTGTCCTTCACCTTGCCGGTTCCTTCATGAGCAACAGCTAGTGAATCCCATATTTCTTTTGCAAATTCACAAGCAAATACTTTTTCAAACTCTTCTCTGCTCAAAGCATACATGATTGCATATCTAGCTTTGGCATTGAATTGCCATTTGGTCCTTTGATCAGAGGTCTTGCTTGCTTTTGGAATTTCTACTCCTTTGCCATCCTTAGGAATGTAGGGACCTTATTCAATAATATCCCAGAGATTAGAGTTAGTGGATTGTAGAAACCACTTCATCTTTTCCTTCCAGTAGATGTAGTCCTCTTCATTAAAGTATGGAGGTCTGGACATTGAGGGTCATTCTACTGCATGATTCTTGCTTGAGCTGGCTTCTCTTGCCATTTCCAAGATCTTTTCCTCTACACTGTTAAGTGCTCAACCCAGAGGCTGAGCTCTGATACCAACTGAAATAACCAAAGTTAACACAAGAAGGGGGTTTACCAACTTTTTAGGAAACTGAAAATATTTTTGTAGGCACATCAAGCAAAAACAAAGCTACACAAAATTAGACGGGTGACACGTCTAATTTTAACACGTGCACACAATGAAGGATTAAAACGAGATTTGATATTCACAAGATAACTCCCTAAGTTGAAAGCTTAAACAAATAACTCTTAAATAAATTAAAGATATAAGGGAAGAGGAATATCAGTCAAGAATTTTATACTGGTTTACCTCAAAATCAATAGGGCTACGTCCAGTTTTTGGTAGCACCAAGGTTATCAATATAACTGATCAGATTACAGTACAAGTATTCTTTTTACACCTAGCCTCTTCAGCCTCAACAGTAATGGGTAAAAGGTTTTGAGTATTTAATACAACTTTGCAAGTCTTTATGGTAACACTCAGAGAGTGGAGTAAATGTAAGAATGAAATACTGTGAAACTTATATAAAATGATTGAAGAGATAATCAATGAAGGAATGAAGAAATAAATGAGCAGAGTAAATACTTCTTTGAATATGCGCAGTGTATCTCTTAACTTCATCTTCATGGCTTCCCCTACTTAAAGGCTTCAATAAATTTGATCTGTAAGACACAGCTTCAGAAAGTGTGCTTCTTTAACTTGAGCTTCTGGATCGCCATTAATGCCAAAGAGTCGTTCTTTGTAAGTATTAAATGTTTAGGGACGTTGGACTTTGACATATGCGACCAAGAGTATACTTTGTTTCTGAGCAGTTGTTGTTTCAGAGTTGTAGTAGCAGACTTCTTGTACTTGCAGGAGAGAGCTTTCCATTTCAGTGCAATACTCAATTCACTTTCTGGAAAGTACTTTTACTTTGTACTTGAAATGGCTAAAATTCACTGTCGTGGTACAGAGGTAGTGTGTTTATTCCTTAAAAACTTGAAATAATAAATTCTTTATTCTTTGTCCTTGGTGCTTTTGTCCAGAGGTCTTCGAGATCCTTAAGGAAGACATCTTTTTCAAATAAGATTGACTTGGACTTCTTCTGACAGTCTGACACTTAGACGGGTGCAATGATCCAGAACTAGACGGGTGAGCAAGTCATTTTTAGACGAGTGATCAACTGAAGCTTCTTCAGACTTTTGATCCTTGCCAAGTCATCAACAAGATCAAATCTCTGATTGAGAGTTGACTTGGTCTCTGTCTGAGTTGTCTAACTTTCAGACAGGTGGTTTTTCATACGAGTCTGAAAAACTGCTCCTTAGGAAAACTTAGACGGGTCAGATTTAGATGAGTGACCTTAAGTCTATTTTCCTTCACACTTAACAGACTTATCATAATTTCATATTGTTCAATATAACCATACTTAATATATTTGGAATCTTCAAAACTTAGAGAATTCACACATTGAATGTGTTCCAGACAACAATTTGGGTTGCTTAAAAATAAGGCATGGTTTCTTATATAAGCTACCCCAAGGATGGGTTGCTTATGAATAATAAAAAATTAAATTTTCTTCAAATTTCAAGGATAAGTTGCTACTTTAAATTAAAATAAAATTAAGTGTAAATAAAAAATATGGGTTTCTTAAGGGTTGCTTAAATAGGTACAATTGGAGTGAAAATATGATGTATTGCTTAAATATGATGTGTGATAGTGAGGCTCACTTAATGAGAGATAAACAACCCAAAGTGGGTTGCTTAAATATTACTCATTGGAGATGCTCTGATGACTTGGTTCCTTGACGCTAGATGCTCTTCGGAGAATAACTTGAAGATGATGGAGAAAATGAGGGGATTACTGGTTAATATACTTTGATATTTAAGTTGGTATAGGAAATTGGGAGAATTTAAGTGAAAGAGAGAGATTGAAAGATGAGTAGTACTTCTTGTGATGTGGGTATTTATATGCCAATGATGGGAAATTTTCTGACCATTCACTACGTCAGATTTTGACTTTAATAGTTAATATCGATTTCGGGAGGTGCCGCTTTAAAAAAATGCACAAAAATTTTCAGTATTACTTTTCTATAGAAACACTATTAAAAGTTACACCTTTAAAAATGTTTCCTTAAGAAAACTTTATTTTTCCCACATACCTTATTTTGAAAAAAAAATATATGCAGCCAAATATTATTAGCGCTTTACTGGAAAAGCATTATCTTAAGTTACATCTATAATAATGTTTTTTATGACAAACGTTATTGAAGTTGTAACTATCATAGAGCTTGAGTGAGGAAACACTATCTTTCTTTCGTATTTAAACAAAATCTTCTACGTGACCAAATCTATGTCCGTTAGTTGACACATTTTATGAACGTAAAATAAAAATTTTGCATACAAAACCCGATATTCATCTTCTAACGCATAGAAAATTGTTCACGATCAATTCCGCCTTAATAGGTATTGAACCATGATCCAATTTCTCCTATAAATAAATCTCTTATGTGTGTTCTTCTCACTACAAGAATTTTCGCTATATCTTAGGGCCCCCGGGAAATCCAAGAAACACTAGTGGAAAATATGCATGTAACGACTGGATGTAACATCGGTTAGTTTAAAATCGATGTTATAAAAAAGGCGGTGGCAATATCGTAAATATATAGTTCATTTAAAATACTTGTAACAGAGGTTGTGAGATAATCGATGTTACAAGTGACTTGTAACAACGGTTGTGACACAACCGCTGTAACAAGTTAGCAATTCTTAAAAGCCTTGGTGGATGGAAAAACTTGTAACAATGATTGGCCAAGCAACTGATGTTCGTGTTTTTATATTAACATATGAAAACTCAAGTCTAGCTACTATCACTCCCGTGCTCTAACACACAAGTTTCTCTTGTAACCCATGCTCCTTCGTCCTCCCGCGCCCTAACACTCACTCACGCCACCATGAAGCAGCTGCTCAAAGGACCATCATTGTTCCTTCGTCCTCCCTCAATCCCGCTCCCTAACACTCACAACGCTTCATTTCTCATTCATAAGCTTCTCTTTCCAGTTGTTGCTTCTTCATCATTCGTAAGCTTCTCTTTCCCTTTCCCTATTTTATTTTCCTTTCCATTCCCCTATTTTATTTTGTGTTTCTCTCTTTTTGTTTTTGGTTTCATCCTTTAAAGACTAGGGTTTTTGGGTTTCATTGTTTTTTGTGGTTTGTTCTGCGTGTTTCTGTTTCTCTATTTTGATTTTGGATTTCATATAGATACTCTTTTTGCCTTGTGATCATCTGAGTAGGAGGCAAAGGGTTTAATGAAGTTGACCTCTAGTACACTAGTTTGGTGTTTTCTTTGGTGGCATATAAGTTGTTTGATAAACTGCATGAACTATTGTATGGTTTCCTTGGATTACTTGATAAAATAAATTGTAAACTACTGTTATGGCTGCTGTTTTGCTTATGGTTAGAATATTTAAGTGATCAGTGGTCATGCTCATGCTCATAGTTGTTTTTGCAAAGGTGATGATAATATAGTTTGTTAGGGTTTAAATGTTGCCCTATGAAATGTATTGATCATTGATGCAAGAAAATATCATTAGAGTCCATATTATTTTGGTCCCTTAACTTAATCATAGTTGTCCCTTAACAAGAAAATATCATTAGAGTCCATATCATTGATGCACGACTGCCCCAAGTGTTGGGCATCACGGTACAAAGTGAAGGATGGTGATTCTAGTTTTTTATGTGATCACAAAGGGCCCTTCTGCGAAGGTGTTGTGGCATCTTCCAATAATTCCAAGGTTCAAGTGATTGTTCGCTAATGTAAATGATGCAAAGAACATTAGATGGCATGCAGATGATAGGAAATATGATGGAATGATTCACCATCTAGCTGATTCTGTGCAATGGGAGAGAATTGATAGTTTTTTCTGGATTTCGGAAATGAGGCAAGAAACCTTAGGCTTGGACTTGCTACGGATGGAATGAATCCGTATGGTACCTTAAGTAGTATTCATAGTTCATGGCCTGTTCTCCTCGTAATTTACAACCTACCTCCTTGGTTGTGAATGAATCGCAAATACATGATGTTATCTATGATGATTTCGGGCCCAATACAACCAGGAAATGACTAAGATGTTTATCTAAGTCCCATGATTAAAGACTTGAAAACGTTGTGGGTGGAAGGTGTTGATGTAGTTGATGGGTATTCTAATGAGACTTTCAAGATGTGTTCCATGTTATTTTACACCATCAATGACTTTCCATCATACGATAACTTGTTCGGGTATAGTATTAAGGGGCATAAAGCATGCCCTATATGTGAAGAAGCTACATGCTTCTCCCAACTGAAGCATGGGAGGATGACAATTTATCTTGGGCATCGGGGATTTCTCAAATGGGATCACCCATATCGTAGATTGAAAAAAGCTTTTAACGGATGCCAGGAGAATGAACCTGCTCCGCTGGTCTTAAATGGAGATCAAGTTTATCAACGGGTGAAGGACGTCAATGTTTTCTTCGGAAAGACCCAAAAGAAGGCTACTGAGAAAAATATATGGAAGAAGAGGTCTATCTTCTTTGATCTTCCATAATGGTGCAAACTTGATGTTAGACATTATATTGATGTGATGCATGTGGAGAAAAATGTGTGTGATAGGGTAATCGAGATGCTTCTCAACATTCAAGGCAAGACAAAGGATGATGTGAATGCTCGTCTAGATTTGGTTACGATGGGTATACGAGAGCAGTTAGATCCATAGTCAAAGGATGGTAAGCGAATATATTTGCCTCCAGCATGTCTTACTTTGTCAAAAAAAATGAGAAAATGATTTTTTGTGAGCGTCTACGGGACGTCAAAGTGCCACAGTGTTACTGTTCTAATATCAAGAGGCTTGTCTCAATGAGCAATCAGAAATTAGTTGGCTTAAAATCTCATGATTGCCACATCTTGATGCAACAACTACTACCCGTGACTATTCGTGATTGTGCTCCTAGAAATGTTAGACATGACATAACTAGGTTGTGCTTATTCTTCAATGCTATATGTAGCAAAGTCATTGATCCCAACAAGTTGGATGAGTTGGAAAAAGAGGCTACCATTATCTTGTGTCAATTACATATGTATTTTCCTCCTTCATTTTTTGACATCATGGTTCACTTAATTGTTCATCTAGTGAGGGAGATTAGATTGTGTGGCCCTGTTTATTTAAGGTGGATGTACCCACTTGAGCGATACATGAATATCTTGAAAGGGTATGTGAAGAATCCACAACATCCAAAAGCATCTATTGTTCAAAGGTATGTTGCAGAAGAAGCTATTGAATTTTGTTAAGACTACTTTTCTGAAAAGGAACCTATAGGGATTCCTAAGTATCGTCATGAGGGAAAATGTGTAAGTAAGGGTACATGAGATGAAACTTTTACGGGCAAGGGTAGGGAGGAAGTGCTTCAAGCACATTTGTATATATTGAATAACACTGATGAAGTTCAACCTTACTTATGTGAGCACAAAAGGAAAGTCAAGGAAGAAAACCTTGGAATGAACGAAAAGTGGTTGTTGAACAAGTATAACAAGACTTTCTTACAATGGTTTAAAGAAGAAACTCTGAAGGATGGTAATACTGCTTCTGATAATTAAAATAGCTAGCACGTGGGCCTAACTTTAATGTCATGTGTTGGAGTGGTTACGACATGAATAATTTTTCCTTTTATACAAAGTCCCAGTATGACAAGAGTGCCATACAAAATACTGGGGTTATGATCATGGCTGAGTCCATGCACTTCTTTAGTTCAAAAGATACAAACCCCATTATGGCACCCGACTCTTACTTTGGAGTCATTGAAGAAATTTGGGAGGTCATTTACACTAAATTTACAGTGGCAGTTTTTAAATGTAAGTGGGCTGACAGTAAAAGTGGTGTACAAACCGATGAATTAGGATTTACATTGGTAGACCATAACAAGGTTGGTCATACGGAAGAGTCTTTCATCATGGCTTTCCAAGCAAAACAAGTGTTTTATATCAATGATCCTTCTAACAAAAGGTGGTCAATGGTTCTCCATGGAAAAAAGCATGCATAATGGTAGGGGTGTTCATCAACTGATCCAAACTGATTCAAACCATAAAAACCGAACCGAAAAACCGAAAACCGAACAAACTGAAAACCGAACAAACCGCTTTTTTTTATTGGATCGGATCTGATTTTGGATCCTCTAGTGAAATTCAATCCAATCCAATCCAAACCGATTTATTATATACATATACTATTATTTTTAAAATTATAGTATTACTCATACTTAAACATCATTTTTCATACTTTTATGTCTCTTGTTCTCTTTGATATTTTTGTTGGAATTACATATATGACTATTTAGAATAAATATTAATGTCTTGAAATTATATTTTGCTAAAAGTTTTGATGCATAACATATATATAGTTGATTGAGTAAACATGAAAAATAGGAAATCAATTAAGTAAATTTGGAAAATAATTAGCAACAATTTATTTGTAGCCGGTTCAAGGGAAAAAATATATTATAAGTGAGAGCAGATATAGAGAATTAATATAAATGAACATGTTAAAAAATATCAATATTTTTTTTCTCAAACTCCCAAATTAAAATGAAGATTATCTTTTGTCCACTATGGAACGAGTAGAATGAACAATTGACATAAGAAAAAAAATAAAGTATGACAAAAACCGAATTATCTAATCCAATCCAATCCAAACCGTATTTTATTGGATTGGATCGATCAGGTTGTTTTAAAGAAGCAAACCGATCCAATCCAAACCGCACATTATTTTCATCATTGGATCGGATGATTTTTTAGCTCAAAACTGATTCAGTCCAATCCGCGAACACCCCTACATAATGGTAGTGATGAAAATCAAGATTCAACTCTTGATATACCCGAGACTCCTTCTTTCTCATCGCGATTGCCTATTTTCAATGAGGAAAATGTAGTGGATGACGTACTTGTCACTCGTGATGATCATAATGAAGGGATATTGATCTAAACTTGACCATAGTGTAAGTTATGTTTTTTTTCATCCATAGTGTAATTTATGTTTTTTTAAGGTATCCATGTTAATTAATTATATTTTGTTTCTATTGATGACTTAATTTAATTAATGTTGAATTTATTTTAACTCGTGCAAGCTTTCGACCGCAATCAGTTTTGCATGACTTTGGCGGAATTCACATATAATCCTCTCACTCTCATATAAATAAAGACATCTCACTTGATATGTCCCCTATATATATATATGTATATATATATATATATTGATTCTGCCATTTAGTCTGAATTCTGGATGATCTTAGGGTTGTATGTATGCATCTGAATGATTCTGTGTGTATATCTATGAATTTTAGCAGGTGCATATATGTGTGCAATAACTGAAAGCAAACCAAATAAAAAAAAATTGTAACATGGGTTGTAGTTAGAACTGTTGTTACAAGTTAACTTGTAAGAGCGATTATATCCAGAACCGCTATTACAAGTTAACTTGTAACATCGCTTTGATCAGTCAATCCCACTTGTAAAGACGATTTTCCATAGAACCGATGTTACGGGTTAACTTGTAACAGCGGTTGGAAAACCGACGTTAAAAGTTAAACTTGTAACATCGACTAAAATAATGTTGCATTCGAAACTGACGTTACAAGTCAATTATAATAGATGTTACAAGTGCATCCTGCACTATTGAAATCCGTCGAAAAGTGGACATTTCCCACAAATAACCCATGGATCCAGATCCGTCGGTTTTCAGGTCGTCGGAAACAATTTCCCAAGGGTAAGACTTGGGAAATTTCCCGCGGTTTTATCAATGGGAAACTTTTCCCAAGGCTTTGACCCTAGGAAACATTTCGCACGGTTTTATCCATGGGAAACTTTTCCCAAGGCTTTGACCCTGGGAAACATTTCCCAAGGGTTTAGTCCTTGGAAACCATATCTATTTTTTTAAAAATAATTTATAGTTAAATAATTAAATTAATTATAGTTAAACTAAATAAATAATTATATTTTTTATATTGATGCATCAAAAAAGAAATTAATATCATAATTCAAACAATTTGTTCAACAAAAAAAGTAATACAAGGCATTTGTTCAACCAAAAAATAATTCAAACCATAATTAACATAAGTAAAATAAAACATAAGTTCATACAAAACATAACAAAAGTCTAAGAATCCTCCTTATAAGGATCTCAATAAAATTTTCAAGTGAGTCGTCATCCTCCTGGGTGTGTTGGGTTGCCTGACAGGCCTGGCACTGTTGTCGTTGTTGCTGCTGTGGGGGCTGCTGTGCGGACTGCTCCGACTGCAATTGTCGCACTGTCTTCATCATCTGTCGCATCATATCCATTATCCGACACTATAAATTTTATAAACTCTACTTTCCTGTATTCTTTATTTCAGAGATCTCTTATGACTTCTAAGCCACACTATAATCTAGAAGAGGGCAACCCTCCTAATTAAAAGTCATGACAGGCGACAAGAAGATATAGGTAACAAAGGTGAGACACCCCGATGTCCCATTAAATAATCTTAATTAACGAAGCATGAATCCATAATTAATGTTAACGAGCTTATACATTTGAAAATATTATTATATTGTTAAAGCGGTAAAAATTAAAAACAACGTTTAAACTTAAATCATGTGCAATGATAAACATACGTCAACTTTTTTTTATAAGCAAAAATATAATGATAAGAGTACAAGGGGTACTCGAACCCATATACAAGAGAAGATCCAAAGGAGAAGAACAAAACTGTAACTAATATACTTACCCTAAACGGAAAGACAGTACATGTATTACAAAGTCCTACCACCATGACCCAAGAAAGAGACCTATAAGTATCAAAGAAAAATTAAGATAAAAACAAGAGTCCTATGATCGCTATGCTACAAGAAACAGGAAACACAACCATCAAGTAGAAACGCCCAAAAAAGTACTCGTCCCATCTATGTACCAGGTATAAGAGAATCTTTTGTAATATACTCCACCTCATGAACCTAGTGAGAAAAGGCAAGACACATTATTAGTAATTTAATCTCCAAAGCCAATATATACTAAAATCAAGCATCACATTACATGACAAAAAAGAGGAAATGGGGATATTGACATACATCAATTATATAGACATAATATGTACAACTGTCATCAACGTACGGCAAATCCCAACAAAAGGATCATAAGTCCACTAAAATTATACAGACACTGGAAATGAAAAGATACACATATAGACCGGTCACATAAAAAGGATAAAAGTCTTAGAAATACCTGGCCCGCCTCTCAAACCCAACAGACGCATCCGACTAAAACCATAATATCACAGATGATATGCCCGTCTGGAGCTACCCTTTTCCTCGCCGAAGCAACGACGGTAAACTCTGCCATCTCGGGCTCTCGGCCCCTAAACCAATTGCTCATCACCACCCGATGACAACAGTGGTGATACATCGTATGAACACTCATCTGCCTCCGACCTTCTGAACCACGCTTACATGACTCCTCGCCTCATATCTGTCTACCATGCTCCATGTTATCGAGTTGGCAAGTGCACCAAATCGCAACAAGTAATAAAGTGAAAGTAGAGTATCGTTCCCAAGGAGGATTGTGTTTCAAGTAACAACGTAGCTTAGGCAATTGATGTTTGAATCAATGAATTTCATAGTTTATAAAAGATTAAATGAGTTTCTTGTATTTAGAATTATCACACAATTGAATGAAACAAGCAATTAAAGAATGAATTCAATATAGGCAAAAGCGGTTAGCCATCGGAATCATTCAATCTTCAATTGACGTAACCTTATTTAATCCTAACTTCAATTCATTCCATACAATGGACATTCAAGTCACTAACCTAGATTAATCCCCAATTCCTTAGGTGATAATCCTTTTGTACCAATTAAGAACCCTAGTTCCTTAGGTGATTCAAGAACTAGCATAAACATTAAGCATAAGACTCATAAGAATGCATTACAGTAGAGTTCTATTCCTAGAATCAACATGACAATGGTAATCATTTCAATTCCAATCCAATAACCAATTTTCCAATTGTGAAATTGAATCTAACATCATTTCAAGGTTGATCAATCCAAGAAAAGCATTAAACATAGAAGCAATTACTCAAATTGAATGAAATAGAATTGAAATAAAAAATCAAAGCCAATTACATCAACCTCCAATTAAAATCATCCTAACCTAACCTAAGATATCTAACTACTCATAATAGAAAGGGATGAGAAGGAAGAACTTGAATAGATGTGAATGGAGGAAGCCATGGAAGCTCCAATTCTTGTTCCCAAGCTTGAATCTCCAAAGACTCCAGAGAGAAAGTGATGAACCAAGGTGAGAAAATGTGAAAAATGAGCCAAAAATCCCTTTCCAATAGCTGAAATACGTATTTATAGGTTCTCGACTCGTAACCCAGCACTGGGTGTCCCTGGCCTGCGTTGGGCGCCTCAGAACTGCTCAAAACCTGGTCTCTTCCTGTTGCTGGCGCTGGGCACCCAGATTATGGCGCTGGATCTACTGCAGCACCCTGGCACTGAGCGCCCTGATCTCCGCGCTGAGCGATGGTTGGCAGCTTTCTACAACTGTTGTTTTCTTCTGTTTCTGTCCGGGCTGAGCGCTCGATTCCAGGGCTGAGCGCTGGACTTTTATTCTTGCACATTTTCTACATATTTTGAGTATATTTTTCATATATCAAGCTCAAAATTCTAATCCAATGAATGTGCACAATTTCTAATCCTTTTCATTCACAAATCCTAAGATTATTTACAAACTTATTCCTATTTACACTTCCAAACTAACATATATTGCACATTCATCACAACCCCAAACTTAGAGTTTTTGCTTGTCCTCAAGCAAACAATTAAATTCAAAACAGGGGTGAATGAGAGGGTTTTCGTGTTCAATTCCCTTATGAAACACATTACTCATGTAAAACTTCAATTCCTTAACACTTTTACAAAATGCACAAGCATCACACAATCATTCATAAATTCCAATTGATCACATGCTTCTTGCTTTAAAACAATCAAACATACTACAAAATTAGCTCCATTGAATGCACAAAATATTCTCTTTCAACCTCTCTATTTAGTGTTTCACACATCCTCACTTGGTGATATTTACTCTCAATTCCACTCATCATGCACTCCCCAATCCTATTCTTGACAAGATGCTAAGAACATATAATGCAACACATATCATGAGGTCTTTTATTTGGATGTAATGGGGCTAAGGCGGGGGTGGATAAAATGAAGGATGTCGGCTAAACTACTTTGACTTCAAGGAATGTAGACTCTTGGAGCTTCCCTTGCTTAGCTGAACACAAGCACATAAGCACACAATTTGTGCTATTTTTCTTTTAATTCATTTACAACTCTTTTTTTTTTCTTTTTCTTTTGTTTTCTTCTTGTTTCATTTTCTTTTCTTTCTCTTTTGCCTTTTTCTCACTTTTTTATACTTTCTTTGTTCCTTTTTCTCTTTGGCTTGTTCTATTTTTCTTTTTCTTTCTTTTAAACTTTGTTTTTTTCAAAAAAAAAATTCCTAGTAGGCATCTTTAGTGACCTACTCACACCTCAAACTTAATTTGCTTGCTTGTCCCTAAGCAAGAGAAGAACCCCAAACTTAAGTCCAAACATTCCTCTAAGCCTATGTAGTGGGACAAAATTGTTTTTTCGATTTTTTGGCTTGTAATGTGCTATCATGCCAAGAAAAATAGGCCAAAGCTCAATTGGGCATAGCAATGGCAAATGATAGGATATCAATTATGGCCTTGAGTTTAAGCAAAGAAATGTTGCCTCAATCATTTATGCATATGCAAAAACAATATGATAGTAACAAGCATCAAGGCAAGAAAAAGTGAGAATATGCAAGTGATGGATAAACACACATGAAAGAAATCAAGTCATCTGGATTATGTGCCAGAGCGTTTGGGCTCAAAAGCTCACAGTTTAGAGTCATGTGCAAGAGAAAACTCGTACATCCAACATTGCACATTCATAGTATGAAAGATTGTCAACAAACAAGTCACAAGGATCAAAGGTTTCAATGAAATCATATGTTCAGCTAGTACACAATGCATGATGCTATAAATTTCGGCCAAGTAAAAGTTCTATGACAAGAGAATCTACACAAAAATCCACTCAAAACACAAGTTTGTGCAAAATATGCAAGTCTAGGCAATTTATTCGATTACAACTAGCTAACAATTAAGGAGGATTTAAAAGTGAAGAGTTTAGAGCACCCCCTTTCTTCAGCACAATGGATAAGCATGTGAAACTTTTTTTTTACACTGGCTAGCGCTCAGCGCTAGGAAGTTGTGCTCAGCACCCAATGTGTAGGTTTTTCTACTGATTATGTCTTCTGTTTGCACTCAGTGCTCACAGTAGCTCCCGGTGCCTGCACAGGGCCATTTTCACCATTCTCTTGTGTCATTTCTCCCCTTCCTTTGGTCCTTTTTCCTTAGATGTGCCTGCACAACAATTCAAAACAATTCCACCACATTAAATGGCTTACACATCAAGGAATCGCTCAATAACTCAATGAACTATTTATGTTTTTTTTCATGATAGAAACAAAAAGAATAAGAATACAAGAAGAAAATGCTTGGGTTGCCTCCCAAGTAGCGCTTCTTTAACGTCACTAGCTTGACGCCTGATTATTTGATGCTCAAGGTGGTTTGAATGATGAGAAGAATGGAGCATTGTTAGTACTTTTCTTTCCACCACTCCTCACTTTGTTCTTAATATCAAACAATGGTGTATTGCCCTTCTTTGATGAATGATCCTTTTTAGGCCAAAGTGGTTGGAAATGAAATGACCATTGAGACTTCTTCTTCTTTTTCCTTCTTTTTCCATTGCTCTTCTTTTTATTCTCATATTCATCTTTGTGAATTTCTTGAACCTCTTGATTTTGCACAAAATGAACTTGAGCATGGATAATTGGTGAAGTGTCTATAGGCTCCTTGTCAAACATGATCACAACCATTTGTTCTTCGTTCACCCTCAATATAAGCTCGCCTTTTGGTACATCAATTAAGGCTCCGGCGGTAGCTAACAAGAATCTTCCAAAAATCGAAGGAATGCTCATATCTTCCTCAATATCCAAGACAAATAAATCCATGGGAAATATGAACTTTCCTAGTTTCACAAGCAAGTCCTCTACCAAACCATAAGGTCTCCTAATTGATCTATCTGCAAGTTGCAAGGAGATCATGGTTGGTTCTATATCATGAATACTAAGCCTCTTCATCATGGATAATGGCATAAGATTGATACTTGCTCCAAGGTCGCATAGGGCTCTAGCATTGATTACCTCTCCAATGACACATGGAATTGTGAAGGATCCCGGATCCCTCAACTTAGGTGGAAACTTGTGTTGGAGAATTGAGCTACAATTTTCAGTCAAGGCCACTACCTCACTTGGTTCAAATTTTCTCTTCTTTACAAGCCAATCCCTCATGAACTTTGCATATGATGGCATGGTCTGTAATGCTTCGGCAAATGGGATGTTGACTTGCAATTGTTTGAAGTCTCTAATGCTTCGGAAAATGGGATGTTGACTTGCAATTGTTTGAAAACATCTAAGAACTGATCAAATTGCTCTTCTTTCTCTTTCCTCTTCCTTGCAATCGGATAAGGCACTTACACATAAGAAGGAATTTCTTGTGGCTTGCCCATTTCCTTCAATAATTGACTCTTTATCTTTCTCAAGGTAGAATCTTCATCAACTAATTTCAGCTTCTTTTCCTTCCTTTCATCTTGAGGTTCCACTTCTTCTTTCCTTTTTGAACTCTCGTCTTTATCACTAGTCTCAACCATCTTTTTGCTCAACTCAGAATTTTCAGCATTTTGCAATATGGAATGATCAACAACCGGCTCCACTAGCTTTCCACTTCGCAACATGATGGCTTTGCACTCCTCCTTTGGATTATTAGTAGTATTTCCAAAATATCCTGCACTTAATGCACTTGAAACTTGTTTAGAAAGTTGTCCAATATGCACTTCAAGGTTCTTGATTGATGCATCGGTGTTCTTGAAGTTAGATTGTGTAACTTGAATGAATTGTGCAAGAGTGTTCTCCAAACTATTCATTCTCTCATCAGTATCAGGATGTGGTTGATTTGGGAGGGCTAGTTGTTGTGAAGATGTGTTGTCTTGTGGAGTCTCTTGTTTCCAAGGAAGGTTGGGGTGCTTCTTCCAATTTTGATTGTAGGAATTTGGATAAATATTCTGCCCTTGTCTTGGAAAATTCCCCATATAGTTTGCTTCCTCATGAGAGCCTAGAGTAGGTTCACATTTACCATTATCATGCTCTCCACCACAAAAACCATAGCTCATTCCTTGTTGTGCTTGCATTAACCCTAAAATCATGGCATTTAGTTGCTTTGTGATTGCCTCCAATTGATTAGTGATAATTTTGTTTTGAGCCAAAATTGCATTTTGAGAGTTAAGCTCTATCCTCCCCTTTGTTGATGTGCCTCCTCTATCTTGATTCATGAGATAATCATTAGATGCCATAGCTTCAACCAACCTCAAGGCTTCATCCGCGGTTTTTGAATTCATAGAACCTACTGCCGATGCATCTAGCATAAGCTTTGTAGATGGCCTCAACCCCTTACAAAATATTTGCATCTGTTGGAGATCATCAAACCCAGGATTAGGACACTTCCTTAAGAGCTCCTTGAACCATTCCCAAGCATCATACAAAGTTTCCATATCACTTTGCACAAAGCTTGAAATATCTCCTCTCAACTTCACAAACTTCAACGGTGGAAAGTACCTTGCTAAGAACTTTTCCTCCAAATCATCCCAAGTAGTAATGCTTCCTCTTGGTTAAGATTGGAGCCAAGACTTGGATCTATCTCTCAATGAGAAGGGGAACAACCTTAACCTTATAGCATCATCCGTAGCTCCATTAATCTTGAGAGTCTCACATATCTCCAGAATATTTGAGACATGACTATTTGGATCTTCGGCATCAACTCCTCTAAATTGATTTTGTTGCATGATATTGAGTAACGCCGGCTTGATCTCAAAATTATTCGCAGCTACCGGAGATCTAACGATGCTTGAATGATTTCGGTTGGCTGGAACATTAGAATACTCTCCCAATGTCCTTCGGTCTCCTTGCACATTTTCAGCCATGATAACCTCTTGTTGAACTTGTGGTGAAGAAGAAGAATTTGCTTTTTCTTTCTCTCGCTTCTTTCTTTCTTTTGATGCTTTTCGATTCCTCTTTGCCATTTTCTCAACTTCGAGATCAAATAACAACTCACCTGTAGATTTACCTTGCATACACTACACAATATCTCAAACAAGGTGAGAGTATCCAATATATCAATTATCTAACAAAAAAAACATAAAAATAACAAAGAGAAAAAAATGATGTTCAAATTAATAATGCTTTAGCCTTGTTGATATTAATCAAGAATCCCCAGCAACGACGCCAAAAACTTGCTGGTGAATTCACAAGTGCATCAAATCGCGACAAGTAATAAAGTGAAAGTAGAGTATCGTTCCCAACAAGGATTGTGTTTCAAGTAACAAAGTAGCTTAGGCAATTGATATTTGAATCAATGAATTTCATAGTTTATAAAAGAGTAAATGAGTTTCTTGTATTGAGAATTATCACACAATTGAATGAAACAAGCAATTAAAGAATGAACTCAATATAGGCAAAAGCGGTTAGGCATCAGAATCATTCAATCTTCAATTAATGTAACCTTATTTAATCCTAACTTCAATTCATTCCATACAATTGACATTCAAGTCACTAACCTAGATTTATCCCCAATTCTTTAGGTGATAATCCTTTTGTACCAATTAAGAACCCTAATTCCTTAGGTGATTCGAGAACTAGCACAAACACTAAGCATAAGACTCATAAGAATGCATTGCAATAGAGTATTATTCCTATAATCAACATCACAATGGTAATCACTTCAATTCCAATCCAATAACCAATTTTCCAATTGTGAGTTTGAATCTAACATCATTTCAAGGTTGATCAATCCAAGAAAAACATTAAACATAGAAGCAATTACTCAAATTGAATGAAATAGAATTGAAATCAGAAATCAAAGCCAATTACATTAACCTCCAATTAAAATCATCCTGACCTAACCTAAGAGATCTAACTACTCTTAATAGAAAGGGATGAGAAGGAAGAACTTGAATAGATGTGAGTGGAGAAAGCCATGGAAGCTCCAATTCTTGTTCCCAAGCTTGAATCTCCAAAGACTCCAGAGAGAAAGTGATGAACCAAGGTGAGAAAATATGAAAAATGAGCCAAAAATCCCTTTCCAACAACTGAAATACATATTTATAGGCTCTCTGCTCGTAACCGAGCGCTGGGCGCCCCTGGCCTGCGATGGGCGCCTCAGAACTGCGCGAAACCTGGTCTCTACCTATTGCTGGTGCTGGGCGCCTAGATTCTGGCGCTTGGAGCTGGATCTTCTGCAGCATCCTGATGCTGAGGGCCCTGATCTCCGCACCGAGCGTTGGTTGACAGCTTTCTGCAACTGTTGTTTTCTTATGTTTCTGTCTGGGCTGAGCGCTCGATTCTAGAGCTGAGTGCTGGACTTTTATTCCTGCACATTTTCTACATATTTTGAGTATATTTTTCATATATCAAGCTCAAAATTATAATCCAATGAATGTGCACATTTTCTAATCCTTTTCATACAAATCCTAAGATTATTTACAAACTTATTCCTATTTACACTTCCAAACTAACATATATTGCACATTCATCACTCAACATATCGTTAGGGAACTTCCTATGACGAGGTGGAAACCACATCTCTAGGTAAGTCAGTCCTTGAGAAATCCGGTACGAGCTGTCCAGATGAAAGTAAGAAGCCCTCTCCAAGATGCAAGTAGAAGCTAACCAGGCCTATATACATCATGTAGAACTGTGAGTGGTCGACCTGCCACCAACGGTCATCATGGTAAACGATCTCAACATCTCCAAGGATAGGGATCCTGGGCAGATAGTGTCTCAGATGGTAATCCTGCCAGGCGGCCATCCCCATTATGCTGCTGCTTCTCATCTATCGTAGGTACATACATAGAAAGATAGAGGAAGAAGAGAGATAAGCAACTCAAACATAGTCATAAAAAGGGGATGGGGACACATAGAGCAATACTTATACATGCATAACACATAGCAAACAACAAACATCTTCTGAGTTACACCAACACAATACATCCTCAAAGTTCACTCTCAGATCATTCCTCTTAGGAGTCTCACTCATATGCATGTCCGCCGATATCTCTCATCCGGGTCTCAACCCCGAGACATTCTCCTTATCGAGCCTCACTGCTCAGAGAACGTCAGTTAGTTTGTCCAGGTAACCCTACCGCTCGTCGTGACCAATATAAGTGCATCCCTCTATGAACTCAACTCCATTAGGGGTAACTTGGTCACCTCAGAACATCCACCTGTGACGTGGATATTAAGGATAAAGTCGAGAAAACTAGGCTATACTGGGGTACATGACACATTAAGAGCTACCTAATAGTCATCGTGAGCCTCCCAAGTCCAGTTCGTACATCCCCAAGGTCTTTTCACAAACTGGCCCTTTCGTAATCCATACTCACACTCGAGTACAATTAACATCGTATGACTCCGAGTCATACATCTCGCCAAGTCACAACTGATGGCCATACATCCTCGGCCTCAAAGCCACAATTTCAAGGCATTACCACGGTGTTAACTCTCAACTCATCCATACAGTCAGATAATCATCCAATCATCAACCAATCATCAACAACATATTATAATAATAAAAACATAACCGGTATACCAAACAACACATCATCAACAGGTAACAGCCAATCACATATATAGCATCCTGCATATTAATCAACCTCAATCCGCACAATTTCTATAACCTAGGGTTTCAAGCCTAACGTCGATAAACCTAAAACAACTAAACCCAAGACCACATTAAAATATTATTTTATTAGGGTTTATCCATTGTCGATTATTCGACATCCTAGTAGGGTCTGCGACACCCTACATACACGCATATATAATAACTGCCATGCTTGCCTCCCTGACGATGTTGGTTACTTTCCCCCCACCTTGAAGGTTTGCGTAGTCTTCCTCAACACCTCGAAATGTGTTCTCCCTCTCCTAGCTTGCTGCATTTCACTCCATAGGACTCCTTGGAGCTCCGAAATTTGACCTAATACACAGACAATATTTAGGCATTGTCACAAATCCTAATCTTACAACGATTCTATAAACGAAGCTAGAATTTGAGCACGAACTAAGGAAGAACTAAAATGACAATGTCAACGTGTCGATGAGTTAAGGATTGGAGCATTACCTCAACCGATCGACGAATCAAGGGTAGGTATAAGACATGCTCGTTGCCCTAATCGCGGATACGAGGTTGGAATCGAAATCGAGTGACCGAATTTTCCACTCTCTCTAAGCCCTCTCACTTTTCTCTCTTCTTCTTATCTGGTTCGAAATGATCAAGTTCTTGCAAAATTAACTTAACTAACTTATTTTTTTACTAAATTATGGTAAGAACGCTCTAGAGTTCTAGGCACTGTACGCTAGAGCATCCCAACGCTCTAGCGTAGGGTCAGTATCCATACATGCTCGTTGCCTTGACTTTCACCCAAATTTGTGCATTCCGAGCTCGTTTGAAATCCGATTGACCCCAAATTTGAAACACAAGCTCATGGGCAACTAGGAACAATATTAAGCCTTCAAACATGCTAAATCCATTCCTCATACACTAATCGAGAAAACGAGGCGTTACAAAAGGCACTCAAGAAATGAGAGTAGACTCTTTTCTTTGGTTAGACATCTACTGGACTCTTTTCTCTGGTTAGACATTTTAGTTAGCCTAGGGAGACTACTAATAGATTTTTTTTAGAGTCTTAGTAATACAACTTTTGACTATGGTAATTTGAAGGCTAATATTATCTCATTTTTAGGATTCGTTTTCGTTACAGTTTCTTTTTCTTTTTCTTTTTCTTGAGATTTTTGTGTGAGTCTTCATGGAAGGTTAAAATCTTTTGATCAATTCACTGGTGTAAAGATTTTGTTTTCAGGTCTTGAGGTTTGGTTTTAATTTTAAATTTTTGTTCTTGATTTTATTCCTTTTCATCTTGATCCCCCTTCTCTTTTCTTGATTGCAATTTCTATGTCGGCTTGTTGCATAATCTTTCAATTTCCGAAATTGCATGATTGAACATGTTAGATGATGCTTAATCTTGCATGTCTAATTCGAGGTTAATATGATATGTGATGCTTAGTCATGAGCTTGATTGAATTTCAGTTTTAAAATTGATTTGGTGTATTTCATGATGCTTAATTGCCTAACCCAATTCAATTATATTCTAAATGCTTAATTTAGTAGGAAATCACTGGAATTAGTAGATGCTTAATTAGTAAATTTTTAGGTCAACCAAGAATTGAGTCAATAATCGGAATCATATCCTAATAAATCAGTGATAGGTCCAAATTAAAAATCCTAGCCAATGGATTAATCGTTTTTTTATTAATTGAATTCTCATTTTAATTGCAATATGTTTTCACCCTACAAATTTGAAATCCCCTTTTTCTAACATTCTTGATTGGCTAGTAAATTCAAAGAACCTTATGAGATGACCAAGGTTGTATTGCCTTGTACTACAGTTTTTCTATTATTTTGACCTGTGTACAACCTCGCATCAAATTGGACAAACACAAATTAGCTTATGCTTCACTTAAAAATCTCTAAAAAAAAGAATCTCTTAGACTATATTAATAAGTTTGTTTAATGCTTTACAAATTCAAAATAAAATAAGTTTTTTTGCGTATTATAATTTCACAATATAATAACGTTTATCCAAAATTGTGTTATTAAATGTATCATGTTTGAATGATATAAATGTTTATTTAAAGAAGCATTGTAAAAAGCTCCACTTTCCAAAATGCTTGTCTTAGTAAACGCTATCGTTTCCCTTTTAAAAAAAATAAAAGACTCAAGTGACCACTATTCTCCCACTTTTTCAAATATGCTCGCACTCTTAGACCCTCACTCCCTCTCCGTGACCCTCATTTCGAGCCTCTCAACCTCTTCAGTCACTTCACCACCACCATCGAGTAACTCACTATCTTCATCTTTCATATCATTTGGTAAGCCTCTTCATTTTGTTTCAATTAGAGCTACTGGAAATTTGATCACAGTTAAATGGGTTCTCCTGATCACACTGTTGTTTCCATATCAATTGGTAGTGCATATTTGTTCATGTTAGTGCTTCCAC
Source organism: Sophora flavescens (assembly GCA_030762895.1). Classification (NCBI taxonomy): domain Eukaryota; kingdom Viridiplantae; phylum Streptophyta; class Magnoliopsida; order Fabales; family Fabaceae; genus Sophora; species Sophora flavescens. Next base: position 129,561,830 of record CM061065.1, read on the forward strand.
CTCCTAGAATACGAGATCCAAGCGTGGGTCGACCGTTATGAAGGAGATCACTGATGAGTGTGATTACACATCATATTTCTTTATCATATTGCATGCATTTTCATGTAGTTTAGGCATTTTTAATTTAATTTTTGTTAGTTTTTTACCTTGGAACGGGTAAGGCGGTTTTGTGGTGTTTGTGTGTAGGAATTGAGGATTAAAATGCTCAAGATCAACCATGATGGAGCTTGCATGAAGATGGAGAAAAGCAAGAAAAATGAGCCAAACAGAGGCTATCACGGCCTAGCCGTGACAGTCGCCACGGCCATGATTGAGCAAGGCTGAAAAGAAAAGAACGAAAAAGTCAGAACCTGTCACGGCCAGGCCGTGATGGCCATCACGGCCGTGACAGGCCATCAGTGCCAAGTTTTCCAAGACAGAATCTGTCACGGCCTGGCCGTGACAGGCATCACGGCGGTGACGTGCAATATCTGGAATTTTAAAACCTGATTTGATCTGATTTTGTAATAGCTTGGGATGCAAGTTATCCTACCTTATAAATAGGACCCAGAGGCTCCAAAATAGGATAACTTTTTGGGCTGCTACCTTAGGCAAAATGATGATTTCTCTTCTTCTTCTTCTCTTCTCTTAGGTTTTCTTTTATGCTTTTGTTAATCAAGTTTGCTATGAATATGGCAATGCTTGAGTAGGAGTCTTATTTCTAGGAATTGGGGCAATGCCCAAGATTTGTTTATGGTGATGAATTGACGTTTGGTTTCTTGTTAATTTCAATTTTTCTTTCGATTTGATTCCTATTGCTTTAATTACTCGCAAATTCGGTGGCTACTTATTTTGTTGTCGTAGATACTCTAAGGAGGAACCTAGCGGTGAAGTTAGGTATTTGATCTATAGGGATTGAACTTAGGACTTAAATCACGAGAGTTAGAAGCGGTCCTTCGAGGGTTCACGAATTGTCACAAAGCTTAAAGGGTCCAATTTAAATTCAATTACCACGAGAGTAGGGGTTGGTTTAATTGGGCACGGTTCTTGTATCCCGAGATGGAACATTAACTTATTTAGGATAAATTCTCCTTCAAAGCAAATTTCGATAATTAACAAGAGGGGTAGTCAATTTGGTAACATGAACAATCTTGTTGGTAACCTAATTCCTAGGAATCTCTTTTGATTTGAAAAACCCCTAATTGATTTACTTTCCTATTTTAATTGATTGCGTTCTTAAATATCTGATTTTCTAGTTAATTCTTATTACAAAAATCAAATCTTTTCCAAATCCTTTTTTATATAGTCCAGTTTAATTGATTTATTAATTAATTGTTATTTGAGATCACGGTCTCTGTGGGATCGATCTTTTTATTACTTGACGACGAATCCAGTACACTTGCCGGAGTCCTATCAAGTTTTTGGCGCCGTTGTCGGGGACTGTGCTTTCTTGAATCTCAATTTAACTTTTAAATTGATTTTTCTGGACTTTTTTTTTATTATTATTATTATTTTATTTTTCATTTATCTCTTTTTCTTTTTCTAGTATCTATCTCTCTCTTTACAGGTATTTTTTTTCTCTAATGCGAAGATCCCGAAGTCTTGGAAATCTCATTGAAGTTGACCCCGAGATCGAAATGACCTTTCATAGACGTGGGAGACTAAAAAGACAAATAGAGAGAGAGGTTGATTCCCATTCCACTCTTGGTGAATCTACCGGATACCAAATCACTGAAGGACTACGCAGCCCCAAATGCCAGGGGTTTGCGAACTGGGATTGCTAGGCCAGAAATTGAGGCAGCGAACTACACTATACCGCCTATGTTAATTGGCATGATAAGGCAACATCAATTTGGAGGATTACCCTCGGAGGACCCGACTGATCACATGGAGACATTCTTGGAGTTCACCGATACAATAAGAATTCATAGTGCCCTGATTGATGCTATACGCTTGAGGTTATTCCCCTCCTCTCTGACTGGAAAGGCAAAATCTTGGTTGAAGCAAGTGCCCGCTAATACGTTGTCAACTTGGGACCAACTGGAGCAGCCATTACTGGACAAATTCTTCCCTTAATCCAAGACTGCTTACCTACGAACTCAGATCACCGGCTTCTTCCAAAAGGACGGAGAATGCTTATCCGAAGCTTGGGATCATTACAATGGATTGCTAGAGTCTTGCTCACATCATGGGCTCGAGAGGTGGTTGTTAGTACATACCTTCTACAACGGATTGGATTACTCTTTGAAGGTGTCATTTGACTCTACAGCTGGTGGAGCCTTTATGAATAGACCTCTGACTGAAGCATTCAATATCATTGAAAACGTGGCCACCAACTATCGCCAATGGGGTTCGAAAAGAGGTAATAACCCGAAAAAGATTTCGGGGGATAAGTTTGAAATGAATAACACTGATCTGATTATGTCTAAAATTGACTCACTGAATAAACGCTTTGATATGATTGAAAAGGTTAATGTGAGTTCAATAGGTGCTACTAATGTTGTTTGTGAGATTTGTGGAATACAGGGACATGACATAATGGAGTGCCCACATGGTATTGCTCCTGAATCCGGTGCTTCGGGGGAACAAGTGAACTCTTGTCACAACTTCTATGACACGAACCCGAAGTTGCCAAATTATGCTCCCCCAAATCCTTACAACCAAGGAAGGAAGAATAGCCCTTATCTCTCCTATGGGAACTACAACAACACATTGAACCACGAATTCCAGGAAGGCCAAGGTAACAGGAAACCCGCATCGGGGTATCCTCAATTACAAAAATCTAAACTTGAGTCTCTTTTGGAAAATTTTGTTGAAACTCAAACAAAGCAAAATAAAGAGTTTAGGCAACAAGGTAGGGCAGTCAATGAGTCAATAAAAGAGTTAACATCTAAGGTAGACAACTTAGCCATCCATAACAAGATGTTAGAAACTCAGATTGCCCAACAAGCTAGTACATATTCTAGAACTAAGGGTACGTTTCCAGGACAACCCGAAGTTAATCCCAATGAGCACTGTAATGCTATATACTTGAGGGATGATAAGCTTGGGGTAGTTGAAAAGGATGTGGAATGTGAGGAGGATATGAGTGAACATGAAGAGATAGAGCCAAAGTATGTCCATCCACCACCTTACCAACCCCCAATACCTTTCCCACAAAGGTTGGTCAAGAAAAAGCAAGTAGAAAAATAAACTAAGAGCTTAATTGAGGAGCATGATGCCATGATAAAAACTAATATGCCTCCTAAACTAAAAGATCCAGGAAGTTTCTCTATTGCTTGCTCAATTGGAGAAGTGAAAATAGACCAAGCCTTATGTGACTTAGGGGCTAGTGCGAGTTTGATGCCGCTTACTATCTTTGAGATGTTAGGAACCAAGGAATTGAGTCCATCCAAGTCCTCTTTACAATTTGCGGATGACTCAACTAAAACTCCTCTAGGCATACTAGAGAATGTTCCCATGAAGGTAGGGAAATTTTTCATCCCTACCGATTTCATGGTGTTGGACATGAACGGGAATTCTAAATTCCCTATCATTCTTGGAAGGCCATTCTTGGCCACAGCTGGAGCAATAATAGATGTAAAAAATGGCAAGCTCTCTTTGAATGTAGAGGAAGGTAGGGTGGATTTTGATTTGACTAACTCATATAACAACCCTCCTTTTGAGAGTCATGTGTGCAGGATTGAGATAATGCCCCCAAAGGTGAAGGAAGAGCTTAACATGGAAACAACTCCGAAACTTTGCATGACAAATGATGCACCAAATAAAGATGAACCAGGAGTTGCTCAACATGTGGGGTTAGAACTTCCGCCGGAAGGAAGTAAGGCCATGAAACTCAGTGAAAAGAGCAAAGCGAAAGCGCAATTGGCCATATGAACAAAATAGGCTCTTTGATGGACTTCCTTGGAAGAGAGGCGTCCTTGCACTTCCAAGCCCAACTGACCCCGGTTGATTGAAAGAAGTATGGTCAAGCTTAAGACCGTAAATAAGCGCTTCTTGGGAGGCAACCCAACTTTTATTTCCCTTTTCCATTTGTTTTTACATTTTTTTTTGAATAATTTGAGAAGATTAAGAGAAGAAAGATCACTAATTGATGGTTTTGCCAAGTATTTTCAGGTTATGAAGGCAGGAAGAGCAAAAAGGCATGGAAAAATAAAGTCAGAATTGATCACGCCCAGACCGTGACGGTGGTCACGACCGTGATTAGCCAACAACTGAAGATTAGAATGTATCATGGCCTAGCCGTGATGGAAGTCACGGCCGTGAGAGGCCAGCCCCTACAGACCCGAATTGATCACGGCCCAGCCGTGATGTATATCACTCCCGTGATGGGGACTCGCTTGACACCAGAACTGATCACGACCCAGTCGTGGTGAATATCACGGCCGTGACACGTCTTCCGGTAGCTCTTTGACTGGCATGTGAGCCAGCACCCTCTACCACCTCGGTGAGTTGTTCCATTTTTCTCCTCTCTCCGACTGGATTATTTATATTGGGGACAATGTAAGTTTTTAAACTTGGGGTAGGGGTATTTTTACATTTTTTTGCATTTTTGCATTTTTCATGTTGCATTCATATAGGCATAATTTTGCATAATCACATGATTAGATTGCCTCTTGCTTAGAATATGCATCCAATTGTGAAAAACTTTGTGCCAAATAAATTGAGACAGTGAATTTTTTAACCCAATTTTTGTATTCTTGTGATAGGCTAAAAATAAAAATGCTTGAGATGATCTTTTGATAGTTGATAATTAGCATGTGGTTCCTTAGATTTGTGTTTCTCATTGATTTTAAACTACTAAATGTGAGATTTGTTTGAGCCTAAAAGGGGTACTCACTAAATCTACCCCATTATTTGTGATTGAGTGTTTTATTCCTCTTGGATTGTATTCTCTAGAACTTGACTTGAAACCGTTTTGAAACTTAAATTTTTTTTAAAACATATTTGAAAATGATTGAGGCACTAGGTATTTTTCTGGCCTTCTGAGCTTTGACTGATTAAATGCTACCCCTTAGTTGCCCAATTTTGAGCCTAAAAGAATAAAATACTTTTCTTGGTACCTTGATTTATTTTGATGAATGATGCTTGGTATGACACCTTTTAAAGTATTGCAAAAAGGGTAAAAAGGTAGTTTGAAAAATAAATTGTGGGATGAGAAAGTTAGAAAAATATTTCTCTTATGTTGGAAATCTTCCCTTCTCCAAAAAATAAATAAAAAAAAATAAACAAAAAAAAAATGGTGAAGGGGATGAGAAATAGAAAGTGAGAAATAAAAAAATAAAAAATAAAAAAAAGGAAGAAAGAAAGAAAGGTGGAAAAGTGAATTAAAGCCCAAAAAGGTATTTTAGAAGGTTGTCATGTTTTGCATTGTTTGATATTTTGTTTAGCCTTCTTGAATTTTCCCTTTCTTGATTTCCCCACCTAACAATTAATCCCATGGCCCCATTACAACCAAAATAAAAGACCTCTTGATTCTTATGTGTTTTCATTAATAAAGTAGAGATTTGGTTAATAGTCAAGCTTATGGTAGGGTGCCTTCCTTGAGGAAATTGTGTGAATTGTCAAATGTCCCTAAACACTTGAGTGAGGTGAGAAGAGTGCCCAAATTAGTGAGAGGCATGAATCTAGAGAACCTAAGCTTCTAATTGGACTCGAAATTGATTATCTCTTGGTTTCTTATTGAATAGGCCTGTTACTTGGATTTATTACTCGGGTTCTTGGTTCATTGTCCATGCTCTGATTGTTTATCTTGTCTGGCCTTGGTTATTGCTTAGGACAAGTAAAATCTTAAGCTTGGGGTAGTTTAATGAGTGTGATTACACATCATATTTCTTTATCATATTGCATGCATTTTCATGTAATTTAGGCATTTTTAATTTGATTTTTGTTAGTTTTTACCTTAGAACGGGTAAGGCGGTTTTATGGTGTTTGTGTGTAGGAATTGAGGATTAAAATGCTCAAGATCAACCATGATGGAGCTTGCATGAAGATGGAGCTTGAAAACCAAGAAAAATGAGCCAAACAGAGGCTATCACGGCCTAGCCTTGACAGTCATCACGGCCATGATCGAGCAAGGCTGAAAAGAAAAGAACGAAAAAGTCAGAACCTGTCACGGCCAGGCCGTGATGGCCATCACGGCAGTGACAGGCCATCAGTGCCAAGTTTTCCAAGACAGAATCTGTCACGGCCTGGCCGTGACAGGCATCACGGCCGTGACGCGCAATATCTGGAATTTTAAAACCTGATTTGATCTGATTTTGTAATTGCTTGGGATGCAAGTTACCTTACCTTATAAATAGGACCCAGAGGCTCCAAAATAGGATAACTTTTTGGGCTGCTACCTTAGGCAAAATTAGGATTTCTCTTCTTCTTCTCTTCTCTTAGGTTTTCTTTTATGCTTTTGTTAGTCAAGCTTGCTATGAACATGGCAATGCTTGAGTAGAAGTTTTATTTCTAGGAATTGGGGCTATGCCCAAGATTTGTTTATGGTGATGAATTGACGTTTGGTTTCTTATTAATTTCAATTTTGCTTTCGATTTGATTCCTATTGCTTTAATTACTCGCAAATTCGGTGGCCACTTATTTGCTTGTCGTAGATACTCTAAGGAGGAACCTAGCGGTGAACTTAGGTATTGGATCTATAGGGATTGAACTTAGGACATAAATCACGAGAGTTAGAAGCGGTCCTTCGAGGGTTCACGAATTGTCACAAAGCTTAAAGGGCCCAATTTAAATTCAATTACCACGAGAGTAGGGGTTGGTTTAATTAGGCACGGTTCTTGTATCCCGAGAGGGAACATTAACTTATTTAGGATAAATTCGCCTTCAAAGCAAATTTCGATAATTAACAAGAGGGGTAGTCAATTTGGTAACATGAACAATCTTGTTGGTAACCCAATTCCTAGGAATCTCTTTTGATTTGAAAAACCCCTAATTGATTTACTTTCCTATTTTAATTGATTGCGTTCTTAAATATTTAATTTTCTAGTTAATTCTTATTACAAAAATCAAATCTTTTCCAAATCCTTTTTTATATAGTCCAGTTTAATTGATTGAATAATTAATTGTTATTTGATATCACGGCCTCTGTGGGATCGATCTTTTTATTACTTGACGACGAATCCGTTACACTTGCCGGAGTCCTATCAATCAGCTGTTCATGAAGTAAAGGAGACAAATTATTGGCAAGTATCATTGTTAGCATTTTTATCGTTTACATATATGCTCTAATGGTGAACCAATATAATTTATCATTTTTATTAGAATTAGTGCTGGAATTGATTTACCTAGTTGTTTAATGATTCATTATTTTAAGAGGGTCTCCTATTGGGTGTTGATGAACACTTGGGTATTTATGCTGTTGTCGGAAGGAGTGGGATTCCTCTTATGATTCTCTTTTTTGTTCTTTCCTTCACTAGGGCTGATTCGGGATTTAATAGTGCATACTTAATAGCGGTTTCGGCAAGTGATGCTTTAAAAAATGTGCGGAAGTATTTAATAGCACTGATCTGACGGCAAATGGTTTAACGTTGACAACATAAGAGACCAAATCGGAACAAAAATTAAAAGAAGGGCCAAATCGAAACCTAAAATAAGGATAAGGACTAAAAGTATAATTTAGCAAGAAAAAAAAAAGAATATCTTTAAAACTTTAAATGAACAATATGATATTTTTATGATGTTAGTTAATATTTATCTATAAATAATGGTAATAAAAATAAGGAAAATGCTAGGGCACTCGTTAAAGAACCAAGAATAGAAAGTTTTCATGGGGAATTGATGTATTTAATATTTGAAAAGGTGTAATACTTAGTTTTTTAAGGAAAACTTACTTTTCTTGATTCCTTAAAGAGTGTCCTAAGGACACTCGTTAGCATGACCCTAAAAATAATGGACAACCACATGGACATTAAATGTAGGTCTACTTGCCTGATTATTTGAATGTCTGGTGATATATTTATTAGTATAGGTCTACCAACTTCTTTATCGTTAGAGGCCTACGAGCCTATGTACAAGTGAAAGTTATGACTTATTTATAGGTGGAGACATATTTAAAGGTCTTGTAGATAAGTAGGCTTTGAAGTAGGCTTTCGTGTCATGTCAGGCTTTAAAGTAGACCAGGCTCAGGCCTTAAAAATTGGCCTATATCAGGTCATAGGCCAGGCTCAGGCCTCGAGATTGGAGCGCAGGCCAGGCCCAGGCGTGTCAGGACCTAGCTCGGCCTAGCCTATTCCCACCCTTATTTATCAGTTTGTCCTTCAATCAAACAATAAATAATAAAATTACCCTTTATCCTTAGTTATGGAAATGTTTGTTTCTTATGCAAGGAAAAATCAACTTACAAAAATCACTTTTTTCCTCTATATTATCTTATATTTTGATAGCTAAGTTTCAAAATAATCAGGTTGCAGCTTCAGATTAGGGTAAAACTAGCTCTTTAGAATATTTTTTTGGTCACATTGAAAAATATTAATAATTAATCAACAATGAGTAAAAGTAATTAATATAATTTGAACCCAAACTACTTGTATAGACTTAATGAACTTTCGTCTGGATTGGAGCATTGTGAACACCCATTTTTGTCCGTCTTTATTTTATTTTATTTTATTTTATTTTATTATTATGTTATTATATTTCAGTGAGACTAAAAAATAATAATAGTGAAGAAAGAAGGAAGAAAAAGAATATAATGAAGAAAGAAGGAAGAAAAAGAAGATTATAATGAAGAAAGGAGGAGATTCCGTCCATTGCATATCTAATTTTCTGTTGGACGGGGAGGTCTCGTCCATTACATATCTAATTTTCTGTTGGACGAAGAGGTTCCGTCCAATGCTTACTTAATTTTCTATTGGATGCACTATAAAAAAAACCTATTTAGCGACCAAAGATTTCGGTCGCTAAACATGATAATTCGGTTGCTATACTGTGTAGCAACCGAATTAAGGGGGTAGCAGAAACCTTGGTGGCTAAATGTTTAGCTACCGAATTTGTATTTCGGTCGCAAATTTGCGACCGATATTTCGGTCACAAAATTATATATTTCGGTCGCCGTATAGTTGGTCGCATGCTCAGATAATCGAATTTGGTGACCGATATTCGGTCGCTATTTCGGTCGCAAATTTTATAAAAATTTTCCTAAAACTTAATCCTACCGACCAAATTTTGTTTCTCCACTATTACCCCATTGATAATTTTTAATTTCTGATATAAACAAAATACACCAATATTTTTTTGAATAAATAGAAAACGTAAATATGATGTACTAACGATCCAAAACACCACAGTCAATATGATCAAGAAAACATATACATTAATTAACGCAAGTTTAATAATTGTTTATAAAAAAAAGTTTAATAATGTACTAATTAACGATCAAAACATAAAAACACACCACAATCAATAAGTACTAATCAAAATATCAAAACTCGTCAATCTTCCAAAGGGATGAACATGTAGAAGTGAGAACCCCCAAGGTACTTAAACTTTGCCATTGCACCAGTGGACAACAAATACAACTCCCTGATACCATTTGTATCTGTTGCAAAATATGGGCGATCCTCATGGATTACTATATTCCCATTGAACAGATTTCCGCTTTTGTCTTCAATAGTCACAACACGCGGTATTTCTTGTCCCCAACGACGGTAGAATGATCGCGGGATTGAAATCAAATCCTGCAAATACACAAGAACAATTTAGTAATGATTAGTTTATGCCTTAACCATCATTACGTGAATCCGATCGTTATTCTTAAGTTGATGAGATACTGTACCTGGTCTATATGGATGGCTGTCTCAAAACATTTAGTCGGATCCATTTTCTGATAAAACGATAAGGAAAACAAGTCATATGTCTAAACTTCAGCAAGTGATAATAAGAAAATATGGAAAGATCCATGTAGCATACTAGCATGTTAAAATAGAACAACGAAATGCAACTTCACATGCAACTTTACAGATTAGCAAACATAGTAGTTTTTGGGAAAGCAGATGCTTTTACGTCGTTTTGAAGGATGGTCATAGAGATGACTTTTCCTACTGGAAATGCCTAGATAACCTAGTAAGGATGGTCATCAACAACTATTTCTGGAAAGCTCCATTGCCTAGTGAAACAAATGAGTAGAAAACCAGAGTTGCTTTCATAATATTGTTTACAGAGTTGCTTTCTAATGTGAATAATGTTTGAATGATGATGGCACGTCATGTGCCTGGAAAATTGTGCCCCACCCTTCATTTTATCTAACCCTATACTTAATCCTTCATTATCTAAGACCTTGGCCTTAAGGCAGAATTAAAGAAAAACCTCAAACTTCAAGAATCCTTCAAGCACATCCAAAATATTGAATGAGCATGCGTGCCCTGAGAAGGTACGCATGCTCATTAATATTGAATCTCAAATAGGAAACTAAGGCTTTCGTAGCTTAATAATTAACTCTAGCAGAAAATAAAACCATTGACTTAAAAGGATTGCATCATACTTCAAGAAATATATATTGAAGCATATTTCAATACAAACTTAGATAAAATATAGTAGCAAACATCCTATTGAGCTCCGCTCTCCACTAACAAGTAACACATAATTGTCAAACACATGCATAACTTCTAAATTAGCAACACACAACAAGCATCCCGCCTTTTTGACAGGATCACATCCTATTGAGCTCCGCTCTCCACTAACAAACAACACATAATTACAAATACATGCATAAATATTAAATTGTCAGCACACAATCAACATCTTGCCTTTCAGGCAGGATACCTTCCTATTGATCTCAGCTCTCCACTAACAAACAACAAGATATATAATGTGTATAGGCCATCATTCAACTCACGAGAAATAGAGCAATGACCTATAATGCATAAATAAAATTAATCCTGTCAAATACTAACATTTAAGAAACTAACATTTAAGAGTTTGTTGAAAGCCATTAGGCCTTTTACTTTTGTCCTCTCTTTCTGTGTTTTTTAAATCATTAGTGTGTATAGGTCATCATTACCCCTCTACATTTTATTCAGACATTATCACAGGTAACATTGGTAAGATTTCTACATTTCATACTCAATAAATGCAACAGTCTCATGATTTATATTAGTCTAATTTCATCATTCATACATAAGTAGACATACCTCATTATCCTCAATATGACCCAATGGGTGTAATTGCCATTGCACACTATATTTTACCAAGTCAGATCAGCACTACAAATGAAAGAAATACATGAATGCATCTGCCAAAAGAAAAGAAATACAAAAAAGATAGCTTTCCACCTGCTGCAGCGCACAACCCCTTTATTGTTGTTCAATTATAATGCACCCAATTTACACACTCACCTCAAGCATTCCCTGGCAACACCCAAGCAATTCATGCAACATTTCCAAATACATAGTATTCAAAACCACCAAAATCACTTTCATTCCAATCCTCATTCTTTGGACGTGTTTTAATTCATGGTGAACCATAGTTCAAAATAAGTCAAGTAGTTGGGAACATGCAGAAATTAGAGCAAAGGAAAATTATTTTTCTCCAGTATGCTTAGTAAAGATGTATTTGGATTCACTATCCAAATCATCTCACAGTTGAAACAACAATGTACTTGAGTAATCTAAATAAGAGAAACAAGGATGACCAAGCCTTTAAAAAAAATATTACAGGACATAGATGGACTCAAGTTGTATTGAGGGTGTAACATAATCATTTTCAAGGGACCTTGACCTTGGAATTCAACGGTTCAAGAAGTTTGAAAACAAATGTTTCCTCCCACCATCCCTCACTTACCAATCTCCATCGAAAAAAAAAGAATCTCAAAGGCCAGCCATTAATTAGCCATCAAATTTTTATCAAACCTCCATACATTCATATACCCAAAGAACAAATATAAAGTGTTCAACTCAACAATGAAAATTTACAAAATTTACAAGTTGGGGTTAGGACCCTTGCGTCCACATTGACTTGGTCTTCAAACTCATATTAAAATAGTCTTTCTTATGACTAATACAATGTACCTGTAATTTACTGGAAAGCTCCATTTCCTAGTGAAACAAATGAGTAGAAAACCAGAGTTGCTTTCATAATATTGTGTACAAAGCTGCTTTCTAATGTGAATAATGTTTGAATGATGATGGTACGTCATGTGCCTGGAAAATTGTGCCCCACCCTTCATTTTATCTAACCCTATACTTGATCCTTCATTATCTAAGACCTTGGCCTTAAGGCAGAATTAAAGAAAAACCTCAAACTTCAGGAATCCTTCAAGCACATCCAAAATATTGAATGAGCATGCGTGCCCTGAGAAGGCACACATGCTCATTAATATTGAATCTCAAATAGGAAACTAAGGCTTTCGTAGCTTAATAATTAACTCTAGCAGAAAATAAAACCATTGACTTATAAGGATTGCAACATACTTCAACAAATATATATTGAAGCATATTTCAATACAAACTTAGATAAAATATAGTAGCAAACATCCTATTGAGCTCTGCTCTCCACTAACAAGTAACTCATAATTGTCAAACACATGCATAACTTCTAAATTAGCAACACACAACAAGCATCCCACCTTTTTGACAGGATCATATCCTATTGAGCACTGCTCTCCACTAACAAACAACACATAATTGCAAATACATGCATAAATATTAAATTATCAGCACACAATCAGCATCTTGCCAAAGGGAAGAAGACTTAGTGTGCTGCGGTGGTAACGGTGGCGCTGCTCTGGTGGTGCCGGTGGTGGTGCTACTCTGGTGGTGCCGGTGGTGGTGCTGCTCTGGACGTGCGGAGGAAGACGAACCTAAGAGAGAGAGAAACGGTTAGAGACGAAGAGAGAGAGAGAGACAGAGATGGAGAGAGAGAGAAACGAAGAGGGAGAGGGAGAGGGAGAGGGTCGGCTTACCTGACGGCGGTGGCGTGCTGGAGGCTGGCGGTCGGAGCTCGCGAGGAAGAGAGAATGAGTGAGAGAGAGAGAAGTTTCGTGAAATGGGGAAGAAAGGGGGGTTCTGGTGGATTTAGGGATTTCATTTTTAGCGACCGAATTATTCGGTCGCTAAATCGGTCTCTAAACCGGTTGATTTGAATTTTGAATCCATAAATTTAGTGACCGATTTTTAAATCGGTCGCTAACACGCGCGATATTTTAATTTTTTTCACACCGTTTAGCGACCGATTTAATATCGGTCGCAAAGATAAATACAATTTTACCGTTGCATTTAATTCAGTCGCCATTTCGGATGCAAAAAAGCCATAAATTTTTTACGTTTACTTTCCTTTATTTTGCGACCAAAATAGAGACCGATAACTCTGCTATGCTCTATTTCGGTCGCTATTTCGGTCGCAATATCAACTCTAATCAGTGTTTGATTTAGATCCTACAATCGGTCGTCATTTCGGTCGCAAACAGCAACCAACAAATTCGGTCACTATTTTCGATCGCTAAATAACCTTTTTTTTGTAGTGACGGGGAGGTTCCTTCCACTGTAATTTTATTTTCAGACTAGAGACTAAAAAATAAAGAAAGAAGAAAAAGAAAATAATGAAGAAAGGAGGAAGAAAAGAAGGAGAAAAGAACAATTAGCAAAAAAATAAGAAAGGATTGAGTTACTTCTCCTAACCCTAAAAAACCCCATTTTACATATCAGACAAGACATCTCTTCCTCCTCCCACTCTCCAACCGCCCCTACACCTCATCTACCCATTGGTCCTTCTTCTCCCTCATCTCCTTCAATCTCTTAACCGTACCACGCTTCCTTCTCTCTTCAAACACGCAACCTTCACATCAAATCACCTCCTTTCCTCTGCCCGTGCCACCTCCATCTGGACACACGCGATCTCTACTCAGAACCGCCCAAGCTCCGGATTTCGTGGGACCAACCATGAAGCTGCTGGGTAAGGAGAAGCATGAAGCCCTCTCCTCCATCTATAAAAGGAGAGGGGGAGAACGAAATGGTGGGGAGAGGGACGGAGGAAGGATACGAAGACAGAGGGAGAGAGAGATTTTTATCTGATATTTTCTTTGTGAAGAAAATAGATTGGGGATTGGAGTTTTTTTTCTCTTCTTTGTCATTAGAGTGGTTCCAAACTTTCAGAAGAAGAGAGAGTTAAAAGAGTCAGTGAAACTGAAATGTAAGGGTTTTGATCTTAAAATTTTACTACTGGGAGAAAGTAAAATCATTGTTATTCTGCTCTCAATTGGTAATCCTTGTTCTCTTTGTTGATATTATTCATGAGTTTCTCTTGACATTCTTATTTTTGTGTCTCTGTCTATGAAAAAAAGAAAATCCATGGATATTGAAACTGAATGAGTTAGTATGATGTTTGCTATATGAGTTCTTATGTCTGTTTCAGAAATGATGTATCGTTGGGTTCCTATTTCATTGTTTGCCGTCATATGCTGAAATGCATGATACACTAGTAATCTTCATATAGCTATACTGTTACTAAACACGTAAAATGTTTCATTTTTGTTCTATTTTCATAAGGCAAAACTATTTTTTACATAAAAATAAGAGATGATCACTTAAATCCCCTTCAATCGGTTTGTTCCCTTTTTACGAAACAAAGAAAATTGTCTTTTGATAAATAAATAATTAAACTTGTTTTATTTAGGGATGACCTATGGACTTGGTTGACATATTCAATCCCTTAGAATAAAGGTTGCCCTATGGGCTTATGTGCCATGTTCAACCTATTTAGGACTTTCTCAACATTTAATAAAAAACGTAGAATAAAATAAAAAATGAGATCATGAAATAACATATCTCTTCCTAATTCCTATGTGGCATTTTTATAAATACTTAATTAAATCAATGTTATTTTTGGGTTGCTTTATGACAAGTGTCATGCTCAACCCTTTAGATTTTGAGGTTGCTCTGTGGACTTACGTGACATGTTCAACCTCATTTAGGTTTAATCAAACAATTTTCACAAATACAAAATCGATAAAAAATACAAAATATCTTAAAATTAAAAATGATTTTTTTTCTTCAAATGATTTTCGGGGTAAAACAAATATTTTCAAAGTTACTAATAATTTACACAACTAATTATGGGTAACCATTTTTATGGATGTTCTAGGGTGCCGTGGGGTTAAGTCTCCATGCCTTCCCTAGACGTAATCGACTCCTGAACCCAAAGTTTTTAAAGGGTTTTCCAACTTTCCCGAAATTAAATAAAGTTGGTGGCGGCTCCATGTTTATTCTCTAAAAGAAAATCAGGTTTTCTTTTTGGTCGCGGCAGATGGCGACTCCGCTGGGGATTCTTTTAAGATAGTCAAGCCCGTAAAAATTAGTTTTGCAAATTTTTAATAACTTGTAGCGTATTTGTTTTACCTTTTTATTGCTATATCTTGCTGTTTTTTTTTTCTTACAATAATTAAATATTAAAAACAAAAACAAAAACAAAAAAAAATGTGTTTTTTTTAAGATGTTTGTTTGGATTGTCTTTTTTGTTTGGGTTTTCCTTTTATTTAAATAAAAATGAGAAAAGTTAGTTGTATATACATTGTAAGTCATGCTATTTTTGTATATGTTTCACTAACTGTTTTTGTTTCCTCCTCCTTTCTTTTCTTTTTTCCTATATTTTAACATTAGGGTAGATGACTTATAACCATTTTTATATATACCTATGTTTTTATTTTGCAAGTTTTTCTTACTTTTATTTTCTTTTTCTTTTTAAGTGTTATAGGTTTGTATGCCCCCTTTGATAGTGTGATTTTATATCATGTTTCCTGTACACTTTTGCATGCATTTTTCATATGGATTAGGCATTCTTTATTTGATTTTAGTTAGTTTTTCCCTTGGAACGGGTGAAGCGGTTTCTTGGTGTTGTTTTGCAGGAATTTAAGGGAAAATGCTCAAAATTAGCCTTGATGGAGCTTGGATGAAATAGAGCTTGAAAAGTGGAGAAAATGAGCCAAGCAGAGCCCATCACGGCCTGGTCGTGATGACCATCACGGCCATGATCAAGAAAACTGAGAAGATTGAAGGCAAAAGTCAGAAGCTATCACGGCCTAGCCGTGATAACCATCACGGTCGTGATAACCATCACGGCCGTGATAGGCCAAGCAGAACCGATCACGGCCTAGCCGTGATGAGGCTCACGGCCGTGATACTCCAAATTTGAAAGCGCGCCCATTCCAGAACATGTCACGGGCGTGACGCGTGGCCTCTCTATAAATATGAGCACAGAAGACAGAAAAAGGGATTCTGGGGAGATTCTGGGGTCTCTGACACAGACTTTCCAGACCTAAAAAAAGACTTGGAGCTGCTAAAGGAGGGTGCGACCCAGATGGTTGCAAGGAGGGTTTCCAACCCTAAAAGGGAGCTGAGTTAGGGGATTGTTGTGACGACAGTGGGAAGCTTCAATGGAGTTATCCCTTTCCCTTTTCTCTACTGCTTTTCTGGTTTGGCTTTCTCTGTAATTATGAGTAGTTAATCCCTGTTTGTTGGGATTAGATGTAACTAAACTAAACTTCATGTATTTGTCTTGACTGATTAATCTATGTTTATGTTTCTCTATTAGTGATTGATTTCCTTCGCTTAATGCCTGTTGTGGCTAGCACCCCCATGACTTGATTAGTGTTTTGATATGCAATTGGAAAATTCGTATTAGAACCAGAACTGGAATTAATCACCTAGTAACCCTTGCTTCTAGGAATGGAGTTTGGTTTACTAGTAATCGCGTAATCCTTAATCTTAATGCAAATTCATTAATCTAGGCCACCTAAGGAATTATGGTCTATTAGTGGATTTAGGCTCTTGCCATCCGAGGAATCGGGGCTTGAGTAATCTAGTGGGTTGATTTTTATATTTGAAGGATGAATGGGAGGTATCTAGTCCTGGTAGTGCATGAGGCAGAGGTTTGGTGAAGTCTACTCCCAACATATCCTTTTCGCACTCCAAGTATTCGATAAAAACACAAAAAGATTTTATTCCTTTTGTTTTGTTGTTTTGAATTCTCTTCATAGTCTAGATAGTTACTGAACTTGTGAACTGGTAATTGACATCCAATCCTCGTGGGAACGATATCGGTCTCACCACCGTATTACTTGCACGACTGGGTATACTTGCCCAGACCCGTCAACAAGTTTTTGACTTCACACACATCACTATCACATATTACGCACACTCTTAGCTCTATACCCGAGCTTGCTCAAAAACCCAAGGATTAGACCGTGCTCCGACATTGTCATTGAAGAGGTCTTATACCTCCCTGATACTTGTCGGTTCACCACTCAAATTGTACATGAGATCATGGAATAGTCATATTGAGAGGGTTTATCCCTACTTGTGGCTAGATTCATGAATCGGATCCTTATAAGGGCAATCTGGGAACCATGACTTTTAGAGGTCTAGACCCGTCCCAAATTTTCACTAATAGAGCAAACCTAGTTGCCGACCTGTTTAGAGTCCTAACCTAGGGTGTGTCCATCCTTAGGTTTTACCTGGCTTAGTACAAAATGGGGCGTACTTTTCTTTTATCTCTCTATCATCATAAGCATAAATTGTCATGCATGTTCGTTGTGAATATTCACAAAACTAGAGGCGTCACGTTGCCGCCTCAAACCCGAATGACATATTCGAATATTATTGCACATGTAATAGGCGATATGTCATAATGAAGGTGATGCATTAGCAGCATACCCGTCAAGGTTTTCAACCCCATTGGGTCTCATACAATATGAATCATGCAAGATATATTTGTTTCATTATATTCATTTTTGTTTTTTCGCTTGTGCCTCTTTGTTGGAAGACTTTGGTATTCATCTTATAGCAAGAAAATGGAAAAGTTTGGTTCCGAAAAGAGTACTAGCAATGGAAAAGAAATACGAGGACATGATGGATAAGCTCCAATATCACACTTCCCAGCTGGTGGAGCGATTTGAAGAAGCATCCATCCACATTCGTATGAACCATTTCCTTCAGATACTGCCAAAGGTGACCGAGTTTTTCAATCAGTTGGCATACTAGCCAAAGGGTTCAGGAAAAAGAAGATGAGACTCTTAACATAGTGCTTTGTGGACCTCAGAGAGAGATGGAAACTATCAATGTGTTTCTTTTATTTTGATCAAAGATTCATGATTTGCATCGAAATATTTATAATGGAATGGAAGTTTTCATCAATGTCTGTCAAGCGTTTTTTAGATGATATCTATCGAGGAGTGCGTTCTCCCTTAGATACGTCATCAACTATATTTTTTCACTAAAAATGACATGTTTTCTGCGTAAAAATAAGAACGTTGCTAGTATGGGTGTGGTTTATCGAGGAGTAGATTCTCCATTGGACTTGACACCAGCTGCATTCAAGCTAGAGGGAACCATACCACTAGATTTGATTGCAGGATGAGTATTCTTGCTATAGGTGTATACAACAGTCTTCCTAAGAGCACTCTCGCAATCAAACAAAGGGTGTTAACTTGTACATGCACACACACACACACACACACAAATTGGGTTTATTAATGAGATTCTTAGATGCTTTACAGAGTCACATACTTCTGAGAATCCGGGAACCATTACGCGACCTAGGAAATGTAACACCAATCAACCCCGAGTTCACAATACCAGATCACGGACCAGGATGGCTGCCAACATGCCTGAGGAAGGAAGAAACTTAAGATTTGAAATATATGAAGTTCTCAATAATTGGCGATCTAAACCGTTTGTTGCTGTTATTTCCATGAAGTAATTATCTTATTATACTAAATATAAACTGATGTTTACTTTGTTTGAGACATGAATGTAGCACTTTGTCTGGTGTTTTCCTTTTGGTTCCATCGTTTCTTTTCTCTCTCTTTCATTTCTTTACTTTGTTTAAGCTCTTCTTTCATGAATAAGACTCTCACTTATACTTCTACTATTCCCGACTTTTTCTTCCAGGAATACTTCTTCCACTAAAGATTTATCTTAGGAGAGGAACTTTGAAGACTCATTTATTGATTCCCTCGCGGCCGTTGATTAATACAACCTTGAATCCGATAAGGAAGAAGAAGACATTGAAGAATTCATAAAGATGGTGAAACGGTCAGAAGAAGGGATTAGCTCGAATGATGAGGTTGCAGAAGTGATCAATATGGGAATCGAGGAAGACAAAAAGGA
This sequence comes from Sophora flavescens, assembly GCA_030762895.1. Classification (NCBI taxonomy): domain Eukaryota; kingdom Viridiplantae; phylum Streptophyta; class Magnoliopsida; order Fabales; family Fabaceae; genus Sophora; species Sophora flavescens. The sequence continues at coordinate 129,580,906 of CM061065.1, forward strand.
GTTGAAAATAGTGGATACCTCAGAGCGTGAAGAAATGGTTACACTATTGAAAGAGTATCTGGACGTTTTTGCATGGTCCTACAGAGATATGCCAGGTTTAGATCCTGAGATAGCATCACATAAAATTCCCTTATACCCAGATGTGGTTCCAAAGAAGCAAAAATTAAGGAGGACGCATCCTTAGATGTCGCTGAAGATTAAGGAAGAAATGACCAAGCAGTTAGAGGCTGGCTTTCTGGAAGTAGCTAGACACCCGGAATTGGTAGCTAATATTGTTCCAGTACCAAAGAATGATGGAAGGGTCAGAATGTGCGTGGACTACCGAGATCTGAATAAAGCCAGTCCAAAGGATGATTTCCCCTACCTCATATCGATGTCCTTGTAGACAGTACAGTCAGAAGTAATAGGTTCTATTTCATGGATGGGTATTCTGGGTACAATCAAATCCTCATGGATGATGAAGGCAAAGAAAAGACAACTTTTATCACTCCTTAGGGAACTTTTTGTTACAAAGTGATGCCTTTTGGGTTGAAGAATGCTGGGGCCACTTACCAACGTGCTATGGTAGCATTGTTCCATGATATGATGCATAAGAAGGTAGAAGTATATGTTGATGATATAATGGCTAAGTCCAAGGAAGAAGAAAGTCATGTAGCAGTTTTGCGAAAGTTGTTCGAGCGGCTAAGGAAGTACAAGTTGCGGCTCAACCCTGCAAAATGTACTTTTGGTGCATCCGCAGGGAATTTACTTGGCTTTGTTGTCAGTAGAGAAGGAATAAAGGTGGACCCTAACAAGGTAAAAGCAATACGTGACACGCCAGCACCTAAGAATGAGCGAGAAGTAAGGGGTTTTCTTGGAAGGTTGAACTATATTGCGCGCTTCATTGCAAATTTGACTAGCACATGCGAGCCAATCTTCAAACTCCCCAAGAAGAATAATCCCGGAAGATGGGATGATAACTATCAAGAAGCCTTTGATAAGATAAAGGCATATTTACTGAATCCCCCAGTATTGGTACCACCTACCCAAGGTCGTCCATTGTTACTCTATCTCACTATATTGCCAACCTCAATGGGGGCAATGCTGGGACAACATGATGAATCTAGCAGGAAGGAGCAGGCAATTTACTATATGAGTAAGAAGTTTAATGCCTGTGAGGCTCGTTATATGACGATCGAGAAGACTTGTTGTGCACTAGTGTGGACCTCCAGAAGACTCAGACAGTACATGTTATATCACACCACTTGGCTAATTTCTCGAATGGATCCTTTGAAGTATATCTTCGAAAGTCCTCATATCTCCTTAAAAGTTTTGAAGTGGCAAGTGATATTGTCAGAATTTGACATCAGATATGTGACTCAAAAGTCCATCAAAGGAAGTGCGATTGCTGATCATTTAGCAGAGAATCCTCTTGAGGATGGATGGCCTGTCAACTCCGAGTTCCCAGATGGAGAGATAATGTCCCTCGAGGAAGATGAAGAACAGGAGGATGTGTGGAAGATGTATTTTGATGGGGCAGTCAATATGCACGGCAGTGGTATAGGAGCAGTGGTTATCTCACCAAACGGCAAGCAGTACCCGGTGGCCGTAAAGCTGAAATTTGAATGTACGAATAATATTGCAGAATACGAGGCATGTGCTAGTGGATTACAAATGGCACTTGAACTTGGTATAAAGCAGTTGAAAGTCTTCGGGGATGCAGCTCTAATCATTAATCAAGTCAATGGCGAATGGTAAACCAAAGACTCCAAGTTGATTCCGTATCAAAAGTACTTGACTCAGTTGATTGCGAAGTTTGACGAGATTACTTTCTCGCATTTAACTCGAGACAAGAATCAGTTTGTTGATGCTTTAGCCACACTAGCTGCCATAACCAAGCTGGACATCCACACCAATGTCCAACCCATCCAAGTTAGAGTGCAAGATGAACCGGCATACTGCGCCCATGTGGGAGGAGAACCTGATGGTAGACCTTGGTATCAAGATATCAAGCAATATATTCAGAACAAGAAATACCCGGCAAGAGCGAGCGAAGCAAATAGAAAGACCATCCGAAGGCTGGCTATGGCCTTTTGCTGAAGCAAGGAAGTCCTGTATAAAAGAGGATATGATGGTACCCTACTCAGATGTGTGGATGATCGTGAAGCTAAGTTGATCATGATTGAAGTTCATGAAGGAATCTGTGGGACCCATGCCAATGGCCACATGATGGCTCAAAAAATCTTAAGAAGTGGCTATTATTGGTCTACTATGGAGTCAGATTGTATAGAGCATGTTCGTAAATGCCAAAAATGTCAGATGTACACAGACCGGGTCAGTGCACCTCCATTTCCACTACACAATTTAGTATCCCCATGGCCTTTTTCGATGTGGGGAATAGATGTCATCGGTCCCATCAATACCAAGGCTTCCAATGGTCATGGTTTCATTTTGGTAGCGATAGACTATTTCACTAAATGGGTAGAAGCTGCTTCATATGCCAGCATAACTCAAATTGTGTTTCTCAAATTCCTCAAGAAGGACATCGTCTGTAGATATTGGATCCCAGAGAGGATAATCACAGATAATGCTGCTAATCTTAATGGTGCCGAGATTCAAAAGTTTTGCGATGGTTTCAAAATCAAACACCACAATTCATCTCCTTATAGACCTCAAATGAATGGTGCAGTTGAAGCAGCAAAAAAAAATATCAAGAAGATCGTTGCCAAGATGGTTGTAAATTATAAAGACTGGCACGAAATGCTGCCATATGCTCTACATGCTTATCGGACTAATATACGATCAAGCACTGGGGTAACCCCTTTCTCTTTGGTGTACGGGATGGAGACTGTCTCACCTATCGAAGTAGAACTCCCTTCGCTAAGGGTCTTGAGGGAAGCAGATTTAGAAGAATCTAAATAGGTGAAAACTCGATATGAGCAGTTGAACATGATAGAAGAGAAAAGACTGGCAGCTATCTGTCACGGGCAATTGTATTAAAGCAGAATGGCAAGAGCTTTCAATAAGAATGTTCGCTCTAGAGAATTTTGTGCGGGAGACCTGGTTTTAAAGAAAATCCTCCCTAATCAGGAGGATGCCCGAGGAAAATGGGCGCCGAATTATGAAGGTCCTTATATTGTCAAACAAGCATTCTCAGGAGGAGATTTGATTCTGCAAAACATGGATGGGGAAGAGTTACCAAGGGCAGTAAACTCTGATGCTGTGAAAAGGTTATATGCTTGAAAAAAAGGGCCCGCTTGGTTGAAAACCCGAAAGGGCAACCCAGGCAAAATTTAGGGCAAAGAACAATGAAAACAAAATAAAAGAAAAGGACCGCTATGTTGAAAACACGAAAAGGCAACCTAGGCAAAAGTTAGGGTAAAGAAACATTAGGTCAAAACCCGTAAAAGGCGGCTTAGGGGAGGATATGATCCAACACTTCGCAAGCACTCACCACACTGGGGTAATTTTATCCGACTGAGTATACTGGGACAAAATTGTTAAGGAATGATTGAAGAAGGTGTGTTTGAAGAATCAGAAACTGAAGCCAAGATTTGTGTCATCAAAAGACTGTGGGGAATCAATTAAATGAAAATCAAAGGACCAACACTGGGGTAAATTTTATGTGATTCTCGTAATTTTCTTTATTTATCCTTGCTTTTAATCTTCATGATCCCTTTTGTAATTTTGTCCTCATATTGTTATTTTCTCCTAACAAACTAAATTCTCGTATTAAGGCAAGAGGCTTTTCCTTCATACTCCCCTATCGTGTTCACTCTCATCATGGTCATGTCTTAATAAAAGTAAATATAAGTTTAATGGTATGATTTGATAATTCTAATGGTAGCACCAATGAGTGGTTTGAATCAAAAGGACTCAATATTTCAAATTCAATGGAAGAGATAGCATGCACCGGACAACAAAATAATGATGCAAATAAGCTTGGGAGAATAAACATAACATCCACCTCATATATTATCATATTCTTGGGTGACCCATGTTGTTAAAAGAATGAATGATGCCTCGGATCAGAGTGGTCGGTGAACAAGGGTTTGGTTGGTGGAAGTTTTTCCATGGAGCATTTGGTTCCGCTGTCTTCAAAAGGAAGGGATTCTCATTAGTTTCAGATTACTGATTGAATTTTGTCGAGCTCTGAGGCTCACTGCAAGTTTATTTTTGAGCTCTGAGGCTCGCTGCATATTTACTTTCGTGTTGGACGAGGAGGTTCCGTCCACTGCATTTTTATTTTCGAGCTCTGAGGCTCACTGCAATTTTATTTACGAGCTCTGAGGCTCACTGCAAGTTTATTTTCGAGCTCTGAGGTTCGCTGTATATTTACTTTCCTGTTGGACGAGGAGGTTCCGTCCACTGCAATTTTATTTTTGAGCTCTGAGGCTCACTATAATTTTATTTTCGAGCTCTGAGGCTCGCTGCATATTTACTATTGGACGAGGAGGTTCCATCAACTGCAATTTTATTTTCAAACTGTGAGGTTTTCTTTTGAGCTCCTCACGTTTTGATGGACAAAATATGTGTTCATTTTCTTTACTTGTACATTACTACAATACATGAAAAGTCACGACTAATCATGTCTTCTAGTATGCAACAAGTAAAGAGGGGCAACTGTGAACACCCATTTTTGTCCGTCTTCATTTTATTTTATTTTATTTTATTATTATGTTATTATATTTCAGGGAGACTAAAAAATAATAATAGTGAAGAAAGAAGGAAGAAAAATAAGATAATGAAGAAAGAATAAAGAAAAGAAGATAATAATGAAGAAAGGAGGAGATTCCGTCCATTGCATATCTAATATTCTGTTGGACGGGGAGGTCCCGTCTATTGTATATCTAATTTTCTGTTGGACGAGGAGGTCCCGTCCATTGCATATCTAATTTTCTGTTAGACGGGGAGGTCCCATCCATTGCATATCTAATTTTCTGTTTATGTTGGATGGGGAGGTCCCGTCCATTGCATATCTAATTTTTTGTTGGACGGGAGTTGGACGGGGAGGTTTCGTCCATTGCATATCTAATTTTCTGTTGGACGGGGAGGTCCCGTCCATTGCATATCTAATTTTTTGTTGGACGAGGAGGTTCCGTCCATTGCTTACTTAATTTTCTGTTGGACGGGGAGGTTTCGTCCACTGCAATTTTATTTTCAGACTGAAGACTAAAAAATAAAGAAAGAAGAAAAAGAAAATAATGAAGAAAGGAGGAAGAAAAGAAGGAGAAAAGAACAATCAGCTAAAAGAGAGGAAAGGAGATTGAGTTGCTTCTCCTAACCCTAAAAAACCCCATTTTACATATCAGATAAGACCTCTTGCCCTCCTCCCACTCTCCAACCGCCCTACACCTCCTCTACCCATTGATCCTTCTTCTCCCTCATCTCCTCCACTCTCTTAACCTCACCACATTTCCTTCTCTCTTCAAACACGCAACCTTCACATCAAATCACCTTCTTTCCTCTGCCCGTGCCACCTCCATCTGGACACACGCGATCTCTGCTCAGAACCGCCCAAGCTCTGGATTTCGTGGGACCAACCTTGAAGCTGCTAGGTAAGGAGAAGCATGAAGCCCTCTCCTCCATCTATAAAAGGAGAGGGGGAAGAACGAAAAGGGGGGGGGGGGGGGAGGGACGGAGGAAGGATACGAAGACAGGGGGAGAGAGAGAGATTTTTATCTGATATTTTCTTTGTGAAGAAAATAGATTAGGGATTGGAGTTTTTTTTTTCTCTTCTCTGTCATTAGAGTGGTTCCAAACTTTCAGAAGAAGAGTGAGTTAAAAGAGTTAGTGAAACTGAAATGTAAGGGTTTTGATCTTAAAATTTTACTACTAGGAGAAAGCAAAATCATTGTTATTCTGCTCTCATTTGGTAACCCTTGTTCTCTTTGTTGATATTATTCATGAGTTTCTCTTGACATTCTTATTTTTGTGTCTCTGTTTATGACAAAAAGAAAATCCATGGATATTGAAACTGAATGAGTTAGTATGATGTTTGCTATATGAGTTCTTATGTCTGTTTCAGAAATGATGTATCGTAGGATTCCTATTTCATTGTTTGCCGTCGTCATATGCTAAAATGCATGATACACTAGTAATCTTCATATGGCTATAATGTTACTAAACACTTAAAATGTTTCATTTTTGTTCTGTTTTCATAAGGCAAAACTATTTTTTACATAAAAATAAGAGATGATCACTTAAATCCCCTTCAACCGGTTTGTTCCCTTTTTACGAAACAAAGAAATTTTCCTTTTGATAAATAAATAATTGAACTTGTTTTATTTAGGAATGGTCTATGGACTTGGTTGCCATATTCAATCCCTTAGAATAAAGGTTGCCCTATGGACTTATGTGCCATGTTCAACCTATTTAGGACTTTCTCAACATTTAATCAAAAAGGTAGAATAAAATAAAAAATGAGATCTTGAAATAACATTTCTCTTCCTAATTCCTATGTGGCATTTTTCTAAATACTTAATTAAATCAACGTTATTTTTGGGTTGCTCTATAACAAGTGTCATGCTCAACCTTTTAGATTTTGAGGTTGCTCTGTGAACTTACGTGCCATGTTCAACCTCATTTAAGTTTGATCAGACAATTTTTACAAATACAAAACCGATAAAAAATACAAAATATCTTAAAATTAAAAATGATATTTTTCCTTTAATTGATTTTCGGGGTAAAACAAATATTTTCAAAGTTACTAATAATTTACACAACTAATTATGGGTAACCATTTTTATAGATGTTCTAGGGTGCCGTGGGGTTAAGTCTCCATGCCTTCCCTAGACGACGTAATTGACTCCCGAACCCAAAGTTTTTTTTAAGGGTTTTCTAACTTTCCCGAAATTAAATAAAATTGATGACGGCTCCATATTTATTCTCTAAAAGAAAATCAGGTTATCTTTTTTGTCGCGACAAACATCGTCCGGTTTCTAGCATTGTCAAGTAAGATAAAACTTGGGCATAACAAATGTATAAGGCTGATAACATGACCCCAACAAGTTGGTATTTATCGTGCCCCTCATTTTTTTTTAATGCTCACATGAGGTGTTTTTAAACCTGGGATTAAGGTTCTATAAATTAGTGAAAGTAATGTGTAGAATAGTAAGGGTGTGTGGGATTGAAATCTCAATATACTTATGATCACGGATGAATATATACCATTTTTTTTATTTTATAATTTTGCTCACTTTAATAAAAATTATTTTTAAAATCGTCTCACGGTATGTGGGTGTGAGGGTTTGAGGTAAATTAACCTCGTTTCGCTCTACATCTAATTATGTACAAGTTATTGATAGTTTAAATTGTTTATATTTAAATATAGCTTTTTCCGTAAAAAAGAAAAAAAAAGTTTTATGAAATTTAATAGATCAGGCTCACATCAATACATTACAAAAAAATCATATAAAAAAAATACATTACAAAATAAGCTTGGATATTCTTATCAAAAAACAAAACAAAACTTGGATATATTTAGATAAAATGTATCCTTTCTCAGTCCATTTCTACCCCCAACTTAGCCACTAACTCTAGTGATAAAAAGAGTTTCCAATTGTTAGCAAAGGGGTAATTTACTCAACAATTTTTTGGTAGTTATCACCACCTTCTTAATGAATTCTGGTTTATCATACCGCTGATAGTTTTTGCTTATGCTTTTTTCAATTAAAAAAAATGTTTTTTTTTGGTAAAAAAAAATGAGAAGGAGATTAAATGTAAACCAACTTTGATGTATGACAAAAAAAACTTACAAATCGGTATATTTTATGACTATCATCTATATTTTTTTTTCTCAGTATTCTCTGAGTGCAACTATAGAGACTAATCCATTGAGTCGGGTATGATCATATGTAATAACACTGTATCTCTCAAGAGTTTTAACACCGTTGTATTCCTAGTATCAGGATTTGACTATCATCTATATAAGAGTTGTTGGAATATATTTCTATAAAAATAAAAGATAGTGAACTTTGCAAAAATTAAATTAAAATTAAATTAAAATTAAGAGTGTCGCATATTGAATCCGATTCTCAACTTGGAGGATAAGATAAAGGGTCGGTTATATGTATTCAAAGGCATAAGAAGAAAAGTATATTTTACACACTGACACGCACATATATAGGTAGCAAAGAGGCGGAGCTTAAAAAACATCTTTTGTGGTAATGTGAATATCGCATTTTGAACTTTATGCAAATCTACTTAAAAAAATAGGGGTGTTAATTTAATTGGTTAAGATTGAATCAAACTCATTAAATTGGTTTAGTTCTTTTTTTTCGAATTCGAATCAAATCAAACAAATCAAATCCAATGATAATCGTTCGATTTTCAAGTTCAAAAATTTTAGACCCGAATCAAACTAGTTGTTATATTCTAATATTTATATATACTTTAAGTCTTTAATATTTAAATATTTATTATATTTTATTGAATAAATATTTTGATACTATTTAGTCCGAACCAAACCAACATGTTATTCAAATTTCCTTAGAAAAAGTGAAAAACTGTAAATATGAATCAAACGAATTAATTGATTTGATTGGTTTGAATTTTTCGTGAAAATCCGAATAAAAATCAGATATGTGAACACCCGCACTTGAAGAGATTTACCAAAATAATTGTCTCTTGCAATTATTTTTTTGGTTCTGATTATGAATATTAATCTTTTTTCATTGATGAATATTTTCCCCAATTGGTGCCAATATAATTAGCACGTTATATCGTACAAGCTCTTTTGAGGAAAAAGAAAAATCATTTTCTAGAGTTTAAATCCATGCATTAATCTTAATGAACAGCTCTACATTTGAACCTCTATTTTGTATGAGCTATAATATTTGGACGGTCCGACCGATAACCGGGCCCATGGCCGGTCCGGCCAGTATATAGGACCGATGCTGACATCATCAACCCACAATCAATTAGTTTGGCTCAGCTAAACTGGTCGGTTGAATCGCAATTCCACTCAAACTGGTCCAGTACAATGTGCGCGCATATATGTAAATCCTAACGAAATTCCAAATATTGCTGGTTATGCGGAAGGTAGGAATCGAACACTGTTCTTGTTGTGAGAGAAAAACCTGGAGGGACACCAGGCCAACATTGTTGTTTAGTGCAAGTCTTGAAACTATAATATATATATATATATATATATATAATATTTTATTATAAAATTAATATATAACAATTCATCCGGTTCAATCAATAACTCATTAACCCATTAACCTGACCGAGTCGATAATGGATCCCATTTTAATAACACTCATCATGGTAGTTGATAATTTAGTGCTTCAATTGAATGCTACAAGTTGTAGAAGCAACGGGCCATCTAGTTTGGGCACCATCTTGCATGCTCCTACATGTGGTCCAATCCACTCTCGGCAAGACACATTGGTCATCGGGTGGTGCAACAGACTTGATGTGGGTCAATATCAAATTGTCCTTATTTTTTTATTTTTTTATTTTGATTCACTATTGTCCTTTTCTTTTTAACCTGTTCTGATCTTGAGGGGAACTATTTTAGTATTGTTAAAATAAAATGATATAGAATATGTGGATATTCAATTAAATTATATATAAGCAAGTTGCTATTTAGAATAATGCTTCTCTTTCCTTCTCAGAGAGCCTAATGGTACTGATACATGTTTCAACAATATCCTTTCTCCGTGTTAAAATTTATAGGCCGCATAAAAAAAAAATATAAGGATACCAGTTGCGTATCGATTTTTAAAATGGAATTTATATTCTCCTTAAAATTAATAAACACTGCATATGTTTATTTTATTTCCATAATTGATATGAAATTTTTTATTATTATTTACGCGCTAATACTCCCAACATTATTAGTGGGTCATACAAGTCACAGCGACTGGAAACTTGGCTCACTGTTAGTTTAAAGATAGTTTTTGTGCTATAGAATAAATGTATGATTACATATTCTTTGAAAATGACTAGTTTGTTTGATGGTGGTTTATGAGGGTTCGAAGTTTGTTTTTGCTTCAGTTTTCCTTATTTTTTGTGAGTGATTTTTGTCTGAACGTTTTCTTTTATCCTGGAGTAATGGAGAGGGGGATGGTGGGACTGTTTTTGGGTATTTTTTGCTTTGCCCGTGACCTTCTTGATCGTACAGAGCAATATTGTGAAAAACTATTGGCTATGGAGATTGATGACGGTGCTAGGGGGTGAGGACTTGACCTAAGGACGAATGTCAAGAAGCCGGGAAGCGGCAAAGAACAACCCCTGGTTGAGAGAGGCTGGAGGAAGCAGCAGCGAAACAGAATCTCCTAACCTAGGAGATCAAGGTGGATTGGGTGGCGCACGATCAGGAGATGCGATTAATATGAGAAATCAAAATTCAAATTATGCTGATGCCTATTTGGTGGTTGCAAATAATGCTGGTCAAAAAGTCAACATGGTTGATGGAGATAAGAGTAAAGCAATTGCAATGGCACCAGAATTGGCAATTAAGGATCACGTTGGGACAAATGCTTTAACTCCTGGTGCTCAAAATAATTAATATGATTATATGCAATTAATGGATCCTGAACGTGCAAGTAGAGATTTTGTAGAGAAAGGCAAAACGGTGGTTTCACATGCTGCTTTAATGATTGATTTTCCAATTGTGGTGCCAATTAATTTGGAAAATCCCACGTTGCATGGTTCTGCTAATATGGTATTTGATATGCATGATGACCGTTTGAAGAGGAGGAGAGAGAATATTGGCAGTAGCGACCAAAATGAGAATGAGGCTGAGGCAGTGATTGGTGCTGATAATTTTTTATCGGTAGGCCCTGGGTCCCAGGCCTACCGGGGCCAATAACGATTCTTAGTTGGAACTGTCGAGGCCTGGGTCACCTGAGTGTAGTTCCTACATTGAAGAACCTAATCCGGGCTTATAAACCGGGATATATTTCTGAATTTGGTGCTATTATTTCCTCTTGCAAGGAGTTACTTAGGTCTTTTTGTCAAAACTCTCATGTGGAGTTCACTAGGAGGTTGACTAACACTACAAAAAAAGCGTTATTTTGCGACGGTTATTATGTTAATTGGCATCGGTTTTATGCACCGCAGATTCGTGTTTGCGCCAGTTCCTCCACCGTCTCAATGTCGACCGCCGCAGATTACTACCGCAAAATTGGCAACACAAATAGCGGCGGTTAGAGAACCGCCGCTATTTGTTTCCCTAATTCTAAAAGAAATTTCACGGCAGTTTAACAACCGTCGCAAAACTCGGCAAAAAATTTTTAATGATTTTTTTTTTAGCAAATCATTTTGAGTCTACAAAACCTGCTTATTAAATATATATATATATATATATATATATATATATATATATATATATATATATATATATATATATTCTTAAAACAAATAAAGGTAAATAAAATAAAACAATATAAATAAATTAAAACTCATTCATAAATAAAATGTTGAGTTACGTACAAACTACGACCAAAAAGAAATATTCCAAATAGAGTTCAACAATTCCAAAAATATAAAGTAATACAACTAAACTCCATCAAGTTCATAAAATGAAAACTAGAACTATCTAAACGGTCCTACGTGACGATGCTCCGTGGTCTTCAGGCATATGACTAGACTTAGAGGAACGTCTCATATCTCTTGGTGACTCTAAGTCAGCCGGCTGTAATTCAAAAAAATCAAAAATTAGGTAACAACCACTAATTCAACAAGTGAACTATCAAAAGTTAAAAACTAAATTTAAAAGTAATTATTTTACCTGATTTCCCTTAACATTCTGCATAAGGAAAGCAATTTGTTCCTTCAAGACTTCATAATTCGCAGCTTGTTCCTTAAGCGCTAGGACTTCAACTTCCAATATTTCAATCTTCTCATAGGGAGATACCAACCTCTCAGAGTGAGACCTAAATCCAGTGAGCTGAGATGGTGTTATCCCAAGTCCCATTCCTTTGGCATATCCAGGGTGGTCCTTTAATTTCCAAAAACTTTCACAAATGCATCATTCTCTGTTGATCCCTCATGAATTTCATTTTGCAATTGTTCCTACATATAATATTGAAGACATACACAATTACTTAAAGATCACCATTAACAATGAAATACAATTAACAATAAAAAGTTACATTCACTACTACAAAAAAGGGCTTCAGTAGCGCTTTTTTTTGCCTTTAGTAGCGCTTCAAAACGCTATCAATTCACCCACTACTGAAGGTGGGAGAGATTCAGTAGCGCTTTTTTAAGCGCTACTGAAAGTAGGAATAGGTAGCGCTTCCTTGAGAAAACACTGTCTAAAGTTGGTAATAAGACAATCTATTACATACTTTAGACAACACTTTCTCAAGGAAGCGCTATCTATTTGTCACTTTAGGCAGCGTTTTTTCAAGAAAGCTCATCGAAAGTAGGAATAGGTAGCGCTTCCTTGAGAAAGCGCTGTCTAAAGTTGGTAATAAGACAATCTATTACATACTTTAGACAGCGCTTTCTCAAGGAAGCGCTATCTATTTGTCACTTTAGGCAACGTTTTTTCAAGAAAGCGCTACTGAAAGTAGGAATAGGTAGCGCTTCCTTGAGAAAGCGTTGTCTAAAGACAATCTATTACATACTTTAGACAGCGCTTTCTCAAGGAAGCGCTGTCTATTTGTTACTTTAGACAGCGTTTTTTTCAAGAAAGTGTTACCTATCCCCCCCTTTTTTTTTTCATTATTCACTGTTTTTCTACATTTCCCAACTACACAACCATCCCTCATCAATTCACAGTAACGCTGCATTTAGGTACATCACACACACACACACATGTAATGTACAAAGCTTACATATTGGTAAGCATATATATATATATATATATATATAAATATATATATATATATATATATATATATATATATATATATAAACCAAACCAACTATCAAAATCATGCATTTTTAACCAATTAATTAAGTAATATACTTTAACACAATTCACAGTAACGCTTACACATAACCAATTCTACTATTTAAGTCCATAAACCAAAAGGTCGCTAACCTACACTAGATAATAACCATGCATACTAATAATATGTACAAGCTAATCAACACACTAGTAATTATAAACAATTTGTGCATGCTGCTTCCATCTTCTGCTTGATCGCACAAAGTCTTTGTTGTCGGCCTGCATAAGATACACATACAGATCAGTTGCACTCGTCTTTAAGTTGAGTAAGTTGATCATCGGAGTAAGTGAGGTGATAGCCAAGGTATGAAGCAGAAGACCTGATATAGAAAAAGAGACGGGAACGACGTAACAATATTAAAAACACAGTAGTTCTTTAATAATCATATCAATATTCCCAGCAAATTAAACTATGATAACAACTCTAACTAGGAAAGAGAGATCACAAGACCAAAGCCGTTAAGTTGTAGAATTCCAAATTATTAATGAATAAAAATATCCCCCAATAATATCTAAATGACTCACAATCACTCATAATCTTTTTCCAAGAAAATGAACTAATATGAAAGCCTGAGCATTCAAGCTTACCATGGGGAAAGAATTCATGCCACTGGAAAGTTGAGATTTTAACACTCGTTATAACTTTCGTAGGTCCCACCAGAGGTTTGATCTATAGTAAGAATGTTAAAACAATTAAAATTAATTGATTGTTCTGAAGAAACAAGACCTGGTTTTACACAAAGATAGTAAGAACGAGTAAAATTCATAGATTAATATAAAAGACATGACCCACACTCTTAGAACAATAGTCCATTACAATGCAAGAACTACACTCCAATAACTATATTTTAACAATGAGGCATAACGTTCAATTTAAGACCCCCACAAAATGAGGTGAATATATTCTTCATAACCACAATTGTTTGAAGTTGTGGAAGTGAATATGAAGAAGCAAATGACAATCACAGAGTCATATTAACAGAACTGAAAGATTATAGAGCTTCAGAATGAATAAAAATGTGTCACCTCTATATAGTAACTAAAAGCCAACTTTGTAATTATAAGGAGGACCCAGAACATTGTGTACCTGCATTTATAAACAATGACAGATTAACATCACACGCCTATCCATATTACACCATTGACAGCAAAAAGAAATTCTTGACATTAGATTCTTACTTGAAAAGGGAAAATGTGCTTTCATGCATTCCCCTACCAACATACAAACGAGGCTGGAAATTATAAGGCATTAGAAACACCAAGTTAGAATTTAAATATCTCAAAAAAGGGCAGCCATGTGCATGAGGCTCCCAACTGGTGGGACCTAGAAAGGGTAGATGTATGCAGCCTCACCCCCACAAGGGGAGAGGCTATTTTCAGGATTTGAACATGTGACCTCTTCGGTCATATGGCAGCAATCTTACCATTGCACCAAGACTCACCCTCTAGAATTCAAATTCAAATATCTCAGTTGTAAAAAAATTGTTTCTAGCTGTACTAAACTGAAAAATAGAAGAAAATAAGATTGAATTACTGCTTACCTGCGACCACCACATCATTAGCATCATAATCTTATAGTTAAACCTCTTGAGAATACGTCGAATGAACGGGAACAGAAATAATATAGCAGCGAGCATATTCGGGGACAGGTAGATAACAACAGCCAAAATAAACAGTGAAGGCACCCTTGAATTGCTTCCCAACCAACTTTTTATGCTTTGAGCAAACCCAGGAGGATTATCCCAAGTATACGCATAAGTAACTGAGAGAACAATCACCCATGCAGCAGCTGATACAACTTTTAAAATGTATCTTAACTTAACATACAGCAACATACTCCGTTGTGCTTTCCAACTCAGGACCACATCAAGAACAGTTGCCCAAGTGGAGGGGGAAAATTACCACGAGTAACCTCCAATTTATGAAATGACGGTAGTATCCCTAACATTTATGTTTCTAGCAGGGGGAAAAGCTTAAGGGAAATAGATGCTTACTTCTTAAAACTGATTATTTTCATTTTTAAATCAAACCAAATCTTAAAGGATACAAGTGGCATCTAGAACTTTGCACCATCAATTTGCCACAATACTCACAAAACAACCTTGCTGCCATTTACAATAATAAAAAGGCTATAGCAAAATAACTGAGCATTTCAACCATCCTCTGCAATTTATACCCAGGAAAAGGATGATATCAACAAAGATCCAAATCTCTAACGAACATAGTGAATATAGAGCATGATGGCTTAATTTGATGACATAATGAATATAGAGCATGATGCTCAAGAGTAGTTTCTCAAAACGATACAAATCTTCAGCACTATAGAATGAGGGTCAGAATTAACAATCCATTATTAGCTCAATAGCCATCACAAACCTCTACTATCAACATACTAGCAAGGCTCTTCTTCAATCCATTATTATCTCAATAGAGAAATCATTTGACCCATTCTAATCAGCTTAACACAAGGATTATGGAGCTCCTTTCTAACAATTAGTATGAAATTAAGTTGTAACAAACGAAAAAACAGATCTTGTGCTGGATCTTAGAATTGTGTACCACTATCAACATGCTACCATAACTTTTTATTAATCAAAGAACAATTAGGTAAATTATCAATTATGAGCCTTTTTTTAAGATTCCACGAAGCACCTATAAAAATGTTAGACACGAAGCACCCTTAAGAACATTTCTAGCAGTTTAACTATGACAAATCTTATTTACAGTTCCTCAAACAGAAATAAATCCATCTTAAAGATCCTCTTTGGGAATCTATGGTTCCTTCTAAGGCAAAAACACAAAATTGCAAATCAGATTCAACAGGATCAATAATTACATAAAAAAAATAAATAAACAGCTAACACAGAGGATTCGAGAGATCAGTTCACAACGAGAAGCAACGCAGAGCACTTAGAAATACCTTATTAGTTGCCTGAATTTTGGGCACCTTTTGCCACACTTATCTGCAGCAGATCGAAGACATTTTCTACAAAAGCTGCAAAATTGTTGATTCTGAATCAGAAATCTAGGAATTATATATTAAAATGTGTACCTCCCACAAGAAAAATTTCCAGCCAAATAAGAAATTCAGATTAATGGGGTGTTTGTCTTCTGATTTGAAATGTACCTATGACCACAAGGTGTGGAACTTGGCTCAAAGCATATCTCCAAACAAATCTGCAAAGAATTAAATCAAATATCACGGTCATGTCTCCACAAAGAACACCAGAAACCAAAACTGATCCTGGATGGTTTGAATTTAGAGAAACTAAAACGAGATCAGTATGAATCATCATCACAAGGCTCTTACAGCATGTATATCAAACACAACAGATCGATTTCACTCAAGCAAGAAAAGAAAGTTGAAGTCCAAGGAACCATATCACCTGACGATTTTATCAAGCACTTGGCGTGTTCCCATATGCACAAATCCGCTCCTTCGTATTGAACCAACATCCAGACAAATCCCTCAATTACATGCTCTTTAAACATCCAAACGAGCTTGGGCTCTTTTCCAATAGCTTCTGATTTGCATTCCTTGGGATTTTATCAAACACAAGGTGTGCTTCCAGTAAAACAAATCCAGATTCAAACTCCTGGTGATTTAGAAGCTACCATTTTCATGAATTTAGCCGTAATCATGTAGAGAAGAACATGGGAAATAGCACCTGGTGAAGAAGATTACACTTGAAAATGCAACTATGGCATAAACAGCATTAAAGAAAACAATAGTAATGAATATTTTAAAAGAATGAAGGATATTTTGCTGGTTATTTTGTTCAAATCTGCTGCTCGGAGGCGGTTTAAGGCATGACGGCAGTTCCGTGCTACGACGGTCACAGGCGGTGGTTAGAGGCACGACGGTGGATCTAAGAAGCGGAGGAAATCGCGACGACGAATGTAAGCTCGAAGAAGGAAATGGATCTAGCAACAGCATCGTCTTCTCTTTGGTCTCCACATCACGGCGGAGGACCGAGCTCGGCATTTGGCAGATCTAGCGGGATTACTGTTTTTGCGGTGGCTCTTGTGAGGTCGTGAGGTTGCAGTGTCCGATCTGGTTCGAGCAGCAGCGGGAAAGGGAACAGAGCGGTGATCGTCGTCGTTGAGCAACTTATTATTCACGTTGATTGTTTTCTGAAGAGACGATTTGGGTAAAAGAGAATAAATCAGAAACAAAGTTTGAGAACGAGGGTTTGAGAAGAACGAGGGAAAAGACCCGCCCGAGAGAAAGTCACAGTGCGAAGGAAAATATTTAGTAAAAGGAGAATAGATAGCGCTTCCTTGAAAAAGCGTTATCTATTTACTTATCTATGATAGCGTTTTCTTGAGGAAACGATATCTATTCTCTTACTTATAATAGCGCTTCTTCAAGAAAACGCTATCTATTCCTATCAATCAACATTCAATAGCGTTTCCTTAAAGGAGCGCTGTCTTAGAATAAGGAATAGATAGCGCTCCCTTAAGGAAGCGCTATTAAAAACCTTCCGCCTATTTTTAAGTAGCGTTTTTCATTGAAGTGCTGTTGAAAGTGCGCTGCTAAAACCCTTTTCTGTAGTAGTGATTGTTGTTATTTTTGCCTATATATATAGGAAGTTTTGGCATGCAAATTGAAAAAACATGTGAACACTAAGTGTCGAACTTCTAGCAAATAATAAGCATAGTAACAAAGCCACCATAAACCTATTACTTGCAAGCCAACAAATAATGGGTCTACTTCTAGCAAATCAAAATTGAAAATGAAGGGTTCTAGTTACTAAGTGTGTACTACGTTGCTTATCATCATAAAGCCTATTAACCAAATATAAAAATAGAAATGAAATACAAATGACAATAAAAAGTTATAAATAATACATTGTACTTACATTTTTTTCCCTAGCCTCTTCACTGACAAATGATCCATCCTTCCTTTTGTGAGAAATATGATAAAATTCTGCCTTGCTAAATTCTCGTGCTTCTAGTAATTCCTAAAATTAAGCACCATACAATAAGTGCTAGTACAAATAAATTATACTGTTAAAAAAAATGAGTGAACCATACCAACTCATCTTTTGTCCTTGCAATTCCCTTGGAGCCTAATGTATGGTGGATCACTAACTTTTCACGATTTGCTGCATTTTGGTCAGCTATCTCCTGCATTAATTAATAACATAATGAAGAGTTAGTAAATAGTAGTTTAAGTAACAAAGACTGCAATTGGGGATACATGATGATGAGAGTTTGAGATCAGATGACTTTGTTAAAATCTTCAAGAGTTTGGAGAAGAATGCTAGTTTGAAATGCTTATCTTTGCAAGGATGCAAAGGTGTGCAGGGAGAGACATTGCTGCAAACAATTATGGAGACACTGCAGATAAATCCTTGGATTGAAGATATTGATCTCTCCAGGACACCTTTACACAATTCTGGAAAGACTCAGGGGATTTATCAAAGATTGGGCCAGAATGAGAAGACTGAACCAGAAATGGATTTGCTCAAGGACATGCCCCCACTATTCTTATAAACAGTGTAAATGGAAATGCCTATTATTCAGGTCAAGGAAGCAAACAAGTGAAATATATATTCAAAAAAGAAATTAAGAGGATAAAGCAAACAAGTATAGATAACAATGAAGAGAACAAGGCATCCTGTGGAGAAAAAATATATAACATGTGGCAAAGTGACCTTGATTCCTTTTTTATTTCTTTAACCATTTTTGTCATGGTGAGTGATGATACAAATTAAAGTAAATACACCCTCCACCTCCATCCATTACTTCTATATTTCTTTTTACATTCTAACTCACATGGTAGCCTCTATGGAGCCATATGTTCCCCATTGTGGGCTCTAACCTTTCCACGGTACATTCACCATTTAAATATAGTGCATTTCAAAGGAAACCTTATGGTTCTATCATTGCATCAAGAAAATTAGAAGCAAGTTTAAAAACAAATCCACTACCAACATTTTAAGAAAGGACCAAGTCATCACGTTAGAAAATCTCACCATCAGTTATGCACAAACAAATAGAGGGAAAGAGAAAGTGATAGAGTCCATATATATCAGAGAAACCTTATACACTGTAACATTACACAAATCAAAATTTACTTTAATAACATATATTTACCCTAAATAAAAAATTACCTTATACAGTAGTTTGGAGGGAGAGGTGACTTGAGAATGCTCTTCTTCAACCTCTGAATCAAAAGAAAAACTCAAGAGTTTAGTCCAAAAAAGAAAAACTCGAGAGCAGTTACAAATCAGTATCTAGCACTAGCAATATAAAGCAAACAAACCTGAATTAACAGAGCCAGCAAAACCCAAATTATAAGAACCTAATCCACCACCAACATACACTCCCTGCAGTTTTGTTGCCTTCAGAGATTGAAAAGAGAGGGAGAAAACAAGTAGATAATGAAAAATATAAAGTGATCCACAACAGAAACTAGGAGTAAATTAACTCAGTTTCACAGCACCTGTTGTCTTGCATGATCAAGTTCTTGTTCTACCTGCATCAGCTTCAAACGACATGATTCTAACTGCTGAACATAGGACTGCAAAAAATTATCAGAAATCACATAAAAATAAAAATTATATCAAACACTTGTTGAATTTTTTACATATCTTTCAATGTATAAACCTTTAAACCTTTTTCCGCAAACGACACTTACGAGCAACCTCTCTATTTTGAGCAAGACATCTTTGTATCTGTATGTTCACAATGTAAAATTCCTTTTTTTTCTTCGCCAAATAAGCACAAAAACCATATGAATACATGCAAGACATCCAAAATTGGGAACACAGGACCACTTAATTTTTAGTGCATACAGATTCCCTAGAGTCCAAAATGGTGGGCCTAAAATGATTTTCAATGTCACTCAATTTTTGTGCTTCTTAATGCATCCATTCCATTGTACACCCCGTTGAATGAGCTTATCAAGATGATAATATATCTAAGGATGGCATTTACTATACAAATTTCCTAGTTAAAAGAACGTTTTGTAAAGCTAAAGCATAAAAGTATCTACGCACGTTCAGAGACAAATTTGAACTCTATTGCACATGCACAGGAAGCATTTAAGGTTCACGAGTAAAGTTTAGTTGAAATTAATAAAATATTCTCAAAATAATATTAATAACCCTTATTTCCTTTATGTTGTTTTCTGAAAGGGGAATTAGAGAGAAGACAGAAGAGAGTAAATAGAGAGCTAAAACTGGGGCGAAAATAGAAAAAATTAGAGCAAAAATAGAAAGAAGAAGAGGAGGAGGAGGAGGAGGAGGAGGAGGAGGAGGCCGTACCTTTGCTGCGAAGAACGACACTGAACAGGGGCGGCCGTACCTTTGCGGCGAAGAACGACACTGAACAGGGGTGGCGCCACTAGGGTTGAACGACACTGAACAGGGGCGGCGTGAAGTGAAAAAACAGAGGGAAAGTGGAAAAAAATAGTGGGGAAGTGAAAATAAGAAGCAACTGATGCAATTGTCGCCAACATATACTGAACCGCCGCAATGTTTTAAAGTTTACGACGGTTGCTCGGAACCGTCGTGATAACCGCCGCAAATTACGGCCGGTGACGGTTGGGATAGAACCGCCACAAAATGACTGACGCAAATTACAAATTTTCATGTAGTGTAATATGATTGCACATAACTTAGTTAGGGTGACCATTCTTTATGCTAATCCTCATTTCTTTTCTGATATTCCTACATGTGTTGACGTCTTGATTATTAATGAAATGCAGTAGTTTTTCCTTGTAAAAAAAAAAAGAAAAAGAAAATGACAAGTTAATATAGCATATATTTGTCATTCAATTAGTCTCTAATTTTTTTTTTTAAAAACACACACACATATTATATGAGTTTAATTGGTATACTCTGTCAGTATAAATTTGTTTTACACTGTCAACCAATAATAAATCATCACGTCATTGAAATTCATACATTGATTTGTGATTGGTTGACAGTATAAAAAACTTTACACTTGCAGTGCATGCCAATTAAACTCATATTATTATATATATATATATATATATAGTGTGCAGAATTCTGATAATTTCAAATATTATTTCTAAGGGATAAAAGCCACTTAATCAAATTAAAAATAGGCAGATGAATATAAATTTAGCTCCTTAAAAATCACTATCGACGCCTTTCTCCCATAAAACGATAAAAATTTGAGAATGTTTAAGTATATGAAAATTAAAAAGTAAAAAGGGGTAGTGATGTACGCGTGGTGTGATTCGAATCTCTTTTGTGATTAAGCTAACTTGATCCTTAAGCAACCACGTCATTTTCAACTGAGCAAAAGATGAAATATAGATATATATTAAACACAACGTCGTTTTCAAACACATTTAAGTATTTCTTATTATAAATCTTTGAATAATAGAGGAAGACAATCTGCTACGTCGTGGTGTACACAACACAAATAAATTTTCAAAATTTAAACGCACGTATCTCATTGGAGGAGGGCCCACGATCTGTCGGATTTTAACAGTTAAACAAATTAGGTGGAAATAGAGAAGAGAGTTAGAGAAGAGAGAAAAAGAAGAGAAATGATCAACTTCTCTTGTTTGGTTAGCAAAGAATTAGCGAAGAGAGAAGAAAAAATGGTGGGGCCCATATCTTTTTTATTTCTTCCCTCAATTAAGAAGAAAATGGATGAAAGAAGGGAGAGAGAGCCGCACATTTTCCCTTTTCCAGGATCACCCCTTTTCTTTTTCATTTTCCTGGTAGAGTTATTTAAACATGTCCTGGGCATTGATGCATTCATTTTTAGGTATTGGAATGTTAAAGTGGACCTTGTATTCAATGTATTGATTCAACAATATATATACATACACTACAAGAATATTGTTAATTACCGACGGCAAATTACCTACGGACACCTTGTCCATCGGTAATGCTAAGATTTTCGACGGAAAAAGCCGTTAGAAATCAATAATATGAATAGTTGGCAAAATTACCGATAGACGAGCCGTCAATACCTGTTCCGAGGGGTATTCTGTAGCAAAATCCATCGGTAACGGTGGCGGGAATGACAAAATTATGGCGCCAGTGTTTTCCGACGGAAAATCCGTCGGAAATGGAGAGGAGGGTTTCCGACGGAGAGGCTGTCGGAAAATTTAGAGTTAATTACCGACGGCTTTTCCGTCGGTAATTCGAAAATTTGAATTTTCGATGGATAAAGCCGTCGAAAATATTAAATGGCCGTCGGAAATCCTTTATTATGTTCTAGCGCCCACCCTCCTTCCCCCCACTTTCCTCTTCCACTTTCTCTCACCCGACCTCTCCCTTTCATATCTTAGTCGCGCCCTCCGCCCCGTGACCACCACAAGCACCATCACGACCGTCTCCCTCTCCCTCTCTTCTCTTCTCTCTCCCTCTCCTTCTCCCTCTCGACCGCTCCCTCTCGTTCTCGTTCTCACTCTCCCTGTCTTCTCTCAGCCGCGCTGGCCCTCAGCACTTGTGAACACCGTAAGCCGCCATGATCACCGCAAGACCGTCTCCCTCTCCCTCTATTTTCTCTCCCTCTCCCTGTCCCTGCTCCCTCGCGACTGCCCAAACCTTCCGCCGCGCTGCCACACCCTCTGTTGCGCCTGCAACCACCTGAGCAGCCACCCATTTCCACTCCCAGCACTGTCACGGGTTTGCATTTGTTGATTTTTTTGATTTTTTTGTTCATCGTTTCACTGTGTTTTGGTTGCATTTGACAGTGTCCCTATTTTCTGTTGGCAGAGTGTCACCACCACCACACTGTGGCAGCAGCCACCACTGTCAGTAGGCACCTACACTATTAGGTTCATTTTTTTTTAATTTGTTTTCAATTGTTTTTATTGTTAAATAGTTAGAAAATCCGATAGTTTAATATTTGTGAAATTATGTAGTATGTATAAAATTATGTGGTGTAGTGTCTAGCTAGTTTGTTTGTTTGAGAAATTATGTTGTTTGTGAAATTTTGAAATTACGTAGTTTATTGTTAACTTTTTTTATTTACTTAAATGTGTCTTAAATTGTTTTTGTTGTTAATTAGTATGAAATTTTGTTAGTCCCGATAGTGTTACTTATATGTTTGTTTGCCAGATTTTAAATGTTGTTATTTAAAGTTACATTGCTTATAGAGTACAATTAATTATACGTTTTTGAGAAAAACCGTAGTTTCCCGTTCAAGGTTCAATATTATTGAGCATGTATACTCGTGGTTATGGTATCGCTCATTTTATTGAATAATGAATTGTCCAATCGAGACAGTTTGTGAAGAAACTTTTTCTCCACTGCTATACTAATTACTCATTGATTCTCATTTGTTAAATAGTTGATGAAATTTCGGTTTGAAGCATTTCCTTGTGTTCTCCGGGTCCATACTTGATTGTGGTATCTTACTGCAGACAAGTCGTGTACTTGGAGACCAATGGGAAATTCTGCCGAAATTTCGTCAACTATAACACGTGATGAAGTAGTGAGTAACTAGTATAATACAATGGTGAATTTTTTTTTCCTCGAATGGGATAGGGCCACACCTTTTAATGAAAGGGAGCGATTTGGGGTTATAGTATCATGTATAAAAATACGTCAATTTATCTGAAAATGTAGTAGGATGGAATATTATCCCCCGAGTCATAGTTGGGTGTATGATAGGAACGAGTCCGGGATACGACTTCTGAAACAATCATTTGTAGATGGAGTTGAAGACTTTATATCGAAAGCCAAGCAACATTGTGATTATGCCGAAGAGGGGGGATTAGATGTCCGTGCATAAAGTGCAATTGTACAACGGTTTTGAGTGATGATGAAGTGAAGTTACTGTTGGTGTAAGCCCTAGAGGCCAGTGTATTTCTTAGACTTACATTTGTATCTTGCCATTATATATATATATATATATATATATATATATATATATATGATATGAGGCATTCCAGTTTATTGTGTTACTTGTTTAAACATAATAAAGTCCTTAGAATAGAAATTTCAGTTTAATAGAATATCAAGTACATGACTTGATCGTGAGACACTATTGAACAATGAAATCCTATTCTTAAATATCCGTAGTCAAGTATTTTATTAATAAGGACAATAATAATACATTGAGACTATTATGTGTGCAGACTGATGACCATATCTCACGGGTCATGGATATGAGATATTGAGTCGCCACATAGGTACACATTAGAGTAATGATGTACTGGATTGACCCACCATGAGAACACTACATGGAGCGTTATGTGAGTGTCATAAGTAGTTCTCATAGTGACAATGGTGTATGCAATCCTTCGACCTGAAATCGCTACGATCCCTACATGAGGAGTTGTGTGCTTTAATATCGTCAAACGTCATCTGTAATAGGATGATTATAAAGACGGTCATTGGGCATACCACGAGCCATGCAGAGGGATGTGAGTGACCTAGATGGAATTTGTCCCTCCTACATAACAGGAGTAATATCTGTGGGCCCCCTGATAGAGTGAGACTGTAAAATGCATAACCGTGCTGAAATGAGTCAATATGAGATACTGACCTCATTTGTTGTTAAGTCTACTCGGGTATCAGGGAACATGATATTGAACCATACAAGGGTGACACATTCTATGTCTTGTGTTCAATATAGATATATGGACAAAGGGATAATAATGCACATGAATATTTGTCACAGAAAGGTTTCGTCAAATCACTGACTTTCTCACTACTTAGGTGGCAGTGATGTATTGCTAGATACCGCTCACTGTTTGTAATATTAAATGGGATTTAATATTACTACTAACATTTTGGGAACCTATAGGGTCACACACATAAGAGCAGATCAAAAGAAGCATTAAAAGGAGAGTTGGACTCTTCTATTGGGCCTAGCGCATAGTACATGGGGCTTAGGTCAAACGCTGCTCACTAACTCACTTAAGGAGGTGCTACTATAAGTAGACCACTTAAGCTATTGTGCCTACACGGTTTTTACCCTAGCCGCACATAGAGAGTGACAGTGAGCAGCAGGTCTCGGTTTTCGAAGCTAGCACTGTGCGGCAGAGACGCTTCATGTTCGTGATGTTGGACGTTCACGGGATCTGCTCGTGTGGATACCTTAGAGATATCGCTCGTGCGGTATTCGTGATAGACGATTTCAATCAATTGTCATCGCTTCAAGAGGTAAATCTTCTAACCATGAATCATGACCATTCGCAAGGATCCTTCAATGGGAATTTTTTTTCCGCTGCGTTATTTTGTTTTATACGCAAATTCCCAACAGTGGTATCAGAGCCGCTTGCGAAACCATGATTCTGTTACGTGGTTTACCTGTTATGTATGATAACATGTTTATAATGTGAATCGTTTTTCTGAAAATCCTTTGCATCCGTTTTTGCGAAACCTTGTTTCTGTAATTTTCGTATGTATATGATATATGCGTCTATAGCATGTTTATGTATATATGCGATATGTACATTGGTTCTGGAATCCTTATTATGTTCTGCGATGGCGTCAAGTGTTGATGTTAAACATGATCGGTTTCAGTTCTCTGTTGGCAGCGTTAAGGGGTTTCAGACATGAAGAGTTCATGTTCTTGCGGGCCTTGCGGTTTTAGGGTTGAAAGGTTGAAGCCCTAGCCGCCAAGGAAGCAGGAACCCCGTGCTACCTCTGCGTAGTGTGTTATTTCGAAATTCAATTTTTGAAATCTTTTATGTCACCATTGATAGTAACATCAATTACAATAAATGTGATTTATAGTAACATCAATTACAATAAATGTGATTTATAGTAACATCAATTACAATAAATGTGATTTATTGTATATATGTTATGTTTTCAAAATTCAGATTTTGAAATCTCTAATTAATAAAATAATAATAATAATAATAATTGTGTATTATTATTGGTTGATTATTTATTTGCTAATGTATGGTGAATGGTTATGGCCTTAGTCCTTTAATCTTTTGGTTTATATTTTGAAATACGGCCTGCGTGCCGTGGCTTTCTCTTATATTCCATATGTATATTATTTTCTCAACTCACTCCCATCATATGTAAAATGAGGTTTCTGTTTATGTAATGTAATGATGGAGACAAGAAGACGTTATCCTGTGGGAGATCATGCTTGGAGAAGCCTGGACGCTCCTAGGTTTCAGTTTAGATTCTCTCATTGGCTTGGGAGAATCAATGCGTTAGGGGCCATAACCATATCACATTTATTTGCCTTATATATGTATGAGATGCGTGTATGTAAATAGTGAGTTAAAGAGTTTAACAAATGATGAGATCAAATTTTAATCAAATCCCTCAAAAGGAAATATTAAGTCACATTTAAAGGCCTTCCAATGCATGTCACTCGTCAATACTAGGATCGATTAAGTGTGGGTCCGCCAAAGCGGGGTACCTTTATCTATACTAGTAAGACGCGATGGGACAAATGTAATGGTCAACTGCTATCCATTGGGTCTGACTTAACTAAGCCAACTTCAATAGGATTGAAAGGCTTAGAGGCTTATAAGTTGGGCTTTGGTCCATGTGATGGATTAGAATAAGAGTTATTCACCCAACTGTCCAAGAGTTGCATGAGATGCAATCGGAAAGTGTTTCCTACCTATATAACCGAATTTTGAGTGATCAACCAAAGCTGACTTAAAGCTAGGTGAAATATGGATCTTGGCCCACTAGAAAATCTTCCAACGATATTTTCCGAATCAATGATGAGGGTCATTGTTTTGAGTAAAATAGTGGGAGACGTATTTAATTAAAGACCTTATTAAATAACTTCATGGCATGATACTTATATTTTGCATATTTATCTCTGTAGATTGCCATGGCATCAAACACATCAAGTAACCTGTCATTGCGATCCGTCCTTGAGAAGGACAAACTATCCGGAACAAATTTTCTGGACTGGTACAGAAACTTGAGGATTGTCCTCAAACATGAGAAAAAGCTGTATGTTCTTGAGGAGCCTATTCCTGAGGAGCCACCGGCTTCAAGTGCTCCTAGGGCTGACAGGGATGCTTATAAGAAGCATCAGGATGACGCCTTAGACGTTGGCTGTCTTATGCTTGCTACCATGACCTCTGAGCTGCAAAAGCAACATGAGACCATGGAGGCGTACGATATGATCGTGCACCTCAAACTGCTTTACCAAGAGCAAGCAAGGCATGAGCGGTTCGAAGTTTCCAGAGCCCTTTTCCAGTGTAAATTGGCGGAAGGAAGTCCTGTGAGTCCTCATGTACTCTAGATGATCGGGTACATTGAGAATCTCGAGAGACTGGGATTTCCTTTAGGCCAAGAGTTGGCCACCGACATAGTTCTACAATCGTTACCTGAGAGCTATAGTCAGTTTGTCATGAACTATAATATGAATGCTCTTGACAAACCTTTGCCAGAATTGTTGAGCATGTTGAGAACTCCTGAACAAAATATTAACAAAGGAAAGGGGAAGGCCATTTTGATGGTCCAGGCTGGAAATAGCAAGAAGCAGCCCAAGAAGCCCACGCACAAACAAAAGGGCAAGGGCAAGGGCAAGGGCAAGGCCATCAACAAGATCAAGCCCAGTGCTTCTGGCTTGAAGCCTGTGGGTGGTGTGGCTAAGGAAGGCAATTTCTTCCATTGTGGTCGGACCGGACATTGGAAGAGGAACTGCCCAAAATACCTGGAAGAAATCAAGAAGAAGAAGGGAAGTGAGACTTCCACTTCAGGTGTGTTTGTTATAGAAGTCAATTTATCTACTTCTGCATCATGGGTATTAGATACTGGATGTGGTTCTCACATTTGTACAAATGTGCAGGATCTAAACAAGAGTAGACCATTGGCAAAGGGCGAAGTCGACGTACGAGTTGGAAATGGAGCAAAGGTTGCTGCTTTAGCTGTAGGGACTTATGTATTGACTTTTCCCACTGGGCTTACTATTCAGTTAGAGAACTGTTATTTTGTGCCTGCAATTAGCAGGAATATCATTTCCGTTTCTTGTTTGGACAAGATTGGTTTTTCTTTTATAATAAAGAACAAAAGTCGTTCTATTTATTTGGATGATATTTTCTATGCTAGTGCACACATGAGTAATGGGCTTTATGTCCTTGATCTTGAAATGCCCATCTATAACATAAATACTAAGAGGTTCAAACCAAATGAGTTGAACCCGTCTTATCTTTGGCATTGTCGTTTAGGCCATATAAATGAGAAGCACATTTCGAAGCTCCATAAAGATGGACTCTTGGACTCATTTGATTATGAATCATATGAGATATGTGAGTCTTGTTTATTGGGAAAGTTGACTAAAGCTCCATTCACCGGAAAAGGTGAAAGAGCTAACGATCTTTTGGGTCTTATACATAGCGATGTATGCGGACCCCTAAACACATTAGCTAGAGGTGGTTTTCAGTACTTCATCACATTCACTGATGATTTCAGTAGATATGGATTTGTGTATCTTATGAAACATAAATCGGAATCCTTTGAAAAGTTCAAGGAATTCAAGAATGAGGTACAAAACCAACTTGGTAAAAATATTAAAACTCTTCGATAAGATCGAGGTGGTGAATATTTGATCCTAGAGTTTGATGATCATCTGAGAGAGTGTGGATTTTTATCTCAACTCACTCCACCTGGAACACCACAATGGAATGGTGTTTCTGAGAGGAGAAATCGAACCTTGTTGGACATGGTTCGGTCTATGATAAGTCATGCAAACCTTCCAAACTCTTTCTGGGGACATGCTCTATTAACAACAGCTTTTACACTTAACCGTGTTCCATCCAAAGCGGTAGAAAAGACACCATATGAGATATGGACTGGTAGACGACCCAGCATGTCTTTTATGAAGATTTGGGGTTGTGAAGCATACGTAAAACGTCAAGTTTCTAATAAGCTTGATCCCAAATATGATAAATGCTTCTTTGTGGGGTATCCCAAAGAAACCAAGGGGTACTATTTCTATAATCCTTCCGAAGGCTAAGTGTTTGTCGCACGGACTGGTGTATTCCTAGAAAAAGAGTTTATATCCATAGGAACCAGTGGGAGGAAGATAGAACTTGAAGAAATTCAAGAATCACATAGTAGTGACCTACCATTGGTGGAACATGAGCAACCTTCACAAAATGCTGTGGAGGAACAACCTGCTCCAGTAGCACAAGACCAGCGTAGGTCTAACAGGATACGTCACTAGCCTGAGAGATATGGATTTCTCATGAATCCACAAGGTGATTGATGAGCCTCTGTTTGACTGGTTTTATAACTAGTAAAGACCTTGGCTTTGTGCTTATTTTATATCATTTTTACCCAAATTAGACTTTATTGTCCTTAAGTAGTATTTTGAGTCTGTAAAGTGTTTTTTAGTTATTTTAGTTGATTTAGAGTGAATAAAGTATTTACCTTTATTTTCTTATTTTCAGGTTAATAAAAGGAATAATTCTGAAGTCTCTTGCCCCGCGAGAAGGCTGCTCGCCTCGCGACCCCGAAGCTGACTGTTCCAAGAAAATGCAAAGTCTCTGGTTCGCCCCGCGAATAAATGGCTCGCCTCGCGAGTCATCCAACCATGAAAAGTCAGAGACGATCACGGTTTGGGCGTGTGGAAGGTCACGGGCGTTGCAGTTTGGGAATTTGAAGCGTTCGCCTCGCGAAGCTATGCTCGCCTCGCGAGCAGACCAAGAGTTGCAGACCTTTCGCATAATTCGCCTCGCGAGCAGTGCTTCGCCTCGCGAGGACTTTGATTTCAGAAGTTGTATATAAACTGCTCTATGGCAGAATGAATGAGTGGCTAGTCAGTTTTGGCTAGTTTTATCCATTAGTTAGTCTTTTGGTTTTCTTCTTAGTTTTGTGTTTTTCTTTTGTAATGGAGAGCTAGTCTCCTTGATTAATCTACTGTTATTGGTTTCTGTTAACACTTGAGGTTCTGTATTCCATGATTAGTTGCTTTTCTCTTTTCAATGCCATCTTTGTATGTTTCTGTTTGTTATTTCAGGAATATATAGTATGGTATTGTTTCATTTCGGTGATGCTATGTTCCTATATATAATCACGTTTGTTATTTCGCGTGTGTTCATTCATGTTCGTTTGTTCATGAGAGCTTAACCCCGTTTGTTATTTCGGGAATAGGGACATACATCTGTAGTGGCGGTTTTCGTTTGTTAATTGTTGCTACAACCGGGAGGGGATTAGTATCTGCTTAGGATTTGCATGAACCAATGATAGTGGGAAACTGAGAACAGTAGGTTAATCGCTTTTGTCTATTTGCTATTTTCTTTAACTGCTTTGTTTTTATTGTTTTGTTTTCTTAATTTAGCTTTCAATCCAAAACCCCCATTTCTAACTTTTACTAATTTTTTGTTAATAATAACAACAACTAAAGAGTCCTTGAGAGACGATCCGAGTTGTCGCACTATACTGCATTATTTTATAATCGCTCGTTCTTTTTGGCGCGTGGCGACAGCGCGGTCAAAAATTGGCGCCGTTCTTAGGGGACTCTGGTTTGTTGTTATTAGCAGAAAATAATTTTTTAAAAAAAAAAAAAAAAAAACTTTTTGCTTTACTAATTAGTTCTGTCTGCTTTGTCTGGTCTGTAAATTTTATTTTCCCCCATGGATAATTACATGTATGGATATTTGCCTAATGTTTATTATGAACCACCACCTAGCATGTATTATCCTAATTTTAGTGAGCCACCACCATACTATCCTAGCCAAGTGACCACCTCTGCACCTTCCGAACCTTCACAGAGCACCTTGGATGAGATTGCTTCAATGCTACAACAAATGGAAGAGAACAATCAACGGATGGCATACAATCTTGAATTTCAACAGAGGATGGAGGCAATGGAGGCAAGTAATCGTGAAGCCCAACAGAGGGACCAAGCTGAATCTCGGAGGTTGTGGGCTCTAATTGATCAAGTTACCGCCAACTCAGCTGCCATGCTAACTCCACAGCCCCTTGAAGAACCTACAGAGGCACCAGTTATTTTTGAAAATACTTCTGATTATGATTCTGATAATACTTCTGTTGATGATGAATTTAGTGTTGAATCCCCTGATTCTAATGATTGTTATTGTGATGGTACTGCTGCTTTATGTATACACTGTTATGCAGGTTTATACTTGAAAGGAAACAAAGAAAATGAGGATCAGGAGGATCAAGAGAACATTCGCTCCACCGTGCTTGAGGATAAAAAAGAATCTTTGGTTTTAGATGCAGGTGTTGAGAGTGATGGGGTGGATGAACCGTGTGCAGAAAGTCCAGACAATCATACCTTTACTAACTCAGTTTCTTTTACTACATGTACTAACTGTACTAACACTAACCCGTGTGCTGTTTGTGGCCAGTTTCTTGACTCTATTTTGCAGGATGATAATGAGAATGAAGCAGCACCGATAACCGTTTCTAACTGTTTGCCACCTTCCCCTGAGGAACCAGTGATGGAGTTTAAGCCCTTGGATCTTGCACCATGGCCAATCCAAGAGGTTGAGCCCCACTTCTATTGGGGAGACTTTATTGAGAAGGAGGTCATCTGTGACCCGAGAGGTAGTGAGAAGTCCGCCGCACTGGGTGGAGTTATCATGGTTGTCAAATGCTCACCTCCGCATCAAAGCTGCAAGTTAGGGAGGCATGGAATGAACTTCAGTCCTTTGGCTACCACGTGGGACTTATGTTACAAGCAGTGGGATCCTGGTGGAACCGCCTCTGAATGAGTTTTTCTTAACCCTTTCTCCTTTTTAATTTTCTTTTGCTTTACTTTATTTCTGTTTTCTTTGAATAATGCTCCTGAATAATTTGAGAAGCTCAGGAGTTGTGTTAAGTCTGGTATTGGCAAGTTTGATGGATTTGATTAATTTTTGCATAGATGATTGCATGATAGTGTTGACTGTTTCCCCCTAGGATTTGGAAAATTTTTTGAAAATTTGATCCCCATGAGATTGAAAACTGAACTTTGAGATTTTATTATGATGGCATGATTTATGATAAGTTAGGGGTGATAGGAAGCACACACTAGGGATAGTATCTCTGTTCAAATAATTTGCAAAAAAAATGTCCAGGTGATGTTTTGAGCCTCCAACATGTTTTTGACTGTGTGAAAATCACTTTCAAGTTGCACTTTCCTGAATTTGATTGAATCTCTTTTTGGTTTGCATGATTATATGTATGTAGCATATGATATAGGCATTTTCTTTGTAAATAGCTACTTAGCCTAAAAATAACAAATCCTAATGCATGTTCCCTAGTTAGCCCCATTGAGCCTATTAGCCTGTTAATTCTTAATAACCTAATGTTATAAGCCCAAAAATCTGGAAAACCATGTTTACCCGATCTTAGGATTAGGAGAGCATGTAATCTTAGAATGGGTGCAAGAAACCAAAGTTTGGGGTGGCTACCAGGTGCAATGTGTTATTTGGGATTGGGAAAAAGACAAAAAAAAAATATAATGAAAAGTTTGTTTCAAAAAAAAAAAAAAAAAAAGTATTTGAATAAATGGCTGTAGTCACCCAGAAGCATAAAAAAAGAAAAATGAGAAAAGGAACTTGAGTTAAATTCAAAGTGTAAAAATGTTTCATGCTCTCTTAGTTCCTAGGGTCCTCAGCCTAGTACCTTTGTATATCCTACCCTTAGCCAGGCCCCATTACAACCCATAAAAGACCTTTTGATGTTGCTTGCATGTTTACTGTGGGAATCATTTTGAGATGAAAATCAAATTTATGGGAAGTGCTCTTAAAAGTGAAAACTGAGTGCAATGTTGATAGCCTGACACAAATTGAGCGATTGAGTGAACATAAATTTCCCTTGTGAGGAAGGCAGTTGTTTGGATATGGTGATCTCTCTCTTGTGTGTGACTTAGACCCCCTGCTTAGATTTCTGATTGTCTGAATGATTAATTTCTCAATTGTTTAGAATAAATGAATGTGGGGATTGGATTGGATTGTTTTGCTTGTAAGGGGGGAACATTGAAAGCAAAATTCTTTTGAAATATTGCTTGAAATCTGTGTGAAAGTTGATTGAATTCTTAAGCTTGCCAGGTCTTGAGTCTTTTTAAGTTTTTGAGTGTAGTTTGCTTGGGGACAAGCAAAGTTCAAGTTTGGGGTATTTTGATGAGCCTCTGTTTGACTGGTTTTATAACTAGTAAAGACCTTGGCTTTGTGCTTATTTTATATCATTTTTACCCAAATTAGACTTTATTGTCCTTAAGTAGTATTTTGAGTCTGTAAAGTGTTTTTTAGTTATTTTAGTTGATTTAGAGTGAATAAAGTATTTACCTTTATTTTCTTATTTTCAGGTTAATAAAAGGAATAATTCTGAAGTCTCTCGCCCCGCGAGAAGGCTGCTCGCCTCGCGACCCCGAAGCTGACTGTTCCAAGAAAATGCAAAGTCTCTGGTTCGCCCCGCGAATAAATGGCTCGCCTCGCGAGTCATCCAACCATGAAAAGTCAGAGACGATCACGGTTTGGGCATGTGGAAGGTCACGGGCGTTGCAGTTTGGGAATTTGAAGCGTTCGCCTCGCGAAGCTATGCTCGCCTCGCGAGCAGACCAAGAGTTGCAGACCTTTCGCATAATTCGCCTCGCGAGCAGTGCTTCGCCTCGCGAGGACTTTGATTTCAGAAGTTGTATATAAACTGCTCTATGGCAGAATGAATGAGTGGCTAGTCAGTTTTGGCTAGTTTTAGCCAGTAGTTAGTCTTTTGGTTTTCTTCTTAGTTTTGTGTTTTTCTTTTGTAATGGAGAGCTAGTCTCCTAGATTAATCTACTGTAATTGGTTTCTGTTAACACTTGAGGTTCTGTATTCCATGATTAGTTGCTTTTCTCTTTTCAATGCCATGCTGTATGTTTCTGTTTGTTATTTCAGGAATATATAGTATGGTATTGTTTCATTTCGGTGATGCTATGTTCCTATATATAATCGCGTTTGTTATTTCGCGTGTGTTCATTCATGTTCGTTTGTTCATGAGAGCTTAACCCCGTTTGTTATTTCGGGAATAGGGACATACATCTGTAGTGGCGGTTTTCGTTTGTTAATTGTTGCTACAACCGGGAGGGGATTAGTATCTGCTTAGGATTTGCATGAACCAATGATAGTGGGAAACTGAGAACAGTAGGTTAATCGCTTTTGTCTATTTGCTATTTTCTTTAACTGCTTTGTTTTTATTGTTTTGTTTTCTTAATTTAGCTTTCAATCCAAAACCCCCATTTCTAACTTTTACTAATTTTCTGTTAATAATAACAACAACTAAAGAGTCCTTGAGAGACGATCCGAGTTGTCGCACTATACTGCATTATTTTATAATCGCTCGTTCTTTTTGGCGCGTGGCGACAGCGCGGTCAGTGATGTATTGCTCATGGATCAAGATGAGCCTGTGACTTATCAGGAGGTCATCACTGGCCCAGAATCTGAGAAGTGGCTTGAGGCCATGAAATCTGAGATGGATTCCATGTACACCAACCAGGTATGGACCTTGGTAGAGCCACCTGAAGGGGTGAAACCCATAGGGTGCAAGTGGGTTTTCAAAAAGAAAACTGACATGGATGGTAAGGTTCACACCTTTAAGGCGCGATTGGTCGCTAAGGGTTTCAAGCAAATTCATGGTGTCAACTATGATGAGACCCTTTCGCCTGTTGCGATGCTTAAATCCGTCCGGATCTTACTTGCTATCGCTGCATACCATGATTATGAGATATGGCAGATGGATGTCAAAACTGCTTTCCTTAATGGAAAGCTTCTTGAGGATGTGTACATGACACAACCTGAAGGCTTTGGCATTTCAGAGGATGCCGAAAAGGTATGTAAATTGCAGCGATCAATCTATGGATTGAAGAAAGCTTCCAGAAGTTGGAACCTTCGTTTTGATGATGCTGTAACACAGTACGGATTCAACAAAAATGAAGATGAACCTTGTGTCTACAAGAAGGTTAGTGGGAGCATTGTTGTTTTTCTGGTGTTATATGTAGATGACATATTACTCATTGGAAATGACATCCCTACACTACAAAATGTAAAGACATGGTTAGGGAATTGCTTCTCTATGAAAGATTTAGGTGAAGCTACCTATGTATTGGGAATCAGGATCTATAGGGATAGATCGCTGAAATTGCTTGGCCTAAGTCAGAGTACATACATAGACAAAGTGTTGAGACGCTTTAACATGCATGAATCCAAGAAATGACTCTTGCCTATGTCACATGGTATATGCCTATCAAAGGCACAATCCCCTTCCACTCAAGAAGAAAGGGATCGCATGAGTAAGATTCCATATGCATCCGCAATTGGATCTATCACGTATGCCATGTTATGTACTCGACCAGATGTATCGTATGCTTTAAGCATAACGAGCAGGTACCAGTCTGATCCCGGTGAAAGTCATTGGTCTGCTGTCAAGAACATCCTTAAGTACTCGAGAAGAACTAAGGATTCGTTCTTGGTATATGGAGGCGAGGAAGAGCTTGCTGTAAAAGGTTACACCGATGCTAGCTTCCAAACTGATAAGGATGATTCCAGATCGCAATCTGGTTATGTGTTCTGCCTAAATGGCGGGGCGGTGAGCTGGAAGAGTTCAAAGCAAGAGACAGTCGGCGATTCTACTACAGGGGCTGAGTATATTGTCGCCTCCAATGTAGCAAAGGAGGCTGTTTGGATCAGGAAGTTCATTCATGAGCTTGGTACAGTTCCTAGTATTGTGGACCCCATTGATCTCTATTGTGATAACAATGGGGCCATTGCACAAGCTAAGGAACCTAGATCTCATCAGCGATCCAAACATATACTTAGGCGCTTCCATATCATTCGAGAGATTATCGATAGAGGAGATGTGAAAATATGCAGAGTACCAACACTTGATAACGTTACTGACCCACTTACGAAACCTCTTGCTCAACAGAAGCACGAAGGTCACACTAGATCGATGGGCATTAGATTTATGCTTGATTGGCTCTAGTGCTAGTGGGAGATTGTTGGTGTAAGCCCTAGAGGCCAGTGTATTTCTTAGACTTACATTTGTATCTTGCCATTATATATATATATGATATGAGGCATTCCAGTTTATTGTGTTACTTGTTTAAACATAATAAAATCCTTAGAATAGAAATTTCAGTTTAATAGAATATCAAGTACATGACTTGATCGTGAGACACTATTGAACAATGAAATCCTATTCTTAAATATCCGTAGTCAAGTATTTTATTAATAAGGACAATAATAATACATTGAGACTATTATGTGTGCAGACTGATGACCATATCTCACGGGTCATGGATATGAGATATCGAGTCGCCACATAGGTACACATTAGAGTAATGATGTACTGGATTGACCCACCATGAGAACACTACATGGAGCGTTATGTGAGTGTCATAAGTAGTTCTCATAGTGACAATGGTGTATGCAATCCTTCGACCTGAAATCGCTACGATCCCTACATGAGGAGTCGTGTGCTTTAATATCGTCAAACGTCATCTGTAATACGATGATTATAAAGACGGTCATTGGGCATACCACGAGCCATGCAGAGGGATGTGAGTGACCTAGATGGAATTTGTCCCTCCTACATAACAGGAGTAATATCTGTGGGGCCCCTGATAGAGTGAGACTGTAAAATGCGTGGCCGTGCTGAAATGAGTCAATATGAGATACTGACCTCATTTGTTGTTAAGTCTACTCGGGTATCAGGGAACATGATATTGAACCATACAAGTGTGACACATTCTATGTCTTGTGTTCAATATAGATATATGGACAAAGGGATAATAATGCACATGAATATTTGTCACAGAAAGGTTTCGTCAAATCACTGACTTTCTCACTACTTAGGTGGCAGTGATGTATTGCTAGATACGCTCACATTGTTTGTAATATTAAATGGGATTTAATATTACTACTAACGTTTTGGGAACCTATAGGGTCACACACATAAGAGCAGATCAAAAGAAGCATTAAAAGGAGAGTTGGACTCTTCTATTGGGCCTAGCGCATAGTACATGGGGCTTAGGTCAAACGCTGCTCACTAACTCACTTAAGGAGGTGCTACTATAAGTAGACCACTTAAGCTATTGTGCCTACACGGTTTTTACCCTAGCCGCACATAGAGAGTGACAGTGAGCAGCAGGTCTCGGTTTTCGAAGCTAGCACTGTGCGGCAGAGACGCTTCGTGTTCGTGACGTTGGACGTTCACGGGATCTGCTCGTGTGGATACCTTAGAGGCATCGCTTGTGCGGTGTTCGTGATAGACGATTTCAATCAATTGTCATCGCTTCAAGAGGTAAATCTTCTAACCATGAATCATGACCATTCGCAAGGATCCTTCAATGGGAATTTTTTTTCCGCTGCGTTATTTTGTTTTATACGCAAATTCCCAACAGTTACACCTATACCGACGTGGGTTCAAGCTTAATTATTGGATATGGACTGATCATGGTGAGGAGTTGCCGGATATTGATCTAAATGAAGTCGGTGGTGATGATCTTGACATGGGTGCATCGGGTAGTGGCTTACACGACGACTATGTCTAACAACTCCAGTCAATGCATATGATTGTGGATAATTATCTTGGGCAACATGGGAATTTTGAGGCGAATGAGTCTGATGACATGGAAGAGCCTCCTAATGAATCGGCACAGAGATTTTACAATCTGTTGTTAGAGACAAATAAGCCATTGTTTGAAGGGGTGTCAGATTCAAAATTATCAATTTGTGTTAGGCTTCTAGCTTGCAAGTCCAATTGGAATGTCCCCGAGCAGTGTTTGGAGTTTTTTTTTTTTGTAAAATGATTCAAGATGTGACACCCTTCAAAGAGTTATTGCCAAAAAGTTATTATGATGCGAAGCGGTTGGTGTCGAAACTAGGGTTGGGGGCTAAGAGGATTGATTGTTGTCCGAACGTGTGCATGCTATATTATGACAGTGATTCGGGCACAAATGACAGTGCTGGAAGAATGTAAATTTTGTCAGCCACCCAGGTACCGCGTTCAAAGTAGTGACGGTAGTAAGAACAAACTAGTTCCTGCGAAGGCAATGTTCTATCTGCCAATAACTCCAAGGTTGCAGAGACTATTTACATCAATACAAACTGCGGGAAAGATGAGGTGGCATTATGAAAATAGAAAAGGTCCTGGCGTTATACGCCACCCTTCTGATGGTGAAGCCTGGAAGCACTTCGATCGGGTACATCCTGAATTTGCATCAGATCCTCACAATGTACGACTTGGGTTGTGCTCAGATGGTTTTACCCCATACATTCAGGTGTCAGCCTCGCCATATTCATGTTGGCCAGTGATTTTTATACCGTACAATCTTCCTCTTGAGATGTGCATGTCAAAACAATATGTTTCTGACTTGTCTCATTCCGGGACCATCTAATCCGAAGGCTGGGATAAATGTATATTTGCAGCCTCTGATCGATGATCTGAAGAAGTTGTAGAATGATGTATTGACGTATGACGTTTCAAATAAGCGAAACTTTATTATGAGGGCGACACTGATGTGGACTATCAATGATTTTCCTGCATATGACATGCTCTCTGGTTGGGGGACCCACAATAAATTGGCGTGCCCGTATTGCTTGGAACATGGAAAGGCTTTTACCCTAAGATATGGTGACAAAAGTTCCTTGTTTGATTCCCATGGTCGGTTCTTAGATCGTGACCATCCCTTCCGAAGGAATATCCGAGCATTCAAAAAGAATCATACAGAAGAGGAAGGTCCACCGCCTTTGTTGACTCATGAACAAATATGGGGTCGGGTTAGGGATCTTCCTAAAGTCACTGAGGCAGGTGTGTCAAATTACCTGGGTATGGAGAATGGCATAACGGGACAAAACAAAGTATTTTTTGGGAACTACCGTACTGGAAGGATAATATGTTAAGACATAACCTTGATGTGATGCATATTGAGAAGAATTTTTTTGACAATATTTTTAACACGATTATGAATGTGTCTGGCAAGACGAAGGACAATGAGAAGGCAAGGATGGACATAACTCTGTACTGTAGACGAAAGGATTTGGAGCTTAAGACGCAGCCTAATGGAAAAATGGTCAAACCAAAAGCTTGTTACACTCTAACCGTCGATGAAGTGAAGTCAATTTGTCGGTTGTTAAAAGACCTTAGGACACCTGATGGTTATTCCTATAATTTGGCACGATATGCTGATGTATGAACGGGGAGGCTTCATGGGATGAAAAGTCATGATTATCATGTATTCATGGAGTGTTTGCTTCCTATTGCTTTCGTCTCGTTGCCACCGCATGTTTCGAACCCGCTTACAAAAATCAGTCATTTCTTCAAAGATCTATGCTCTGCAACTTTAAGAGCGGATGGTCTGAAGAAGATGGAGAAAAAATTCCAATAATTCTGTGAAAGATGGAGAAGGTATTTCCCCCAGGATTTTTGACTCAATGGAACATCTCCCTGTCCATCTTGCATATGAAGCGAGGTTTGGTGGACCAGTACAATATAGGTGGATGTATCCGTTTGAAAGGTAATTTTATTATATTTTAACATTTAAATAATGAGCGTCCCTTGAATAATGCCTTGTCACTAATGTTTTTTAGTACTTAGATTCATGAGCGACTCTAAACGATCAGTTAAAAACAAGGCTAGGGTGGAAGGATCAATCTATACGTCTTACTTACACCGTGAGACAACCCATTTTTGTTCCCACTGTTTCAACAACTTCATGTTGGCCCCGAGAAATATTAGGAACGAGGTAGATGCTTATAGTGCAGGGTATCCTTATATGTTATTTGTATTTAATCTTCCTAGCCGTCATGCTGGCAAGGAGCTTACTTACTGGTTAAGTGATGAGGAGTATGCATCGGCCCATGTTGATATCTCGATAAATTGCACAGAGGTGGAACCATACCATGAGTAAGTATCAACGAACCATATTTGAAATAATGTATCACATGTTATATCAATTTCTCATTTAACACATAGTACACATTTTATTTGTCAGTGTGTTCCTGCAAATTAATCAATTAAGTGAACAAGATGCTTCTGCTCGTACACATGTAGAGTTTCCTGAATGGTTCAAGAAACAAGTAAGTGTCATATAACTTATCAAACAATATATTAATCTTAATTGCTAATTGAAAAAGTAATTATTTAATATGACTTACCGATTCGTAGATGTATCAGCAACCATTAAGCGTGACTAATCAACACTTGAGAGATTTAACGTATGAGCCTTATAGCTGTGTTATATCATGGCATACATACTTTGTTAATGGGTACAAATTCAACATAGATGAATGAAACGTGGGGAAAAAGACAATTAATAGCGGGGTTGTTGTACAGGGTGAAGGTATTGGTGATTTTTATGGGGTCATAAAACACATATACGAGTTACAACTTACAATACAATACTACTACTTATCCTAAAAAAGTAGTCTTATTTTATTGTATCTGGTTTGAACCATCAAGGACAGACACAAAGGTGGATCCCAAGTATGGAACTGTGGACATTCGCATGGATAGAAGATATCAACGGTTTTTTTATAATTGCTCAGAATGTAAAACAAGTTTTTTATGTCCCTTATCCAACAATGCGAACGAACAAATGAGGTTGGTGTGTTGCTGTCACTACCAAGCCTAAGGGTCGCATAGAAATCGATGATGCAGTGGATGAGATACCTTTCCAGGCGGATGAATCGTCACATGTTAATGAAGTAATTGAGGTCGAGTGTATTACTGGCATGTTGAGATATGCAAATGAAGGGGAAGAAGTGGGGATTGGTAACCAGTCATCGATGCATGCATCATCAGTGGAAGAAATCCAAAGTGATGACTCAATGCAAGAAAAAGAAGAGTCGGACTTACAATCAGATGACGATACCGAGTTTGAATTGGAATTTTAGTGTTAAGTTATTTTTATTGTATTTTAAATATTTTTTTAATTGCTTAGATATTTACAATCAGATGACGATACCGAGTTTAAAATATTGTTGTATTTTAAATATTTTCTTAGATTAGTCTGTTAGATGTCGATTGATTTATTTTTTTTACATTGATTTATAATTGTGCTATAAAAATAGATATGTCAGCATCAGGAGGACAGCCACCCCGCCCCCATTGCTAGCGGTGATAAGGGGAAGGGGAAGGCTAAGTGGGGACGATACATCGTTAAGTCCCAGATGCTTACTCGTTTTGCTGCAGGTCCCTCCGCACAAACACCCATCCCTTCCGCACCCATCCTAGCGGCACCTACAGCAGCCTCCCCTACCCATTTTACTCCCTCACCGACCCATACTACACCATCCCCGGCCCACATTACCCCATCCTCCACCCATGTCAAGACCTCCACTCGCTTTGCGCCACGACATGCAATAGCCGGCTACTCGCCGCCCCCTAGTGGACCCATACCACACCTACACCCAGCACGACCATTGTCATCGACTGCGCCGGCCACACAGCCATCAGGAGTATCATTTATGTCGACTCCTGAGAAGCTGCCACAGCAGGACATGGCCATTCCATCCTCATCGCCTGTGCAGCAGTTGACCGCGGCGGAGGACATGCCTGAGTGGGCCAGGGTTCCCGTACCTGAGGATCGACCATGGTTCTGACCTGTTTCTGGATCGTAAGTTTTATTTAATTTAATGTTTTTTTTAACTTTGACTATTTTAATTACTATTCAATAAGTATATATTTGTTGGTTGTCATAATGTTGAATTAATAAAATTATAAATTTTTCAGCTTCATCCCATCGAAAGTGGGATCGAAGCACGTTACCTACGCTATCAAGGTGCAATATCGTGATTTCTGGCCATCATGGGGGGTGATCCCCAAGGACGACCGGGATCGTATCTTCAGACGATTCGGGATAAGTTGTTGTTTATTATTTCATGTAATTTTCCCTTTATTTTTTTTTTGCATTTTATATATTTTTATGTATAATGTTATTAATATTTTTCTTTGTTAACAAGAGCTTGTGCGCTGGTTACCGGAGCATGCCTCAGAGATACATGCTATCTTTGACGACCGAGCAGCTGCGAGACTGAGGGACATGCTCCAGGAGCGTATGGAGAGTCGGATACGTCCAGATTACATCGGGCCCAACATCCGGGCCCAACTCTGTGCGTGCTGGGACACACCAGCTTACATGCTGAAGTGTCAGCAAACGAAGAGGAATCGAGCTTCTAAGAAGGGTGGGAGCATGCACACTGGTGGTTCGATTAGCCACATGCAGAATGCCATTAACATGGTATGCATATGTAAATAATTAAATTTATAAACTGTATATTTTTATTAAAAAATTATTTTATAACTAATTGATTTTATTTGTGTGTCGGTTGCAGGCATGAGAGCTTGCCCAGTCCGTTAATGTCTATATGGTCTTTGAGTAGACGCATATTCACATAGACAACGGGAAATTTGTTGATGAGAGGTCGAGGTTGACCGTGGTGCGTTAAAGTGTCCTTTTACATTTAAATTAAATGTTATATGTTCTTATTATAATTTAATAATATAATGTTTGTGATGTATTGATCACAGGAATTAGTCAGGTAGTGTCTGAGGCTGCCTCTTGCTCTGCTGCCTCAAATCCTTCCCAGTTGGACTCTGTCGAGGTTGAGCGACTACAGACCCAGGTCTAGATGGATGTGGCAGGCGAGAAGAAAAAGGGGCGGATTTACGGTACTGCGACCCTAGCTAAGTCCATCCGTCGGGGGTCGACGCCGAGCTTGACCATTCGGGAGCCTACATCCTTCGGCTCATAGGACACGAAGGAGGTGCAGCGGCTGAGGCATGAGGTTTAGCAGCAGAGGGAGACGAACGAGTGCATGATGCAGCAGATGGAGACATTCTCTACGGTCATGACCGATGTGCTCGATTTCCTCCCACCAGACAGGCGCATCGCTCTGTAGGGGGTCCTCCATGCCAGCCAACCCTCCACTACTTCTACCGATCCACCACCGCATTCGCATGATGCCGGTGTGTCTTCTGAGCCGCAGCCTGATGGTCGTCTGACGCTGGTGAACTCCCCGCGTCAGGACGATGATGACGGATATTATGGTGATGAGTATTATGATAGTTATAGATGTATTATTTTTTTGTAGATCGACAGATATTTTATGCAGTGTTATTAAAACCGAACCGGTCATTAACTCGGTCGAGGTACTGGGTCAATAGGTCACTGGTGAACCGGTGGATCACTAGTTGAACCGGTATATATATTAAATATATTAAATTTGTTAATTTTTTAACACACATATGTATATATATTATATTTTCCAAAGTAATTTCAAGTTCAGATGCTGGCGCAGTGGTAACGTATGTGAAAAACTGTAACACCCCCCTTGGGAATTACTTCGTAAACACATACGGAAATAAATTAAAAGGAAAGTTTGCTGGTTGTTTCGGAAATAACTTCTATTATTTTCATAAATCTGAAAATGGGGGTAAAATTTTTCTTTTCTGAGGTACACTTCGGAAAAAGAATACACACATCACAAAAGTAAAGTCACACCATACTTAATAACATACACAAAAACTAGGTTTATTCATAAATCAAACCACCACAGTGCATAATTTTTCCTGAAAACAGTCTTTCATACTGAAAATTATAAATCATACAAGATTCTTCAAAACCGCCTATAACCACTTTCTCAAAAACACCCAACCCAAAGGAAACATCCTAAGTTGGTCATTCTAATAGACACCTATTGGAAAGAACTCTATAGTTCTCACCATTATAATAATCACACACATCTTCAAGGATCAGGATTAATATCCCCAAGTGAGGTCAGGAGCTTCTCGACGCCGCCTGCCCTAGTGAACCAAGGTATATCAGCAAAGAACCAGGAAAAACCTGATATGTTGTAAGGGTGAGATACCAATATATGGATTAATTACGATAACTACATGCACACACACAGAACGACATATACAAATAAATATTCAGATTCAACATAAGATTTTGACAAATAAGCATAACATTCAATAATCATCGTCATTTTTG
This sequence comes from Sophora flavescens, assembly GCA_030762895.1. Classification (NCBI taxonomy): domain Eukaryota; kingdom Viridiplantae; phylum Streptophyta; class Magnoliopsida; order Fabales; family Fabaceae; genus Sophora; species Sophora flavescens. The sequence goes on from CM061065.1 coordinate 129,624,656, forward strand.
AAAAATGCATGGCACGTCTATATTCAACATCTATCCTAATCTCCGGAGATCCCAAACTTCTTTTCGTTTGAGCTGATCAGGCTCTTACATGGCACATTGTCAACGAAAGAAACAATGGTCAACTTAAACATGATACATTGTCCAAACATCCTTGCAAAATGGTCAACTTGATATATGGAACATTTGTCCATAAAGATACATTGTCCATTAAGGCACAATGATCAAATTCACATGGCACATTGTCCGTTAAGATACAATGGTCGACATAGGCACGTCTGCCGAATAATGCATGAAAAACATTTTATTTTCGCAGCTTTTATTTGTGTTTCATTATTTTCTTCATCGAGACTTAAGGCTTACGACCATCCATAAATTTTCAATGTTTTAAAACTTTCATTGTCAACACAAGACGTTTAAGTCTGAGTGTCCAATCAAAACAGTCCTAAACCGATGCACCAGTTTTGGACTTTGTGGTCGTAGAAAACAACTTTCACCTTTAACTACGTTCACCACGTTTAGTATAACGTATGTAGGACACACAGTCCATAACATCGTATATAGGACACACAGTCCGTAACAACGTGACATGGATCATAGATCAGCGTGCTTTTAAAAATGCTAGTACTCCGACGTCTCGGTTACTAGGTTCACTTTTCAACGTTATTTTTCGTTCAGTGAAACATAAATACAAAACAAAACCTCCGTAACTTATCTAAGTTATCAGATATTTTTGTTTGAATAAAACCTTTCTTTAAAAAAACTTTTCATTTGAAATTCATTTTTAAAACTTTAAGTTATAGAAAATCCATTCCTTTTCCAAAAATCTATTTTTTTTTTGAAATTTTCTTTTTCTAAAAACATTTGAAACTTTTAAAGAAAATCTTTTTGAAACTTCAAAATAAATTTGTTTTTCTTCATGGTTTCTCACCATGAAATATTTTCAAAATTTGATTTCTCTTAGTGTAAAATCATTTAAATTTTCAAGTAAATTTCCTTCATAAATTTTTTTTAATTCAAATATTCTGATAAAGTTTTGAAAAGATAAACTTATTTTCTCTTTTGCCAAAATATTTCTTCAAATAAATATTTATTTTCAATATTCTTTATATAGTTTTCTTAAGACTTTTATCTTGAGGATTTAATTGAGCTCTAACTAATAGTTAGGCTTTCCATACAACAACCAAACAGTATCAGAACAAATGTAGCATGCATCAATTAATTCACAAATATCAACTAAAACCACATATTTATAAATAATTAACTAAACATGAAACATATTTATTCAACCAAATAAACAATCAACACATCAAAACTCAAATAAACACTAAACTACCATCATATCAAAATTTCAAATAAATACATTAAGACACACAAGTACATATAGTTATCATAAATAATATCCCTCACACCGTCTCCCCTTACCTTACTCGAATGGTAGAAAAGGTCTTTGTCTCCGTGTTGCCTAAAGCGAACTTCCTTTGTTCACAGCATGCCGCAAGTCTAAGAATTAAGCACATAACCTAAGTTAAAATAACAAAATCATCTTATCTCTCTCTTTGCATGTTTCTCTGTCATGGCTAAGAAAATAAGGCTAGGGATGTCAAATTTTTACAAACTCTTGGATTACATTTTTGTCCAAAACTTACTTTTATACATATATATATATATACATATATAGTTTAATCCCACATTTTTATATCTGTACACTAACACTTGTTTATACTCCATTTTATACCAAAAAACTTTACTTGATCATGTTAAAGGATATTATTTTCAAAATCATATTTTTCATTCAAAAATTAGGATGAAAGCATTTTTCAGAACAACAGTGGGTTTAAAATGTGAATGATCACTCAAATGACCTTTAAAATTCTTGAAAATTTAATTGGAAGTACCTACTTCACACACCAAAAGAGTTCAGTTGGTCCCATGTAAAAATACGAAGGTATTAATTTATTAAAAATCACACACTGCCTCTGATTGCACAGGATTTTATAGAAATCTGATTTCATCAACATGTAACTTCATGAAATTGTTTTTCTTTATATACACATGTAAAAATTTCAAATCTTCAACCAAACTTTAGTTATACTTCATTATTAACCCATAAAATTTTATAAAAAATTTTAACTTTCAAAATCATATTTAAAATCATCATGCAACCAATTATGTTCATATTTTTGCAACCAGAATTTAATTTGATGCAACCAATTAGGTTCATATTTTAGCAACCAGAATTTGATTCTGCTTACATATTATATATCAAATTAAAGCCCCAGAAGTCATCTTTCTAACTTTTTATTTAGTTTTCAGAAATACGTTTTGTATAAAAAATTATGGGCTCACGAATCACTAAAGGTCATGCTTCCAGATTCATATTTTCATATGTTCATCCACACCAAGTTATTATTTTCATTCAAACCTCATCCATAAGTCAAAAAATCAACATACAGGGGTCCTAGACCCTTAAATACATGCATGCAAACATATAAGATGAAATTAGAGATGTATATGAGTTCATAAAAATTTGTTTCTTGCTAAAAAGATTTTTCTAAGGATTTTCCTTTAAAAAAAATTGAGTAAAACTTAAACATGCAACATGAAAATGTATGACATGCATGTTGAAAAAACTAATATTAGAGAAGATAAAGAGTAGAGAAGTAGGAATATACCCTTGATGATGAGAAGAAAGTGAGCAAGCTTCAACCTTCCAAGAGTAGAAATGGTGAAGTGAGTGAGTAATTGTGAGAGTAGGAGAGTATGTGTGTGCGAGTGAGTGAAAGGAAGAAAATGGTGAATGAAGGAAGAGTTGGATATTTATAGAGAGTGAGGGGGGAGGGGCGTTGCTGAGTGATGGAGAGAAAGGAGAGGGTTTTCATATTATTTTTTTAAATTAAAAAACTTAATTTTAAATAATTAAAAGGTTTCTTGCAAGAATAGGTAAAATGATGTTATGCAATTAATAAAAAGTAACATTTAAAATTTAAAATTTTAATTTTAATTTTAATAAAATATAAAAAATAATAATTAATTATTAATATAAAACAAAATAAAATAAAAAAATCAATTAAAATTACCTCGTTTCCGACAGACGTTTCCGTCGGTAAATGTAGTTTAGATTTTACGACGAAAATGCCCGTCGGTAATTTCCACTGACATTTACCGACAGACATATTCGACGGTAAGGAGGGGCTCCGGTTGGCGAGTGTTCCGACGGACGACCCAGATCCGTCGGAAACCCTTTCCTACGTGCTTATTACCGACGGATACGTGTCTGTCATAAATTCCGTCTGAAACACTGATTACCGATGGCATTTTGACTTTTCCGACAACTTTTGGCCGTCGCTAATCAACCCTTTTTTGTAGTGGTAAATATGTTATATATTGTTATTATCATTACTATTAAAATAACATAAATTGTATTAAATTAAAAATAAAACAAATATTAAATTAAATTAAATAAATTGAGTTAAAATAATCAATTAATTTAAGTAGAACTTATTAATAATTAAACTAAATTTAATAACTTAAGTATATTAAACTAATATAATAAATTAACTTAAATCTATTAAATTAATTTAAATTATCTGATTATTTAAATTAACTAAATTAATGAAATTAAAATATTTGTATATTTATTTTTTAGTTAAGGTTATTTTTGTCTTTTTAAGAATAACTACATTTCTCTCTTCTCACTTTCTATCCAACCAAACAAAGAGGAGAGAGAAAACACACATCTTTCTCATCAATTTCTCTCAAATTTCTCTTGTACCAAACAACACATTAAATCTACTCTTTTTCTCATCATTTTCTCTCTTCTCATACTCTTTCTCGTCTCTTTCTCTCTTCTCGTTTTCTTTTCACAATGAAACAAAGCATAAGTGTGTGTGTTTGGATCGATTAAAGTTTACAAACTTAAGTTTGAATCAACCTCAACTTCATTTTACAAACTAAGTTGGGTTAAAAGTGAGTTTATTATAACGTGATTTATGTTTGAATACGTTCCTCTTAAAAGTGTGACAAAATGAATTTTTTTTGGATGATAGTAATCAAAAGCACTTTTAAATCTGTAATCACTGAAAAGGGTATGGAACAGAACTGAAGAAGCTCCCTGCGAAGAGGTTCAACGTCTTTAAGGGTCTCATTAAATTGAAGGATGGCCAAATGTACAACGCAAGAGTATCAATTTTGTGCTTCGGCTTCAAAGTACGTTAGGCCCGTAAATTGCGTTCACCGAGAGAGTTGCCAAACATCACCTTTGCATTCACAAATTGCGCTCATGTACTCTTAACGCACGTTTAGGATGCCAAACGACAATCCAAACAAGCTCTAAATGGTTGCGTAAATGTATGAGCTTTGCAACAAAAAAAAATTCACGTTAAACATTTCGATGTTGTTATTCTCCTCTAGAGCGTTTTAACCTCTTGAGCTTATTGACCGCTTTTAGCTCATAAAAAAAGATAGCTGCCATCCATAGTAGTTCGTATTAATGAAAGTGGATTGTGTTATTAGGCAAAATTTACATACAAAACAGAGATTTAAATCTGGAATCGTCACTTTAGAAATGATTTTACATAATCATTAATCTTTATCTAAAGGCTAGTCTCACGGTTATTGTTGTTGCAAATGATGAACACGAGAACAAGAAACAGAAGGCTAAGGGGCGGACTAGGTTGCTCCCTTTAAGTCGTTTCGTGGCTCTCCCTAGTTTGTGCAACAGTGTACAACTTTGTCATGCCCAAAATAAAACTGTCTCACCAGAAATATGATCCTTTCTGCACAAAGAAGAACAACCAATAAACACCCTCACACATTTTACTGCTCGAAAACTCGGAAAAGAGGATTCAAAGAAGTTTTGGAAGAAAGTTATCTCAATATGACTTTCTGTCACTCCAAAACCTTTCCCAAAACCAAGTTTTATAGCCAAAACAATAGAAAACGTACCAAATGTAAATAAAAAAGTGTAATAAAGACTTTTAATCAGCTTTAATGAGCAAAAAACTACTAAAAAGGGACAGAAAACCAAAGTTCGTACTTGTACATCGATACACTTAAATAGTACATAGATGTACTTTAAGTACATCGATGTATTTAAAGATTTTCAGCAAAGCTACATTTTTTAGACATGTACATCAATGTATTTTAAACAAGCATCGCTGTCTTAAAAGATACATCTGTATAATAAAATATACATCTGTGTAAAAATTATTTTTACATCAACGTACAACCAAATACATCGACGTATTTAAAATCTGAATTAAATACATCTGTGTACAAAAAATGTACATCAATGTATCTTTGTTTTTTTATATAAAGCATACAACAATCCCCTACTTGTTTTATTGAAAAAACATTCCATCAAGCAGTAAGCAAAAACATAAGATTGATCATAAGCAATGGTGTTCGTAGACTTGAACCATTACATAATGATGATGCTTCATATTATACTAGAGTGACACGTAGCCTTGAACTATCTCTAACAACATTACACACTCACTCTTTCAGGGTGTAGTCTAATAAGCTCGTGCATTACGGCCACACACGTATATCCAAGTATAGTGAATGCTCTAGAGAATTTTGCCCAAAATTCCATATGAAGCGGCCTCACTTCCATATTCACATTGGTGAGTCTATTAAGAGTACTCTTGTTGCTAGGTACCCTACTTAATATAGAGTATAGAGCTCATTAAGAATCAATCACCGATTCAACCTTTCAACACTATAGGATATCATGCTCTAAACATTTGAATGAGACTTTTAAAAAATTTATCATAGCATGATTCTCACATCTCTTTATAAGTTGTTATTCCCCTTTGAACCTATTTTTTGGGATCTTCGGTCGATAGGTTGGGTTACCCCTATAAGAGACAATTTAATCTATGGGCATTAGTCTCTTTCCTTTAGAGGTTTTGAAAACCTTTTATCTTGCTTCTCTTCGATAGAAGTTTTATTTTCCCAGAATGTATCCTAATTTTTGGCCTAATTCTTCTTCTGATGATTGGTTCAACCTCTGATAAAAAACATATATCTTGGTTCTATTTTATCTCTTCAACAAGTATAGTAATGAGCATATATAACAGTCCTATTGTTCAGATGGAGATAAGAACCTATGATGATATCTGACAACATGTTTCTCAACCATGCTGCTTCCTCACTTGCAGTTGCCAGTGCAATCATTTCTAACTCCATGGTAGATTGAGCTAACATGGTCTGTTTCTTAGTTTTCCAAGAAACAACCCTCCAGCTAAGCTAAAATTATATTTATTGGTCGCCTTGGAGTCATCTTAAGAGTATTCCAATTAGCATCGATGTATCCTTCTAGGACAGCGGGAAACTTTTGATAATGTAATCCTTCTAGGTTCAAAATTTTCAAAAAAAAACATATTTTTGACATTTTTCTCAACATGAAAATTAGAACCAAAGATAATCAAGTCATTCACATATAAACAAATAATAGTGCAAACATTATCATCTGATTTATAATACATGCACTTATCACTTTCGTTAATTCTAGAATCATGTGAGATAACCGGATTATCAAAATTCTCTCATGCCACTGCTTAGATGTTGTTTTTAAGTCATACAAAGATTTACTTTTGCATACTTGATTCTCATGACCAGAAACAACAAAACCATCAGGTTGATCCGTATAAATTTCTTCTTCTAAATCACTAGTTAGAAAAATAGTTTTTACATCCATTTGATGCATAACCATATCATGCATCGTGGCAAGAGATACAAGAAAAAAAGTGTCAAAGAAATCTATGTTTTGTCTAAGAATTCATTATAAGAAACACTTGTTCTAATCGGTGGATTATTAGAAGACGAGCCCCCACTATTTTTTAATTTAAATGATCTTCATAGAAATCAACGTCATTTGATTCAATAACAATTTTTTCATTTAGATAAAAAAAATCTATAGTCTTTGTTATAAACCGCATAGCCTACGAAAATAAATTCATGTGCTTTACTTGCTAATTTTTCTCCGTGAATAACATGCTCAAAATAAGATGACACATTCATAATTAAGAAAACACAACAAATAGAAATATTCACATATTAGTGAGAATCCAAATAAAACGACATATTCATATTTTTTTAATAATTCATTTATTAACTTGACAAAGTCATCAGAAGCATAACCCTTTCCCACAAAGACATTGTTCTTTGTAAGAGTATACAAATCAGCCCCAATGGTCTGAGTAAACAAGCTCTACATTGGGCTCGAAGACCAATTAACCCTAGAGCACGAAGACCCTCTTCGATTTGAAGACCCATTACCCCCTCCTTCATCTCCTTCGTTTTTGATTTAGGGTTGCATCAAGAGATAGAGAGAGATGCAGAGAAGGAGGTAGCAAAGAGAGTGGGGGAAAGGAAGAAAGAGCTGTTGGGGAAGGGGATGGAGATGAAAGGAATTTAAAACCCTTGGGAGTTTCAATTTAGTCCTTGAAATATCACTTTAGTCCCTGAAATTGTGAGGTAGGTGAGTCATCTGACGTGGAACCGAACCCATGTGTACAATGAGAGGGCATGTAGCAGGGCACTTAACATGCCACCTCAGCACACTTCACGACGTTACGATACATGCGTTAACGGAGGGACTGATTTGAATCACGGTTTGCAACTTCAGGGACTAAATTGCTATTTTAATCAATTTAGGGACAAGTTGATGCTACCTCGCAATTTCAGGGACTAAATTGACGATTTACTCTTTTTAAAATCTTTCCAACTAGGAGTTCAGTTCAGGGTCGTACAGGTATTAGATACAGGCCTTAATCAGTCAAGAACTGAAGTTACAATATATCAGTTTCACTTTCAGTGATCAAGAACAGTCTTAATCAACTCAGTTTTGAACAATTAATAACTCAAGATTGATTGCAGTAATACGCTAGTTTTAATTCATATTAAACAGATCAAGAACTGATATCAATTGAAAACTTAGAACATCAAGATCACAGTTATATGCCCAAGACAGAAATTAAAAAGTTTGAGTTTAGATATACCACACAACTAGATTTATCCTGGTTCGGTCATCACCGCTGTGACCTGCATCCAGTCTCCTCTCCACCTGTGGGTTTTCACACACTAACACAACAAGGTTTAGCCAGGTAGCTTGAAAAACCTTTACACAACAGAGCACTCCTTCACCTCGAGATACCACACTCTTGTGAAGAGCCTCAATGTTCTTCCTTAGGGATACCTCACCCTAATCACACAGAGAGACTCCCTCTGTCTTTACAATCAAATAAAACAAAAAGATTGATTCCTAAACTCTCAATAGTCAGATATACAAATTGAAGTTCTTATGAGAATTGAAACACTCTTTTTCAAAATGAAGCTCAAGCAAGAAGATGAATGATTTTCACAATTGATCTCTCTAATTGACTTTGTAAACTTCTGATATGTTTTTTTTAAAGCGTTCTTTTGATCCTTCTATATATAGGAAACAAGTTATAGTCGTTGGGATTAATTAAAACAGATTTGGGTCTGATAACATAATCTGTTTTCTTGATTCTGGTTCTTGAACAGGGGTTGAGTACAGGGCTGTATTAACCAATTTCATACTGATAGTTCTGATAGTTTCTAAAAATCTTGAACTTGGTTAATCCATCAGTACACCCATTCAATATATCTATGTATTGAATCAAGAACCTTAAATTCATTTGTCAGTTACAATAGCAGACATACATCCATTGATTACATGGTTGTACCTGACAAATAATTTTCTTATTTCCAAAAATCATTTTTATTATAAAAACTTATTCATTTTAATGCAGGTTATGAAAATTGATTTTCTTCATGCATCTTTTTAGTTGAGCTATCTTGTGACCAAGAGATTTCTTTCTCTTACAAATCATCTAAGACTTAAATATAAAATTCTCCTTTAAGCTTGGTCTTGATGATCCTTTAATCTTTGACTTTGCTCTTTTGATTTCTACATGCAACTCCTTGATTCCTTCAAGTTCTTCCTTGAATATTTTCCTTGAATTTGCTTAATGAACTTGTTGATCACTACTTGATACCTGTCTTTGCAATTTGACACTAAAACACTTGCACACACATTAAATTGTATTTGTCATATATCAAAATCTCTAAGTCATTGAGTCTTACAAAAGGCTGAGCACCAAGGGGTAAAATTCTGCTCAATCAGTCGAATCAGATATTAGTCCTGTAACAGGTCCGAAGCGACTAAGCCGCGAGATACTCTGGTGGACCCACTCGGTCCAAAGAGCTAATTAGGGATGGTTTCCAAACCAAAAAGAAAAAGAATGCCAAGTTATTTTATCAAAATAAAATCATTATAATGCATTCTAAAAATTACACAATAGATTGGATCTAGAGCATGTCAATTATTCTCCTACATATTGATCATCTTAAATTACGGGTTTCTTTTTTATTATATATATGTTCCATATTGTTGCCTTCCAAAGACAGATGTCTTTGGGCTTGTGCAAGTATACACAAATGCCTCAAGTAATATAGAACTTAAGTACAGATATCGTTCCCACAGGGATTATAATGATGTAATAAACTCCAATTCAGATTATACGCTCTAGAAGTTAGGTTTAGTAACCAAAAATTATAGTGTGTGTGCAATGAAAAGTAAATAAGGCTGAGATTTACAAACCTAAAATAAACAAGTGAACAAAGAAATGATAGATTTGATCAGATGAGAAAAATAGCTCTAGGTATGCTGCAGCATAAATCCTATTTAGCCTTCATCATGCTCTGACTATGCTCTAGCATCTAACTCCAGGAAATTAAAGTTTGTTTCCCAACATTATAGGGTTAGGTTCATTAACTTTGTTCTATTCCTAGATTCAGATTAATTACATCACCCTTTTAATTAAGCACATTCCATCTAACTTAGGGACTTGAATAGCTATTCCTAGCCTAATAAACATCAATTAATTTTCCAATTAATGACTTAACCCCTATCTTTTATCAAGTTCCCACTTAATTTTTCCAAACCAAGCAAGCTAGATATTCAATCAAGTTGATCACTCTTAATTAAACAACATTAAATGCGTGATAAAAGAAGATGCAAAGCATAGTCATTACATAAAAACATTCATTATATTAGCATACCTATAGCTTAAAAGTGTTTAGCTCATAATGATCTTACAAAGAACAAAATTAAGAAATGAGCAAGAAACCATTACAATGGTTGAACACGAAAACGCAGCAGCAGCAGCTCAGAAGAGGAAAATAGCACGGTTCTCAAGATATGATAAAATAATGTGTAATAAAAATTCCAGTGTGTCCTCGCTAGGGTTTTCTAAATGCTTTTATAGTACACAAAACCCTATTCTCTTTCATTCCATTTTGGGCCAACAACCAAAAGTATGAATAAAATAACCCTAGCCTAATTCCTAAAAACGTGGGGCAGCTAATCCTAGGTGTGTGTGCTTCCTTAAAGATGACAGTGCCAGCGCCCTTGAGGAGAGAGGAAATGTGTCCTTGTCAGCTTTTGTCCTTTAGTGCATAGCTACCGGAGATGATTCATGCTGCAACATCCACTAGCTTATTCCCTCGAGCTTCAGCCATGCTCCAGCAAAGGTACTGCATATGCAGACACAGAATTTTAAGACAATGATAGAGCAATCAAGAGAAAATGGCTGCTATTCACAAAACTTAACACAAATATTTACAAACTAACATTTTCTATCAAAAACAAGACACAAAACCTCAAAGATAGCAAAAAGCCAAAGTAAAAATGAGCTAAATAACTCTTCATTCAAAGAGTTATCACATATGTACCAGAATCATATGAGACAAGAATATATTGCTATATTCCTTAAAAAAAATTATATTGCTATTATCATGAGAAATAAGATAATGAAATTTAATCAATAGATATTATTTGAAGGATTTGTTTGGGGGATGTATTATTTGAAGGATTTGTTTGGGGGATGTATTATTTGAAGGATTTGATTGGTATACAATGTAAGTGTAAAACAAACAATAGTTGTAAGTCTTTCTTTAATCTTAAACAAACGGGCTAATATATATTTGATTATTGATTATAGACAATGTGAATTCCTTTCTTTTCTAGAGCTTTACACAATACATCTCTTGACACTCGACCTATCATATTATCCGGATTAATGAAAATTATTGTAAGTCTTTGTAATTCCTCTAATATATCTCCATTAATCTTTGTATGATGTGGTCAAAACTAATGCTTGGACACAAGCTGAGGCCATATAAAATTTTCCAATAGTTAGGATTAAATCAAGAGTATTGATCTATCTTTTTAACTTTGTCTTTGATGTATTTACTGTGCATATAAAAGAGTTGGTGTATCATTTATGCCTTTGTTGATGATAGAGTCCAAAATATGGAGTGATGGGAGAGGAAATAAATCGGAAGTGAGAGATGTGGAGACAAGCTTTTAAAGCATGAGACATTCATTTAAATATAAGACGGAGTATACGAAATCTAAATTTAGCATAAGGCGCACAATTTTTAGCTTAATTTAAGGTGAAAATTGGAGACCATGCACCATACATCAAGTCACATAGTTTAAATATATTATGTCAATCATACAAAATTTTGTAAAAATAAAGAGAAACGTAAACCATATGATTCAAACAAGATTGACAAATGGAGGAGTGCTTTGATGTTATATGAGACTAAATGGTAAGTGGTAAATGTAGCAGAAACAAAAATGTTATGTTGAATGAGTGAACACACTATACAAGAGAAGATTAGGAACAAATATATTAGATTGAAAGTTGAGGTAACATCTATTATAAAAGATTAATATGGTAGAATTATCTCACCTTGGATGGCTTGGGAATGGGTGGAAAAGGCCAATAGGAACCCTAGTAAGGAGATTAGATCACTTGGAGGGTAGCTCAATATCACGAGATAGCCACCTAACTGCTTGTTAGTTTATTTAGTTGAAGTAGTAACTTAATTTCAGTTAATCAGTCATTTTCGAGTTAGAGTAGCGAGTTAGTATTTAGAATAGTTCTAAGCTCATCCCTCATGTATATAAGTAACTAATGTACAGTTCAATCATTCATCAATTGAGAAAATGAAGAGCATTTCTCTTTGACAATCCAACTCTTTGAAATGCTTCTGATATCAATTTCGCACATGGTATCAGAGCTTCTCTAGGAGGAGCTCTGCTGCACACCACTATGTTCCAACCTTGTTGTTCATCTTCGATCCCAATTCAAAGTTCTTCTCTTCTTTGGCTCACGATCTTGAGCTTTCACTGTTGATTTCATCTTATCATTTCTTGATTTCTTGGAGATTCCTCAGTCTTGGAAGTGCAAATGGCAACTCCGATCATGGATCCTTCAAACCCTTACTTATTGAATCAAAATGAGAACACTGGAAGTTCTCTAGTTTCTGCTCCTCTACAAGGAAGCAAGTATTATACAAGGTCGCGATCTATGACCATAGCCCTCAAATCAAAGAACAAGCTACCTTTTGTTGATGGTACTATTCTCAAGCCTAACACAAATGATATCATGTTTAAATCCCGAGACAGATGCAAACAATGGTACTTTCTTTGCTCCACAACTCAATTGATCCTTTGATTTTAGAAAGCATTTTGTGGATAGACACTGGATATGAAATTTGGAATGATTTAAAGAAAAGATATTGCCAAGGTAATGTTTTTCGCATTTCTGATTTACAAGAGGAGATTTGTATGTGTAAACTAGGAGATAGATCGATCATTTCTTATTTTACTCACTTGAAAGGTTTATGTAAGAATTGCATAACCTTAGGCCCCTTCCTTCATGCCTCTGTGTAGTTTCTTGTACTTGCACTCTTGCTCCCATAATCAAGTCTTATAGGGAAACTAATCATGTTATTAGATTTTTGAAAGGCCTTAATGAACAATACACAGCTGTAAGATCACAGATAATGCTGATAAAGCCACTTCCTAAGGTTGATGAAGCATTCTCTTTGCTTGATCCAACAAGAAAAACAGTTCCATAGTGGTATCTTTGATGATCACAAGATTCTTGCAAATGTGGTAGCTTATAGTAGAGGAAAGTCTAGAGGAAGAGGAGGCAAATCTTTCTCAAGTGGAAGAGGCAATGGAGGAAGGGGTCACAACACTAAAATGTGCACTTTCTGTCACAGGTCTGGTCATACAGTTGACACCTACTATAAGAAACACGGGATCCTCCTAATTACTTCAAGAATAGTGCTGCCAATAACTATATTGTAGAAGATGTAGCTTCTGATGATGATGAAAGAAGCATGATCTCACATAGTTCTTAGAAGGATAGGTCTGAGGGTTCAAGTCTGAATCTCACTTCTAATCAGCATAAAGTATTGATAGGCCTTGTTGCAACAAACCACGTGATCACAACATGTTCATTCTGCCAATCAAATAACCTATATTCCCAAAACTTTTATTCATAAACCATCAGGTACTATTTGTGCCTTATCCAAATTTTCAAAACCAAAATGCTGGATTTTGGATACAGGAGCAACTAATCATGTATGCTATTCCTTATCTGAATTCCAGACTTTTAGAAAGATAAAACCATTACCTGTCTCTCCTGACCAGGAAGATAAAGCTTCTCCTACAGGAAAAGAAGTTCAAGACGGATAGGCCATTCAGAAGGCTCAACAAGGACAAGAACTTCAAAGAATTAACCTCAACAGACAAAAGTCCAATTGTTTGCTATGAGTGCAAGAAGCCCGGTCACTTCAAGGCTGAATGTCCTCAACTCAAGAAGGCCCCTTTTAAGAAATTCTTCAAGAAGAAGAAGAAAGGAATGATGGCTACTTGGGAGGATCTGGAGTCAACATCTTCTGATGAAGAAACTGAGGAAGAAGCCAATCTCTGTTTGATGGCCAACACTGAATCAGACTCTGATGATGAGGTACATCCTGACTATGAGGAATTACTTGATGCCTATGAGGAGTTGTTGGAGGAATCCAACTGCTTATCTAAAGCCTTCAAATCCCTCAAGAGAAAGTATGTAAAGCTCACCAGTGAGCATAAACAGAAATCTCAAGAATGCGAGAAGCTGGCTAAAGAGAATAGTGAGCTGAAGACTGAAAAGTCTAATGAAGCTAAGATCTCAAGTGAAACATCACCATCTGAAGAAGTTGAAAAACTTCAACAGAAAGTGGAAGAGCTCACTTCTGATCTTGCCAAATTTGTTAATGGTAGAGACAATCTGACTAAGATTCTTGGCATTCAGAAGCACTCTCTTAACAAAGAAGGTATTGGATATGTCCATCAAACACATCATAAAGTATAAACTAAAGTTCCTACAGTATCTGTTAAGTCAACTGTAACCAAATCAACACCTATTTGTAACTTCTGCGGAAAAACTGGGCATGTTATGTCTAAGTGTATCCAAAAGAAGAGAAGGAAGTCTTTACAGACTCCTAGAACTAACAGAAAAGGACCCAGAAAAATATGGGTACCTAAAGATCAAATAATTTTTGTTGCAGATGTCCTCAACAAGACAAAGAAAACCCCTTCTTTGGTACACGGACGGTGGCTGCTCGCGACATATGACAGGAGAAAGGTCTATGTTCCTAGACCTCCAACTTAAGAAAGGAGGACACATTGCCTTCGGAGGGAATCAGAAAGGGAAGGTTATTGGAATTGGTACTATTGGTGGTAAACCCCCTCTTCCCTCTATATCTAATGTTCTCTTGGTTAAAGGATTAAGACACAACCTGCTTAGCATAAGTCAATTATGTGATAGTGGTTTTGATGTTTCCTTTACCAAGGATGTATGCATAGTTAAAGACTGTAGTGGCAAAACCTTCTTTTCAGCTAAAAGGCAACAAAATCTTTATAAGATTGAACTGTCCGATCTCTCAGATCAAAGTGTAACTTTGTCGATGTCTAAAAAGGATGAGAGATGGTTATGGCATAAGAAACTAGGACATGCTAGTATGAAACTATTTTCTGAATTAAAAGGAATAATCTCGTGAGAGGATTGCCTGATATTAGCTTTAAGAAAGATGTCTTGTGTGATCCATGTCAGAGAGGTAACAGATAAAATCAAGTTTCAAATCTAAAAACCAAGTATCAACCTCTGGACCTCTTCAGTTGTTACACATGGATCTGTTTGGACCAGTTAGTGTTGCCGGACTGGGCTGGAAGAAAATATGGATTTGTCATAGTTGATGACTATTCTAGATACACATGGGTACTCTTCCTAACACACAAGGATGAGTCTTTTAAGGCTTTCTCAGTGATTCTCGCAAAAGAGGACAAACTGAGCGGGGTTCTGTATTTCTACCCTTAGAAGTGATCATGGGGGAGAAATTGAAAATGAGCAGTTTAGACAGTTCTGTGAGGAGAATGGAATCTCTCACAATTTCTCTGCACCTAGAACTCCACAGCAAAATGGAGTGGTTGAGAGAAAGAACAGATCTCTGCAAGAGATGACTAGATCTATGCTCAATGAAAATAATGTCCCTAAATACTTCTGGGCAGAAGCTGTAAACACTGCTTGCTATGTACAAAACAGAATACTTATTAGGCCTTTTCTAAAAAGGACTCCTTATGAATTGTGGAAAGGAAAAAGCCCCAACATATCTTATTTTCATACTTTTGGATGTGAATGTTTTATTCTGAATACCAAAGTTAATCTTGGAAAGTTTGATTCTAAGGTAGATAAAGGTATTTTCGTAGGTTATTCTAAAAAGTCTAAGGCTTTTAGAGTTTACAATTCAAGAACTTGTATTATTGAAGAATCTGTTCATGTTAAATTCAATGATGGATTAAAGACTGATAAAGAACTATCAGATCTAGAAGATGATCTTGCAGGTCTTGATATAAACAAGCCGAGAAAGTCAACAACCCGATCTAACCAAAACAGAACCCGTGCTCGAGGGCTGAAAGACAAGTGGAGCAGACCGGTCAGCCAGACAAGTCAAGATCTTCATGATGATCTCAAAAGGGATTGGAAGTTCAACACTCATCATCCTAAGGATCTTATTATTGGAAATCCTTCTGAGGGAGTAAGAACCAGATCCACATTAAGAGAATCAAGCAATGTGGCCTTTATTTCAGATTTGGAGCCTAAACGCATTGAAGAAGCTCTTGAGGATGAAAGCTGGATTCTTGCTATGCAAGAAGAACTTAACCAGTTCACCAAAAATGATGTCTGGACTCTTGTCTCTAAGCCTAAAAACAAGTCGGTTATTGGAACAAGATGGGTCTTCAGAAACAAATTGGATGAAGATGGTAAAGTTGTCAGAAATAAGGCAAGGTTAGTAGCTCAAGGCTATAACCAACAAGAAGGTATTGATTATACTTAAACCTTTGCACCTGTAGCTAGAATAGAAGCCATACGCATTTTAATGTCATATGCTGCACAACACCAAATTACCCTGTTTCAAATAGATGTAAAAAGTGCTTTTCTAAATGGTATAATTGAAGAAGAAGTGTATGTTAAACAACCCCTGGTTTTGAGGATACTAATAAACCAGATCACGTTTTCAAACTTAAAAAGGCATTATATGGTTTGAAACAAGCACCTAGAGCATGGTATGATAGACTCAGTTCTTTTCTCTTGCATAATGATTTTACTAGAGGACAAGTAGACACTACTCTGTTCAAAAAATGCTCTAAATAGTACTTTATTATAGTTCAAATATATGTTGATGATATTATTTTTGGAGCAACTAATGAAAAGTTGTGCAAGGAATTTTCAAGTCTAATGCAAGCTGAATTTGAGATGAGCATGATGGGAGAATTGAAGTTCTTCTTTGGATTACAAATCAAGCAAACAAGTGATGGAATTTACATTCATCAACAAAAATATACCAAGGAGATACTCAAGAAATACAAAATGGAAAATGCAAAGCTCATGAAAACCCCTATGCAACCCAATGCAAAACTAAGCAAAGATGATGAAGGTAAAAAGGTAGATCAAACTGTCTACAGAGGTATGATTGGCTCTCTCTTGTACTTAACTTCAAGCGGACACGACATTCAATTTAGTGTCTCAGTATGTGCGCTAGATTCCAATCTAATCCTAGAGAATCTCATCTTAAGACTGTAAAAAGAATATTTAGATATTTGCTTGGAACTACTAATCTTGGTTTCTTGTATTTAAGATCAAAAAATACAGATTAGTGGGATATTGTGATGTTGACTTTCTTTGGAGAGAATAGAATAGAAAGAAAAAGCACCAGTGGAGGATGTCACTTCATTGGAGCAAGTTTAGTCTCATGGTCAAGCAAGAGGCAGACAACCATTGCCTTGTCTCTCTTTGAGCGAGAATACATCTCTTTTGCTAGTTGCTTTGCTCTCAACTCTTATGGGTAAAACATCAACTTGAGGATTACTCTATTTATGAACATAACATATCTGTATGGTGTGATAATTCCAGTGCTATATGCTTAACTAAAAATCCAATTCAGCATTCTAAGGCTAAGCATATTGAAATCAAACATCAATTCATTAGGGATTATGTTCAAAAAGGCATCTTTGATATTAAGTTTGTTAAAACTGAAAATCAATGGGATGATATTTTCACTAAACCCCTCGCAGAAGAAAGGTTTTTATTTATTAGAGATAATCTAAACATGCATTGCATTGTTGAATGACATGTATGAATGTTAACGGGTCTATGCTAAATCTGTCATTACTCCTATATACATGTTCTTTCAACTAACCATTAATTCAGGGGGAGTAATGATACAATAATTTAAGTGGAGTATGTCTAAAATGCTTGCTGCATTACTATGATTTTCTTAACATGTTATCTTGCCTTTTACATATCTCATAAATAAAACTTGATAACCCTTTTTGATGTTGACAAAAGGGGGAGAAAGGGAGAAATGAATAGGGAGAATAGGAGAAATGAAAATGGGAGAATAGGAGAAATAGAATGAGAGAATGAATATGATATGACCTGTTCACACTTAAGAAAATTTCAACCTGTCTATATATGCTATTTTCTTTGTTGATATTTTCTGAGGTTCATTAAATCATCTCAATGTTTGTCATCATCAAAAAGGGGGAGATTGTTAAGTCTCTAAAATGTCTGATGTGCATTTCACAAAGTTTTGATGAGAACTAAACATTGGTTAATGATTTAATTAAGCTTCATATTGGTTGCTAACCTATCTATCGAGTGTGCAGATTAAATAAGAGAATCATTCGTCCAACGGTGTAGTGATAAAAACTCACGTCCAAAACACAAGAGAAACAAACCCGCGTCCACTAAAAGTATCAGAAGGCCGCGTCCACTAAAGTATCAGAAGGTCGCGTCCACTAAAAGTATCATAAGGCCGCGTCCACTAAAAGTATCACTTGGAGCGCATAATCAAAGTATCAGAAAAGCCCGTCCAGTGACGTATCAGAATTGTCCGTCCAATGACGTGGCACTTGGAGCGCGTCCATTGTTGACGATTCTGGGCAAGTATACCCAGTCGTGCAAGTAATACGGTGGTAAGACCGGTTATCGTATCCACGGGGATTGGATGTCAAGTACCAATTCACAAACTCAGCAACTATCTAGACTATGAAGAGAAATCAAAACAACCAAAAGAAAAGAAATAAAATCTTTTTGTATTTTTATAGAACACTTGGAGTGCAGAAGCGATATGTTGGGACTAGACTTCACCAAACCTCTATCTCATATACTACCAGGACTAGATACCTCCCATTCATGCTTCAGATATTAAAATCAATTCACTAAACTACTCAAGCCCCGATCTCTCGGATGACAAGAGCCTAATTCCACTAATAGACCCTAATCTCTTAGGTGGCCTAGATTAATGAAATAGCATTAGGATTAGGGATTACGCGATTACTAGCAAACCAAACTCCATCTCTAGATGTAAGGGTTACTAGGTGATTAATTTCAGTTTCGGTTCTGATACGAACGTCTCCATTACATACCAAAACACTAATCGAGTCATGGGGGTGCTAGCCACAACAAGCATTAAGCACAGAAAATTAACCACTAATATTAAGACATGAACATAGAATAATCAGTCAAGATAAATACATAATCAATCAGTTTGGCTACATCTAATCCCAACAAACGGGATTTAACTACTCATAAACAGAGAATACAAAGAGAAAGAGAGAAGGGATGAAGCAAACTCCATAGAAGGATCCTCCAATCTTCTTTCAGTCCCAGAGCAAGGAAAACATCCCCCTTCAGGGTTGAAACCCTCTTCCAGCCGCAGCCTCCAAGTCTGCCTCCAATCCTCCCAGAGACTCTCATTTCTGCCCTAAAATAGAAACTTATACCAATCAGTTCTGCGCTAGCTCGCGGGGCGAATGGACTCTCGCGAGGCGAAAGTTAAAATCTGCTGTTGCTGAGAAATGCACTCTCGCGAGGCGAGAGATGTTCGCGACGCGAGGCCATAAAAATGGTTCTCCAATATGCCCGTGAGGAGCATCAGGGGCTGGGCGTGATAGTTTCTGTTCTTCAGACTCGCGAGGCGAGACAAGGTTCGCGAGGCGAACCAGAAAGACTTGCAGTTTCTGGAACATTCAGCTTTCAGGGTCGCGGGGCGAATCCAGTCTCGCGGGGCGAATCTCCAGAATTCTGCTTGGCTCAATTTCTTCTATTTTCAAGCTCCAAAATCATCCAAGCTTCATTATAGTCAAATATGCACAATTTTCCTTCAATTTCTGCAAAACAACACACAAAACCACCTTCACCCGTTCCAATGGAAAATCTAATAAAAACCAAATAAAGAATGCCTAATCTATATGAAAAATGCATGTAAAAGTATACAGAAAATATGATGTAAAATCACACTATCAAATCACCCCAAGCTTATTCAATTGCTTGTCCTCAAGCAATCACTAAGGCCAGTAGAAAAAAAACAGAACATGGATAGTGAACTAAGAACCCGAGTAAATGATCCAAGTAATAGGCAATTCAAACAATTCAGCAAGAGACAATCAATTCAAGTCCAATTAGAGGCTTAGGTTCCTTAGACTCGTATTCTCACTGATTTGGGCACTTTTTCTCACCTGAAGCTCACCCCAAGCTTGTTCATTTGCTTGGCTCTCTTCCTCACCACTCAAGTGTTTAGGGGATAAGACATTTCACTCAATTTTCCTCAAGGAATGAATCCTACCATAGGCTTGACTATCAACCAAATCTCTACTTTATTAATGAAAACAATTAAGAATCAAGAGGTCTTTACTTTGGTTGTAACAGGGCCATGGGATTTATCGTTAGGTGGGGATAACAAGAAAAGGACATTTCAAAAGGCTACATAAACATCAAGCATTGCAAACATGACCTTCTAAAATACCTTCTTGGGTTTTCAATTTATTTTTTCACCTTTCTTTTCTTTCTTTTTCTTTTCATTTCTCATTTCTTTTTGTCATCCCCTTCTCTACTTTATTTTTCTCTTTTTCTTTTGTTTTTCTCTTTTCTTTTTCTTTTATTTGGAGAAGGGGAGATTTTTCAACTCAAGAGGATTATTTTTTTCTGATTCTTTCATCCCAAATTTTTTTTTTCAACTACCCTTTTACCCTTTTGTAATACTTTAGAAGGTATCCTACCAAGCTTATTTATCCACATATTTCAGGGTACCAAGAAAAGCATTTTTTTTCTTTTAGGCTCAAAATTGGGCAACTAAGGGGTAGCATTTCATCATTCAAAGCTCAGAAGGCCAAAAAAAAATACCTATTGCCTCAATCATTTTCAAAAATGTTTCCAAAAATTTTTAAGCTTCAAAATGGTTTCAAGTCAAGTTCTAGAGAAAACAAACCAAGAGGAATAACCACTCTACACAAAGAATGGGGTAAAATTTAGTGAGTACCCCTTTTGGCTCAAAATCTCACATTTTAGTTCAGAATCAATGAAAATCACAAGTCCACAGAACCAGATGCTAATTATCAACTATCCAAGATTATCTCAAACATTTTCATTTGCAGCCATATCACAAGAATAAACAGAATTGGGTTCCACAATTCACTATCACAAGTTATTTGGCACTTAGTTCTCACAATTGGATGCAAAATTCAGGCAAGGGCAATCTAATTGTGTGATCATGCAAAGCTATCATGCAAAACTATATGAGTGCAATATGCAAGATGCAAAAATCAAAATACCCCTACCCCAAGCTTAAAAATTTACATTGTCCCCAATGTAAACAATCAAGATGGAAAGAGGAGAAAAAAAAATAAAATAAAGCAAAAAAAAAATTGGAACGGCTTACCGAGGCGGTAGCGGGTGTTGACTTTGCTTTTTCTTGCCCCTTTTTGCTCTTCTCCTTGTCTTCTTGCTCTTCCTTCCTATCCTGCAAACACTTGGCAATTCTCAATTTATTATTTTTCCTCTTGAGCTTCTCAAATTATTCAAGAGGTTGAAAATCAAAAACAAAATTATTAAGAAAATGAAAACAACTAAATAGAAGGGTTAAGAAATTTGGGTTGCCTCCCAATAAGCGCTTCTTTAACATCACTAGCTTGACTTATTAAAAAGCATCCACCATGATCCTCCTCCCGGATCAAATGGAACTTGGAGTGGAGATTGTAGCAGCAGTATAACTTTATCTTCAACTCCACCCAGCCAGTGTGTAAAAGCACCATTGACCTCTTCAACTATAGCACTGCACTTACTTCCTAGCGGGTCAAATGGCATTCTCACCAGGAAGTTTGCCAGACAAGTGGAAGGGATTAGTTTAGCAATGTCCACACATGCATGCAAGCCAACATATTTGTCCAATGCAGTAAACTCAGATTCCTTAGCAAGCATGGTTGAGAGTGTGCTTTCCAAATGCCCTTCCTTCTCACTTGTTCCTCCCCAAGGATGCGTGAAAGGTACTTCCTCTTCTTGTGGCTCATCCACCATCACCCCTTCATCTTCAATTTGATCCATTTCCACAACCAGAGTCTGCTCAACTTCTGCTTCATGTGGCTCTGTGGGAATCACAATACACGGTGGTGGAGGTGGCAAATATGAACAAAAGGTTTCCCAATCCTCCTCGGAGAAGTTATATATAAGCCTTCCCGTCATATAATCAACTTGTGTCGGAGTAACATGATCCATCAAATCCATGACGTCTCCCAAACACCAGTTGTCTTCCAAAGCGCGACTCGTGGCTTCCTCCTCAGGTGGATAATAGTGATTTTCCATGACTTTCGTCCACCTTGCAAAAACAAAACTCAAACAAAAAAATCAAATATATACAGAAAATAAAAATAATAAAAATGTCTAAATTAGTTGCCTCCTCTGTTACTAATGATATTGGCAAAACCAATCCCCGGCAACGGCGCCAAAAACTTGTTAGACGATTCTGGGCAAGTATACCCAGTCGTGCAAGTAATACGGTGGTAAGACCGGTTATCGTATCCACGGGGATTGGATGTCAAGTACCAATTCACAAACTCAGCAACTATCTAGACTATGAAGAGAAATCAAAACAACCAAAAGAAAAGAAATAAAATCTTTTTGTATTTTTATCGAACACTTGGAGTGCAGAAAGGATATGTTGGGACTAGACTTCACCAAACCTCTATCTCATATACTACCAGGACTAGATACCTCCCATTCATGCTTCAGATATTAAAATCAATCCACTAAACTACTCAAGCCCCGATCTCTCGGATGACAAGAGCCTAATTCCACTAATAGACCCTAATCTCTTAGGTGGCCTAGATTAATGAAATTGCATTAGGATTAGGGATTACGCGATTACTAGCAAACCAAACTCCATCTCTAGATGTAAGGGTTACTAGGTGATTAATTTCAGTTCGGTTACGATCTGAACGTCTCCATTACATACCAAAACACTAATCGAGTCATGGGGGTGCTAGCCACAACAAGCATTAAGCACAGAAAATTAACCACTAATATTAAGACATGAACATAGAATAATCAGTCAAGATAAATACATAATCAATCAGTTTGGCTACATCTAATCCCAACAAACGGGATTTAACTACTCATAAACAGAGAATACAAAGAGAAAGAGAGAAGGGATGAAGCAAACTCCATAGAAGGATCCTCCAATCTTCTTTCAGTCCCAGA
Source organism: Sophora flavescens (assembly GCA_030762895.1). Lineage (NCBI taxonomy): Eukaryota > Viridiplantae > Streptophyta > Magnoliopsida > Fabales > Fabaceae > Sophora > Sophora flavescens. Next base: position 129,647,620 of record CM061065.1, read on the forward strand.
GTAAGGAAAACATCCCCCTTCAGGGTTGAAACCCTCTTCCAGCCGCAGCCTCCAAGTCTGCCTCCAATCCTCCCAGAGACTCTCATTTCTGCCCTAAAACAGCAACTTATACCAATCAGTTCTGCGCTAGCTCGCGAGGCGAATGGACTCTCGCGAGGCGAAAGTTAAAATCTGTTGTTGCTGAGAAATGCACTCTCGCGAGGCGAGAGATGTTCGCGACGCGAGGCCATAAAAATGGTTCTCCAATATGCCCGTGAGGAGCATCAGGGGCTGGGCGTGATAGTTTATGTTCTTCAGACTCGCGAGGCGAGACAAGGTTCGCGAGGCGAACTAGAAAGACTTGCAGTTTCTGGAACAGTCAGCTTTCAGGGTCGCGGGGTGAATCCAGTCTCGCGGGGCGAATCTCCAGAATTCTGCTTGGCTCAATTTCTTCTATTTTCAAGCTCCAAAATCATCCAAGCTTCATTATAGCCAAATATGCACAGTTTTCCTTCAATTTCTGCAAAACAACACACAAAACCACCTTCACCCGTTCCAATGGAAAATCTAATAAAAACCAAATAAAGAATGCCTAATCTATATGAAAAATGCATGTAAAAGTATACAGAAAATATGATGTAAAATCACACTATCATCCATCAACGTATCAGAATAGCGCGTCCATCAAAGTATCAGAATAGCGAGTCCATTAAAGTATCAGAATAGCGCGTCCACTAAGGTATCAGAATGGCTCGTCTAATGATGTGGCAAAAGACTCTCGTCCACTAGAGTAACTGAGACTCTTGTCCACTAGAGTAACTGAGACTCTTGTCCACTAGAGTAACTGAGACTCTCGTCCACCAGACTAACTGAGACTCTCGTCCACTAAAGTAACAGAAGCTCTCGTCCACTAGAGTAACAGAAGTGCTCGTCCACTAAAGGTGACATAAGCGCTCGTCCACTAGTCTTTGGACTTGCTGAGTCCTTAATATAGAGCTGATCTACTAGCCCGAATGAAAACTCAAATGACTAGATAGACGTGATTATTTTCAAGATGGAAGCACTTATCTTATGAACGCGAATTCTCTAAAGATTACCAGAATCGTTTTTCAAAAGCCAGAAAGAGACTTGAAGTCTTCTCCCTACTCAGTTTCATGATTATCAAGAAAAGTCAGAAGACTACTCTCTCAAGCAACCTTGGATAATCTAAAAGAATGCTCCCAACATGCTTTATTCCACAAAAAGGGGAGTGTACTCAGCAAAGTACAAAAGCTCTCGCCCAACTCGACATGGCTTTATCTCGATGCATAACGCATTTATCCTCCGTGTTAGAGTCCACGCAACGTTCCTTTTGAATTAATGACTGCTCCGAACGACTCTATTGCATTAATGGGTGCTCAGAACGACTCTATTGCATTTAATGAAGTTCTGCTTGAAGCCAACATCTGAGAGAATGTCTCCAACGGATCATAAATGCTTGAAGACTATAAATACAGAAGTCATTGAAGATGAAGACATAGAGAATACACACTACATTAAAAATGTCATTACTCCGCTCATTAATTCTTTCATTCTCGTATTCTTCAAACATTTGAAGTTATTACGTGAGACTTTCCTAGACTTCACATTTAAACTACTCTCTAAGTGTTAGTGAAAGATTTGCTTGTGAGAAGTTGTATTTATTACAAACCCAATCTCTCAAACAAACTAGAGTGAGCCTGGAGAGGCTAGGTGTGCAAATAATACTTGTCTTGAGCCTGAAGAGGCTAGGTGTGCAAATAATACTTGAGTCTGTAACCTTATCAGTTATAGTGGATAAATCTTGGTGCTGTCAAGGACTGGACGTAGCTCTTTGATTTTAAGAGTGAGCCAGGATAAATAACCTTGTCAATCTCTCTTCCCTTAAACTCTTTTATTGCCTTAGTTTTTTTACGTCTATCAAGTGGTGTGCTTGCAAAAGTCACCCGTCCATCCTGTATTCTTCCACTCGTCCAAATCTAGCCTCTTTGTTTGCGAAAAGATTTCAACTCTACTTAAATTCTCATAAACACAATTCAACCCCCCCTTCTCGTGTTTATAGCTGTCTATTTCACTTACCACACACTTCACAAAAGTAATCCTGATATGTCTCAACTAAAGAGTTTTGATTGTTTAGCATATGCAAGCATTTTACAAGCTAACAGGAATAAACTAGACCCTAGAGCAAGAAAGTGTATATTTTTGGGTTTCAAGCATGGGACAAAGGGTTATGTGCTATTTGATCTAAAAAAAAAAGGAGACTTTAGAATTAGGCATGTAATCTTCTATGAAAATGTTTTCCATATGCTTCACATAATGACAGTTCACATGATAACCAAAATAACAACACTGTTGAACCTGCCATACCAGTCTACAATAGTGCCACCTTCCTGGACCTACAACCTACCAATTATGTTCCAGCTGATCCTAATTCCCATATGCCAACTTAACAGCCAAATCCAAACACTGATTCTAATACTCAGCAACCACATTCAAACATTAATCCTGACATTAATATCCCTACTCCACAGCCAACTCAACAGCCAAGCGATAATCCACAACCTTCTCAGCCAACAATGAGACAATCCAACAGAGCTAGAATGACACCAACATACCTACAAGACTACCATTGCACGCTTGTCACTTCCAAGGCTGCACCATCTAATTCAAAGATCAGGTATCCTATTTCCCAATTCATTTCATACCATAAATTGTCACATTCACACAGACACCATACCTTAGCTATTTCCTCCACCACAAAACCTAACCGTTATCCCGAGGTTGTGATCCATGAATGTTGGCAACAAGCCATAAATGCTGAATTGCTAGCATTGGAAAAGAATCATACTTGGAGTCTTACTCATTTACCTGCTGGGAAACACTCAATTGGATGTAAATGGGTATTTAAAGTGAAGCACAATCAGATAGGACAGTAGAAAGGCATAAAGCCATACTTGTGGCCAAAGGATATAACCAGACTGAAGGAGTAGACTACATGGAAACCTTCAGTCCAATTGCCAAAATGACAACAATTCGAGTACTTATGGCCCTGGCTTCCACACATAAGTGGCACCTCCATCAATTAGATGTTAATACAACCTTCTTGTATGGAGATCTTCATGAAGAAGTATACATGAAGCCTCCACTTGGACTGCATGTTTCAGACCTTAGTCTTGTATGCAAATTGGAGAAATCTATTTATGGTCTTAAGCAGTCAAGTAGGCAATGGAATGCAAAGCCCACTGAAGTCCTACTATGCTCTGGCTACATTCAATCAAGGTCTGATTATTCACTTTTCACTAAGTCAAATTCCTAGGGCTTCATAACAATCCTAGTATATGTGGATGACTTAGTTCTGACAGGAACTGGCATAATTGAACTCGAGCACATGAAGCACTTACTAGATGCAAAATTTAGCATAAAAAACCTTGGCCAATTGAAATATTTCTTGGGCCTGGAAATTCCAAGATCGTACAAAGGCATCAGCCTATGCCAACAAAAATATGCCCTTGATCTTCTGCAAGACACAAGGTTATTGGCTGCAAAACCCTGCAACACTCCAACGGATAGCAAGACTAAACTTCACAAAGAATCAGGGCCTGCATTATCTTATCCTACTATCTACAGACGCCTAGTTGGGAGACTGCTCTACTTGACTCATACAAGGCCAGTCATATCATATGTTGTAAGCAACCTAAGCCAGTTCTTAGACTGTTCTACAACTGATCATCATCAAGTTGTACTTCGTGTGCTTAGGTACATCAAAGGATCACCTGGACAAGGCCTATTTTCCTAGCCACCTCTGCTATTCAAATAAAAAGGGGTTCAGTGATTCAGATTGGGGACCTTGCCCTAACACACACAGATCAATTTCTGGTTTTTTATTTTTCTTGGCAGTGTCTCTTGTCTCATGGAAAGGAAATAAACAAACAATTGTGTCACGCTCATCCTCAGAAGCCAAGTATCGGGATCTTGCACAAGCTACCTGTGAAGCTCAGTGGTTGTTGTACTTCCTACACAACTTTGGCATTCAACCATCTACACCAGTCATCATTTACTGTGACAACCTCCCTGCATTTCATATTGCAGCCAACCCGATTTTCCACAAACGTACTAAACATATCGAAATAGATTGTCACATAGTGAGAGAAAAAGCTCAGAATGGAACCCTGCATCTACTTCCTCTATCCAGTCATTCTCAGATTACAGACTTCCTTACTAAACCACTTGCCAAAGGTCCCTTTCAGCAGCTTCATTCCAAGCTGGGAATGCTTGACATACACATTCCAGGTTGCGAGGGGGTATCACAGATAGCCACCTAATTGCTTGTTAGTTTATTTAGTTGAAGTTGTAACCGAATTTCAGTTAATTAGTTATTTTCAGTTAGAGTAGCAGTTAGTAGTTAGCATAGTTCTAAGCTCATCCCTCATGTATATAAGTAGCTACTGTACAGTTCAATCATTCATCAATTGAGAAAATGAAAAAAAATTCTTCTTCGACAATCAAACTCTCTCAAATGCTTTTGATATCAATTTTCCACACTCAATAGTTAGAGAAAGAGGGAGATCAAGAAAAATTATAAGTGACATCCTTAAGAAGGATTTAGATGTAAATGGATTGTCTATAGATATAATTTATGATAGATCATTTATCTAATCCATGGAACTGACCCCCACCTAGTAGAAATTGGTTTGGTTGTTGTTGTTGCACTTTTTCGAAAAACAATTTTGAAGGCCCTGCTCTACAATAGGACTTAGAGGTATCCTACTGAGGCTTCAGGGAAAGGGATCGGAATGTAAAATGGGATAAGGAGATGGTTTTAGGGGGACCAAACCATCCCTCCCCATTGTGCTTGTAGCTGATAAATTAAAACTGAAATTGACATTATTCATTGAATTAGAATCTTTTGCACAATTTGCTTCTTCTAAGTTCAATCAATGCACATTGAGTGGAAAATATTATATACTTTCTGGTTTGACTTTTGCTTCTAAGATACGATTGTTCAAATATTTAATTATGTTTTTGAAATTATTACTATTCCGAGAAAGGCCCAGGACTCAAATAGTGATTATGACTAATTGTCCTCTATGGTAGTGGCCTAACGTTAGTTGGCTTTGGGGGTGCTGGTTTGCTTCTTCTTCCTTCTCTTTCCTCTTTCTCCAATGTCTGAATCGAATGGGGGTACCTGCGAAGATACTCTGATACTTAAGTCAACAAACTGTAACAGATAAAGTATGTGTGTTATATCATAAAATCATACATTGGTCTCCTTTTAGGAGGTTTATATAGTAGTTTCTTGACTTGAGTGAGTATAATTGTTATGCAGGGTGTCTCTTACCAAGTCGCGTGTTGGCCCCCACGGGGTTGGTGTTGACCCATGCTATGAGATGTTGTGTCAGCGAGGAGATCATGGGATGGTCGTGATGATGGTTTGAGAAGATTTCGTGTGTCGGGGAGGAGGGACAGTCTATCCCTAATGCGTCATTGGTTAGGTGATGGGGTTCTTTCCCGAGGCAGGGTAGTCAACTTTCTTAGTTGTGGTTTCTGCCTGAGCATTTTGGTCGATCGAGGGTTGTTTGCACGAGACCCTTGGATTTCGGGCCTTTATTGGGTCAGGTCTTTAGGGGCTAGTGATTTGGGATCTGGGTTATTACAACTTGGGCCGTAACAATTACTAAACTAAGCCAAATGCTATTGGCATTCCAACTTGCATATATCACTACAACGATTATTATTACCGTCAGATAATATTATCGACAAACATAAAAATCGATAGTAATTGAAATTTTATCGATGGATGAAGCCGCGAGTAATGTCAGAAGATTACCATCGAAATTATCACTGGTTTGGTAGTTTCCATTAGTTTCACATATTTGTAAGAGGGCCCATTTGTGTGAACTAGTAGTAAACTTACGATGGCTAAACCAGCCTTAATATTGATTAAAAAAATGTTGAAATAGTTAGGCTCACATAACATATGTTCAATTTATCATTTATGTTACCTATTTAAAAGATTTTTTTTAAGGCAAACAATTTTATTAATAAGGTACAAGGGTATAAACGTGAGCACAGAACAACAGGATCGCCAACATAAAAAATGCTATAAATTAAAACATCCAAAGCCCCAAGACTCACGCTAAAAGTTCAAAGACTTAAATGATGACATTTTGTGATAAGAAGCGGTTCTCAACACTATTGTTAAAAATAATGGACTATATACCATCACTTCAATGCTTCATTTGGTTGGATTGAAAGGAAGAGGAAAGAAATCATGAAAAGAGAAAATGGACTGATCAGCATGTTTTTGCATGTTTTCTCTCGTTTGGTTTACAGAGATATAAGGGAGAGAAGAGAAAAAGGCTATGATAAGACCCAAAAAAAAAAATTCTCTCCACACATGAGCCAGAGAAACAGAGGGAGAGAATTAAAAATATGTGAAATGACAAGATGGTCCATTCGACCATTCTGTGAAAAAATGGAGAATGCTAATTAGTATCCTTAGAGCATTGGTTAATAATCTTAAAAAGAAAATTTCCCATTGGGATTTGATGCATTCCATATTTTAAAGAATGTTGAACTTAATTTTCAATAAATTGTTGCTTTTTTTTTTGGGTAGAAATGACCCTGAAATAATTTATTTGTTTTTTTAGATAATTTCTTGTACTATTTTATATCACTAAATATTACAAATATGTTTTTTTTCCTCGTAGTTTCTACTCAATCGAACAGAGAAAAGAGAAGTTTTAGTTTTTTTTTCTTTTGTTTTCTCTCGTACCATGACTAAACAATCATCTATTTTTTTTTTTACTTTTTTTTTCTCATCCCACTTTCTTTTCTCCTACTTTCTCTCTTAAATCAAACAAAATGCAATAGATGGGAAAGAAGATAGGCAGGGCCGACCTTAGCCTCCCTCCCTCCTTTTTGTCCTTTTCTCTTTTGTTTTGATTTATTCTTTTGTGGGAATTTACAAGTTCGAGTTCTTCTTCCTCCGTTTTTAGTGACAATCCCATTGTTTTCTCTTCGTTATTTTTGTGTATTTTTTTAATAAGTCACGCTAATCTGTTAGATAATCTTGAGCATATTTGTGTAAAATACTTTTTTCAACCACGGATCTTGTGTTTTTAGTTATGTCTTTGTTATCCCTTGTAAATGGTTTGATTTTTCTTTGTGGTTCTCGTTTTGATGGTTTAATTTTGCATGTGAGGGACATTTTTAGATCTATTTTTAGAAGAGATGTAATACATTTTTTAATCTTTTATGTTAATCTCCGATAATGTTTAGACATCGATAATATTTAACCAAGGAGATGTAATATATATAATTTGTTTCTTATTCTCTTTGAATCTCTATTATTTCTTTTCAGATTTTTTTTATGCTCAAAAGAGTTAAAAGCCCAAAAAAATAATAAAAAAAGTTACTTAATATTCACTACGCGGGGTAAATAGCAAAATAGCAACATCAATATAAGACTTTCTTTAATGGGATCGATGCTACCTAGTTGTGAAGTTTATAGGTTTTTCCTTTATAAAGAAAAAGTTGTGATAGGCACATTGTCTAAGATATTGAGGTCAGGACGGAGGATCATAGACATATATATAAATATTGGGTTAGTTTCTTCAGCACAATACAGCCTACAATCATGCCATGGCTTTATAGGTCTATTATATAAGCCTTGGGATCATTGCTTTTTTCGGTTTCGTATTCTTTGGATGTTGATTGGTTGTAGTGCAAATAGACCAAACTGTGGGCCACGCCTATGCAACTAGGAGACACAAAAAACGTAATTCGGACATCTTGCAAGCAAAGGATCTAGATACCATTAAAAAAACAAAACAAAACAAAAGACCATAAAGTGAGCTTAGTAATCTAACCTTTTTATTTATTTTTCTGCTTGAAAAGTGATGTGTTTGTTGGGTCTGGAGAATCTCTAGCTAGGTGTGTGTCGTTCATATCAAAGTCATGACTTGGAAAGCATTAATGTTTCTTTATATTATCCTTTTTGAGGATTGGAATGCAAAAATAATATGCAAGTTACATATATATAGATATATCGGATAGCAATTAATAAAAAAGCCTCTAGGAGATGAAGATTCTTTTTCAATAAAAATTTATCCCTGTTTAGTTTAAGATTTGATGTTTTAAGAGCGCAAATAATCTACGGATTTGATGGGGCAGAATCGGGACATTGGTTTGTTGCATGGAAATCATAAGTCAAGCAATTATGCACGAGATATGGAGATATCAGGTGTACAAGAGATTGAACCACTTAGATGGGAATTGGGCCCAATGAATACGATAACTAAAAGTGGGCTGGAGGTGCAGGAGAATAGAACATTAGATGTTAATGGGCTGGACAGCAGGGTTTGGCCTTGTTCAGGCGTAGAAAGATACCAAAGGGTTTTATTTTTAGTACCCCATAAATAGATCTTGCCACCTCCTTCTCTCTTTAATTTTTTCCTTTATTCCGTAAATGCCCATATCTATTATTTTAGTATTTTACCCTATCAGAACCCCCCTCAACCGATCACTCCACGCCTTCCTAACATATCTATATGTCATTAACTAGTTTTTCGAATAGATATTTGCACAAAGAGAAATGACAAAAAGAGTGACCACAGAACATTTCTGAGACAACATTCTGGACTCGGTTTGTGAATGACTTTAAAATATCGAAACTCTATGAAATCTCACGAAACTTGTGCCTAAAATGAAGTTAAGCATGTCTAGCTTCCTGATAAAAAACAAGCTTCTCAGGATGACTTCTTGACACACACAAAAATCAAGACAAAATATTTGTTTATATATAATCCACAGATATAGTTATAGAATATATAGGTATATACTGTATCCCCTTTTATTTATAGTTGTTAAAACTATATAGTCACATGCAAGCACCTTGAACCCTTGTACATTGCAAAACTTGGTTTCAAATTTGCACAAATAGTGCAACGGCAGTAAAAACCATTGGAAACTACTCCAAAGTACACACCAAAAATTCATCACACGCCATAAGCAGATTAAATGTAGTTTACTTAAACAAGTAAATATTATAGGTCAAATAAATTTAAGAACCAGTAGCAACGATAATTGTAGATGGCAGCAAAAAATCAATATGATGGATGATTGACTTCAACATGGGAATAATATAAGAAAGAGGTGCCATGGCTTTACAATGAATATACAATAGAGAATAGAATTCCCACCACTTGAAATTTAGACTGTCCAAAATGAAACCTTTGTATATGTAATCCATCATTAGAAAAACACCTCCATGATGCCTAAATTCATTGCTTTGCATATAATTTAGAAAATCTTTCACTCACTCTAATAAGATGAGTAAAACAATAATGAAATTCTTTGTCAAATTAAATTCAGACTTGTAAAACATGTAGCAGCACCACAGGGGACTCATCACACAAAGAATAAATATATGGAAATCATATAAATGGAAGATCAAAAGCAAGGATGGCATAGAGTCGTAAACCATGCTAAGATTCAACTTTAAGTCACAGAATATCCATGGGGACATGTAAGAATCCATGAAAGTTCATTATATCAACATTTCTCCTTGAACAAAATTGTCAATTTTCTTTTAAAGATTTCTCAAAATTTTAAGCATGACAAATGATAGAAGAAATCTTTTAATGATAAATGATATTTTATTTTCTTAAAGAATCTAGAATCCATCTCAAACTCATTAAACCTTTAGCACAAGATAAGTAACACTTATTTGAAAGGCTAAATGTGATAGTTGCCAACAACCAAAGTTGCACACTTTGCATAATAAAATTTACTGAATATATTTAAACAAATGAAACCTAATAAAACACCACAACTGATTTTATCTACGAGACATCCTACACAAATTGTTATGACGTTTAATGGTCACTTGGAAAGCCCCTAGTTTTAATTGGATCAAACTTAATTCTGATGGAGCGGCTAAAGGTACCCCTCATGCTGTGGAGGTATCTTTAGGGACAAGCTTGCTACCTCTCTGGGATGTTTGCTATGAACATTGGCAGCTCATTTGCCTTGCAAGCAAAACTTTTAGGCATAATGTTTGGAGTTGAAACAACTTTTCAAAGAGGCTGGAACTGCCTATGGCTTGAATGTGATTCAATTTTAGTTATTCAAGCTTTCAAAAATCACCTGGTTGTCTCTTGGAATCTAAGGAACAAATGGTGGAACATGATTCTTTTGACAAAAGAAATGCATTTTGTTTACTCTCATGTATATAGGGAAGGCAATGTTTATGCCGATAGGTTAGCAAACTATGGAGTGGAAATTAGTGGTCTAGTTTGGTGGAATACCATTCCAGCAAGACTTTTTCTTTTATAGAATTAGTTTTCCTAAGTATAGATTTAGATGATTCTTTTATAGGTTAGGTTCACGACCTCCCATTTTTTGTATTCTTTGTTCTCCTTTTATTAATAAATTCATGGGTGTCTTTGTAAATTATGGGTTTTGCTAGGAGTGACAACATAGTTGAGATGTATAGTAAAACAGTGATGCCTTGCATGTCATTTTTTGCTTTAAAAAAACGGCAATAATAATGGCCGCTAAAATCTTTATCGGTAATTATATATTAGCCTGGACATCCAATATCGGTAAAAGCATTAATGACAATTATAAAGAATGCTAGTAAAGACCCAATTAATCGCCGCTAAAAGTCATACCTTATAGCGGCAATTATTACTGACAATTTTAATAGCCACTAAATATGATTTTTATTTTACCTTCTAAGCTCATTTACCGGTCTTTTTTATTGCCGCTAAAAGTTTTAGCTGGCTTTTTCCGGCAGCAGTTACCACTGCCAGTAAATGTCAGATTATTTGCAATTCAAATTATGCATTACTTGATTAACAAAATATTTTAGCGGCAATAATCTTTGCTCATAAAAAAATTAAGGCTTAATAAAATTTTTGGTCCCTGAAAATATAGGTCATTTTAGTTTTAGTCCCTATCTTTTATTTGCTTTGTTTTTGGTGTTTGTAATTTTAAATTTTTTGTTTTTTGTCCCTGCTGTCAACTACTTTCGTTAAATGCTAACCTGGCAGACAGAAATCCAGCTTAGCATCGCCACATGACATTTTTTTTTATTTTTTATTCCACCTGCATGACAGATGGCAAATATGTAGATTTGTTTTTTTTAATTATAAAAATATTAATTAGTTTAATTTTTTTAAAAAAATAATAATTTCTGAACAATTTTTGTCAACCCTATATTCTTCTACCCCTCGTCTTCTCCATCCTCAAAGGTGTCTCTTTAGTTTGACCCTGTTTTCATTTTCTATTTTTAGACATAATTACAATTAAAATAATCATAAAATTATTGTTTTGTTTTTTTATTTTATTTTCTATTTTCAAATATTTATACAATGATATTCTATCATATTTACTATACAAATATTTAAAAATTGGATAAAAAAATAAAACAAATAACAATATTTTCACCTTCTTTTTTTTTTTCTTCTCATATTCAATTCCCGAAGACTAACTTCTCATAACAAAACTGAAACCCAGCTTTTAGATCCAAATTCAGATCTAGTTTTTAACATGTTCAGAAGGTGAGATATATTGAGGTAAGGTGTATCGGGCGGTGAGTGCACTCGCACCTCAGCGGCGAATAGCTCTGGTCCTCCACCGCCGATGAGCCCCAGCTCAGATTTGGCCGCCAAGAATAAACACGGCTGATGGCCTCCTTTGAGGAGAAAGCAATTGAAAAATGAACTTAGCTATCCTCCCAAACATACATGTCCAGAACTAACACATGAATGAAGCCTCCCACCCTCAACGATAGAACAGGATTTCTATAACTGGCTATACAAGATGAAGATCCCAAAGATGAGGGGTAGAAGAAGATAGCGTTCATAAAAAAATGTTCAGAAATTAATTAATTTTTAAAAAAATAAAATTAATTATTAATTATTAATTTTATAATAAAAATCAAATTTGAAATATTTGCCACCTGTCATGCCAGGTGGAATAAAAAATAATCAAAAACACCTCGTGACAACACTGTGTTGGACTTCCATCTGCCATGTCAGTGTTTAACGGGAGGAGCTCGTTACCAATAAGAACAAAAAAACAAAAATTTAAAAATTACAAATATCAAAAGCGAAGCAAATAAAAGATAAGGATTAAAATCAAAATTACCTATATTTTTAGGGACCAAAAACTTCAATAAACTAAAATTTAAATAACAATATACAAACATTTCAAATTAACCATAGTAAAATTTATTCTATAAAAACAAATACATTTCATTAAATCCACAGCCAAAGATAACAAATATCAAGTGTTAACTTACTTTAAAAGTGTTATCAACAAAAGATAAAAAATACACCATTTGAATATAATAAATACTGTCATTTTAAATCTAGTAGTAGACATTTTATTTACATTTCTTCAACTAATAATCATAACGAAACCTTCCGCAACCAAAATTGTAGAAATTATAGTGTGTGACCTGCAATGATAAAATAAGATAAAATGTATTTTAAATATAATTTATCAATGTAAATCATAAAATAACAACACTGGTTGTCTGCTAACAACAAAATGTGGTGACGGCCACACAATCATTCGGAGAAGCATATAGTGAAAAAACGGGGGTATATCATTTGGATATTAGTACTCACTGGTAGCAACTACCCAAGAAGTTTGAGGAGAGAAATTAAAACAATAACATGATTTTTATGATTAAACACATACCTGTTTTTAGAAGAGAACTGCAGTCTAAAGAAAAGCTTCATTACAGATTTAATACTCTCCCTCGAGGTTACACCCTCTGTCCAATCAAGATAACATTGTCTCTATTATTGCAGTAAATAATATAATTAGAAAGCTGCAACTAGTTTAATTATTAGTTTTCAAATAAATATAATCATGATTATATTATATCTCACTTCAAAACTCCACTTCTGTTACAAGGACACGTAAGCCTAGCCATAACAAAAGTTAGTTTTCTGTTACAATGTGCATTTGCCTCCAAATCCAATATTGTACGGTCCCTTCATTGTGTGCACTTTGTATTCAATTTAATAGTTTTGTATTCAATTTAATAGAATATCTATCTATAAGTGATTGTGCTGACTTGTGTGTCGTATTTAAGAATGTGAATATGCAATTACACCCAGGTAATTTAACCACAGCTTTCTTGTTTGCTAAATTGGGTATAAAAAACACTAGTTCTACAAATTACTCTCCTGAACATGGAAATCACCATTTATGTATCCGAGCTTTGAGAAATTCAGAAGGAAAAAAGGGGAAAATCATACCCCTCAATAGCCTTCTAAGATTCCTCTCTAGTTGTATAACTAAGAAAAGCAAATCCTCTTGGTCTATTTGCCATTGTATTCATCACTAAATTGACTGCATGCTAGATGCATACTTTAGAAGTGAAAAGTGTTACCAACAAATAAATAAGAACTGGCAAATGGATGGCACATAATAAGCCCTAAATTGAGTCAAATAGCATAATAATGGACAGAGCAAGCTCATTTCTAAAGGCCTTCCTGTGAAAAGCCAAGTACTAATTATCATAAAAGTATATAACAGAGCTAAAACAATCTTTGCTCGAGGTTTATAAGCAACTCACTTTCTCCTCATAAGTAAGCGCACCAGATTCATGGTTTGGCTAGGTGTGGTGCATCAGATTCCTGACTTGGCTCGGTCTGGTACACCAGATTCCTGACTTGGCTCGGTCCGGCGCACCAGATTCATGATTTGGCTCGATCTGGTGTAGATTCCTGATTTGACTCGGTCTGGTGCACCCGATTCATGACTTGGCTTGATGTGGTGCACCAGGTGCCGGATCTGGCTCGGTCTTGTGCTCCAGACTTTTTTACTGCAACCTCTTGTTAGCGTTGGTTTTTGGTTTTTGACCAAAATTTCTTCGTTACAAATAATTAGAGATCAAACGAGTGTGGGACCTACGAGTTATGCGGTAATCTAGTCAAGAATAGTTATGAACTGTCTGCCAAGTATGAATTTGACCATTTTAGTCAAATTATGAATTACTGGCAAAGACTTAGTGCTAAGACAAGTATATAAATTTGAAAATGATGTACAGATTATTGTCAGTAATGAAACTTGACAACGAAAATACTTGTATTTAAAAAGATAAGTTTGAAGTTTTAAAAGAAAAAAAGTAGTTTCTATATTAGAAAATAACTTCCAAATTACAATGAGTAACTAATAAAAAGAACAAAAGTTTAAAAGAAAAGTTAAGTAAAGTAGGATCTAAGCAACACTACTTACAAAAAATGAATGAATTTAAAAGAACATAAAAGAACTGTCGGAATTAAATGAAAGTAAATGAAGAACTTGAATAAAAGAGATGAAACAATAGTGCAATAAGTGCTTTTTACATCAATTAAAATTGAGTTTTTACGTCAGAATACTGACTGACGTAAATACAGCTGACGTTAAAAGTTAAACTTTTAACGTCAGTTGAGAACTGACGTTAACTATAAAACTATTAACGTCGGTTCTTTAACACAACTGACGTTAATTTTGTCAAAATTATCGTCAGTTCTTTAATACAATGGACGTTAATTTTGTTAAAACTAACGTCAGTTGTTATGAAGAACTGACGTTAAAGGTCTTAATTTTAACGTCAGTTGTAATAAACAACTGACGTTAATAGTGTACTGTATATTTTATAAAATGCTATTAACGTTAGTTGTATGATACAACTGACGTTAATAGTATTTTTTTTTTAAATTCTGTTTTAAAATATCACTCCCCTCAGCTATCCCTGCATTCAGTAAATATCCCAGTAACACAGAATATCACACACATTACAGAATTGCAAAGGAAAAATGGAACAATGATCCATATGTATGCCTGTTCAGAAACAATATATATTTATTAACATAGGTTATAACTCAAAATAAATACAGAAATATAAATAAAAATAAATGTATACTAAGTTTAAACTACCTATATCAATATCCCTTCGTGATGATCATCACGAGTGGCACGTACATCGTCCACCTGTGTCTCCTCGATTATAGTAGGCATGTTTGTTGAAAAAGAAGGAGTCTCAGGAATATCAAGATTTGAATCTTCATTTTCATCACTACCATTATACATGCTTTTTCTTGGAGAACCACGGACAACCTTTTGTTAGAAGGATCAGTGATGTAGAACACTTGTTTTGCTTGGGAAGCCATTATGAATGGCTCATTTATATGACCTAACTTGTTGAGGTCTACCAATGTGAACCCCAATTCGTCGGTTTGTACACCACCGTTACTATCAACCCACTTACATTTAAATACCGGCACCGTAAGCTTAGTGTAATCGAGCACCCAAATATCTTCAATATATCCAAAGTAAGGTCTCGGTGCTTTAACGGGTTTTGTGTCCTTTGCACTAGTGAAGTGCATTGCTTCGGCCACGATCATAACCCCACTATTTTGCATGGTACTCTTGTTATCTTGTTCCTTTGTATAAAAGGAAAAGTTATTTATGTCGTATCCGTTTCAACATATGACGTTGAAGCTAGGCCCACGTGCTAGCCATCTTACGTCATCAGAAGCAGTACTACCATCCTTAAGCATTTCTTCCTTGAACCATGGTAGGAAAGTCTTGTTATGCTTGTTCAACAACCACCTTTCGCTCATTCGAGGGTTTTCTTGATTGACTTTTCTTTTATGTTCAAATAAGAAAGGCTGAACACATTCGATGTTGTTCAATACATACAAATGTGCTTGAAGCACTTCCTCCCGATCCTTCCTATTAATTCTTAAGCCATGTGTACCCTTACCTTGACATCTGATCTCATCATGCCGAGGCTTAGGAACCCCTATAGGATCCGTGTTATGAAGGTAGTCCGAACAAAACTCAATAGCTTCTTCTGCAATATACCTTTGAACAATAGATGCTTCCGGACGATGATGATTCTTCACGTACCCTTTCAAGATCTTCATGTAGCGCTCAACTGGGTACATCCATCTCAGAAAAACCGGCCCACATAATCTAATCTCCATCACCAAATGAACAATTAAGTGAACCATTATGTCGAAAAAGGAAGGAGGAAAATACATCTCCAATTGGCACAAGATTGTAGCAGCCTCAACTTCCAAGTCATCCAACATACGGGGGTCAACGACTTTGCTACATATAGAATTGAAGAATGAGCACAACCGAGTAATGGCATGTCTCACATTTTTTGGAGCAATACCACAAATAGCAACGTGCAGAAGTTGTTGCATCAAGATGTGACAATCATGAGACTTTAAGCCAACCAATTTAAGATCACTAGAGACAAGCCTCTTCATATTTGAAGAGTAACCAAGTGGAACTTTGATGCCCTGAAGACACCCGCAGAAACTTTGTCTCTCTTTTTTTTGACAAAGTATGACATGCTGGCCGCAAATAAGTCCGCTTACCATCCTCAACAACTGGAGCTAACTGCTCTCGTATACCCATAGCAACGAGGTCGATACGAGCATTCACACCATCCTTTGTCTTGCCCTGAATGTTGAGAAGCGTCCCGATCACACTATCACACACATTTTTCTCCACATGCATCACATCAATGCAGTGTCTGACATCAAGCTTGCGCCAGTATGGAAGATCAAAGAATATCGACCTCTTCTTCCATATGTTTTTCTCAGCAACTTTACCTTTCTTTTTGGACTTACCGAATATAACATCGATGTCCTTTACCCTCTGATAAACCTGCTCTCCAATTAAGGCCGTTGGCGCTTCTTCTGTCTCTTGGCATCCATTAAAAGCTTTTTTCATCTTACGATATGGGTGATCACGTCTAAGAAATCTCCGATGCCCAAGGTAAACCGTCTTCTTTCCATGATGCAACTGAGTGTAGCATGTGCCTTCTTCACATATAGGGCATGCTTTATGCCCCTTGATACTGTACCCGGACAAGTTATCATATGTTGGAAAGTCGTTGATGGTGCAAAATAACATGGCACGAAGCTTGAAAGTCTCATGAGAATACCCATCAACTACATCAACACCTTCCACCCACAGCATTTTCAAGTCTTCAATCAAGGGACCTAGATAAACATCTAAGTCATTTCCCGGTTGCTTTGGGCCCGAAATCATCATAGACAACATCATGTATTTGCGCTTCATGCACAACCAAGGGGGCATGTTGTAAATTACCAACAGAACAGACCATGAACTATGAATACTAATCATGTTACCATAAGGATTCATTCCATCCGTAGCAAGTCCAAGCCTTAGGTTTCTTGGGTCATCGGCGAAATCCGGAAACATAGTATCGATATTCTTCCATTGAATAGAATCAGCAGGATGACGAACCTTTCCATCACGTTTCCTCTCATCATTATGCCATCTAAGATTCTTCGCATCTTTCGCATTGGCAAACAATCGCTTGAACCTTGGAATTATTGGAAGATACCACAACACCTTCGTAGGAGGACCCTTTTTTATCACATCATCAAGATCATCATCATCATCACCACCCTTCACTTTGTATCGTGATAACCCACATTTGGGGCAATCGTGATTGTCTTCATGAACACCGGTGTACAATATGCAATCATTGGGGCATGCGTGTATCTTCTTATACTCCATACCCATAGGACACAATACCTTCTTGGCCTCATAGTTATGGTCAGGCAATGTGTTGTCCTCCGGAAGCAAGTCTTTCAACACTTCAAGCAATTTCGTGAAGCTTTTATCGGTCCAACCATTTCTCACCTTCACACAAACCAATTTTAGCACCACCGACAACCGTGTATGAGTAGTACACCCTGGATATAAAGGCTTATCCGCATCACCGCACAACCTATCATACACATGAGCTCGATGAAAAGATTCTTGTCCAATATCACGGATCATGTCCTCTACTCGATCATCCTCCATATCTACGTCAATGTCCTCACTTTGGGAGACACTTGCCGTACTACTCAACAACACATCACCATGCCATATCTATCTTGTATAACTCAAGCAAATCCCTTCACAAATCAAATGAGTACGTATATCCTTCACCGTACATTTCCTCGTATTCAAACACTTGACACAAGGACAACAGAACATTCCATTACTATTAGGAACATTCCTTTGAGCAAATTCTATAAATTCTCCAACCCCCTTCAAATACTCAGCACTAGTACGCTTACAAACCATCCAACTACGATCCATAACTAGATAGGTCCTGTAGATATACAAAACATATATCCAATATAAGGACAATACGGGAGATTGAAAACTATAGTTTTTGAAGATTGCCAAGCACTGGTCACGGCTGGCGGTGATGTCCATCACGGCCGTAGCGTGCCAATCGAACCCAGACCATCACAGGCAGAACTGATCACGGCCTAGCCGTGATGAGCATCACGGCCGTGACAGATCAACCAGCAGAGCAACATGCACTCAAAACCAAAAATAGAGACGTACATTCCAAACAACTCAAACTCACGGTTTCAAGTTTCAATTACTGAGACTAAAGTTTCAACATACACTCAAAACCAAAAATAAAAAAATGTGCCCTAAAGTTTCGATGTGGTTACTGAGAGCAGAGGGACAAGGAGAGTTAGTGCGCGGGAAGGGGAAAGAGAGATGTAAAGTTATTGCAAAGAATGAATGGAAAGACAGAGTTAGGGTTAATAGTGTACCTCACGGTGGTGGCGAAGAAGCCCTCGCGGTGGGTGCGGTGGAGATGAGCTCGCGATTAGGGCAGAGTGAGAGTGAGAGTGAGAGTGAGGGTTGAGAGTGAGGGTTGAGCGTGATGAAAAGAGAAAAGAGACGTACAGAGCGAAGTGCAAAAGGCGCGCGGGTGTAAACCAAAATAAAACAACATTTGACGTCAGTTGTTTGTAAAGACTGACGTTAAAGGTCATATATTTAACGTCAGTTGTCTAAAGAAACTGACGTTAAAAGTGTATACCTTTATCCAAAAACATTAATTCCTTTGACTATTTATTTGATTGAAGTAAAAATAAAACTTTTAACGACTGTTGTATAAAAAACTGACGTTAAAAATAAATATTTTTTATTTTAAAATCACTTTTAACGTCAGTTTTTGAAGACAACTGACGTTAAAAGTGTATATCTGCAAAAAATTCATTCTTTTGACTATTGTGCTAACCCATGCACCTTGAACTTAATCCTCTTAATGAGCATTAAGTTTATAGATAAGTTTTCAAGAAAATCAGAGAGAGACTATTCTCTATATAAAGTGTCATTCTTCTGTATCAGTATGTAAATACACCCTCTTCTTTTCCTCTATATTTCGTGTGTTTTCTATTCCTTCACAATATGGTTCTATCACATTTGAGACTTTTGTTATTTCTTCCTATACCTATACTTAAAGGTCTCTATCTTAATGGTCAAAAAACTTCTGAGGTTGTGTAAATCACATAATATGACTCCCTCACTTTATTCCATCTCCTCCCCAAGCGACTGTGGATAAAGCACATATGGAGCATCAAGGACTTCAAATGAGCAGGGAGGGGATCGATGCATCCATTGGAGTTTCTGAGGACAGAACTGAGAAGAAATTGATGTTGACGCGGAAACTTTTTAATATTTTAGTGCTATGTTGCAGAAATTTTTTATCTTTTAATCATGTAATTGTAACTTATGAATCGCTTCAATGAGATACGATTTGATTATACATATAACACTTTTATGTTAAGTGTTTATTTATTTTAATTTTCACAAGAATATGTTTACTAATTCAAGCTAATTAATGTAGATTAAAAATAAACTTGTTTAATATTTACACAAGTTCTTTACACAACTGACGCAAATAGTGATTTAATATTTACACAAGTTCTTTACACAACTGACACAACTGACGCAAATAGTGAAGTAAAAAACCACACTTTTAACGTCAGTTGTATAAAAAACTGACGTTAAAAATAAATATGACTGCCAATCAAATGCCACCACCTCATTTTTAACGTCAACTTAATTTATGACTGTCAAGTTCTCGTATATTACATTATTTCCAATATTCATTCTGCACGTTTATAATTTATAGGATTATTTACGTCAGCTATTTATTATACTGAAGTAAAAAACCATACTTTTAACGTCAGTTGTATAAAAAACTGACGTTAAAAATAAACATTTTTTATTTTAAAAACACTTTTAACGTCAGTTGTATTAAACAACTGACGTTAAAGGTGTATAAGTTTATGCAAGAATTCATTCCTTTGACTACTGTGCTACTTACCCATGCACCTTGTAACTTAATCCTCTTAATGAGCATTAAAGTTTATAGGTAAGTTTTCAAGAAAATCAGAATAGCTTAGTAACTTCATCCCCTGCTCCTATAAATAGCTTCCTTCCATCCTTTTAATTTTCTGCTTCACAATATGGCTCTGCCGGGGAGATTAACTTCATCACTCTTTCTTCCTATTCCTAGACTCAAAGGTCTTTGTCTTAATGGTCAAACAACTTCTGAGGTTGTGTAAATCACATAACATGGGTGATAAGGTTGTGTAAATCACATAGTGTGAGTTGTTCACCTTATCATCTTTCTGGAGAATCGGTAGCTAGCTACAGCACCAGAATGTCAGCTTTGGAAGCAAATGACTGTTCCAAGACCATTGCTGAAACAGATCGGGTGCACCCTTGCTCAGCCGCTCTGGAAAACTCGGTCGCTCGACTCTCCTCTCCTCTCCTGCTCACCCGTGAAGGGAACGAAGCCCCTCAACAAAATGTTTAGGATTTTAAACCCTTTCAATGTAACTTTTTATAGGATTTTAAACCCTATCAATGTAACTTTTTATAGGATTTTAAAGGATTTTAAACCCTTTCAAAGAATGAGATCCGGTTTGGGTTATTGAATCAACTTAAACTTCGCACATATATTTTAGTTTTCAAAACAGAAACACAAAACATCAAAGCAATTGTGAAACTGAAACTTTGAGGAAGGCAATGCGGAAGGGGACGCACTTTTAACGTCAGTCCTTAAAACAACTGACGTTAAAATTGAATTAATGAAGTCTGATATTTACAAAACTGCCACCGCCTCCTTTTTAACGTCTAGCTTTTGGTTAACTGACGTAAACCTTTACCGTCTAATGTATTTTTCCACTAGTGAAAATGGCATTGAATTTCGCCATGGTATTGAAATAAGAAGGATGGAAGGAATACTTGAATGTAATCCGTCAATCTGCTGTGTAATCGAGATGTGTAGGATATGTATCAAGTGACCGACCTTTATTACATTATGATTACTAGTATTTATAGTCAAATAAAATAACTACCTAGAAATAACTCCCTATCTAAATGACTGCCACATGTCTTTGGCAGTTCTCTTAAGTTTTATACTTAAACTGTTTTGTCAAGCAATTCCACTAACTGCTCAATGCCTTGAACCGCTCCATGTCAATTTGCTTATCTTCGACGGTTTGAACTGCTTTACAACTTGTATTGGTAACTTTCGTCGGATTGGGGACTTAACTAATTTCTTCACTTCTCTGTTTCTCTTGACGACTCTTCCTTCGACTAAGTCTTCCTTTATTATTTTGTCAGGAATTTGACTGTCGAATCTTTCCCTCTGTCGAACCGTATTTTCTTGGCAAACCAAATACCTTCAAAACTTAGAAAATTTTGGTTATCACTTCGATCCCTTCGTCAGTCCGTCAAAAAACATCCGTCAACAAACTCAAAATTTCACCCTTAACAGATGCCCCCCAAGTTCTGCTTTTCGACGGCTTTGTCCGAAAGATTAGCAGAATTTGAATCTTCAAATCCTCAAACAAATTTTTAATTTTGGGTTTAACTTTAGTAAACAAATCTTATCGACTTAATCATATCCCTATTTGATAGGGATAATCATAACGTTGTAGCTGTCTTGGAAGTTGAGCCACCGACCCCAACTTTCTTTAAATTTCTATCATATCTCCGCTCAATCTTCTTCTCCATCTACTCGCTTCTTTTCTTTGCAAAAAATTTTCTCTTTCACAAAGTTGCTTCATTCTTCATTATTTTGCTTAGTGCTCATGGCGACTTCTTCCAAAACCTCTGCTTCAATACCTCAATCCTCGGTGGCTGCTCCTAGGGTGGTGGTTTAGGACCCACTTTTGGATAAATCAGAGCTCTGGCAAAATTCTAAGGTAATTTATCCTGTTTATGACTCTTCTATCTCTCTGAACCCACTTGCTGCGTTCTTGGGTCCCCTTATTGCCCAGAACGAAATTCCTGAAAATTTGCGGGGTTCCTTTCCTTGAGATAACCCTAATGAAGCTATCTTAGCTTCATTTTCTTCACTTCCTATTCACGCATTTAAAAAGGGCGATAGAATTTTTAGGATGCCCCCTGCTACCAGATTTGATGCCTATGTTGGTTGGCTTGACCATGTCCAAGCCCAAAAACATGAGGTATGGAAAGAAGCTGGAATCTTTGAATTTATCCAACTTTCTCGTCACCTTAAATTGGTAGACTTTTCTTTAATTGGGGCATCAGCTTTCTTTTGGAATGAAACTACCAACAATTTCCATTTCCCATATGGAATGATGGGTCCAACTCTTTTCGACATGTCAGCCATTATAGGACTTCGTCCGGATGGCCCTTCCATGCATACTTGTGTCGAGGTTAAGAGACAAATTGATGTCTACGTCCCGAGATGTTCTTTTTCTAAATATGTTACAGATTTCAAAGGTAAATAAAACGAACCAGTGACAGACACTAAGCATGTAGCCTTTTTATTCCTTTGGCTATGTGCTTATGTCTTTTGTAGTAAATCTGCCACTTCGATTGTAGCTTATGTTCCTCTTGCCAACCTTCTTGCTACTAGCAAGAGGACAGCCCTAGGCCAGTGTGTTCTGGCCAATATTTACGATAGCATGGGTACGTTGGTTGACAATGTCAGATTAAAAAAGAAAACCAACATAGGAGGTCCTCTTTGGCTTCTCCAATTGTGGCTTCATGTCGTCTTAGAGCGTCGCCTTTCTTACAAGGCCCCTGCAGAATTGTCGATAGACACTTATGGTTCTTATCTTTGCTATGTTTCTGCTAAATCTTTGTCAAAATATGAAACTGCCAATTTCAAAATTTATTTCAAAATTTTTCATTCTCTTTCGTCAACCTCTTCAAAAATCAATTTCACCTTTTTTGTTGACTGAAAATATGGTCTGGAGTGGTTTACTAAGCTGAGTACTACTGTGTCCAAATCCAATGAATCAATTTGGGTCAATTTCATCTGTCAAAGAGTCATTTTTATCGATGGTCCTAGTTTTAAAACCCATCAAATCTATCTTCATTTACCTAATACCACGGCTTGTCAGCTTGGTTTCCGTCAATCTATCCTGCTCCTTACTCATTAGACCCAGATGAGCACTTCATTGATGCCAATGTTCCAATATACGAAGATATCGTGGCCATCAGTGACAAAGAAAAAGCTCGCAGGGCCTCTTTTCAACTTGTCCCATTTTCTACTTTCCATGGAGCAACTCAAAGTTTTCTTGACTGGTGGGATGACTATTTCTTCAATTATCATCCAAGTCTAAAAATCTGCTTGAGTCGCATTACAGATGCTGCTGGTAATGGAGATGATTCTTCTGTGCAGGAACAAGACCCAACGTCCAAAACTCAAGGTGAACTTCGGAAAGAAATTCAAGACTTTGAGAAATTTTACAAAATCAAGTGGAATCCCATGAGACCACATGACATGGTTTGTCATGTTAACAGTGTTTTAGCTAACGCCAAAAGGATGCACAATAACAGGGAATCCGAAAGACTTGCCAAATATTGGAAAATTCCAAATATGACCAAAAAATATTTTGACAGTTTAAAAGCTCCTTTTCCTGATCCCGTGTCCATTCCTTGTACTCCTTTTGGTATAGCTGATTCACACCCAGGGAAGCCGACGAAGGGAGGTAACTTCATTTTTCTAGAGAGCGTAAGTGCTTACATTGACCCTTTTGAAAAACCAAATCCAGTTACCTTCGCTTGTTGGTTTCTTCAACCGAATGACGACTTTTTATACCTTTCACGCATGTTAACTTACAACCCAGGTACTTATTTGTCAATTACGTATAAAGGTTTCTTCTCTTGTCCACTGACGATCCACTTATTTATGTTTTCTTTGACAGTTATCCCTCTCGACAAACCTCTTCTTGACAAATATAAAGCTGTCATATCAGCAGGAGAGTTGTTTGAAAATGATTCGGATGAGGAGGGAGATTTGATCCCTGCGAAGACCAAGCCTGCCAAGAAAGGATCAAAAGTTCCCGTGTCTAAGACAACAAAAGGGACAAGAAAGAGAAAGGAAAAAACTCTAATCTCTGATTTACTTTCCAAGAAATCAAGATCTGTCAAGAGTTCTTCTATTTCAGCAGATTCTGATGCTGCCAAGACCTTATCCAAACCAAAAGACACCATTGCTGGTTCATCCAACAATTACCCTTCTGACCAGTCCAAGGTACAGCTTCGATCTTTATGACTGGTTTGTCGGATTAAAATAGATTCACCCATAATCTATAAATTTCTTTTCCATTTTGACAGAAAAAGAAAATTGTCCATCCTACTGCAGAAGCACAAGAAGCAGACGTGGATGTTGATTTGGTGTATTCGGACTCACATATGGTATATTTTTCATTATCCTATCATTCTCCATATATATTATATTTGTGTCTCACCCTTTCTCTTTTATCAGGAAGAAACTCCCCGAGGTGAGGACTCAATGACCATCCGGGAAATTGTCAGCAGAAATATTGAACCGACAAATCCTTTTGATCCAGAGGTATAAGACAATTTATTTGTCAACTCCCTTTATTTCATTATTCCAGTTCTGGTTCATTGATTTTCCTACCTTTACAGGTTGAAAAAGATTTAGAGCAGTTGGCCCCTTAGGGTGATGTTATGACAACAAATTCTTCATACCCTAAATTCATTCAGGAACTGCCCCTCACTTCTCAACAATATGAACCGACTCTTCAAATTCTAACTTCTACCGCTAGCGAGCCAGCTGGTGCTGCTGTCATGATTGAGATTCCAGATGAAGATATTGATATGGAGGCCTTGCTGGCTGAAACAATTCTTGTCGTCCTTCTTCCGCTTCCAATTAGGCCTCCAACTATTAAGTCTCCCGAACCCAAACCAGCTCTTCATTTTAATACTTGGATCAACATGGTGGCTGAAGTCAGTCGGAAAGAATCAACTTTCTCTGCCAACTCTTCAACAACTCAACCTGACTCTAGCGATTCTCAAGTTATTAATCTCTTGCATGATCTGAGAACTCTTCTTGACAACTCCTTCAATACTCTCTGTTCTGATGTTAATGTTCGACAAGAACGGTCAAGACTGATTAAAGAAATCACCCCTCTTCATTCTAACCTTCCTTTGCCTAGCCGCACTCACTTCCTCTCAATCCACAAATTTTGGGAGCGGTTCTCTGGCAAATTAGAGAAGATGTCTTCTGTCATTCCTTCCTATGAAGAGGAGGAAAAAATTAAGGACAATCTTCTAGCCAGGTTCCAGGATCTAGAGGCCTCCAAACAAAAAGATCTTGATCTTATCTCGACAGGAACTCAGACTAAAAACTTTCTCCTGGACTACCGAAAAAAGTTATTGGCAGAGATCAAATTGACAGACCGACAGTGTGCCAAGTTTGATAAGGCTCTGGAGAAAATAGGAGACAAAGTCAAAGCCATTGATGACGAATCTGTCCAACTTGGCCAAAGAGCTGAAACCGTAGTTGGCAAACTTCGTGCTTTACAGCCCGAATATGATGCTGTCGTTGCCAGCAAGGCCGATCTTACCTTTGCCTGGGATAAGTTGTCTTCAGACAAAATTTGATCTGTTGTAATTTTCTTTCTTTCTACCGAATTTTGTAATCTTGACACTTATTTTGTCATTCTTTTAATGAAAATGACTCTTGGTCTACTTTCACATTTATTTAATTTCAACTGTTGGTTCCAATAAATTTCGTAACTTACCCATATCAATTTACCCTTAATCTTGGTAAGTTTCAAAACATTGGTAAACCCACTACATTTAATTTATTGTCTCTCCGGACCACTTATAAATAGCAAGGTTTGTTTCTCACAACATATATGCCATTAAGTATTTGTGATTTTACACCAAATATGTTTCCATCAACGACCTTATTTTTCTTACTATTTCCATGGGAGCCTGACCTTACAACCTTTGACTCACAGATTCAAGTTCTTTGTCTTGATGGTCGTTTTGTTAGTAAAGATTAGTAACTATCAGAGTAGTAACATACTCCAAGTGTGTAAAAAATGTAACAGAATTAGTTAGGTAGTTATGATGCAAGTTAAGCAGTTATGATGCGAAAACTGCATCAATTGTAATAGTATAAATACAGTCCTGTAACTGATCAAAAACACAATTTTCTTAACATACTTCAATCAGTACAATGCACTCTATTCTCTCTCTCTCTATCTTGCAGTTCGTTTATGGTATCAATAGCTTCTTTTTCTTGGGGCCAAAGCTTTGAAGCTTCAACAATGGCATCCTCACCAGCATCTAACCTCAACAATGAAAATAGCTCTGCTAACTCAACAATTTCGTTCACACCTTCTATGTCAATCAAGCTAGATGACAAGAACTTTCTTCTGTGGAATCAACAGGTTGAAGGAGTAATCGCTTCGCACAAACTACACCATTTTGTGGTAAACCCTAACATTCCTGCAAAATACAATTCAGAAACTGATAGAGATCTTGATTTAGTTTCAGATGCATATGATAAGTGGTTAGTATAGGATCAAATGCTTTTTACCTGGTTGTTATCTACTCTCTCCGATGCTATTTTACCTAGAGTAATTGGTTGTCGCCATTCTTGGCAAGTTTGGGATAAGATACAAAAAATTTTCTATGCTCGTTTAAAGGCAAAAGTGAGACAACTTAGATCTGAGTTGAAATCAACAAAGAAAGCTAATAGAACAATCACTGAGTATGTGTTGAGAATTAGATCAATTGCGGATACTCTAGTTGCAATTGGAGACTCAGTCACTGAGCAAGACCAAATTGATGCAATCTTAGAAGGTTTGCCAGAAGAATACAATCAATTTGTCATGATGATATATGGAAGATCAGATTCACCTTCACTCTTTGAGATCGAAGCCTTACTCCTAGTACAAGAATCGCAACTGGATAAGTTTAGACAAGAGCTATCAATTTCGAATGTTTCAGCAAATGTGGCTCAAATATCTTAGCCACAAAGTCAAGACAATGCCAATTCAGATGGCTGCTCTCACAGCTCCACCTTTCAAAATAACTTTCAGGCCAGTAATAGAGGAAGAGGAAATGGCAGATTTTGTCGAGGCAGGGGCCGTGGGAGAGGCCATGGGAATCGTCCAACATGTCAACTATGTGATAGGTATGGCCATGATGCCTACCACTATTGGTACAGGTTTGATCAGAATTTTGTGCCTAACCAGAACAATCAGGGTCAACAGACTTACCGAAATAATCAGAATTATCAGAACAGCCAACACGGCTCATCTCAGCAACATTCACAGCAGAATCCTGCAAATCAACACACTCAACAGGCTCAGCCGAGTGCCTTCTTGGCACTACAAGGCTCACAATCAGCAAATAATCCACAAAACTCACAGATTATGAACTTCTCACAGGCTGCACCTAGCCTGAACCATATGACCTTCTCCCAAGATGTTGCTATTACTAGAGGACTTGACTCACAGTCATGGTTCTTAGATTCAAGTGCCTCTCATCACCTTACACCACACATCAACAACTTGCAACAAGGAACCTCCTATGTGGGCACTAATCAAGTGCACATGGGAAATGGACAAGGTTTATCCATACACTCAATTGGTTCATCCAAGTTTCCCTCTCATTTACATCCTAATGTTATGCTTTCCTTAAAACAACTATTACATGTGCTTACTATAACCAAGAATTTGATTTCTGTATCCAATTTTGCTCAAGATAACAATGTATTTTTTGAATTCCATCCTTACTCTTGCTTCGTGAAATCACAAGTGTCTAAGCATGTTCTTGTTCAGGGTATTCTAGGAGCTGATGGCCTATACAGCTTTCAAAGTCTGCCTCTACTCAAGGGACCTTTCTCTCCTCCTGTCAAGTCAAGCAGTAGTGTTCATCTACCCATAGCTTGTACTAGTGTTCAAAACTGCAATTCCAATAGTGTTACTGATATCTGTAGTGATGTGCAAAACTGTACTCAGTCCTCACATTGTACTCAGTCAAGCCCAGTAAATACAGTTACTTCTACTTGGCATCTTAGGCTAGGCCATGCCAACTCTAAGGCAATAAAGAATGTGTTGCAACTGTGTAATATTCCAGCCATGAATAAAACTGTCTCTGACTTCTGTAATGCCTGTTGCTTAGGAAAATCCCATAGATTGTATGCCCCTCCCTCCTCTAACACTCATACTACCACTTTCGAACTTGTGCACACAGATTTGTGGGGGCCTGCACCTTCCTCTTCACATGGAGGTTACTTTTACTACATAGCATTTGTAGATGCTTGTACAAAGCATACATGGATATATTTTCTTAAAAACAAATCAAATGCACTACCTGCCTTCAAACAGTTCTTCACTCTTATTCAAACTCAATTTTCCAAAACTATAAGAGCTGTTCAGTCTAACTGGGGAGGTGAGTTTAGATGCTTCACAAAATACTTAAATGAGCTTGGAGTGAGTCACAGACTCACTTGCCCACACACCTCACACCAAAATGGCACGGTTGAAATAAAACATCGCCAAATAGTTGAGATGGGACTATCTCTGCTAGCTCATGCATCCACGCCTCTTAAGTTTTAGGACCATAGCTTCACAACAGCTGTGCATTTAATAAATAGATTGCCAACTTCAGCTCTCTCTGAGTTCACTTCTCCCTATCATGGTCTTTACAAGTCTCTCCCTGACTATAGTGCACTTAGAGCATTTGGTTGTGCCTGCTTCCCATTACTCAGGCCATACAACAAGCATAAGCTCCAGTTTAGAAGCACTGAGTGCATCTACTTAGGAATTTCTCCATGTCACAAAGTCCACAAGTGACTCAGTCCAGATGGTCGTGTGTACATCTTCAAAGATGTACTTTTTAATGAATTTAAATTTCCTTTCACTCAACTATTCCCAAAAATCTCAACCACCACTCACTCATGTCAATCCTCATCTCCTCTCTCATTCCCTTTATTGGCTCATGACACTCCAGTACCTCACAGTCCTAACCAAGTGACTCACAGTCCTGCATCTACCCCATCTCATTCCACACCTCCTCTCCCTCCCAATGTCCCCACTACATCAGATAATAACATCCAACTCCACACTTCCTCAGATACAGCCTTGCCAACTGAACCTTCACCCACACCATGTGACCAAACTGCTTCCTCTGATCAAAATATTCTTCCTAACACCGACACTGCTCCTACAACCTATGATCAGAACACTCACCCAATGGTCACTAGATCGAAGACTGGCAGTCTCAAACCTCGCCTCTTTTTAGCACATGTTGAACCAACTAGAGTAAAGCAATCCTTGGCAAGTTCTCAGTGACTGGCTGCTATGATAGCAGAATATGATGCATTGCAAGCAAACAATACTTGGTCCCTAGTCTCCTTACCGCCTCATAGAAGAGCCATAGGCTGCAAATGGGTATTCCGGGTCAAAGAGAATCCAGATGGTAGTGTTAACAAGTACAAAGCCAGACTTGTCGCTAAAGGATTCCACCAATAGGCTGGGACTTACTTTAGTGAGACCTTTTCACCAGTGGTTAAGCCAGTCACCATTCGGGTAATCATGACACTTGCTCTTACCTACAAGTGGGAGATTCAACAAATAGATGTGAATAATGCCTTCTTGAATGGCACCCTCCATGAAGAAGTCTATATGCAAAAACCTCCGGGTTTTGCATCCTCAGACAAAACACTAGTTTGCTGATTAAATCGAGCCATCTACGGCCTCAAACAGGCCCCACGTGCTTGGTATGAGAGGTTAACACAGACTTTACTACAATTTGGGTTCAAAACTAGTCACTGTGATCCCTCATTATTCATATACATCAGCCATGTAGTCACTCTATACATTTTGATCTATGTCGATGACATCCTAATCATAGGATCTTCTGCCAAACTCATCTATGATCTGATTAGCAAATTAAATGCAAAATTTGCACTCAAGCATCTTGGCAAGCCTGACTATTTCCTTGGCATAGAAGTTAAATACCTGACTAATGGTTCTATCATCTATGCTACTAAAACAATCCAAATACATTCGGAATTTGTTACAGAGAGCAAGCATGACAGATTGCAAAGGGATTTCTACACCTATGATAAGTAATTGCAAGTTAAGTAAGCATGGCACCGACAAACTACAAGATGCATCACTGTATCGATCCATTGTAGGGGCACTCCAATATGTGACTTTAACTAGGTCAGAAATCTCATACTGTGTTAGTAAGGCATGCCAATTTATAGCATCCCCTCTTGAGTCTCACTGGAAAGCTGTCAAGCGCATCCTTCGATATCTTAGTGCCACTACTCAGTTTGGTTTACTGCTGCAACCAGTCACACCTGATGGTAAATTGTCCCTTTGTGCCTATAGTGACTCTGACTGGGCCAGTGACCCCGATGATAGACGATCAACATCTGGCACATGCATCTTCGTTGGACCAAATCTTGTATCGTGGAGTTCCAAAAAGCAACCTTTAGTAGCCAGGTCGAGTACCGAAGCCGAATATAGAAGCATGGCACACACCACCTCTGAACTCCTCTGGCTAGAATCTCTGTTAACTGAGCTTCAAGTTTAGTACCACACTCCTATGCTACTTTGTGACAACCTGAGTGCAGTTTTACTTGCAGATAATCCGATTCTTCATGCACGTACAAAGCACATGGAATTAGATATTCACTTTGTGAGGGAAAAAGTGGTGACCAAGTCACTCCTGGTCCAGCATGTGCCTGCTTCTTGCCAACTTGCAGATCCTCTTGCCAAACCGTTGCCGTCAACTTTGTTCACTAACTCACGGACCAAGCTCAAGGTGGTCTCCTGTCCTCAACCACCTTGATCTTGTGGGGGACTATCAGAGTAGTAACATACTCCAAGTGTGCAAAAAAATGTAACTGAATTAGTTAGGTAGTTATGATGCAAGTTAGGCAGTTATGATGCCAAAACTGCATCAGTTGTAATAGTATAAATACAATGCACTCTATTCTCTCTCTCTCTCTTGCAGTCTTGTAACTGATCAAAAACACAATTTTCTTAACATACTTCAATCAATACAATGCACTCTATTCTCTCTCTCTCTCTTGCAGTTCGTTTAGTAACCAACGTAATAGGAACGATAGAGATCAACAACCAACGTAACTACTAGAGCTGACTATCGCTGCCCACCTTTGGTTAAAGCAGACTTGAAACATAATGGGTGCATCTATTTTCAGTTCCATCATCTTCTTCTCGGAGGGTGGTTACCTCTCTCGGTGTTTTTTTTTTACTGCACCATAAGCAACAACCACCTTCTAGGTTAAATGATGGTGAGATCAGCTCGTGTCAGATTTTTTTTACACTCTACGCACCCTCAATTTATGAAGCATATGAGACCTCATCAAATGGGAATGAAGCCTCAACAAATTAAGTTGCGCTACCGCATTGTCGAAGAGTGAAGGATAAAAGTCTGTCAATCTTATCAGAGTTTCTAACTCTTAGTTATTTTAGGAATAAGTTCACTTTGATTGATTATTTGTACTCTTGACAAACAATGAATAGCTTTAGATTGACAATCTGTACTTTTGGCAATGTACGGTTGTTTTGCCAAGTTAGTGAATAAAATACTTTTATTTCCCTTTTTTTTGCTTGTTGCATTCTTTACTTCCAGCATTGTCGGTTGATATTTCTTTAAATACTTGCCATTAATTGAACTAATTCCTAGGCCCATATTGACATCGACAAGTGCATACGCATTCCCATAAAATGCTTTATAAATCTTAAATGGTCCTTCCCATTTTGGTGACCATTTACTGAAATCTCGACAACTTTTATCCATAGGCAAAATGACTTTTCATACTAAGTCATTTACTTTGAATAATTTAAACTTCACTCGATTATTGTAGAATTTTGCAATTCTTTCTTTCTGTCGAATTAAGTTCTCCAATGCAATCAACCTTTCATCGCTTAATTCGTCTAATTCATCCAACATTGCATCCCAATATTGGTCGACAGGCAAGTCATCTTGTCTTTGAATGCGAGTTGACTGAAGATTGATTTCGACGGGCAATACAGGATCATGTCCATATACTAACCTGTATGGCGAAGTTCCTGTCGATTGTCTGGGTGAATTCCTATATGCCCACAGTATTTGGTCAAGAGTGTTATGCTAGTTCCTAGGTTGTCGACCCACATGCTTTTTAATAAGACCAATAATAATCTTATTTATGGCCTCAACTTGGCCATTAGCTTGTGCATAGTACGGAGTAGATCTGAGCATCTTTATATACCTAGAATTGGCATATTATATGATTTTCTTCCCGGTAAAAACTGATCCCTGATCAGTTGTCAATGTTTGCGGTATTCCAAACCGACAAACAATATGATTTTCAATAAAATCAATAACATCTTGTTGGGTGACTGCTTGAAGGCAAACTGCTTCCACCCACTAGGTAAAATAATCGAGTCCAACCAAAATGAATTGATGTCCTTTTGATGAAGACGGGTGTATTTGGCCAATTAAATCCAAAGCCCATCCTCTAAATGACCATGGTTTGACTATAGAGTGCAATTCATTGGTTGGAACATTCTGTATGTGGCCATGCTTCTGACATTGCTCACAAGACTTGGTGAACAAAGTGCAGTCCCTAACCATAGTTGACCAATAATACAAACTCCGTCGAAGCACCCATTTCATTTTTCCCCTACTTGGTGGGCCCCGCATATGCCTTCATGGACCTCTGACAAAGCCAAATAAGAATCTTGCTCAAATAGGCACTTATGTAAGGTTCCATCGACATACCTTCTATATAATAGTCCACATTGCATAGTATAATTCAATTCTCTATGTTTTATTCTTCTATCTGCATTTTGACTTGAATTTTCCAAATACTCTATTATTGGCATCCTCCAATCATTGGGCAGAATTATGTCATTGACCAATACATCTCTTTCTTCTAATGGATATAATAATTCCCTAATTTCCATTAGATCCGACAAAGTCTTTTGAGATATCTTGTATCCTGAAGCTATTTGAGCTAACTCATTAGCTTCTTGATTTAGCTCCCTGGGGATATATTTGACAATTATGTCATCGAATTTGCTCATCAATTTATTCGCTATAATGCAATATTTTGTCAGATTATAACTGACACATTTGTATTCTTGAGTAAGTTGCTTAATAACTAACTAAGAATCCCCAAAGATATGCACATTTCGTGCCTTCATCTCTACTAGTATCTCTAATCCAACAATTAAAGCTTCATACTCAGCTTCATTGTTAGAACATGGATACTTAAGTTCAAACATGAATTTGGTGGGGGTTCCTTGTGGAGTCACAATTAAGACACCTACTCCACTACCGCCTTGATGCCTTGACCCATCAAAGTAGAGTTTCCAAGGCTGTAAACTGACAAAGTTTACTTTTGGCACATCCAATCCTGGATGTTCTACCAAAAAGTCGGTAATTGCCTGACCTTTGACAGCTTTGGCTGGCACGTATTGTAAAGAATATTCCGACAAAGCAATGGTCCATTACCAATACCCCCATTAAGGACTGGTTTTGACAACATATATTTTATTACATCAGTCTTAGAAAATACTAATACATTACAAGGCATCATATAATATTAGAGTTTGGTACATGAGAAATACAATGCTAGACATAATTTCTCTATAGCACTATATTTTTTTTCAGCATCGTTGAGAACTCTGCTTAGATAATACACAGCCCTTTCGACATTATCATAGTCATCCTGGGCCAATAGACATCCTATAGTATCTTCGGATGCTGATATGTATAACTTCAACGGTCGACGAGGCACAGCAGGCATCATGACCGGTGGATTGACTAAGTATTGCTTGATCTGGTCAAAAGCTTCTTGATGACAAGATTCGCATACGAAACTTTGTTCTGCTTTCAACTTGACCAATGGTGAAAATACTCTTGTTCTTCCCGACAAATTTGATATTAACCTCCACAGAAAGTTAACCTTTCCTAGGAAGGACTGCAATTCCTTCTTATTTGTCGGTGCTGCGGCTTCCAAAACTGCTTTGGCTTTATTCTTGTCCACTTCGATTCCTTTCTTATAAACTAAAAAGCCCAAGAATTTGGCAGCCGATACTCCGAAGCTGCATTTCTCTGGGTTCATTTTGAGGTTGTGTCTTCTCATCCTTTCAAACCCTTACTTCAGGTGCTCTAGGTGATCGTCTTTAGTTTTTGACTTGACAACCACATCATCAATATATACTTCTATAAATTTCCCAATCACATAATGGAAGATAGTATTCATTGTTCGCTGGTAGGTGGCTCCTGCATTCTTCAAACCGAAAGGCATGACAATCCATTCATATGTCCCTATTGCCCTTGGACACTTGAAGGCAGTCTTCGACACATCTTCTTCGGCTATAAAGATTTGATTATAACCTGCATGGCCATCCATACAGCTTAAAATTTCATTTTCGGACGCTGAGTCGACAAGCATGTTGGTTATTGGCATCGGATATTTGTCTTTAGGGGTAGCAGTATTTAGATTTCTAAAATCTATGCATACCCTCATTTTTACCATTCTTTTTAATAACGGGAACTATGTTAGAAAGCCATTCGATATACCTAGTCGTTCGAATGAACTTTGCTTTAAGTAGTCTCTCTACTTCCTCTTTGATTTTATGCACCACCTCTGGGGCAAATCTTCTGCTCGCCTGTTTGACAGGTTTGCAATCCTCCCTGAGTGGTAATCGGTGTTCGACAAGATCCCTGCTTAAACCAGGCATTTCATCGTAGTCCCATGCGAAGCAATATTTATACTCTAATTAGTTTGACAGGTTTTCGTTTGTAATCCTCTGGCAGAAAAGCACTCACAAAGATAGGCCTATTCTTTTCTTCCGTCCCTAAGTTTATTTCTTCTAGGGGATCTTCCACTTCCATGTTTTGCTTAACTTCGGCTCCCTTTTCAAAACCCAAAGGGCCATCGTCAATGATACAATCCGCTAACACACTTTCTGAAGTGTGTACTTCTTTATCGGCCAGATAGGTCGACAATCTTCTCAGTTGTATTTCAAGACCCATTGCCGGAGTTTGGCTGAGTTTTGTCGGCCTCGTCATTTATCTTAACACCGAATTGACTAAGAAGGCTTGCTTCCAATGCATCCTTGTTAATGACCCCTTCGTTGGCAGTTATAGGTATGACGTTTGGTGAATATACCTTGAAATCAACATGTAATTGCTGAGCATAGCAAGCACTGTCATCTGCCTCCACGATTTCTACTTGATCCTGCGCATTCCATAAGATTACTTTCTGATGCACTGTTGACGGAACTGCTCCTACAGCGTGAATCCAATCCCTGCCAAGTAATAAGTTGTAGCTTGACTTGGCTGGAACTATTACAAACAATGTCATCCTTTCGATGGTGCCAACCTGTATATTTAACAAAATGATGCCATCTGACGGAGAAGTTTTGCCACTGAAGTCAGTGACAAGCATATCTGTCGGAATTAAATCCGACCGATCCTTCCCTAGTTTCTTAAACATTGCTCTTGGTATCAGATTCACAGCAGCTCCCCCGTCAATTAAAACCCTATTGGTAGGTCTTCCATCTATTATGGCCTTTACATGTAAAGGCCTCAAATGGTTTCTTTGCTCTTCGGTGGGCTTTTTCAACTGGGCTACATTGTCGAATACGGTAACCAGTTTCTCTTGAACATACATCCAAAAATCGCCTGGGTCTCTGCCATTGTTGACGACATCATCATCATCATCGTTAGAGACATCGACTTCAAGATATCCCTCATATTCTGCTGGAATGAATGAAATCAATCCTATCTTCATTTCCATCCCTGGTTCCAGTATAACTTCATTCTCTGGATCCTCATCCAAAAATGCACCTCCAACCATTCTGCCATGATTTCTTCTTAAATCATTCTCATAATCTGATCCTGACCTATCTGACAGAGGTCGAGCTATTCCTGCGCCACAGTTATCCAGTGCCTCGATGATATCAGCCAGATCTTCATTCTAGCTATCCATGTCCATGTCTCTGATGATGTTTATGTCATCATTTGGATCATTCAATGCTTCGATGACAACATCGAACGACAATTCTTCTTTGGTTAAATCACACTCAGGCCTGAACGTTGCCAATTGTTATTTTCCCATTCTCGCCTCAAACTCTTTCTCGAGTCCTGCAACCTTTTCCATCACTGCCAGCCCGACAGGCCATTTGCCAGTGGACCTTAATGGTGGTGATGCCTGCTCTAAAGCCTTCTTCTTTTCTGTGAAAACTTGTGATGTAGGATTATTCTGTCTGGCTTGATAATGGGCCCCATCGTATCGACTTCCATGGGATGGGTCACTATCATGCTTTTCATTTTGGCATTTCCATTCTTGTCAGCTTTGTTGTCCGCAGCTGCTACTAGACAACCAGTATCCTGTGAAGGCATTTCCTTTATGGTAACGCCCTCTTGCTTGGCAAGCTTCCTCTTTTGTGCCTGTCGGAGCCTTTGTAGCCTCCTCTTTTGACTCTTAGACATAGCTGGCTGACTTGACGGTCCTGACAAACAAGGCTCTGTCGTCTGAGTGTTTTGAAATAGTTGCCCCATTTGGCAATCCTCATTCCAGAAGGGTGGATTATGATTATTAAACTTATTTTTCCTGACCCATTTCTGCCTTCGTGATTCGGGGAAGTAGGCCATAGCGGAATTTCTTACCCATCGATCCACTGTTACGTTGGACGGGGGTTTCCTGGTCCTGACAGAATTGAACCCTCCACCGATAGGCCTGTTACTTCCTACTGATTCTCTAACTGGCTCTTTAAGCCAACCTCTGGTGTTATTTTGTCTAGGTCTTGTCTGATACGTATGTTGCTGACGACTACATGTCTGCCTGTTGACAGTATGCATATCACTTATGTGCACACTATTAGACCCAGCATGGCTATTCGAGTGTGAAAACCTGCCCTGAATATTACCGCCACGAGACTCAGTTCTGTTTTGTGAGTGATGTGATGGTGTTTTATGTGCCCTAGCCGTCTTGGCAGCAACATCGTCATAAAATCCTTCACATTTTGGGTAAACTTTGATAATACCACCAGATTTCTTGCGTGTCATGAATTCGACAAGTGGTTCCCCTGTCTTTGGATAGATATCAAATGAATTCGTCAGGTCCATCTGGATATTCTGTCCAGCTCTTATATTGACCATGCCTATTCCCATATGGACTTGGCGGTCAGTCTTATTAACTTCAGGGCCGAATGGTTATGTGTCAATCTTCATGTCTGGTTTCTTGTCTGAGGACTTTAATCTTCCCTATGTCAAACCTTTCTGAATGATGTCCCTGAAATGCATACAGTTGTTAGTTACATGACCAAAAGTATTATGAAACTTACAATATTTTCGATCTTTTATTTCATGGGCTTTCAATAGCCTATGATCCTCTAACAATTTTAATTGCTTATCTTTGAGCAGTATGTCAAATATTTGGTCGTCTTTGGTCACGTCAAATGTATACACTTTCTTATTGATGAAAGGAATCCTTTCTCAGGCCCTTCAGGCCTCAAGGCTTGACATGTATAAGGGGGACCAGTTTTCAATTCAACATAGTCTACCTCATATTCTTCAGAATTATTACCCTCTTCGTCGGAATCACTACATCCGACAAAATTTATCTTTTCTCTTTTGAGGGATTTCCTCTGCTTGAAAACCTTTTCGGCCTTCTGTTGTTCAATTTGTCGGACCTTGTCACCCAATTGGGCAAGATCAATTAAGTGTTGATTGACCAATTTCTTCCTAATATAGTAATCTAATCCCCCGGCAGCGATCTTCACTATCTCTGCCTCAGGGATAGGGGTGAAGCAACGACTCCTCATTTGACGGAATCGGGCAAGGTAATCTTCGACAAACTCGTTATTCATTCTTTTAATACCGAATAAGTCTGTCAACCCAATTTTTAAATCACCCGTAAAGAATTGATCATGAAAGCTCCTCTCTAATTGATTCCAGGAATGTATGGAATTGGGTCTTAGAGTTGAAAACCAAGAAAAAGCATTCTTAGTTAATGAACTAGGAAAGAACTTCATTTTAAGTCCCTCCTCTAAAGCCAAATCTCCTAATTCGATTGTGTATCGGGCAATGTGCTCGACGGTTGATTCTCCACTTTCCCCCGTGAATTTTGACAATTTGGGTATTTTGTATCCTCGAGGCATTTCTGCCTGTTGGACCCAGTCAGGAAATGTCGATGCAAAAACTGGTTGATTGGCATAACCTATGTTAAAACCAAACCTATTCAGTGCTTGTTCGACAACTTGGTTAACATTCTGGTTTAGAACATTTTGACAAAGCGCTCCAAGAGCACCCTGGTTTATGACAAAGTCTTCGTCTTCCTCTGGTTGTAGAATGTGTACATTTCCACGTCTCAGAAAGACTCAAAGATGGGTCTGTGGCCGCTCGTCGTCTTGTTCAGATCCGTCAAGTTGGATAACTTGTGGTTGTTCAACCCGTGGTTGGTTATTCTGACCATGGTTGACATTTCTATTGGTATTTCTATTGGCATTTTGGTTATCGTCTGGGGCTAACACGCCCAAGGCTCTATTTAACCTACGTATCTCATTTGCCAATGTCATGAATGCATTATTTGTGTTTTCCATTAATGGCGTCATCACTGTACCCATTTGTTGAGTAAATGTATTCACCATGTCATAGTTACTAGAGTCAATTTGTTGTCGAACATTGGCTAATGTAGCCTGATAGACCAACAATATTTTGCGGGGGTTGTCTAAGTGGGGATAGTTGTGATCTTACTACTGGGCGCTCTTGTCGAGTATGGGTCATCACCACTGACCCTGTTATGCCATTCTCTCGACTAGGGACTTGCCCCCCGGTCGACGGTCCTGCCTGTCCAGATGTATGGGTGGTCGTCGTTACTCCATTTGGATATGTTATGTATGTAAATGGGGTATTTGGGTTGACCGTGGTCGAGCCGTAAGGCATTCCATACAAAGGTTGTGGGAGAGGTTGTGTAGTCCCTCTTGGGTTTGAATTCACAACACTTCGTGGAGACAATCTAGTAATTGGCAGACTTATTTGTTGTACAACTGGGGAAGTTGGTGTCTGGAGTGTTCTTTGGCCAACTTCGTCAAACCTATTGACAACTTAAGCATAGGAAACGCCTCTTCTCGCCACTAAACTAACAGTGCTATTATTTCCTGCATTAGTAGCGTTAGCCATGGTTACAGGAATATTATCAACTGGCGCAACAGTGGTTATAGGATTAGCACCCACTGTTGATACAGTGGCGTTAGTGCTGACTGCGCCTGCATTACTTGCACTACTCGTATTCAGAGTTTTGGGAATTAGATGACGATTGAATCACTCTCCCACTTCGTAGACGCATACAATGAATTTGTATGTGAGAATTCGTGACACTTATACGAGTTACTCTGAACTGGTCCCACTAGGCGTGCCAATTTGTTAATGTTGGTTTTTGGTTTCTGACCAAAATTTCTTTGTTACAAATAATTAGAGATCAAACGAGTGTGGAACCTACGAGTTATGCGGTAATCTCCTCAAGAATAGTTATGAACTGTCTGCCAAGTATGAATTTGACCATTTTAGTCAAATTAGGAATTACTGGCAAAGACTTAGTGCTAAGACAAGTATATAAGTTTGAAAACGATTTACAGATTATTGTCAGTAATGAAACTTGACAACGAAACTACTTGTATTTGAAAAGATAAGTTTGAAGTTTTAAAAGAAAAAAAGTAGTTTCTATATTAGAAAATAACTTCCAAATTACACTGAGTAACTAATAAAAAGAACAAAAGTTTAAAAGAAAAGTTAAGCAAAAAGTAGGATCTAAGCAACACTACTTGCAAAAAATGAATGAATTTAAAAGGAGAACATAAAAGAATTGTCGGAAATAAATGAAAGTAAATGAAGAACTTGAATAAAAGAGATGAAAATGGCATTGAATTTCACCATAGTATTGCAATAAGAAGGATGAAAGGAATACTTGAATGTAATCCGTCGATCTGCTGTGTGATCGAGATGTGTAGGATATGTATCAAGTAACCGACCTTTATTACATTGTGATTACTAGTATTTATAGGCAAATAAAATAACTACCTAGAAATAACTCCCTATCTAAATGACTGCCACATGTCTTTGGCAGTTTTCTTAAGTTTTATACTTAAACTGTTTTGTCAAGCAATTCCACTAACTGCTCAATGCCGCGAACCGCTCCGTGTCAATTTGCTTATCTTCGACGGTTTGAACTGCTTGACAACTTGTATTGGTACCTTCCGTCGGATTGGGGACTTAACCAATTTCTTCACTTCTCTGTTTCTCTTGACGACTCTTCCTTCGACTAAGTCTTCCTTTATTATTTTGTCAGGAATTTGACTGTCGAATCTTTCCCTCTGTCGAACTGTATTTTCTTGTCAAACCAAATATCTTCAGTACTTAGAAAATTTTGGTTATCACTTCGATCCCTTCGTTAGTCCATCGAAAAAACATCCGTCAACAAACTCAAAATTTCACCCTTAACGCCTCTGTCCCGTTATAGGATTAGAATTCATGACTTGACGTAGGAATATTGGTGCTCAAAACTGTTATTTGAAATTGCAGACGGTTTAGGTATTCCAATAAGTTTGGATGAAGCTACCTGTACTCGGGCATATGGTCACTAAGCTCGAGTCTTGGTGGATGTTGATCTAACAGGGAGGTTGCTTAAAGAGATTATGGTTGAACGTGAATGTTTTGCATTTTCTGATGGTATTGAATATGAGAAGCTTCCTTCTTTTTGTTCTCATTGTAAATCAATTGGACACTTGGCTTCGATTTGTAAATTTGACAAGGAGAAACTGGTGCATAAGGATCCGCCATTGGAGCAGAAGACTAATTAAGCAAGCTTATGTCCCTAAGGTTCCAGAGCAAAAACTAATTGAAGATAATGGGTAGATTGATACATCACTGGGAGAAAATTTGAGTGACAGTGAATCTGTTGAGACTATCTATGAGGAACCTTTATCCCCTGATCATAACTCAAATTATATTCCTCATAACTCGTCTTCTGTGGCAACCAATGTTGTCTATGGCTCTACTGAGAAGATCTCAACTTCTGCTGCAGCTTATGTTGACTCTACAACCAAGGATACTCTGGTGCCCGAGCATTCCGTAGCTACCTGTGATTTAACAGTTAATGGTAAGAATCTTCAGACTCCTGAGTCTAATTTATCCCCTATGCATCCTAATGTTGCTCATGATATGAGAATACTTACCAAGTTTTTAGGAAATAGGGATGAGGATGACCTAGAGAATAACTCTCTCTCAGCAGAGAAGTTAAATAATGATAATGTTGTTGAAGTTGATTCTGATTTCACGGTGGTTTTGTCTAAATCTCATAAATATAATCCGAGGAAGAATAGAAAACCTAATGTTATGTTTAAATGATTTATTTTGCATGAGTTTTGTTTATGTCTCCCATGCTTTTATTTTCTTTTGTTTTCCTTTTGTTTTTCCAATAAATTATGGTAACATTAGGTCACCTTGCCTTAAAAAACCTGTCCTGTTATACAAACAAATGTTTTAAACTAGGAAATGCTTACCTAATTTGTAACAGAAGCATTTATTTTTAAAAAGCAGATGAAATCACTCTTCTAAATGTAAAGAGGGGAGAAGTCATAAGCTTAGTCCATCAAATTGGACATACATTTGATGATATGTTCAGTAAAAGCAAAGTTTTTAGCCACCAATACATGAAATCATTACCTTGTACAGCTCATCCTTCGTATACACTGGATAAAATTTACAATCCTCCGGAAATTCAGAGGCAAGACTAGATGTGCACATCTTTAGTCCATTTCTTTGGGTAATCTCGGAAGGCACAAAATCAACCCTATTAAATTTTCTTGTAACTCACATAGCACAAAAATTTCCAGACTCCTGTACACATTTAAAATTAATAGCAACATTCAGCTCTCAATAAATTCCCTTTCGTACAGGGTACAACATACAGATTTGCAGTATTCTTTCATGGTAATCCAATGCTCCCTCGCCGCTCTACGTAGTACCTCGTAATTAAGCTAATCTCGTCATCATCATGCAAAATAATGTGCCAAAGATGATAAAAAACAC
Source organism: Sophora flavescens (assembly GCA_030762895.1). NCBI lineage: Eukaryota > Viridiplantae > Streptophyta > Magnoliopsida > Fabales > Fabaceae > Sophora > Sophora flavescens. The sequence goes on from CM061065.1 coordinate 129,689,857, forward strand.
AAATAAATACATTTAAACAGAGTTCAGAAAGTAGAGTCAACTGAATAAGCAAAACATGTTTTGTGAAGCAAGGAAGGCAACAATCAGCCTTAATGATTCATATATTGATTTATTTGGCCAGTACAGGAAAGGTTCTTTCATGAAAAGATTTGTTTCTGGATTATATGACAGACTTACACTGGCCAGAGGAAACAGTAAATTGAGCCAAATCATGGCAACATGGGTTTAGATCTACATGCGAGGGTGTGTGTGTTGAAATTATGTGACTTGAGGGAGACAAGATAATTTTATGAAATTGAAGGTTCAATCCATGAAACTTTATTAGTTAATTATATTTAAACATGAGAGGAGAAGTTTCACCAACTTTCACACTTTCACTATCAGGGGGCAAACACCTTTTTGAAAAACAACGTAGCAATGCTCCTTGATTCCACACAGCTCTTTTCTGTGATTGTCAGTTCAACCAGACATTTAATTTAGAAATGGAAACAACTACGAAAGACTTGAGGTCAACTGCTTGAGACAGTCAATAATATCACTGCATACCAGGGTAAAGCCAAAGCAGTAATCAAAAGCTAAAGCCATTTCACATATGCCAATTGAGCATTAAACACAAACCTACAACACAAAATCGATTTCTTCACAGAATATAAAGAATAGAAAGACCAATTAAACATCCATTATTAAACGTCGTTTGAGACTTGGGCTGATGAACATGTAGTCACATTAGACTATCAATACTAGAGTCATTGTTTCACTATCAAAATTCAAAAGATATATATAAAAAAGAATTAAGACCTGGATCAATTTCAGCCAACAATTATGTGCCATCATGTATACTGATACACTATCAAAAGCTCAATCTTGGATAACTTCTTGATTAGAAGTCAAATGGCCACAACTTTTGAAATGGCTAGTTCAGTGCAAAAAGAAGCTAGCATATACAGCCACGAGCCTCCTTTATGCACTAACATGACATGCCATTTAGGAGTTGGATATTGGTACTTTACCTATTATTGGCATACAATGGCATTTAAGACCAAGTGCTCCACAACATCCAGTGCTGCTAGCCAGACCCGGTCCAACACCAATTTAGGCCTAAAGCGGACTCTCAGGTAGGATCTTTTTAAAACTAATAATAATAATTTATAAATAAGTAATTTTTATAAAAATTAAAAGATGACTTTTAAAATTATAAATAATCACAAATTAACTTTTGATTTAAATAACTTTTTTTAAAAAATAATCTTTTTATACAACTAATGTCACTTTAAACTTTTTTTTTACAAAATATCACTTTAAATCTTAAACAAACAAATTTAACTTTGTTTTGTTTAATAGTTTGATATTATTTAAATAAAATAAAAGATATAAAAAAAGCCCCAAAAATAAATAAAAAAGGAAAAAAGAGAAAAGAAAAAAAGAAACGCGGTATGATAATATGTGTGTGTGTATTATTGCATATGATAATATGTATATTAATATATGATTATTTGCATTAATATGAGATTGTGTCTCTTAATGTTTGATTTTATATGTTAATATAAGATATGTGATTTTATTAATAATAAGCGATTAAGAATGATATGATAAGATATCGTGTGATTTAGTATTTAAATAGAGAGTGTTATTCTTAGATTTTAGCCCCTCAACCAATCAGATTTGAGTCCTTATCAATATAGGATCATCCTCTTTTTGTTTATATCTTAAGATCTTATCATAATCTCCTAAGGATCCTATCTAGGAATAATTACCAAATCTGTCGCTAAACTTTCATCGTATGTTTGACCATCTTAAAGTCCGATTTAGGATTCGATCATTAGACATTAATTTGTAGATATTTCTGAGATTTCTAACGACACCAAGAACGCCTCAATCGGAAACTTGTAGCTCAAGTTATGGTCAAAATACAGAACTGTATACAGTTTGGCTGAAATATGAACCCGTTATGACCCAAACTCATATATATACCATTAGACTCGACCTAAACCTAGTTTACATGACCCCAACACTCAGAAAACTGCCTCCCTCCTTCCTCTTTGAATCCTTATGGTTTTTCTCCCTAAAACTCTCTCTAGGACCCGTTCTTAAGGGTTCGCTATGCTTGCTGTTTGGGACTTTAGAAAAGGTAAAATTCGTGCACCTTGTCCCTTGTGTTCTTTCTTTCAACTTCTTGATCTCTTCCTTTTGATTTCTTGATCTTAGAGTTGAATCAAAGTGTCTCTTTGGAGTCCTTGAGGTCGTAGACAAGCGCTAGTAAGACGAGACCCTAGTGGATCTTCTTTCTTCTTCTGAAACGCGAACCTCGTACCAGGTATGGGAGAAGAATAGTGTATACACTAGGCTAGGGAGTAGCGTAAGATGAGGGGTTCCCATAGCCCCGTTTATTGTCATTCTAATATATTGATGCCATGATCTGCCTGGTTGTATGACTGAATTGTTTATATGCTTAATTGGATTAATTAGTATGCCTATTTGTTATAATTGTTGAGTTGTTCATGATGTGGTATGCCCATTTGAATTGTCTCATGCCATGAGTTTTGGTTGAATTGGTATGAATACTCATGTATGATTTTATTTATATATTATCATGTACAGGGTGATGAGTGTTACATCAAGTCTTATCTCTATAGGATCATCAAATTGTGGTGATTAACTTCACATTCCAATCCAATAGCCAATTTTCAATTGTGGGAATGAATCCAAGATCAATTCAACGGAGATCAATTCAAGAAAAGCATTAAACACAGAAGCAACCACTCAATTTGAATGAGTTAATAGTTGAATTAAGAGAATAAATTCGTTTACACAAGAGCCTGACTCAGAAGCCTAAAAACTCAAATTTACTTCAATACAATGATGAAAATACAATAGAAAGTGACCCTATTTATACCAATTCTAAAAGCCTTCATGACTAGAATACAATGAAAATACAACTTACAATTGTCAAAATTATTGGTTACGTAATTAATGGATAAGCTAGGTAACTAGTGGATAGGTAATTTAATAATATTAGTGGCTTGGGTTCATGCATGGCTTCTGAAAGTTGATGGTTATGTATTGTACTGGCCGAAGAGTGAAACCCGGCCACCGAGCTCGAATACCCGACCCAGTCCGGAGGTTAAGGATAATAAGTTAAAAATCACCTTTAATTATCCTGATATTATCTGAAATATCCGTATCCGGTTAAAAGAGATAATATCCCCTAAATTAAGGGATAGGATATTGATATCATCCTTAATTAAATCCTGATATTTTCTAGAATAACCTTATCTGGTTAAAAGAGATAATATCCCTTAAATTAAGGAATCACATCTCAAAAGAGATTGAGGAGATAAAAGGAGATAAATCAGATCTCTAAAAGATATGAGAATCCTATTATAAAAGGAGGAGTACCCATGATAGAAAGACTCACTTTTGACTGAACTCCGGTGACTCTCTCTTAAGCGTATTAGAGAAACTAGTTCGACCAAGAGACTATCAGACAGTCCTTGCTCCCTAGTATCCATCAGATACAAAATTAAGAGAATGAGATCACCATGGCCAAGGGTTGAACCGAGAACTACGTCTGGCTTTGATTCCCATCGGGATACGTAGGACCGGAATATTAAATTCTGCCAAGCCATAATCTAAAACAACCCCTATTATTCACTCTTGGTCCGACGTTTACGGCGAGGTTCCGACAAACCGGATCTCGGCAGGAACATTTGGCGCCCACCGTGGGCCCGAGGTGAAACTTTCCCCGGTTCCACAAGAAAGCTTAATGGTGACCACACGGAATGGTCTGCGAGGAGGGGCAAGCAGCATGAATCATGAGGACCATGAGTCTTCGAACGCCCAAAACCACGGCAATCATCTTTCCTCCCCCCCTCAATGAAGACAACCCTCGGTTGGAAGAAATTATGGAACAACTTAAGCAGTTGCGGAAAGAGAACGAGGAGATACGCGCGGAAAATCAGAAGCTTTTAAGAGCCCGGAAAAGAGAAAGGTCCCTGACACCTTCCGACGAAGAACAATCCTCACCCGAGGCTGGCGTGAAGGATCCTCCGTCACACTCTCCTCGGGGAACTAAACGAGCATCCAAAACTAAACCTCCTCTGGGGGCTTCAGAAGTTAAGTCTCAAGCAGAAAGGACTAGCCAGAAAGGAAGGACATCGGACCGGCGTCCGAGGTTGCCCTTCATTGATGACATTAACGAGGTAATCGTGCCCAGCCATTTTAAGCCCCTTAACATCGACAAATTCAATGGCACCACTGACCCAACCGAGCATGTGGAGTCCTTTATTTCCTATGTTTACTTAGTGACTGATTCGGAGGCCGTCATGTGCAAAGTTTTTCCAACCACTTTGCAAGGCCCAGCTCTGACCTGGCTAACAAATCTACCACCTCGATCGATTGATTCCTTTGATGTGCTTATAACCAAGTTCACTGCACAATTTGCAGCAAGCCGAAGGCATAAAAGGCACTCGGTCTCGCTGGTAAATTTCAGACAGGAAAGGAATGAATCACTCAGATATTATATGACTCGCTTCAATGCTAAACAGATCCTGATTCCCAACATGAGCTCGGAACTCTGCCTCCACACCGTCATGGCCGGTCTGAAGCCAGGACCATTCTTCGAGTACCTATCTCGGAAGCCACCGAGAGATTTTGAAGAGTTGCAGGAAAAGGCCACAGGTTTCATGAACTCGGAAGAGATGTTGGAATTTAAAAGGAGAGAAAGAGGTTTCGAGGACAAGATCTCAGTCTCGAACAAAGACAGAAACAAGGGGTCTGACTCACAAAGGACCCAAAAAACCAACGAAAGAGAATTCCCGCAGAGGCATCCCAGGTACCAATCTTATACCCCGTTGAACCGATCTCGGGAAGCCATCCTTTAGGAGGTGTGTAGCGCCGAGTTGCTTACCTTACCTGGACCGTCCAAAACACCGGACAATGATGACAGAAGCAAAGAATGCATGTGGCATCAAAACTATGGACACTCCACTAAAGAGTGCAAAACACTCCAGAGAAAGATTGAGGATTTAGTACAAGCAGGCCGTCTTGATCGTTTCATCCGCCGAGATGACAATGGAGGCAGACGACCCGGTCGAAGACAACGGAGACACGGTTATGATAACTGAGACCGAGATGCAAACTTGCGAAGAAACCATCAGGGCGAAGACCGGTTGAATAACCAAAGGACCCCTATCGAAGAGTCAGAATGAGGAATCAGGGGGGTCATCAATACGATCTCGGGGGGATTTGCAGGCGGAGGAACGACGAGCTCGGCCCGAAGGCGTCATGTAAAAGCCCTCCGATCCGTTAACACAGTGGATGGAAGGCCCCCAAGAGCAAGACCCCCCATAACGTTCACAGACGATGATTTCCAGGGGGTGGATCCAAATAAAGATGACCCCATGGTGATAACGGTCGAGCTGGCCAACTTTTCGGTCAGACGAACACTTATTGACCAGGGGAGCTCGGCCGATATTCTCTACCTGGCAACCTTCAAGAAGCTCGGAATCCCAGAAAAGCTGATAAAAGAGAAAGAGGACAAGCTAGTAGGGTTTGCTGGGGAGCAAGTCAAAACCCGAGGCTACACAGACCTCTTAACTACGTTTGGAGAAGGAAGACTCTCCAAATCCGTATCGGTCAGATACGTTATTGTAGACGCCAGCACGTCATACAACATCCTTATTGGAAGACCGACGTTAAATGAACTCGGAGCGATTGTCTCTACTCCACATCTGACAATGAAATTCCCGGTCGACTCTGGAGAAATAATCGCAGTCCGGGCTAACCAAAAGCTAGCCAGGTAATGCTATGTGGACAGCCTGAAGGTTACCCGTCACCAGGACGGCCCAAAGAATACCGAGGATGGCAAAGCAGAGGTGGTAAGCTCGGTCAACTCAGTAACTTCAGCCAGCTCGGTCAGCATGTTTAAGCTGGACCCAAGGACGGAGATGTACGAGTCCAGGGCCGAACCAACAGAGTCTTTAGAAAGGTTTCAGTTGGGTGCCCATCCCGAGCAATGCACCCACGTCGGTAGTCAACTGGACCCCTCACTCAGAGAGAGGCTTCACACGGTCTTAAGAAAGAATGCTGACCTGTTTGCCTGGAAGACATCGGATATGCCAGGCATAGACCCCAACTTAATGTGCCATAAGCTGTCTATATGTCCCGAAGCTAAACCTGTAACTCAAAAAAAAAGGATACTTGGCGAGGAAAGGCGTCAAGCAGTGGCCGAGGAGCTTCCAAACTGGTCAAAGCAAATTTCATCCGAGAGGTGAAATACACTACTTGGCTAGCCAACGTGGTATTAGTCAGAAAGGCCAATGGTAAATGGCGGATGTGCATCGGTATGCATCCGACCTCAACTAGGCATGCCCAAAGGATTCCTATCCCTTGCCCAACATTGACAGACTGGTGGATGGGGCCTCAGGTTACAAAGTCTTGTCCTTTTTGGACGCATATTCAGGTTATAACCAGATCAGGATGTATCCACCCGACGAGGAAAAAACAGCATTTATGATTGAAGGGCAAACTACTGCTACCGAGTAATTCCCTTTAGCCTAAAGAATGCCGATGCAACATATCAAAGGCTTATGGACAAGGTTTTCGCCAGTCAAATCGGAAAGAACTTAGAAGTATATGTTAATGACATGGTGGTAAAATCCGAAGATCCGAGCCAGCACCCTGCCGACCTCGAAGAAATTTTCGGCCAGCTCAGAAAGTACAACATGAGGCTAAATCCAAAAAAGTGCTCTTTTGGTGTACAAGGAGGAAAATTCTTGGGATATATGCTAACACACCGGGGAATCAAAGCTAATCCGGATAAATGCAAAGCCGTCATGGAAATGCGAAGTCCTCGGAATGTGAAAGAAATTCAGAGGCTAGCCGGCCGATTAGCCTCCTTATCCCGCTTCCTCCCAAAGTCTGCAGAGAAGGCAAGACCTTTCTTCCAGCTCTTGAAAAAGCCAAAGAGTTTCATTTGGACTGAAGAATGTGAGAAGGTCTTTGAAGATCTAAAACTCTTCTTAGCATCTCCCCCAATCCTCACTCGGCCTCAGCTAGGCAAAGATATGTACCTGTACCTCTCCGTCAATGATTATGCAATCAGTGCAATGATCATCCAGGAAGAGGAAGAGCAACAAATGCCGGTGTACTATGTCAGTAGGATCCTGAAAGACACGGAAACGTGATATCAAGTAATTGAAAAACTGGCCCTCGCCCTAGTTATGGCAGCTCGGAGGTTACGGCCCAATTTCCAGTCGCACCAAGTCATAGTCAAGATTGATCATCCAATAAAGCAAGTACTCAGGAAACCTGATCTAGTCGGACGAATGATAGCTTGGTCAATAGAATTGTCAGAATTCGGTCTACGATATGAACCGAGAGGGCCAATGAAAGCACAATGCCTCTCTGACTTCATTGTCGAGCTCTCTTCCAAACCGAGGTCGGAGTCCTTCATCTGGTTCCTATATGTTGATGGATCATCTAACTTGAAAGGAAGCGGGGCTGGAATAATTCTTGAGGGACCTGATGATCTAATCCTCGAGCAATCTTTAAAGTTTGGGTTCACTGCTTCGAACAACCAAGCAGAATATGAAGCCCTTATTGCTGGGCTATTGTTAGCTAAAGAGATTGGGGTCCGGGAACTAAAATGCCGAAGTGACTCACAGCTCGTAACAGGACAAGTCTCGGGCAATTATCAGACAAAGGACCCCCAACTAACCAGATATCTCTGCAAGGTTAATAGCCTCATTTCTGAATTTGAGCATTTCTCCATTGAGCACATACCTCGAGAAGAAAATTCTAGGGCAGATCTGTTGTCCAAATTGGCTAGCACCAAGAGGGCTGGCCAACTAAGAACTTTCATTCAAGAAAACCTCCTCGAGCCGAGCATAAAAAGTGCCGAAGTGACAATGACCGAGCACTATGACCGGGGCTAGATGACTCCAATTTGGGAGTATCTAACCTCGGACAAACTACCTGATGACCCAAAGGAGGCGAGGCGAATCCGTCTGAAATCTTGCCACTACACCGTCCTAGACGGTGAGCTGTACAAAAGAGGATTCTCCAGGCCATTACTGAAGTGCCTCACAAAGGAGCAGTCCGAGTACGTAATGGATGAGATGCACCGAGGAATTTGTGGAATGCATTCAGGTGGCCGATCTCTGGCAGCTCGGGTCCTACGAGTAGGGTTTTACTGGCCAACCATGAGACTGGATTGTTCTACTTGGACCAATAGGTGTGAGCCCTGTCAGAAATTCACCAGCATAGCTCGAGCTCCAGGAGAAGAGCTCCACTCCATGTTCTCGTCATGGCCCTTTACTATGTGGGGGATGGACATAGTCAGTCCTTTCCCAATGGCCAAGGGTCAAGTCAAGTTCCTCCTGGTAGGTGTAGACTACTTCACCAAGTGGATTGAGGCAGAACCATTGGCTACGATAACTGCCAAAAAGGTCCAGAATTTTGTATGGAAAAACATCATATGCAGGCACGGCCTTCCTTATGCAGTTGTTACAGACAACGGAAATCAATTCACCGATAAGGAACTTGGAGAGTTTTACTCCAACCTCGGAATTAAACACAAAGTGACCTCGGTTGAGCATCCACAAACAAATGGGCAAGCAGAGGCAGCCAATAAAGTTATTCTAAACGAGCTCAAAAGAAGGTTAGGACAATCAAAAGGGGCTTGGGTTGAACAATTACCAAGCATCCTGTGGGCTTACCATTGCTCACCACAATCTTCGACGGGAGAAACACCGTTCAAACTAACCTATGGAACCGATGCAATGATTCCAGTTGAGCTCGGTGAACTTTCTTTCCAAAGACAGCATCACGATCAAAGTAAAAATGAAGAAGAACTCCGAGTTGAGCTTGACATGGTCGAGGAAGTCCGAGATACGGCAAAAATCAGAGACGAGCTGTGCAAGCAAAAAGCAACTCGGAAGTACAACTCAAGGTTCCACCCAAGGGAATTTGTGCAAGGTGACTTAGTGCTGAGACTGCAAAGCGACGCGAGAAAACACCCCAGAGAGGGTAAGCTCGTGGCAAACTGGTCAGGACCATTCAGGATAGTATAAAATCTAGGAAATGGTGCCTACAGGCTAGAAGAATTGTCAGGAAAGTTGGTTCCAAGAACATGGAACACTTCCCACCTTAAGTTTTATTTTAGCTAAGGTTAGAGGTGATGCACTCTTTTTCCTATCTCGGTCTTTTTCCCATGAGGTTTTGGCCGAGAAGGTTTTAACGAGGCACGCTAGGGAAAATAAATAAATAAAATCATTTTCAATTGAGTTATTATGCAAAAAATACGGCGTTAAAACTACCAAAAATCTAAAGAGGCTGGCCGAGCCAAAATCGACCGATCAGGGTCGAAGTGTCGAGCCTATAAAGGTGCATAAATCCTAAAAAGGCTGACCGAGCCAAAATCGACCGATCAGGGTCGAAGTGCCAAGCCTATAGAGGTGTATAAATCCTAAAAAGGCTGACCGAGCCAAAATCGACTGATCAGGGTCGAAGTGCCGAGCCTATAAAGGTGCATAAATCCTAAAAAGGCTGACTGAGCCAAAATCGACCGATCAGGGTCGAAGTGCCGAGCCTATAAAGGTGCATAAATCCTAAAGAGGCTGACCGAGCTAAACACGACCGACCCGAGGTCGAAATGCCGAGCCTAAAAAGGTGTGCACGGCCTGACAAAGGCTAATTAATACCTAAAAAGTAAGTGAAAACACTTACAGGTATCTCGAATTCCGAAAACACGAGTCAACCGAGTAACAAATTAAAAGGCATTAGACAATTTTCTAAGTGCAAATAAAGCAAACGATTTTATTAAATAACAATGGGCTAAGCCCAGAATACATAAGAGTTCAAGATGCAAAGGGCATCGCTCAAAAACTACGTGTTTCCTAACCTACTAATACAATTTCAGGAGTCAAGGTCACCCTCGGCATTTGGAGGGATGATAGCAGATTGACCAGGTGGGCCCACTTCACCTTCGGGTCCCTCCTCGTCCACTTGATCCTCGCCCTCTTCCCCGTGAGTTGCGGCCTCCTCGTCCTCATCCTCCAGCTCGACCAATGGAACTAGGATTCCATCTTGGTTGAAATCCTTGTCCACATCGACACAGGAGAAGTCAGCAGTCGGGTTGAAATGCTGAAGTTGCTTCACGGCTCGGGAGAAACCGTTAACATGCTCCCTCATGATTGAAGCCTCAGCTTCAGTGAGATAGGCACGAAGCCTCAGATTCTCCTCCTTCTGGGTCTCCAGCAACTTCTTCAGCTCAAGACCGGCTTCCTTCTCGGCCTGAAGCCCTTCCACAACGTTCTGAAGGTTGAGCCGATCGGCCTTTTCCATATCTAGCTCGACCATAAGGGTGGTATTCCCCCTTTCCAGCTCTATCTTTTGGGCCTTCAGCTGACCGATGACCTGGCCTTGCTCCTCACACCTGGCCAGGGCCTGAGAAAGCTCGTCTCTCACCCTCAAGGCTCGGGCCGCATCCGCCCTCATCACCTCCATCTTCTTCATGTTATCAATTAGATGTTGACTCCAGAAGCGGGTGATTGAGGCAATGCGGAGAGCATAGGCAGCGGCCGCCTCCATACTTTCCTCAGGACCCTGCTCCAACAACAGCCGGGCATCGGACGGTTTCAGCATTTGGCCATCAATCAGGCCTGCAGGGTCGAACTCATTTCCCCAGAGCGAGCTGATCCCTGGATTACAGTTCCCATTATACCATTTGGTGTCCGAAGAGAGATCGATCACCATGGGAGCGTTGCTCGGTCGTCTAGCAGCAGAAGGAGTCTCTCCAATCATCAGCAAGGGAGGAGGGCTTCCAATCGGAACCTCTGGCTCCAGGTCTTCCCGGGTCCTCTTCGGAGGACGAATATTCAAGTCAGAAGCTTCAACAAACTTCTTCTTCTTCCCCTTAACATTTGAAGCGACAGCTGATCCGCCAGCTGCTTGATTAGCCGACTTCTTCATCAAGGCCTTGTAGTTGAATTTTCCCATTATCACTGATAAAAGAGAAAAATCGGTTAGATACAAGCACGCGACTGGACAAGTAAAACACCCGATAAAAAACTACTTACGATCAAAATCGGCTTGCCAGTTGACGACCTGGGGAGCAATAAAAGTCTACCACAGGGCAATGGCCGAGGATAGAGTTTTAGGAGCTCAACATCGGTTTTTTCTTGGGTTGTCATGCAGCCGATGTCATAGCTGGAAAACTTAGTCGGGTGGGGGGGCTGCCAGTAGAAGGGAAATTTGGAGATTCCATCTGAGTCATAGAATAAAGACTCGTTCCCTACAGTAGGTCGGACTTTGAAAAAGTCCGACTTGAAAAATTTATAGGAACTCTTATAGAGCCCAATAATGCCTCCCGACTCAGCCCCACTAAGAGAGATCCAGCCAACCCAGTCCCCAAACCTAACCTTATAAAAATAAAGGAATATTGGAGCAGTAGCCACCACCCCTATCTGTTCACACTGGATTTGGAAAGCCTTTAAAAAAGCCCAGCTGTTCGGATGGAGCTGGGTTGGGGAAACATTCATGATTTTTAGCACATCACACTCGAACTGGGTAAAAGGCAGAGTGACTCCGATATGTTCAAATAGGGTTTTATATACATATGTGAAGGAGGGTTGACCTGGAGCTGAATGAAGAAAGACATGTTCATCCCCAGAACACGACAGAAACTCCACACTGCCCCAAAGGAAGAAACTTTGTTTTTTATGGAGGAAAGGGATTCAAAATTCCTAAAGTTGGAATGAAAAGCTCCCACATCTGGCCTCACCCAGAAATACCCAGGTATAGTAATGTCAGGGTAGGGAACTCTGGGCATCCTAGTGGTATGCTTACGACACTTGGAAATGGGTACGGCATCGGGAATAGCTAAGCTATTCCCATCAGTGGAGGAAGAGGCACCATTACCACCACCACCACCGCGAGAAGAAAAGGGAGAAGAATGGGGGGAGCCCCCAATCAGGTTAAGTTCAAGCTCCACAATTTGAACCCCGGAGGAAGCATTCTGGGATACCTCAAATGAGGTCTCCATTGATGCAAAATCAGAAAGCAAATCTAAGGAAGCTGGAAGGAGATGAATAGAACGTACCTTGAGTATGAGGGGACTATGAATGCTCGGATTAGAAAGAACTCGTGAGAAGAAAATCTAGGGTTCAAGGAACGTGAAGCCCTGTACCAGGTCCTCGTCCCAATTTATAGAAGAAAAAATTGCAACATCCCCTCCTCGCATTAATGAGGGTTGTTGGGCGAGAGCAGGCAGACGTCCCTTCGAGTCTGACCGAATTCACCAACTAATGGAGAGGACACACGTGGCAGAAGCGTCAGAACATACACCGCCATCACGTGAACCTAGGAGCATGCAATTGCTGCACAAATCCCAGAGATGATGTCATAAAGACCACGCGCCGCACAGAGTAACATTTCCTTTCCATCTCGGGAACCGAGAAAGTATGGCCTCAACAAGAAACGAGTAACCATCCCCACCTCGGCTAGCCTCGGCTCCTTCGAAAAAGCTTCCACGTGATCAGCTTGAAGCTTGGGGGGCTTGTGTATGAGCCGAGATATAGAGCTCGGTACCTCGAAAGCATCAAGCTCGGTCACCCGAGCTGCTCACCGAGTTGGAGGATGTGTACATATATATAAGGTATGAAGCTCGGCCAATCACCTCGCCGAGCCGAAAGACCAAAAGGTGAAACCAAGTTCCAAGCCTCGGCTCCTTCGAAAAAGCTTCCACGTGATCAGCTCGAAGCTTGGGGGGCTTGTGTATGAGCCGAGATACAGAGCTCGGCTAAACATCATGAAAGCTTTTACGCTCTATTAGCTCAAAGCTTGGGGGGCTTGTGTACTGGCCGAAGAGTGAAACCCGGCCACCGAGCTCGAATACCCGGCCCAGTCCGGAGGTTAAGGATAATAAGTTAAAAATCACCTTTAATTATCCTGATATTTTCTGAAATAACCGTATCCGGTTAAAAGAGATAATATCCCCTAAATTAAGGGATAGGATATTGATATCATCCTTAATTAAATCCTGATATTATCTAGAATAACCTTATCTGGTTAAAAGAGATAATATCCCTTAAATTAAGGAATCACATCTCAAAAGAGATTGAGGAGATAAAAGGAGATAAATCATATCTCTAAAAGATATGGGAATCCTATTATAAAAGGAGGAGTACCCATGATAGAAAGACTCACTTTTGACTGAACTCCGGTGACTCTCTATTAAGTGTATTAGAGAAACTAGTTCGTCCAAGAGACTATCAGACAGTCCTTGCTCCCTAGTATCCATCAGATACAAAATTAAGAGATTGAGATCACCATGGCTAAGGGTTGAGCCGAGAACTACGTCTGGCTTTGATTCTCATCGGGATACGTAGGACCCGAATATTAAATTCTACCAAGCCATAATCTAAAACAACCGTTATTATTCACTCTTGGTCCGACGTTTACGGCGAGGTTCCGACAAACCGGATCTCGGCAGGAACATGTATCGTAATCAAATATAGGTTCATCTTCCCTAACCTAGAGAGTTTAAAACATGTTATAATTGGGAGAAAACCCATAAGAAAAGAGATAGAATCCATTGAGAGATGCATTAGATCTTTCACTTTCACTCCCACAAGGGATAGATTTCCTTAGGGTGTGTTTGATTTGCAAAAATTCAGGGGATTGGACAGCACAAAAATTTTTGTCCCCTGTTTGATTTGAAAAGTGGTCAGAGGACAGGACAAAAAAGGAGGTGATGGACATGACAAAAATCCATAATTTTGTCCCCCACCAAACCATGTGACAACTTTTTGTCCCATGGACAGACTACCAAAAGACAAAATTATCCTTACATCCCTCTCTCCTCTCTCTCCCCCTCTCTCTTTCTCTCTCTTTTTCTCTCCCCTCTCTCTCGCCCTCTCTCCTCTCTCCCCCCCCCCCCCCCCCCTCTCTTTCTTATAACATGATTTTCTCTCTGTAAATGACACAACTCACACATAACTCAAGTTATTATATATATATATATATATATATATATATATATATATATATATATATATATATATATATATATATATATATCATAACTTTAATAAGCATGAATGTTTTGTTTTTTACTGTTTGCTTACTTGGCAGGCCCTCCTTGATTCAAGGAGCTTTAATTACTTCTTTAATATTTTTTGATAATTTTAATTATAGTTTACTTCTTTTATTTTTTGGCTTCCTTTAGCTCTAAAGACAAAAGTGTGCCGTGCAAGTTTTATCTCCAGTCAAATAGCTAAGGCTAACCTAATATGATAGACTTTATCTTTGGTCAAATAGCTGAAGCTAACATAATGATAATAGGATATAGGAACGAAGCTAAAGCTAACAAAATAGGATAGGATGAAACTAGGTTATGCAGATAGATACAGATATTACCTTCCATTTCTTTTCTTTTTTTTACAAACAAAATGGAATCCTCCTCTCTTCTTCGATCTCTCTTTCTCTCCTCTCGTCCCCATGCACTTTTTCTTCTCCGGCTCCCCATTGATGTCGTTGACTAATGGTGTGGGTGCTTGCCGGGAAGATCGCCGACGGTGTCGATGGTGGAAGGAGTTTGATGCGGATATGTTATTGGGACACACACAAATGAAGTGTATTAGGATAATCGGTTCGGGTTGTCACAACCCTCTCTCTTTCTCGGTCTCCTCCCGTCGTTCCTATACCCTTCTACTGAGATACGAGGTTTGTTTCTCGAATCCAACTCCGTTGATGTATATTTCATGTTTTTTGCTTTTTTTTTGTTTTTTGCACGATTTTCTATCATCTATGCTGGTACTACCAACTAGCTTCTTTAATTTCAATCAGTTTTGCTCAGATCCCATCATAACAACCTATGATTGATTCTTGTGTGATGTTGCTTTTGTGGGTCATTGGTTTTGTTGTTTCTTAATCACTGCTAACAATGTTTTGGGTTTTGGGTTTTGGGATTTGCATTTTTATTTTGCGCAATTGCTTAAGATTCAGATCATGTTTTCATTTTTAATCTTTGTTTTATAGTTTCTATTTTGGGTCTTTATGTATGCTAGGTAATAGTTGTTTTGGTGTGGCGGATCGAGTGTAAAGCTTTCAGGACTTTGAGGATTTTCGAATGCAGAGTTGGGGTATAGTATAGAATAAGTAAAACAAAAGAATGCTGTTAATTCTTCCTCTGCTCTCTATAGGAAAAGATGAAGAATTCTTGAGTTTCTGAAATTGAAGTTGTAACACCCCGATTTTCGCTGCTTCCTAATATCAGTAATAAATATATAAACATATATATTTTTATCTGAGACTCAAAATGATTTTGGGTAAACCAATATCATTTCCATATCAGGCTTTATATTATAGGGTTACGATGAAATTTTGGGTTGAAAATTCAGACGGAACCCGGTCTGCGTCTTCACTGACAGTAAAAGTTTACTGCTCAGAAAACCTAATTTTAATTCGTGAACGAGATGAAAAATATTTTTATCATATTTACTACGATACTGGAAGTTTTGAAAAATTTAGCGTAAAAATATAATATTATATTTGCTGCGGGCGAATACGTCGAGATATCTCTAGGAAAAACCCGTGTCAGATGAACCAGGGAGTCAGCAACGGGGATGAGGTGATGGATTTGACCGATGTGACATGCATTTATGACGATCTTATCCGTGTCATAATGGCCATAATGACGCATTTATGACAAAGGAATATTTTGCCTGGAAACACTACTAGAAATCCATCATTTTCGGACAGAATTTCGGACGGATTTCGGACGAAAATTGGACAAATTTCGGACGGATTTCGGACGGATAATTCATTTCGGACGGATTTCGGACGGAATGGCACCCGTCCGAAAAAGCCTCGTGGGAAATTATAGAATCCGTCCGAAATTCTGTCCGAAAATATTTACGGACGGATTACGGAAGGAATATGGACAACATGGAAATCCGGATTTTGGTTATTGTTCGGACGGATTTCAGACTGATTTATTTTTGTTTTCGGACGGATTTGGGACGGATGTTGGGATTTTGTTGGTTATTGTTCAGACGGATTTCGGACATATTTATTTTTGTTTTCCAACGGATTTGGGACGGATTTCCCACGGAAGAATGAAAAGTCAGAATCTGTCACAGCCAGGCCGTGATGCCCATCACGGTCGTGACATGTCAACTGAGCCACACCCCTTCTAGGCAGAATCTGTCACGGCCAGGCCGTGATACCCATCACAGCCGTGACAGACCATTTAGTGAAGCAACGTTCAAAGCGCGCGGTTATCACGGCCAGGCCGTGATGCCCATCACGGCCGTGACATGTCAACTGAGCCAGACCCCTTCTAGGCAGAATCTGTCACGGCCAGGCCGTGATACCCATCACGACCGTGACAGACCATTTAGTGTAGCAACATTCAAGGCAGAAGCTGTCACGGCCAGGCCGTGATGCCCATCACGGCCGTGACAGATCACTTCACTTCCATTACAGTTTCACTATCTATGCGAATTATATGGCACCGATCACTAACATTTGCAGTTTCACATTCAATCACAAAATCATGAATTTGACTATTGTTACAAAATACAGCCTTGGTACCATACAACTTCTAAAAATCAAATACCAATTGCTGCATGCAATCCAAAAGTCATGACTTAAAAACTATCAGAAGATCAAGCCACTGTGAACTGTGAAGGTCATGTAATGAACCAAACAAAAAAAAAATAAAGTTGCCAGAAGAACTATGTGACCCACTTGAGTACTGCCTTGTCATGTTCTCTCGGTTTGAAAGTTCAGCAGCTGCTCTTGCAGCCATGCTTGCAAGTTCTGCAGATTCTGCAGCAGCCTCTGCAGCAGAGGCAACATCTTTGAATTCCATGTTCCTATTCTGCTTACCCATAGGAAAGGCACTCCCATTTTCAGAACTCGAATCTCTAAAATCCATTTCTTGTCTTCCAGTTCCTATAAGAAAGAATCTCAAATATTCAGGCAATAGAAAGAACAAAAGCCCCAAATTCATTTGCAATTACTGACTTCAAAAATTTACCTGAAGGTCTAGTTTCTGGATTAGACACCCCTGATGCCGTTGACTGATTGCCACCGGCCTTTCTAGAGGCACCACTTGCATTCTGCTCATATGCATATGTAGATACATCATCCATCAAACGCTGACACTTAATACAGTTGTGTTGTCAAAACAAGGTTCAGTGACTAAACCAAGAGATAGTATAATAAAACCATGTTCCTAACAAAGAAAGCAAGCAATTTGTACAAGTGGCCACACCAACAACATTTAACAACAGTTATCAGAATTATGTCACCAGGCAGATCATGCATCATAGCAATATAATATACAACTACAGATAATCAAATAATTTAAAAGCAGATCAAACACCGATACTCAGATAAACAACACAACATAAACCGCACAAACAAATAACCACAACCACATAAATTATACAGACTACACTACAAGCAAATGGTTATTGAGAAAAATCCGTCAGACAAGCTCCCCTTACCTTTGAAGACAAGTAAAGGATCCTCGTCTTAATGCTCACGTTAGCTCATATCTACTTCATCAAGCAAGCATAGCCGTGTCAAACGTCTTAGAGAGGGAATCCAACAAAGCACAACAACCAGAAATCAAGAAATCAATTACACATGATCAAACACACATTCTAATTTGTTCTAAACACTTAACCTTATTACCAAACAAGGTCATTTTCAAAGAAAATCATGTTTGAAGCTCACGCTTCACAATACCTTTTAGGGAAACTTTGTTTTGATTAAAGGATCATGAAAGAGAACTTGGGAATCATCAATTAAGAGTCCTAATTGTACTAAATCATAATTAATTTCACAAAAACATAACCAAATTCAAATAAAATCAAATTGGGGTTTAGTGCTCCTAAATACAATTTGGGGAAAACTCATTTGAACTAAAGAATAATGAAATTAGTTTAGGGAAACACCAATTCACAGTCCCAATTTCATAAAACAAGGTTAAATTTCAAGATTAAAATCTGAAATCAAAGGGTTAGGGTTAGGGTTTCAAAATCAATTTGGGGGTTTTGAATCTGAGACACAAGAGAGGGTTTTGACTCACCCAAGGTGGAAGAGGAAGAAAACACGGTGGCTGCCTTGGAGGTACAGCAGCGGCGGCGTCACGGACAAGACAGCAGTGCTCCCTATGACAGAGACAACAACCAAACGAAGCGAAGTAGTCCAGTATGTGCAGGGCGGCGTGCGTGGTCGTCTTCCTCCTACTGTGCGGTGGTCGGACAGCGACGGACGGCGGGTTGCATGCGGCGCTCGTAGTGGCTGGCGCGACGTGAAGCTGAACGCGCGTCATCCCCTCGCTCTAGGTGACGGCCCGATGGCGCTCCATGGTGGCTGGAGGCGTGGCTGAGTTAGGGGAAGGAGGAGGAAGATGAAGTGGGGAGGAAGAGAGAGATGGAGTCAGGAGGAAGAAGAAGAAAGAAAGAAAAGGAAAAAGAAAGAAGTGGGTTCTGTTGAAGGAGGAAGGGAGGGACGCGTGAAATAAAGGGGAGGGAAGAGAAATTTTTTTATTTTTGTACTGGTGGGTATAAAATAAGTGATAAATGTTAAGCCTAAAATAAACATGTTTTGACTTTTTGGAATCTAAAAATAAAGATTGATAAATATATGATTTCTAAATTCAAACTAGAGTAAAGATTAATAGTTGAACTGATCAACTAAGAAAATACTCGGTCCAAAATTTAATCTCCGATTAAGGTCAAACCAGTTTATTTTCAACTCTAAAATTAACTTGAATGAAAATATGAAAATATTTTTCTATTAATCATATTATTTAAAATATTTTTATGTACTGGTAATAATAGTGACAATAACGTAAATTATTGTCTAGTAAGCGTGCATTCACTGAAATAAGTCAGTGCTAACGCACCCAATAAAATAATTTGAAGAGAGTAATTCAATTACACAAACTAAACCACATAACAAAATGAACATAAATATCCAAATAAAATAATTAATCATATGTGTAAAAACTAGGGTGTTACACAGGACATATGTTTTCCTAAATCTTGCATCAGTCCATGAGTTATTGCAACACTCATTACATGTAATTGAAAATAAACAAAGAAGAATGAAGATTTTTATTCAAGTATTGGCTCAATATCACAATAATATTCACAACACTCAATTACACACATACACACATGCATATAGTTATTGAATATCCCTAGGCAAGCTCCCCTTACCTTTGAAGACAGACAAGTAAAGGATCATCGTCTTAATGCTCACGTTAGCTCCAAGAGTGTAATTATCTACTCCATCAAGCAAAATAAACTTAAACATCCATTCTAATTTGATCTAAACACTTAATCTTATTACCAAACAAGGTTATTTTCAAAGAAAATCATGTTTGGAGCTTACGCTTAGGTCCTAACAAGTCGATTTGGGCTCTATTAGGATCAAACAAGTCCATTTAGGCTTCATTAGGACCATAGAAGTTCAATTGGGCAGATCGGGGCAATTGTCCCAATTAGGTCCTAACAAGTCAATTTGGGCTCTATTAGGATCAAACCAGTCCATTTGGGCTCCATTAGGACCAAAGAAGTACAAATTGGCCTAGTTAGGTACTAAATGATCTAAAAAGTCCATTTGGGCTCTATTAGGATCAGACAAGTCCATTTAGGCTCCATTAGGACCAAAGAAGTACAATTGGGCCGTACGGGGCAATTGGCCCAATTAGGTCCTACCAAGTCGATTTGGGCTCTATTAGGATCGAACAAGTCCATTGGGGCTCCTCTATGCCCGAAAAAGTACAAATTGGCCTAGTTAGGTCGTATATGACCTAAACAGTCCATTTGGGTTCTATTAGGATCAAATAAGTCCATTTGGGCTGCTTTAGGACGAAAGAAGTACAAATTGGCCCAATTAGGTCGTATATGACCTAAAAAGTCCATTTGGGCTCTATTTGGAACAAACAAGTCCATTTGGGATCCATTAGGACCAAAGAAGTACAATTGGGTCGTACGGGGCAATTGGCCCAATTAGGTCATACCAAGTCGATTTGGGCTCTATTAGGATCGAACAAGTCCATTGGGGCTCCTTTATGCCCGAAAAAGTACAAATTGGCCTAGTTAGGTCGTATATGACCTAAACAGTCCATTTGGGTTCTATTAGGATCAAACAAGCCCATTTGGGCTGCTTTAGGACCAAATAAGTACAAATTGGCCCAGTTAGGTCCTATATGACCTAAAAAGTCCATTTGGGCTCTATTTGGATCAAACAAGTCCATTTGGGCTCCATTAGGACCAAAAAAGTACAATTGGGCCGTACGGGGCAATTGGCCCAATTAGGACTTAACAAGTCAATTTGGGCTCTATTAGGATCAAACAAGTCCATTGGGGCTCCATTATGCCCGAAAAAGTACAAATTGGCCTAGTTAGGTGATATGATCCAAAAAAAAAAAGGATCATGTAAATTTTCGGATCTATCTGATAGTGTGATTTCACATCACATTTCATGTACATTTTTGCATGCATTTTCATATAGTTTAGGCATATTTAAATTGATTTTAGTAGTTTTTACCTTGGAACGGGTAAGGCGATTTTGTGGTGTTGTTTTGCAGAAATTAAGGTAAAATGCTCAAGATTGACCATGATGGAGCTTGGATGAAGATAGGGCTTGAAAAGTGAAGAAAATGAGCTAAACAGAGCCCATCACGGCCTAGCCGTGATGACCATCACGGTCATGATCAAGCAGAGCATAAGGCAAAAGTCAGAAGCTGTCACGGCCTAGCCGTGATGCCCGTCACGGCCGTGACATGTTAGCTGATCCAGACAGAACCGATCACGGCCTAGCCGTGATGAGTGTCACGGCTGTGACAGACCAAAATCTGAAAGCACGCCTAAGGAAAATATAAAAAATAACAAAATCCGTCTGAAATTTTCGGACGGATTTCAGACGGATGTAAGAAATATAAAAAATAACAAATCCGACTGAAATCCGTCCGAAATTTTCGGACGGATTTCAGACGGATGTAAGATAAATCAAGGAAAATATAAAAAAATAACAAATCCGTGTGAAATCCGTCCGAAATTTTCGGACGGATTTTGATTGACCGTATAAGATAAATCAAGGAAAATATAAAAAATAACACAATCAAATCTGAAATCCGTCCAAAATTTGGACGGATTTCAGATTGATCAAAAAAATATAAAAAATAACACAATCAATTCAAATCCGTCCAAATTTTTGGACGGATTTGATTTGATGTAAGAAATATAAAAAAATAACACAATCCGTCTGAAATCCGTCCAAAATTTTCGGACGGATTTCAGACGGATCAAGGAACATATAAAAAACAACACAATCCGTCTGAAATCCGTCCGAAATTTTCGGACGGATTTCAGACGGATCAAGGAAAATATAAAAAATAACACAATCCGTCGGAAATCCGTCCGAAAATTTCAGACGAATTTCAGACGGATCAAGAAAATTATAAAAAATAACACAATCCGTCTTAAATCCGTCCGAAATTTTCGGACGGATTTTAGACGGATGTAAGAAATATAAAAAATAACACAATCCGTCTGAAATCCGTCCTAAATTTCGGACGGATTTCAGACGGATCAAGGAAAATATAAAAAATAACACATTTAAATTCGAAATCCGTCAAATTTTGACGGAATTTGACGGATTAAGGAAAATATAAAAAAATAACACAATCCGTTTGAAATCCGTCCGAAAATTTCGGAAAATTTCGGACGGAATCATGTCCGTCCGAAAATTCAAGTTTCTAGTAGTGAAATGACGATTTTACCCTTGGCTCTTCATGAATTTTTCAAGTCATGCCATTGAAATTTTTGACCAAATTGTCCCTAAAACTCACGGCTCCTTCATTATCATACACTTAGGCAATTTCATTCCTTCATTTCATGACATCTTTCTCTCCAAAACTTATACTTTTCTTTCAAGAACAACCATAAGTGTTCATATTCGTCAGATTTTTGCATAGCGATTCTGACCATTTTCTATTCTGAATCTCGAAAAACTTTCTACATGAAAGTTGTTTCTCTTTCTCTCTTATTTCCAACGATATAAAGAACATAAAAAACGGATAAGTATATTGAGAGATATGTCCAAATTACCGAAACTGCTCTAAACTTCTCAAGAACACTAGAACACAAAAGCTTGATTTTGTGAAGCAAGTCCTTGGATTTTCACTTGTTTTTAATCTTCAAGAGGTGAATCCTATTATCCTTCCCTAATCATGTCTATGTTCTTCAATAAGTTTCATGATTCAAAGTCTATTTCATCTATGTTCATCACTTTTAAGTTTCTAGATCTAGAACTTTGAAAATTCATAACAAATTCTAGAAAAATCTCATGATGTTGAAACCACTTCCTATGTTCTTATAATCATGTATATTGTATGTATCTAAGAGCATGTGATGATCAAAAAATTTCTTCTCTTGAAACCCATCTTGGCCGAATCCTAGAGGAAAGGATGGATGGAGTTTTTGTTCTTGCTTTTGATGTATGATCATGCCTTTCATCATACATACTTGTATACTTGTTGAATCCTAGTTGGTTCATTAAACTAAAAAACCCTAACCCTATGTCCTTGTGTTGGCCGAATCTATCATTTAGAGGATTAGGATGGTTTTGATTCTTAATTTTGTTGTTTAGCCTTAATCCATTTCCTTAAGTATATTAGGATCATTAATCCATGACTTAAGCAAATTTGGAGATTTTGAGCCACAAAAATCTAAGGAGGCCGTGACCTATTAGAGAGGATTAGGTGTTTGTTTTGCTTGTTTTGATTTATTGTTTGGATGTGTTGTTGAAGATTAATTGTTCTACGGCGTACGAGGGTTTCCGACAACCGACAGAGTTCGGTTAATTTCACTGAGGAGCTTCAAGAGGTAATGAGAGCTTACCTGAGGGACTTTCTCAATAACTATTTGCTTTTAGTGTGGTTTATATGATTTATATGTGGTTGTGGTTATTTGTTTATGTTGTTTACGTTGTGTTGTTTATCTGTGTATCGGTGATTGATCTGCTTTTAATTTATTTAATTATCTGCAGTAGTATATTATATTGCCATGATGCATGATCTGTCTGGTGATATAATTCTGATGATGTTGTTGAATGTTGTTTGAGAGACCTGACAGTGGTCAGTGCACAACCGATTAAGCAGATAAAAGCTTTAATAAGTTGTGAAAAGATTATATTCAATGTTTTATGGGAAATGTTGGAATATAATAGTGGTGGAAAATATTATTTTGGAAAAATAACGAGTTTTGAGAAATATTATTATTTTAATGATTTATTAGTGTAAAAGTAATTTATGAGTCACGGTGAGAGCATAACCGTGAAAATTTTTTTTGTACTGCTAATTTTTACGCAAGAAATTCCGTAATATTATAAAAAGTTATTTTGTGAAATTAATATTCGAAAATACCTTATAAAAAAATTAATAATAATAATATTAAAAAAGTCAAAGTTTGACTTAAAAACGTTTTCTTGGAAAATGCTAAACGACGACAAGTTTCTAAATTATTTACGGTGAAAGTTTAAAAACAGCAGTACTTATTTTGAGAAGAGGTTTAATCTGAATTGATTTATTTTTTTAGAGTTGGAGTTGAAGTTTCAGTAAAAGAGTTCTTAATGATTTGACGTTATTTCGGGAAAAAAAATGAGTTTCCAAGGGAAAGTGGATTTGCTATGATTTGACGTTTTACAAACGAATTTCAAGTAGAAAGGATTTTCTGTAAATGAGTTTACTCAATGACGTATTTCCGGTAACTTGGATAAGTTGCAGAGATCTTATTTTGGATTTGTTTTCATAGACGAAAAACGACGTAAATGACGATATGGAACTTAGTAACCGAGATGTCGGGGTGCTAGTGTTCTTATGACGTTATCCTATTTTGGATTTGTTTTTCACAGACAAAAAAACGATGTAAAACGATGATATGGAACTTAATAACCGAGACGTCGGGGTATTAAGGTTCGTTGTGTTGTAGACTGGGTATCCACTTAAAGAAGTTAAAACGTTTTGAGATGTTTTCTATTACCACGAACCTAAGACTGATTGCAAGGTCTAGGGGCTTCATGATTGAGCACTCGGACTTTGAGGTCCTGTGTTGTTAATAAAAGTTGTAAAGATGTTTAAAACAATGTTGGGTCGTAAGTTTTTGAGAGCTTCGATGTTTAAAACGATGTTGGGTCGTAAGCTTTTGAGAGCTTTGACAAATAAAGATATAACACAAAGAAAAGTGTTGAGAATAAAGTGTTTTTCTTGCATGCATTTTGGCAGACGTGCCTACGAGGTTAATCATGATATCTTGATGATATTCATGTCTCGACGTGTTTGTTAATCATGGTATCTTTATGATATTCATGTGATCCACGTATTCATTGTGCCTTTGGGCAATTGACGTACAATGAATTCATGGTATCTTTATGATATTCATATAATCGACGTATTCATTGTGCCTTTGGGCAATCGACGTACAATGAAAAACCATAAATCGACGTTCTCACTGTGCCGGACAGTGGGCTATGGTAAAATCGACGTGCCTCTTTGGCAAAATCGACGTGCCTCTTTTGGCAATCGAGCTTGATCAGCTCATTTTAAATGACGTTGGGGGTCTCCGGAGATTAGGTGTGAATGTTTAGATGATGTATTGAAGTGTTCATGCATGGTTTTCCAATGATGATGTTTGGGGTGTGAAACCCATTGATAAACGATATGCTATAATATGAATGAGTATGTTGTTATAAAAATGTATATGTGTATGTGCCTTCTTTTGTGTTGCGCATTTAGTTATGGAGATAAATCCATATATTGGTGTCTCACCCTTACAAACATATCAGAGTCGTACAGGGGTATGATCCCTACAAGAAGACGAAGGCTGTCTAGATCGGGGCATGTTGTGCTGCTCCTATTGGCTGTAGTGTTTGTTAGTTACGACCAACTTAGGTCCTCTTATGTTATATTAGATTTTGAGAATAAAACTGATTATGATTTAGGTGTGAAAGCATATGAGGCAGTATAGTTGTATGACTTATATACATTGTGTATTTAAGTGTGATTTGATTACGTTGTTGTTGTTGTTACGAGGTTAAAAGGAAAAAAAAAATTCTATCACCATATTTTGAAAAGATGAACGTTGAGAAAACCTTATTTTCTGAAAGCAATCAGTAAATCAAGTTTTATTTCCGCAAACGGGTAACCATGCGATGACCCGAGTTAGGGTATCACAGAAGTTGAATTATGATTGACCTAATCTAACCATTCGTAGTTATGAAGGAGCAATTCATACTTAGAGTTCCACCAAGTGCTGCAGAGAGGATAGAGCATCTTCTTAATGAAACTAATGACCCGTCTTCATCTAAGGAGAAGTCATTAGATTTGTCTTTTACTGAGGATGGGAGAAGTGGTAGCTTTATGATCGGGAATGATCGCTTCCCGGCATTGCTGTTGGACCTTCCTTGTGTGGTTGAATCCTATAAAACTTATGATGATAGTTCTTTGAAGACCGTTGCTATCGGTCAGGTAACGTTTTCCACTTAATTAATTCTTAATCTTACTGTTAGAGATCATAATCATTGTAATTGTGCTTTTGGTGCTTCTTATAGTCACTGCTACTGTCGAAGGAAGCATTCTCTACTTTTAGACTCAGTAAGTTCTCATTCCCTATTGAATTTCACATAAAGTTTTGGATGCCATTTAAAATGAATTAATGACATTTATCGCTGCATTTTTAAGACTATTTGTGTGTACAGTTCTATTTTCTTTTGAAGCATATGAAACTTTGAAAGGATTTAATCTCAAGCCATAATGAAGTTAGAAGTTTTGCTAGAAAAAGGGATTTGTATCAGTGCAGTTTTGTGTCTAATAAAACAAATGCTTTACCTGCTTTATGATGCCAATTGAAGCTGCCACCTTGTTATAGCAAGAAACCTATTTTACCTCTTGCTGTATTGAACTAACCACATCATGGGTTTGTTTTCCATCATTGTAAATTAGTTATACTAATGAATTCAGGTTTCTGTAGTTTATTCGTCAATTAGTTTAGTTGTGTTGTTATTAACAATCTGTAACTAAAGAATAATCTACTAAATTGGCAGGTAAAAACAACATCACCCAACAGAAGCTGCATCTGATCCAACATAGCCATCATCAATCCAAATGATACATGTGATTTCACTGGTATTTTTTCCCATTATCTACTAATTATTCAAGCCAAATTCAATTGACATTTTTTTATCTAAATTGTTCTTAGTATGATTCATCGAATGCATATTATTATTGGCTTATCTTTCATTGTTGGATCATGGGTGTAGTTACTATGCAAGCTCAGCACACATCACCACCTGCTTTGTTGTGCAAAGACAAATTTATAATTCAAAGCACTGCTGTCCCATTTGGAGCTACAGAAGATGACATCACATTCAATATGGGGAGCTTTATGTTATTTATCTATTTTCTCCCTGTTTTTGTGTGTCTGAGGATTGACGGATGAGAAGGATTAAGATTTGCTTCAATATTCTAACTTTTTAATTTCTATTTTTCTTGAATGATTTAAAATTCTTTCTCTTTTGATAGATTGCAAAAGATATTGGAATGGCATAAAAAAGCCAAAGAAGCACCACCAGTCCACCACATTTCAAATAAAGGGGTATTCTTCATTTTTTTAATTTTCTGATAATTCAATTAACTTTTTTATGCAATTTTTTTATGCCCTCAATTTCAAAAGGTGTAGTTTCTATGTTGGATGTTTTTTTAAAAAAAAAAATCCTTACAAATTCTATTTAATTGGTTTGCAAAACGCATGCTCTTCATGGGGAGTGAAGAATTTCCAGATGAAAATGAGGTATCTTTTGGCTATGTTATATGGTTGTGCAAATCTATGTTATGGATTTTCAAATTTTCCTATTCTAGGGTGATACCATGGGTGGAGAGATGCTTCTGTTGTGTCCGAAAAGGCTATTAGAGTATTCAACACCTTTTGGAAGGCCTGCAAGTCTTCATGTGCTGCACTGAAGCTTCCAGTACTTTCGGCATGTTAGCAAAGGCTCCTTATAGGAACGGTGGAGTGTATTCAGGTAATTATGGTTTATATGATCCTTTTTATAACTTATTCCAATTTGTAATGCTGACATAGACTGTATTTTTTTTTTCTTTTGCATTATGTAATTCCCTTTTCTTAGCTTATCATTATGCTGCTTTGATGTTGATCTTTATCTCCACCTCTTTCTAACTCTCCTACACATTGGGTCATTGATTTTTAGTTTTTTTTTTCATTTCAAATGTTATACAGAGGATGATGAGCAAATTTTTACTTTGAGATTAAAGCAAAAGTTATGATTTGTCTTCATTATTGTTATTCTTTTTCTTTAAACCGGTTTCCATATTTTTTAAAATTTATTTATGGCACTTTCATCGACATTATGCACTTTAATGATCATTGAGCTTTCATTGTCATGAGGTTTTTCACTTTTCTGTTTATCCATTCAATTTGGAATATAAGGAAAGCCTATTGTTATGTAGTAGCTTGCAGCAGTTGGTCACATAATCCATAAGAAGGTATTAGAGGAGAAGTTAAAGCATATTTTCCAATATACAATAACACTTCTAAGGTTTCATGGCATGGC
Source organism: Sophora flavescens (assembly GCA_030762895.1). NCBI lineage: Eukaryota > Viridiplantae > Streptophyta > Magnoliopsida > Fabales > Fabaceae > Sophora > Sophora flavescens. The sequence continues at coordinate 129,717,514 of CM061065.1, forward strand.
ATGACATTGATTAAAAATTAGGAGAGTCTTCACTACGGTGATGGGTTTTAAGGGAACATTATTAGGAGGCTTTGAAAGTGGGGAGAAATAAAATATTGTTTTATTGTTAAAAGAGAAGATGGGTTGTTGGGTTTAAACTTCAGGATGAGTTTTTAAGTGTATATTCCATTTGGGTTTGGTTTTTCTTTATTATGAGTTTTTCAGTAAGAATTAATAATATATGAATTATTGAAGTTAGATTTATGGTAATCAATTGTAGGTCCCTTTTCTACAGAAATGTGATATTAAACTTGGTTAAGTATGGTTGAATACTGTCCTAATGAAGCCACACATATGGTTGGCACTAAATCTACATACACAATGGTACTTATAATTTAACATGGTTTTGCTATTTTCTTTCTGAGGAACTGAATCTATCTTTTGGGGTTTAAAGGTAAATTTTGTGGTAAAAATGGACGCTAAATAAACAAAAATGTTCTCATTGTATATAGACTTCCTTTGTTGGAATTGGAGATTGACTTTGGAGGGAAGTTGGTTCCTTGGTTGAGGTTCTGTCCACTTCTGGTGCTATGACTGTAGTTGCTGAAGACAAGGAACTTTTTCTTGGGGAAATTATAATTTCTTACCTCTCTGCCACTCTATTAAACGTGAGTCTTTTTATTGAATTATTTTTCATTCTTTCCATTGTCAGTCTTTCACAACAAACTTCTTTTCTTTATCTTCAAATCAATAGATGTTAGATGTATGAGGAAATGTAAATCTTTGTCCTAAATTGCTTTTGAAACGTCAAACCAAACTTGAGGATCTTAATAAGCAATCCGCTTCAACTTCAATCTATAGGATGTTTGGATTCTTAGCATCATTCAACTAGAGTTAAAAAAGGTAGTGTTGCTTAACATCATTCAGCTAGAGTTGTGTCGTTCCTGATAATCAACTCTTAGACGTATCACATTCTTTGACTATAACATGATTATTTCTATTACCGTGTAAGTGGATTCACTATTGACCATGTTAATCTATATCTATATCTATATCTATATCTATATCTATATCTATATTAATCTACATTTACAACTCACATCTATGGCAGGTTTCTAAACTTGTCATTTCCTGGTGCATTGGCTTCTCCAATACGTGCGTGTTTGTTTCTGCGTCTCATCCCCCTCAAACGCACATCCATCTCTTCGGCCGCGATTCCTCGTCTCATCCCGGTTGTTTGGCAAAACTAGGGAACGCGATTTCGCATCCCCCAAAAGCGCGACACTTTGAAGCTGCTGATCCTAGCTTCTGAGTCTAGGGAACGCGATTTTGAATCAATGGTGAGTCTAGGAACTCGACTTTTGGATGGATATTCTCCTATTGCCCTTCGTTAGCTGCATGCGACTGATCTGCCATTTATGGTGCTTCACTGTCTTCCTGGTATGTATTTATGGTGCTCACCAACAATTCTTCAATTTTTCCTTGCATTCATTGTTCAATTCCTTCAATTCTTTCCCTTTTGGTGATTATTCTCAGATTTGGTTAGTAAAGATCCGTTCTGCTCATGTAAGAAGGAAACTCTCCCTTCCTTTTGCCCTTCGTTAGCTGCATGCGACTGATCTGCCATTTATGGTGCTTCACTGTCTTCCTGGTATGTATTTATGGTGCTCACCAACAATTCTTCAATTTTTCCTTGCATTCATTGTTCAATTCCTTCAATTCTTTCCCTTTTGGTGATTATTCTCAGATTTGGTTAGTAAAGATCCGTTCTGCTCATGTAAGAAGGAAACTCTGTCTTCCTTAAAGCTTGTAAGCTCCGATGAGTGCATTTGGTTGTTACAATTTATTGTAAATTTATTCATTTCAACCATATTTACCTACCAATATTTATTGTTTATTGTCATTTCCTTTCAATTATATATATAGGACTCTCCTCCTTCAAATTTGCTTCAGAACAATTCGGTGTGTTGTTGGATCTTCAACGGTATTCTTCCAGAGGCAGTGGTATGTAGCTTTTCTGATTAGTTTCTTGAGTTTTTCATTTTTTTTTTTTGCTTGATAGAGAAATTCAATTATTATGCAGTGTATGTGCTATCTGGTGATACACTTTATAAAACCTGTGCATGCTACAACTGCTGGAGATCATTCTAGATGGGATACAGTACTTTATAAAACCTGTGTATGCTTGAGTTTTTCATGTATTATGCATTTTATACATAGGTTTGCTCCATTGCATGCTAGCACAGTTGGAGGACTTAGGAGAGAAGTTACCTTAGGTATCATATCAACATTGAATTCCCTGCTGGAGCCTAAGTGCTCTGGTGGCTTGTCATCTCCCCTAAATCGTTTCCATAGCTACATAAGCAGAAAATCAGTTTTAACAAGAAAACATGAAATAAGAAGGAGATATTTCGCATGCTTATATTGCAACCTGTGTAAGATTGAAAAATTACACTTATATAGACTTTGTTTTATGCATAGTTTTTTATTTTCTATCCTACTTCATGTATAGAGAACTATGGCTACTCTTAAGAGGAAAATTGTTGTGGATCCCCTTGTTTCTAACGATGAAGCACAGAAAGCAAAAGTTGTTTGGGATCCTAAAGCGACTGAATACTTCATCCAAGCATGCTTGGATCAAGTTTCCAAGGGTGAACGCGTTGGTACTAGCTTTACCAAGAAAGGGTGGAAAGTTATTGTTTCACAATTTAATGGCTCAACTGGAAGGAAATATGACAGGGTGAAATTGAAGAACAGATATGATAGCTTGAGAAAAGAATGACGAGTATGGTATAAATTATTTGGGAAAGAAACTGGACTAGGGTCGGATAATGTGAAGAATACCGTTGTTGCATCAGATGAGTGGTGGGAGAACAAAGAATTGGTATGTGATAAATAAATGTTTTGTTTTATAAGTCTTAGATTTATATTTAGTGTGTTTATATTATGATGATGAGTTATGAACACGCAGGAAAACCCTCTTTATGGCAAATTTAGGAACAAGGGACTTCAATTTGCTCCCCAACTAACCACACTTTTTAAGGACGTGGTGGCTCATTGGATTATGTATTGGGATTATGTATTAGGAATTAGGAATTAGGAATTAGGAATTTAACTTTCTGTGTGTTTTCAAGATTATGTATGAACCCTATTATCTATGAATGCTTTAATGATTATGTATGCTTTGAATTTAACCTCAATCTTGTTGAAACTTTTGGTGCACTGTGAATGATTTTACTGCATTGTGAATGGTTTTCTGCACTGTGTTTATATCTGTTGGTGCATTGAACCCAGATCTGTGTTTTCTGCACTATGTTTCTGCACTGTGTTTTCTGCACTGTGTTTATATCTGTTGGTGCATTGAACCCAAATCTGTGTTTTCTGCACTGTGTTTCTGCACTGTGTTCACTCTTAATGCCAATTTGCTCAATCCTTAAATGTTGTTTGCTACTGAATCTTCTGCTTGTATTTGAGGGATTAGCTCTGCAGTGTTCTGAGTTGCAGTTTGCTTATGTGTAATGGCTGTGTCTGCTTATGAGGGATTAGACCTTTTGAAAAGGATTTTCATATGGTGTGTCTGATTATGTGTAGTGACTGAGAGTTATTACTGATAATATTTATTTTACTTGCTAATGTGCAGTGTGATCTGTGTGAATCAGTGTGATCTTAGGATTACAGCATGAATATTAAAGCCATTAACTGAAATTGCTTTGTGTCCAATCCTTGAGATGGCACATATTTGAGAAATCTGAGTTGAGAAGTTCTGATAAGCAAGTATCTCCTTCTTTAAATTCTTTGGTTAAATCTGTTGAGATCAGAATGATTATGTATGTTTCTGTTAGAATCTCTTGAGACTTGAGAGTTTGGGGCTTAGGGAGTGAGGTATAGCTATATGTTATGTACATATTCAAATATCATTTCATACTTTGGAAATCCAAATAGCATATTTAACTTCGTCTTAGCAATGGAACTTACAAATGAGAAAGCAGGGAGGCATATAGGGCCCCTAAAACAGTCATTGTCCCATGTATGGCATGAACAAAATTCATGTATACAAAAAGGAACGGCAACTTGATGCTGCCTTTTTTCCGCTTTGTCATCTGTAAATGGTTTGATCTAGAATTCTCCTCTTGTGATATAGGCTTTGCCACCAAAGATCGTGTATGAAAAACAATTTCCCCAGTAAAGGGAATGTATGCTTCTGCATCCATATGTATGCTACTGCATCCATATTGCTGCAGTGTGAGCTGTGTGATCTGTGTGAATCTATGTCTCTTGACCAAATTGCTATTGTTGCTGATACTACTTTTCTGTTTCCTCACCATGCATTTGGTACTTCCCCTGCCCTTTTGAATCCTGTTTCAGTTTTTTTAATCATTCGGACCTGTCAAATTTGTTCTGTTCTGCTGCATGCAAGATGTTATCTGACCATTTCTCTTGTCAAATAAACAACTAAGTTCTTCTGAACCTCATTTTCTGGCCAGATCATTAGCTGCTTGTGAACTACTCTATAATGTTGGCTACCAAAATCTTTTTTGGGTTCAAGGCGGCTTAGAGGCTGCTGAAGAAGAGGCATGTTTTCCAATCTCAGTTTTCTGGAATTTCTATTGTGCTTTGAAGAGGCATGATATGTTAACTTTGACCTAGTTCTTTATTTCATGATATGCATGATATGTTAACTTTTATCCACTATTCATTCAACCTTACTTTCATTGCAGAAACCAAAAATTGAGCAACTTGTAAAAAGATAAAATGAATGACTGGAATGGACATTTGGATCAACTTACAAATGAAGACGATATTTTTTTTTGAAGAAGCTTCTTATGTGGCTGCACTAATAGGTGAGTATGCAGTAAAGCATTTTTGTAAAGAGCCTCATAGAACTAGTGAACTAACGGGTCATACATGGGTGCAAGAAGTATTGCAAGGGCATCTCATTCGTTGCTATGAGATGTTCTGAATGGAAAAACATATTTTCCATAAACTTTGCACTGAATTAGTTGAGCATGGTTTAAAGCCCAGTAAACGCATGGGGGTTGAAAAGATGGTTGCAATGTTTTTAAATATAGTTGGCCATGGGGTAGGTAATAGAATGATTCAAGAAAGATTTTAGTACTCTGGAGAGACCGTAAATAGACACTTCCATCGAGTACTATTTACTTGTCTTAAGTTGTCTTGCAAATATATTAAACCACAAGATCCTATGTATCGTGATAGTCATGCAAAAATAAAAAATGATCAGCGATATTGGCCATTTTTTAAGAATGCCATTGGAGCAATTGATGGTACACATGTGCCATGTGTGGTTGGTGCCAGCGACCAATCAAGGTTTATTGGAAGAAAGGGATATCCAACACAAAATATAATGGCTGTGTGTGATTGGAACATGTGTTTCACTTTTGTTTTGGCTGGATGGGAAGGTACTGCCCATGATGCTCGTGTTTTTTACCATGCTCTTACCAATGCGAGTCTCAATTTTCCACATCCTCCTCCAGGTATGTTTTTTTTAGTATAGCTACAAATGATTTTCTCTTTTACTTAAAACTCTTTTTTTATATTTTATTAATTTTATTCTTTATTAGGTAAATATTATTTGGTGGATGCTGGCTATCCAACACCAAATGGGTACCTTGGTCCTTATAGATGTGAACGTTATCACCTACCTGATTTTAGGCGTTCCTCTGGATTTGCGAATCGTAATGAAATGTTTAATTTTTATCACTCAAGTTTAAGGTGCACAATAGAAAGAACTTTTGGTGTATGGAAGAACAGGTTTGCAATTCTGCGTCACATGCCTAAGTTCAAAATTGAGACACAGGTTCAAATAGTCATTTCAACAATGGCTATACACAATTTCATCAGAAGGAATGCTGAAATGGATTTTGATTTTAATCGTTATGAAGATGAGAATATAATCCTTGACATTGATGATGATGATGATCATAGCACAGTTAACTTGGATCCATCCCCAGTTTTAAACATAGCTTCTTCAGCAGAGATGGATCATGTTCGAGACTCGATTCGAGATCAAATTATAGAGTTCAAACAAAATAATTAGTATCGTGGTTATGTTTCAGCGTTGTATCAAACAATAAATTATATTCCTTACTTGAACTATTTTTAGATACTTTAAATTTAATAGCTATGCTAATTTAGTACTTTTATTATCCATTTCATCAAATTTGAAGTTTTTACTACCATATACATTTTACTTCAAAAGATAAATAACATGTGAATAATTATTTTTAGTTTCATAATGTAACATAAAAGAAAATAATCATCTTAATATATTTATCCTACTTGTTGGTATATATATATATATATATATATATATATATATATATATATATATATATATATATATATATATATATATATATATAATAAAATGACAATGAAATCTAGTTAAAACTCATTTTGGTAATTACACACCCAAAAGCAATTTTGATCCAAACTATCCAAACAACAAAAATTGATAAAAATCACTTTTTCATGAAGTCATCCAAACATAAATCACTTCACTGTCAACTCACTTTTAACCAAAATCAATTCTACAAAATCAATTCTTCTCAAAATCATGTTTGTCAAAAGTTTATCCAAACACACACTACGCTACTTTCAACTTTCCAAAAATGTTCTAAAATATTACCAGTGTCTTCCTTTGAATTTTTGTACCACCTTCCAGCAAGATGCTTCTTCTGAAGAAAAGCAACCTACATTTGGGGCTGAAATAATGAAACGAAAAATTGAGTTTTTCTGACAAAAAGATTTGTTCATAGTTTGTTTTTTATTTTTGCTTTCATTGAAGGGGTTTTCATTCTTGGTTCAATTTTTTTTAATTATTGGGTAAGTTTTATTTTGAGATGGTCTGAAAGAAAAGGAGAGAACACTCTGTAAAACATATTTGTCTTTTCAGTATAGATTAATTTTTCTATGTTGAATGACTGTTGATGGCATTTTGGTACTTCTAAACATAGACCTTGCTCACGGTTAAGTATCATATCACTTTGTTTGCATAATACTAAAATTTATGAGTGCAGTGGAAGATTATGAAGACAAATTATAAACACTGCTTGCACCTGAAAATGTAGAACGTGCTTTTCTTTTTATCCAATTTAAAGTTGGAGAGACAACTTTTCCTCATCTGTAACTTAGGTGAGTTTACTGCTTTTAAGCTCAGTTTCTGCCAAATATGAGCATTGTAACATTGTAGTCAAAGCTCTACATTTCTTCTAAATACCCGTTCTCTTCACCCAAATTTAAGGAAGCACCGAACTGTAAATTCCCATATCCTTCATTCCTTCTTGCAGTCTGTAGAGTGTGTTCAAAGATTTTAATGTTCTGCTTTCATTTCATTTTGCTTTAATGTAACCATGGTGTTCTCTTTTTATGGTTTGGTTTTTATATTTTGTTAGTTATTATGTTAGAAAACTCTAATGGAGAAAGCAAGGTGTGTTGTAGGGAACAATTTTTTCAGAGCTATTCATAGCAAGCAGCAATGTCAAGGTTCTTTCATTTCTGGTAGAGGGGTATTTTCTCTTTATCCATCATATTTCATTCAAATCTTGATGATTTCTGTTTTGCCTGATGGGAACTACATATTTTCATTATGTTTAGCTTCCTGTTGCATTGAAAACGCCCTTCTATATATGTATATACTATACTATTAAGTAATTGCACAGTGCATCATATTGAGATTATTGATTTGTTTGCCTCTATTGATCTCTGTTAAATTAGGATAATGTGTTAAAGGTTTACTTTATCATTTTGTGAAATACAGTTAGAAAGGAAGCTCACGGAAGAACACACTACTGCAGTAAGCGAGTTTACAGAAATCTCCTCATTTTATTGAATGGTCCATACCTGCAAACACAATTGTTACAAGAAATTTCATTCTATTTATTTGGTTTTCTTTTTGAGAGGGGCTGCTTTCTTCGTGTTGTCAAAGTGATCAATCTTTACTTTCTATGATGTATATTTTTAGTGGTGCGGGAGGATAGATGGTTGGGCTGCTTGACATGTATGATGTTTTAGTTGTACCATTTTTTCACGGTAGAATTTTAACTTAAACTTTCAGATTATTCTATCATTGTGTGGAGTTTACTAATTCTTATTGGGGTTGACGTTAGGAGGATTTTCCACATAATGCCACCACAGGGAAGTTGCAATCTCCATAAGCAATTATACTCTATTCATATTGTAGATGATGATGAAGTCTCCTCTACAAATACAGAGAGAAATTAACCTAATCCTTGAGTTTAGTAGGGTTTCTATATTTTACATTCAAATCCTGTGATGTTATACATGATGTTGTATGATAGACTTTTTTTCTCATGGCTGTGTTGTTGATTCTAATATCCTCACCGAGATATTCTTTATTTGCTTTGTCATTGGTTGAGATGGATAAGAAGAAGGAATTGAAACAAAAGCTTACTTGGACAAGTAGTGGAAAGATAGATGATTTTTCATCTTTCTTTTTTATTTTTACTTCCATGATTTTATTATTAAATCTTTTTCTTTTTCTATTCAATGATTCATTCGATTCTTGATGTACAATATGGTTGTTATTGATGCCGCTGAGGGGCTTTCATATTTGCATATCATGATTGTGTTCCTCCCATTACTCATAGGGACGTAAAATCTAACAATGTAACATTGGAAGTTTGGGGCAACCGTTGCAGATATTGGAGTTGCCAAAATTGTTTGGGGAGTTAGCCAAGGGGCATAATCCATGTCCGTGGTTGCGGGATCTTATGGTTACATGGGATCTTATGATTACATTGCACGGGGGCTTAGCAAATTGAGTTCAAAGATTGACTTTTATTTTTTATCATAAATTGAATTCTTAATTAGACTTTAAAAAAAAAAAAATCAACCTGCACCATGTACAATGTGGTAGGTAATTTAATGAGGATCATCATGCACATCAACCTGTCTATGTTCAATCAATTATGCAGAAAAGGTTTGATCAAGGATCGCACACATAAAATCCCATTCCATTTTGAATGATATCATCTTAGAAAGGTCTAATTATTTTATATTGCAAGTTAATTCTATTGTCTTTATATACAGAAAAATCCATTAAAGGAAATGCAAAAACAATTTAATTTTTTTGTGTTCAAAATGTGTTGGACAAAATTTGATAGTTTAAAATAGCAAGTCTGTCTTTTATTGTTGTTGATTTCTATATTCTGTGAGTGTGAGTGGATCTAAATTTTCTTGAATGCTCTATAAAAGGCGAATAGTTTATTGTGGAGAACCATGTTTGGAAACCTTTAGCACAGACCAATGAGGCCACTTTGCATACCACAATTCATAATGTGTTTATTTCCATTTCAAAGATTATTAGATTGAATTAAGTTTGGATTTCAAAGATGGTAATAGCACTGTGCTCTTGGAGCATTTTCCTATAGATCGAACAGTGCTAGATAGAGCACTATATGTAAAGAAAAAAAACTGTTTTGATGAGGTTTTAATGGCATCATATCAAATATTGATGTACTTTTGCTTCCATAGGCTTTTTCAACCTTGAGTTCTATTTCTGAAGGAGAACTTAATCGGGCTGTCACATATTTGCAGGTAACAAATCTTTCCTGATGGATATATATTACTTCCATTATAATGATTTTACATTATGTTTTTTTTTATTGTAATATATTTCAAGGAGGAATTTACGGGAATGGAATTGACACTGTTGCATTACTTACAGGCCATGATGTAATTATGTAAATGAAAGAAATTTTTTTTTAAAAAAATGATTTTTATAATTATAAACAAACACAAAATAGATTATGTTTTTCTTCAAAACCTCTAAAAAAATAATATCTAAATTATTAAATGTCAAAATTATTTTTTAAATCCGTAAAAAAAAAATGGACTCTTATTATGTCTCAGCTATAAAAAACAATTTTCTAACTTTATTGTCTTACTATATTAAATAACGATCTTCTTTTTATTAATCATTAATAAAAAATGGTTTAAATGGAAAATTTACCCGTGCAATGCACGAGTATATTACACTAGCCATAAAGGTAGTTTTTTTTTTTTTGATAAACAGATGTTGTAAAGGTAGTTAAATTAGGAATTAGGAATTGGTGAATTCATATAGTAATGCATGATTATTGAAACTTGATGATTTTGCCTATTGTTTTGCATGTTGATACAAGGGAACAAGTGCAGTTTTCATGCAAACCCTGTGCAGACTTAGATGAGATTTTGAACTAGCTCTGCTGAATTCACAGTGAGAGGGTTTCTTTCTCAAAGTGTTCATTTTTATAATGAAGCATTGTAAGGCATGCATATTCACATAGCAGGTTTTGTCTTCTCTTCGAATTGCTTCGCGAAACCTCTCAATAAATATGAAAGTAATCAATGAACCATTAATTGTTAAAAATTCTTTCTTTAGTTCATATGTTCAACACTTCAAATCAGTTTTGGAACTAACTACTATGCTTATTGTTGTTTATAAATAAATAAAAAAACTATGCTTATTGTTGTTTTCATGCAGGTCAAGCATGTATGAGTGGGATTGACCGCCACACCCACCTTTTAGGCCTCTAGATAAGATGGTCAGAAGGGGTTTTGATCCATTTTTTATGTGACTCTCTGGGTTTCTCTTGCTAATTGTTATCAATCATTTGGTTAAATCTTTTACTTGCTAATTGTTATCAATCAGATCCACAAAACTTTATCATATTTTACCACAAAGCTTTATCATATTTTATTAACTTGCAATTATATCCAAGTTAAGTCTGCAACATGGTCATAATAGAGAATATGTTCTGCACAAACATTGACATTAATGCTCTGTGAATTATTCCCATGAGAACGCTACATGAGACTAACAAATAACAACTCAAACCCGGTAGAGACCACACAAAAATATATTCCTTATTCAAGCTTGACACTATGAGAGCCAACATTAATGCACAAATTCATCATGTGTTTTGAGAGTGCATCTAAACTACCGAAAAATAGTAACTCTACCTGCATTGCACATATGACATTTAGCTTGGTTGACTTTTTATCAAGCATCTAAACTATGATGTAGCAAACTTGGTGCTTGATTTACATGGTAAGAAATTAAGCATGTTCTTTGGTGATTGTTAATAATATTATACTTATTTAGTATAACATTGGATGTAAGTTCCAATGTGAATAGTGTCATAGACTTAAGTGTCATTTCAAGCGTAGGTCCAATCCAACGTGTCTTACTACAATGTGATTGTTAGTTCTTAAACAAAATTTGCCATTTCAAGTATAGGTCCAATCCAATGTGCCTTACTACAATATGATTGTTGGTTCTTAAACAAAATTTGATTTAGATTCATAATTCCATTTTTTTCAGTTTTTTATTTTTTTTTCGCATTTTGAGTTTCAATACCTTTATCAGGAAAAATGATTGAGATTTTCTTTGAATGTGGTTGTTAATAAGAATACATCAATATGTATACAATGATTTTGGACATATTAATTGTTGATGGGAATGCATAAAAGATACTGCAAACTTAAGAATTTCACTTTTAAGAAATTAGATTTATTATACTAAATTTAATATTATGCATACGCAATTTCAGTGTAGGAAAAAGCTTGAGGAGATTTTCTGGATGGAGCTAGAGAAGAGAGAGAACAGAAGTGAGGTGGAAATGGTTGATCTCATGGATGGGGTAATGTGATTTAAAGATGATGAAGGTAACCAATTAAGTGATAAAGAAGTGATAGATAACATGGTTAGCCTTGTGTGGTGATATTGCTTAATTTCCATTTTCCAAAAAAAAGAAACATGAATCTAATAGGCTCTATTGATAATGGCATAATGCTTAATTTAATTGGGACACTAGGAATGTGATAATCCATTTCGAGTAAAGATTGTTTTCAATTTTTATTCCTTATGTTTTAGTACTTCTTTGTAATTGTTGATTTCCTCTTTTTCCTTCTCGATTTTCCTTTATAATTATAACTTGCAGACCTGAAAAGCTAAGTTTAACAGCACGGGCCTGCTTGGATCAGCTAGCATAATAGCCAAAATAGAAGGCTTTTTGGGCTTCTATAGGTATATCCTCATCTCAAAGTTATTATCTTATGTGTTGTACCAATGAACCATTTTGATAAATAGCAGACTCTTATGCTATTAACTCTTTATGGACTCTATGTTGCACCTTAATCAGGTTGCTAATGCTATTAACTTTTTCTAGACTCTAAAGGCATAGGACCGGTGATCATTTGTTCATGGTTTAGAAGTAATAAGGTTGCTAATGCTATTAACCTTTTCTGAACTCTAAAGTGAACGAACTTAATTTGTTTCACTCAATACATAAAGGTATCACATGTTAGTAGTTTGCATCACTGTGACAAACTCATGATCAAATGATCTATTTTATCCAAAGAAATTTTTGCTCTTCATCCCATATTTTGAGGTAAAACTATTCATAAAAGGCTCCACACTTCAAATGGGATCAAAATAATAAAAGATGTCCAGTTCAAAGTTCAGGAAAAAATGGATTGTGGAGTAAACACTTCAATTTAGGATATGATGACCAAATTTTGTGATGCTGATGTTGGTGGTGAAACACATTGGGGATAAAGGCCATTTTGATTTGGGATGGAATTCAAATGATTTGACCCTGGCAAGAGGAATTGTGCAGATGGGACCAAATTTTGTGATGTTGATCCCTTTAATAAACGTGCATATTTATGATAACAGGGTTGAAGATTTGTGCATTGATGGCCTTGAGAAGAGTAGTTTCATTGCTCTTTATGAATACTTTTCCATCAAACATGCAGATATGAAAATTTCTGATGTAAGTTTTAATTTCTAATTTGTGCATAGTTGTCCAGCATTATATGTAACAATGTTGAGATATATAGAAAGATGCATCAATTCTATTAAGGGTCTGGTTCCAAGTTTGGTGGACTCAAAAGACACAGGTCGCGTAGAGTTGATTCGTATTTAAGCTCATTTCCATATTTTCTTATGGGTCATGCTAACCAGTGCCCTAAGGGCACTGGTTAAGGAAACTAAAAATGGTAAAAGATCATTGGAAATCTAAGTTCATAACTCTATAAAACATAAAATATACCAAGTCCCAATAAATATTTTCTTTTTTTAGATCCTTAAGGGCACTGGTTAGTATTTTCCTTTTCTTATTAGTGTAGCTATTGACTAGAAATTTAGTGTTTTATTGATATTCGTACAAAAAAAAAGGAGTAAAAAACTAACCAATCTGAATCCGTACTTAACATTTTCATGTTTCCCAAAAATATGTAGTTTACTTTAAGCTAACGCAAATAGCTTCGCTATTCAATTACAATTATATAACTATTATTCTATAGGATAGCATCAGGAGTGTGTAGGCATGTCTTATGACATTTCTTTCATCAAATCTTTCTTTCACACCTTGATACATGTATTGAAACTCTTCTAACAATAGCATCTTCTACTTTATTGCTTTTTATAAGCCTTGTTGTGTACTATCTTTCAATTTGCCGGAATGCTGTAATTAAATTGCTTGCAAAGGTTTTCACGGGTCAACTCTGAAGAGTTTTGTTTCAAAACTGCCTTGATTAAGGATATGTTTTAAAATCCAGCCAACATGTTCTCTTTCTCGCTTCAAGTTTTACTTATAATAGTTACCTCCCATTTTTCTCCTTTGCAGCCTTTTATCTTTTCACATTTTCACTATTCCATGAGTTATTTCACCTTCTCACACCATTCTATAGTATTTCATGTTTCTGTCTACAAGGGTAAGTGCCAAAACTGGATTAGCGGATCCTGCTACTATTTTCAACATGGGATTAGTCGTGTATTACAATCAAATTGGGTTATTTACACGGGGTCTGATAACTTTTTCTAATTTGGTTATTTACTTGGAAGAAGGGTGTGAGGTTTAAAGGTGAATAGAAAGAGAATGTAGGATATTGTTATTTCATCATTTCAGAATGGAGAAAGTATTTGAGATACATTCTTTAGAGAAGAAATATGGTTGTGTGTCAAATGCTTGCACGTACAATGTCTAATACATTGATTTTGACTTAATGAAAGAAGCATCAAAAGTCTTCAAATCATTGGCTGAGCTGCACTTGGAACCAAACAGTGTTATATATATAACATGATGATTCATGGTTATTGCAAAGAAGGAACTCTTATAAGGCTTTTAGGCTACTCAAAGAAATGGTTGAGGATGGAATGCTTCCAAATATGTCCAGCTTTTGTTGAGACCATAGTGCTTCTTTGGCAAAGATGGAAACCGGAAGGAATCTGAGTTTCTCCTACCACAAATGATAAAGTCAGGACCAGAGTTATCAGTTTCTTTGTAAAATATCATTTTCGAAGTCAAAACTATCGAACATTGAACTTGAAAGTAAAATGTGTGAAATTCTTTGTTTTTACTTCCTCTTATATTTTGTTTCTCATCAATGGAACATTATTGTAATCATTACCAAGCTCATTCAAGAATTTTGTTGATTTTTTTGTTTTGCTCAGTTTGATCTATTTTCTAAATGCATAATAGTTGTTGCGTTTTGACATACAAGGCCAGGCTTAGATAAAATCTGGAGAAGATGTGTATTATTTTAGAATTATTTATTATGTATATTCTATAATATTTTATGTTTAAGTTAAAGTTTTAAATAGGTAGATTATAATTTAAATATTTACAATCAACGGGGTTAATTTTATAAATGAGTGAATAATAATTTACATATTTATATGGCATTGGAGTTAAATTTTTATATTAAAATATGAAAACAATTAAATATAGCTTATTGTAAAAACATTCTGACATACAAGGGCAGACTTAGATAAAATCTGGAAAAGATATGTATTATTTTAGAATTATGTATTATGTATTATGTATATTCTATAATATTTTATGTTTAATTTAAAGTTTTAAATAGGTAGATAATAATTTAAATATTTACAATCAACGGGATTATTTTTCTAAATGAGTGAATAATAATTTACATATTTATATGGCATTGGAGTTAATTTTTATATTAAAATATGAAAATAATTAAATATAGCTATTGTAAAAACATTCTGACATACAAGGACAGGCTTAGATAAAATCTGGAGAAGATATGTACTATTTTAGTATTATGTATATTCTATAATATTTTATGTTGAAGTTAAAGTTTTAAATAGGTAGATAATAATTTAAATATTTACAATCAACGGGATTAATTTTCTAAATGAGTTAATAATAATTTACATATTTGTATGGCATTGGAGTTAAATTTTTATACTAAAATATGAAAACAATTAAATATAGCTTAATGTAAAAATATTTAATTGACCATCTTTTTACATTATGTGTTATATTAGTTATTATATCAATCAACATTTTTATGGTACTTTGCACTCTTTTAAATTTTTGTATAAGTTAGAATTGTTTTACATACTATAAACAAACAGGAAAATTATATTATTAAAACATATAAATTAGTTGTGTGAATTTGAGAATGATATTTGAATACGTTGAGTTCTGATACATTTATGAAAAAGCAACAAAATAGAGATAGGTGAGAAGGACACGATTCTTACTTGGGAGAGCATGGACTGAATTTGAGATATTAAGTGAATTGTCCTAATACAATGGAAGAGTGCGAAAAATAAATAAAGTTAATGAAAAGAACACAAGTCTTGGGAATGTCTATTAATGTTATCAAACATGCCACTCAAAGGCTTCAATGGAAACAAAGTTATGTGAAAAAGTTTTGAATTGATGGAGGAAGGAAAAAATGATATTAAATTTGGAAGCAATTGAAAGAAATGATTATCTGATAGCATTATCAGTAATGTAACTTATGTTCTAATTTGAATAATCTTACACGGGTTGTAAATTTTACATGAAAACATACTTATATGTATATCTAGATGTACATAATTATGTACAATTTATAATATTTTGTATTGAAGTTAATGTTTTAAATGTGAAGATAATAATTTGAATATTTACAATCCACGGGGTTAATTTTCTAAATGAATATAATACATATTTTAGTTGTGTGAATTTGAGAAATGTATTTAAACACGTTGGGTTTGAATGCATTGTAAAAAGAAAAAAATAATGTTAGGGAATGGGAAGGACACCAATTCTTAATTGGTAGAGCATTAATTGAATTTGAGAAATTAAGTGAATTGTCTAAATACATTTTAAAAAAAAAAGACATGGAAAGAACACAACTCTTAATAATAATAATAATAATAATAATAATAATAATAATAGGTCAGAAGCCACGGTGCCGGTTTTTAAATGTAAGTGGGTTGATAGTAAAGGTGGTGTACAAACCGACGAATGGGGGTTTACATTGGTAGACCTTTGCAAGTTAGGTCATACAAACGAGCCTTTCATAATGGCTTCCCAAGCAAAACAAGTGTTCTACATCATTGATCCTTCTAACAAAAGGTTATCCGTGGTTCTCCAAGGAAAAAACATGAATAATGGTAGTGATGAAAATCAAGATTCAACTCTTGATATTCCTGAGACTTCTTATTTTTCAACAAACATGCCTACTATAATTGAGGAAACACAGGTGGACGATGTACATGTCACTCGTGATGATCATCACGAAGGGATATTGATATAGGTAATTTAAACTTGATTATAGTGTGAGTTTTGTTCTTTTAAGGCAAACGTCTTATTTATCCATGTTAGTTTTGATTTATTTTTATTTATCCGTCTGTATTTATCTTTATCTTTAGGTATCCATGTTTAAAAAACATATTTTAATATTTACCGTCTTATATATGTTTATTTAACTGATATTAAATTTCATGTCTTTCGTAGTCTCGATATCAGCTAGACGGTTGGTCGTGTGGATATTATGGTATGCAACATATGTTGAACATAGTCTCCGCATATATTACAGAAGGATGGAAGAGGGTAATAATACTTAATTAAACAACTTATTTAATTATATATTGTAGTTTTCATTTTCATTGCGTTAATAAATGTTACGTGATTTATTTAAACGTGTGCAGGCTTTTAACAGTGACCAATCTCCTCTAAACAAAAAAGAGTTCAAAGACTTGAGGACGCTGTTTGCAGAATTTTTCTTCAAGTATGCTAAAGAGAAGAGATTGCCCGCAAGTATACATCAGGAGTATATAGAAGACGTGTAGTTAGTAATTAGTATAGAAACTTATATGTAGGTGTGTAGTAATTAGTATGTTTTTTATCTCCTCATTGTTCCTTTGTGTATATATACTTTTATTTTATTAATGAAATTTATGTGAAATATTGGAATGTTACTAGACTATTTACTGGACTGGACTGTTTACTGAATGCAGGGATAGCTGGGGGAAGGGATATGTTGTAACAGAATTTAAAAAAAAAAAACAAAGCCTTTAACGTCAGTTGTTTAGTACAACTGACGTTAAAATTGTAACTTTTAACATCAGTTATAATAAAAACTGACATTAAAAATTAAGCTTTTAACGTCGGTTGAATGAAACATCTGACGTTAAAAGTGTACTTTTAATGTCAATTTTGTAATCAATTGACGTTAAAAGTGTACTTTTAACATCAGTTTTGAACTGACGTAAAAAGTTACACTTTTAACGACTGCTCCAATAACGTCGGGATTTTTCAGACTGACGTAAAAAGCACTTCCTGCACTAGTGCGACATCGCATCTCTAATCACCCTAAGGAAGATGAGTAAACCATTCTAACCACCATAGCTGCAAAAAAATGAAACGAAATGGAACTTTCTAGAAAAGAGGTTTAATCCAAGACCGGAGAGTGTAATATTTGAGGAAAGGAAGATAAAATGAAGAAGAGTGTGATATTATTCCCAGAAGGAAATTATTGCCAAAGAATATTTACCCCTTGAAATGATATAGGAAAGCGGATCTCCAACATTGTCAAAGGCATCACCATCGGCCTCAAAATCTTCGTCCGTTGAGCCCGTCTTGTAATGTTGCCTCGTTCAATTTTCTTCTGCTCGTTGAAACAAAAAAAAAAAGAAATTAGATGAACAAAAAAGAAGAATAAAAGCATAACAAAGAAAAAAGAGAGGAATGCGCACTCGCAACCGCTTATGAGTTGAATTCAAATATTTATAGACCTTGTACTCTCAGTGATTGCTTGTGATTTGAATCCAAATTTTAAAACCGATAAATATTCTCCTACAATTGAATGCTAATGGATAGAATTATAATTGATTGATTTTTGCAATTATAATGTCATCATTGCTATAATTTTCGAATTGTTACCGGAGAAAATTGAATTGTTCCCTCATTAACCGTTAGCAAATCAATTTTATCCTATTTGTCATATTTTATTTCTTTGTGGAGCATCCCTTCAAATATCATCAAATTTAATCCGTTATATTTGCTACACTCATGTAGCATCCTTCCAATGAATTGATTTGAATTTGAAATATATATGTGTATTTTAGTGCATTGAAATTCTTTCCTTTTGTAACTAATTTGATTTATATTTGATAGATATATAAATTGCATTAATTCTTCCTTATACTATTCGATTTCCATATTTTAGTGATTTACATGAGTGACTGGTTTGGAATTTGAACGGATGTGATTTTAATTAGAAAATTGCAGCATTGTCATTTAAATTGACATTAAATGATTGGTTTAAAATTAGATGGATTGACTTTTATGGCAATTTTAAACCTTTTAATTTATAGGGTTGACGGAAATCAACTCTATATTCATTCTCATACCTGGTTCCATGATGATTTTATTCTCTGGATCCTCGTCTAAGAATGCACCTCCTACAGTTCTTCCATGATTCCTTTTCAAATCATTGTCATCGTCTGATCCTGACCTATCTGACAAAGGTCGGGCTATTCCTGCACCACAGTTATCCAGTGCCTCGATGATGTCAGCTAGATCCTCATCTTGGTCGTCCATGTCCATGCCCTTAGTGACGTTAATGTCATCATTTGGATCGTTTAATGCTTCAATGACAGCATCAGAAGACAATTCCTCTTTGGTCAAATCACATTCAGGTTTGAATGTTGCCAACTGATGATCTTGCATTCTTGCCTCAAACTTCTTCTCAAGTCCTGCTACCTTTTCCATGTCTACCAATCCAACCGGCCATTTGCCTGTGGATTTTGTTGGTGGTGACGACATTTCTAAGGCCTTCTTTTTCTCTGCACAGACTTGCGACATAGGCTTCTTTGGCCTGTTTTGAGTAACAGGCATCTTCATGTCAACCTCCATTGGATGAGCCTCTATCACGCTCTTCATTTTGACATCTCCACTCTTGTTAGCTACGTCATCAGCCATTGCAACCAAACAACCAGTATTCTACGAAAGCATCTCTTTTATGGTGACACCTCCTTGCCTGACAAGCTTCTTCTTTTGAGCCTGTCGAAGCCTTTGCAACCTCCTCTTTTGACTCTTAGAGATGGCCGGCTGAGTTGATGGTCCTGACAAGCCAGGTCCGGTCATCTGAGCATTCTGAGCTAGTTGGCCCTTTCGGTAATCCTCATTCCAAAAGGGTGGATTGAACTTGTTTTTTCTAACCCATTTCTGCTTTCATAACTTTGGATAACGAGCCACGACAGAATTATTTACCCATTGATCCATCATTACATTGGACGGGGGTTTCCTAGTCTTGACGAAATTGAATCTACCACCGATAAAGTTGCTACTTCCCACTGATCCTATGACCGGCTCTTCAAGCCAACCTCCAGTGTGGTGCTGTCTAGGTCTTGTCGATGCATGTGTTGTTAACGGCTATTTGCTGCTTTGTTAACAACAGGTGCAACACTTCTGTGTACACTGTTAGACCCAGCATGGCTGCTTGAGTGTGCAAATCTGCCTTGGCTACCACCATTGCGGGACTCAGTTCTGTCTTGTGGGCGATAAGATGGCGTTTTCTGCCCCCTGGCCTTCTCAGCAGCCACTTCATCATAAAATGCTTCACATCTTGGGCAAACTTTAACTATGCCACCAGATTTCTTGCGTGTCATGAAATCGACAAGAGGTTCTCCTGGCTTTGGATAAATATCAAATGAATCCGACAGATCCATCTGGATATTTTGCCCAGCTCTGATATTGACCATGCCTATTCCCATAGGGACTCGGCGGTCTGTCTTGTTAACTTCAGGACCAAACAGTTATGTATCAACCTTCATGTCTGGTTTCTTGTCTGAAAATTTTAGTCTTCCTTCTGCCAAACCTTTCTGAATAATGTTCCTGAAATGCATCCAATCATTAGTTACTTGACCAAAAGTGTTATGAAACTTACAGTACTTCCGGTCCTTAATCTCATGGGCTTTCAAAAGCCTATGGTCATCTGACAATTTTAACTGCTTATCTTTGAGTATTATGTCAAATATTTGATCGGTCTTGGTCACATCAAACGTATACACTTTCTTATTGATTAAAGGAATCTTTTCTTTGGCCTTCGCTGGCTTCATAGCTTGGCATATATAAGATGGACCATTTTTTAATTCAACGTAATCTACCTCATATTCCTCAGAATCGTTGCCCTCCTCGTTGGATTCACTACATCCGACAAAGTTAATCTTTTCTCTTTTGAGGAATTTCTTCTGCTTGAAAACCTTTTCGGCTTTCAATTGTTCAATTTGTCGGACTTTATCTCCTAACTGGGCAAGATCAATTAGATGCTGGTTCACAAACTACTTACTAATATGAAAATCTATACCCACAGCAGCAATCTTCACTATTTCCGCCTCAGGGATAGGGGTGAAGCAACGACTCCTCATTTGATGGAATCGGGAAAGGTAGTCATCGACAGACTCGTTATTCATCCTCTTAATGCCAAATAAGTCTGTCAATCCTAGCTTTAGGTCACCCCTAACGAATTGATCATGAAAACTCCTCTCTAATTGATTCCAGGAATGTATGGAATTAAGCCTTAGAGTTACAAACCAAGAAAAAGCATTCTTAGTCAATGAACTCGGAAAGAACTTCATCTTTAATCCCTCCTCTAAAGCCAAATCTCCCAACTCGATTGTATATCGGGCAATGTGCTCGACTGTTGACTCTCCACTTTCTCCTGAGAATTTTGACAACTTGGGTATTTTGTATCCTCGAGTCATTTCCGCCTGTTGGACCCAATCAGGAAATGCCGATGCAAAAAATGGTTGATTGGCATAACCTATGTTAAAACCAAACCTATTCAATGCTGCTCGACGACTTGATTAACATTTTGATTTAGAACATTTTGACGAAACGCTCCAAAAGCACCCTGGTTTATGACAAAATCTTCGTCTTCCTCTAGTTGTAGAATATGTACATTTCTACGTCTCAAAGGAATCCGACGATGGGGTTGTGGCCATTCGTCATCTTATTCAGATCCGTCAAGTTGTATAACTTGTGGTTGTTCAACCTGTGGTTGATTATTCCTATTGACATTTCTATTGAGATTTCTATTGGTATTTTGGTTATCATCTGGGGCTACAACGCCCAAGGCTCTATTTAACCTACGTATCTTATTTGCCAATGTCAAGCATGCATTATTCGTGTTTTCCATTAATTCCGTAATCACTGTACTCATTTGTTGAGTAAATGTATTCACCATGTCATGGTTACTATAGTCAATTTGTTGTCGAACATTGGCTAATGTAGCCTCTGACAGACCAACAATATTTTGCGGGGGTTGTCTTAGTGGGGATATATGTGGCCTTACTACTGGTTGCTCTTGTCGAGAATGGGTTACTACCATTGACCCTATTATCCCATTCGCATGACTAGGAATTTGCCCCCCAGTCGATGGTCCAGCCTGCCTAGATGCATGGGCAGCCATTGTCATTCCATTTGGATATGGTATGTATGCAAATGGGGTATTTGGATTGACAGCAGTCGAACCATAAGGCATCCCATACAAAGGTTGTGACAAAGGTTGCATAGTCCCTCTTGAGTTTGAATTCACACCGCTTCGTGGAGACAATCCGGTAGTTGGTGGATTTATTTGTTGTAAAACCGGGGAAGTTTGTGACGGGAGTGTTCCTTGTCCAACTTCATCAAATCTATTGATAACTTGAGCGTAAGAAACGCCTCTTCTCGCACCTAAACTATTAGTGCTATTATTCCCTGCATTAGTAGTGCTACCCCTAGTTGCAGGAATATTGTCAATTGGTGCAATAGCATCCACCGTTGACGCAGCGGCGTTAGTGCCTATTACGCCTGCATCACTTGCACTACTCATATTCAGAGTTTTGGGAAATAGATGATGTTTGAACTACCTTTCCACTCCGTAGACGCATACAAATAAATTTGTATGTCAAATTCGTGACACTGTACGAGTTACTCTAAACTCGTCCCACCGGGCGTGCCAATTTTGTTAACGTTGGTTTTTGGTTTATGACCAAAATTCCTTCGTTACAAATAATTGAAGACCAAACGAGTGTGGGACCTACGAGTTATGCGGTAATCTCGTCAAAATGTGTGTATGAATTGTCTGCCAAGTACAAATTTGACGATTTAAAGCCAAATTAGGAAATACTGGTAAAGACTTGGTATCAAATGAATATGCAAATTTGTCAATGAGGTACAAAGAATTGTCAATCATGAGTTTTGAAAGAGAAGTTAAAAAAATTTAAAGTAACACTATTTATGGGAAGTAAATGAACTTGAATAAAGAACATAAACGAAATGCTGGGAATAATGAAGAATAAGTAAGGAAACTTGAAAGGCGTAACCAGTATTGTACTGGGTTTTTTATTATTGAATTGAAATGAGAAGGGTGGAAAGAATACTTGAGAATTATCCGTCAATCTGATTATCCGTCAATCTGTTGTGTGATCGAGATGTGTAGGATATGTATCAAGTAACCTCCTCTATTATATTGTGATAACTAATATTTATAGGCAAATAAAATAACTACCTAGTAGTAACTTCCTATCTTAATGACTGCCACATATCTTGGCAGTTCTCTAAATTTCAAATTTAAACTGCTTGTCAAACAACTCTGATAACTGCTCAATTTCTTGAACCGCTCCGCGTCAACTTGATTTGTCTTCGACGGCCTGGCTGCTTGATAGCTTATCTTGCCAATGCCTTGTCAGTCTTGAGAACTTAACCATTCTCCCACTTCTCTGCACGTTCAACAACTCTTCTTAATACTTTGTCAAAATTTTAGTTGTCAATTTATCTTTTCTGTCGACCAGTATTTTCTTGTCAACTAAATATTTTCAATGGCCTTGTTTGTCTAACATGTCAACTGAAGAACTTTTCTTGTCAACTCCACACCTCTTGTCAACTAAATACATTCAACTCTTAGAAAAACAATAGGTTTTTTTACTTCAATCTCTTTGTTAACCCGTCAGAATTATTTCTGTCAAGAATTTGAAATTCTTCAATTAACATGAGGGTTATTACGGGTAGGGAAAACTTTAATTGCAGAATAATAATAATAATAAATCAAACAATCCTATATCAAAGATGATTAAAAAACAACTTAAAATTATCTAAAAATAGTTTTTTATTATTTTCAGCTATAAATCAAAACACAAATAATTATTCACAAAAAGTTAAAAAGGATAAAAACATGTGTTTCGGAAAAAATTTAATTTTTCCTAAACATGCCATCACAAAAAGATACAAAAGTTTTTGCGGATAATGTATCAATAGCGGTTAATTAGCAAGCACTGGCACATGGGATGGGTGAGTTTATATATGGATTGTGTCAGTGTGTGTCCCTTCCATTCCAATAAAGGAAGGAAAAGGGGATAATACTTGATAGTTTGAACTGATATAAATCTGCTGTCCCAAAAAATGGTGTCTCAGTATCCACTATCAATAAAAAGCAGAGAATGTGAATAAGTATTAATGAACTGTGATTTTATTTTATTAAGTGACAAATTGTAATTGGTGGGGTTAGAGAATGTGAGAGGAAAGTGGGACAGATGATCTCCCTTCTGTTCGTAAAATGACACACGAATATCAAACATCAAGCAATTGGTCGTTTTCTTTTTGCGTTTACCAAGCTATATATTTGTTAGTTATAAGTCAATAAAGAACTAACTTTAAATCTTACCTTTGACGAAAATCATTGCTAAAAAGGGATAATACTTGATAGGGCTGGACAACGGTCGGGTTCAGGCCAAAACTGCCCAATCCAAACCAAACCGACGATGACAATATAGGACCCATTTCCGTCTGTTAGAGTGATCGGTTTAGTCGGGTGGCGGGTGACGGTGGGGTGGCAGGCGAGTGGAACGGGTTAAGAAAAAACCATTTTTCAACCAAAAAACAAATGATTTACAACAAAGAAGAGAGAGCACAGAAAGACAAGTGAGAAGGAGCAGACCAGTGAGAAGGACGAAGAGAACAATAACGATCAAGGTGAGTGAGAGGGAGCAGAGCGGCGCCTCCCATCATCCGCCTGTCCCTGCGGGAAGCCAAGAGCGAGAAAGACGAGTGAGAAGGAGTAAGTGGCGCAACACTTCAATAGTCTAGCTATCTAGGGTTTGTAAAAGGCAGGTTTGGGCCATAATTTGTTTGGGCTTTTAGGGTTTTTTAGTGTCTAACAAATAAGTAACAACCATAATAAAAATTAAGAAAGATGTTGAAAGTGGTAGGGCTTTTAGGTTTTTTTTGGGCCGCCAGCTATCACACTGCAATATTTGTTTGGGCCATTTAAAATTTTCAATTTTGGACCCAATAATCTTTTTACTTGTTAACCCTAAAAAACCTAAAAGCCATACGCTTCTTTTTGTCTTTCTCCTTCTCACGAATCAGCTGGCGGCCGCTGCCCTCATCCATGACCTTCTCTTATCTCCATCTCAGTCTCGACTCTCGCCTCCCAGCCTCCACTGCTCGTCGCCGTCGTCACCGACCACCGGTCGACATCGTTAGTCACGCCCACCGCATCATTGCTCGTGTTGTCATCTCTTTGTCGACATCAATGGAAATCTCTCGCCCCCCAAGCCATAGCACTATGGCAGTCACCTTCCTCCCTTCATCCCTCACTCCTTTTCTCTTACGTCGGTCGGATTTGGTCATCGACGGTCCGAAATTTTCGGAACTGAGCCCGACCGCCGCCAACCATTTCAACTCGCGTTTTCCAAACCGCCAACCCGAGACCCGTGACGACTCGTCCGCGCACTTGTTTCCTCTTGCGGGTACTTCGAGTTCGGGTCGGTATGGTTTCTTTGTCCACCCCTGATAGTTCAAACTCCAATGGGGCAGATGAACAATCGTGATGATTGATGAACCGTTAATCCGGCAGATGTGTCAAGAAGAAGGAAAATATTTTGAGCAGAGAGAGATAGAAGACCGAAAGAGTGACAGTTTCTTGGATAAGAGTTGAAAAGCATTACGGGATTAGCTTCATTATTATGGAAGTGAACATTCAATAGTACGATCACTATTTTAGGGGGTCCCGCTTTCTAAATGAAGTGAACCAGTGATTCACAGATAGAGAATCTTGAACTTCCCAAGACGAAACCAACGATGGTCTTACGGAGTGTGTGTTTGGTTCCACTTCTGGAGGCACCAGAAGTGTTTCTGTACCTATCAAACGTGATTCTGGTAATAAAAGAGGTGTTTGGTAACACGTTTGTGGAATTAATTTTGCATCCATAATCGATTCTACCAGAAACAGCTTGGAGTAGCTTCTGTTTTTGAATTGAGAAATTACACTAAGTTTTACATCAAACTTGCTTTCAAGGTAAAATCATCCAAACAAAAATCACTTTACTTCAAACTTAATTGTATTGAAATCAATTCTACAAAATAAATTCTATCCAAAATCACGTTTGTCAAACACTCATCCAAACACACACGGAGTGTGTCAAGACTCAAGAGAGTGTCACCACCCTAGCATCCTCTTTAACCAAGTTGATAACAACAAAAATCAATGCAAAATGAGGTTAATATGTAAAGCTAAAGTTTTTTTTTTTTTTGATAGTCAAGTATGTGAAGCTATAAAGTAAGAGTCGTGCTAAACGAACACGTTTTTGGACAACATACGCGAATCTGCTCTGAGCGCACTGTAGTGCTCTTTTGTACTTTTTTTTTTTTTTTTAATTTTGACTTTTTTAAAAAAATAAAAATTTTATTTCTAAAAAAACTCATTCACCAGATAATGAACTGAATTCACCAGATATTTGCACATACTTAACCAAAAAAATTATTTATCAAAAAAACTCATTCACCAGATATTTACACATACTTAACCAAAAAATTTATTTATAAAAAAAAAACACATTCACCAAATAATGAACTGAATTCACCAGATATTTATATCTGATTCACCATATATTTGTACATACTTAACCAAAAAATGTATTTCTCAAAAAAACTCATTCACCAGATAATGAACTGAATTCACCAGATATTTATATCTGATTCACCAGATATTTGCACATACTTAACCAAAAAAATTATTTCTCAAAAAAACGCATTCACCAGATAATGAATTGAATTCACCAGATATTTGTACCCGATTCACCATATATTTACACATACTTAACCAACAAAATTTATTATAAAAAAAACACATTCACCAGATAATCAACTGAATTCACCAGATATTTATACCTGATTCACCATATATTTGCACATACTTAACCACAATTTATTTCTCAAAAAAACCTATTCACCAGATAATGAACTGAATTCACCAGATATTTATACCGGATTCACCATATATTTGCACATACTTAATCAAAAAAATTATTTCTCAAAAAAACTCATTCACCAGATAATAAACTGAATTCATCAGATATTTGTACCTGATTCACCAGTTATTGACACATTCTTAATAAAAAAAATTATTTATAAAAAAAATTTAAATTTAAAAAAAAATTGGCTACAGTGCACTCTACACCTACAGTGCACTGTGTATGGTATCAAAAAACGGTGTCCGTTTAGAATTTTTCATAAAGTAAAGGGGAATATGCGGCGCTGTATGTAATGATAATTGATGATACTAGTGGAATGGAGGGGCACGTCTTCAATACTCCAACGTGGGGGTGGAGTTCCAATCCTCCCGCTTGTGAGACCGTCTCCAACCGGTTATCCGGTTTTGGGATTTAAAAAAAAAACAATTTTTTTTAGGCAAAAAAAAAAACAATTTTTTTTAGTAAAAAAAAAACAAATTGTTTTTGAGAAGCTTGGCTCTACCGTAAATCCCCCGATAAGAATTAAAAGAAAGTTACTTGTAATTCAGAAGGAATACTGATACAAAAAAAAATATATACTATAAGTATAGGGAGTAACGATTACATTAATGCTAAAGTATCTATTTAAAACAACAAGAGGCAATAAAAAAATCCCCTAATAACACATAGCAAATAATATCACAAGAGTCATAAAAAATAATAGCAATAACAATTTACACCAATAAATATTCATCAATTATTACAGTAGTAAAAAAAATTTACCTTGTAAGTTTCTTTTTGACTTGAAAGGCACCAGTCAAACTGACGCCTTTGACCCGTCAGAGTGAAAAAAATAAAATATGTCATGTGTCCAAAAGGACCTCCAATTGATAAATAGTTTCAGAACAACCCTAAACTGGTAAATAGTTTTTAAAAGGAACCCAATTTGATCAAAAAACCGATTTAATCAAATGTGGTTCGTTCCGGTACTGATTGTTACGTAACGTAAAAACCTATCGTATTTTTATTCGTAAAATTTCACCCGAAAAATTCATATAAAAATAAATAATTTATAAAATCATAAAAATAAATATAACTGGGTTAGAAAATAAATTTTTGAATTTTCAAATTTTTAAAATTATTTTCGGGTCAGCAGAACTTAACTGACAGTGAAAACTCAAACCGTAAACATCTGAAATTTTCTACCGAAAATTCAACTGTACATCTCTAATATAAAATAAATAAAAGTTGACTTAATTTGGTCTATCAAAATAATTCATCACCATTTATGAATTTGATCAAAGTTAGCCTCCACAGTTCAACTCAAACTAATTAAAAAATAATATAACCTGTTACACAGGTTTCAAGTGAATGATCTCTACAGTTGCTTTTTTATAATATTATATCTAAGGCTTATAATAATGGAGGATCCATCCTCCAAAACTAGCAGGGAGGATTGAAGACGCGCCCAGACGGGCCCCATATATATATTGGAATGAAGGCAAGGCAAGGGAAGTTGATCCCTCTCCTTATCTTTCCCAGTGGTTCACCCTTTCTCTCCCTCTCTTTAACTCTCTGTAACGCAAAAACAGGAAAAACTTCTACTACATGCAGTACGACGTTTTCTTGTGTTTTAGGGGTAAAGACACCCGTTACGCATTTACTGGTCATCTCTACGAAGCATTTTCCCGGAAGAGAATCAAAACCTTCATGGATGATGAGCATCTGACTCTGGGAGAACAAATTGCACCTGCTATTCTTAAAGCCATTCAAGAATCAATGATTTCTATTATTGTTTTCTCTGAAACATTTGCTGATTCTACATGGTGTCTCGATGAGCTTGACACCATCCTTGAGTGTCACAAGGATAAAAACCAGATCGCCTTTCCAGTCTTCTACAAAGTGGAACCCTCAGATATACGGTATCAGAAAAATCGTTATGGTGAAGCCATGACTAAGCATGAACGTAGGTTTGGAAAAGATTCGGAGAAGGTGAGAAAATGGAGGTCATCCCTCGTTGAAGCATCCAACTTAAAAGGATATCATTTGAGAGAAGGCACGTAAGTATATCACCAGATCTTTGCAATATCTTGTGTTGGATAGTTTTTTTTTTTGTTGATAAGCATCTTGTGTTGGATAGTATAGTACTAGACTTCCGCTCTTGCTTTACGGCAGGTTATTTAAGCGCTTGGGTACACAACGGTGTACAAAACTTATCATTATGTTTGAAAGAGGTTAGACAAATAAGATTAAGAAGTTTTAATTTTCAGCAGTAGCAAGGTTTTAGCCATACCATATACCACCAAACTATTGTTTCTCTCCCTGCATCAGATTTAGGTAGTGTTTGGCCTTGGGGATCAAGAGGTAACCATCGATCGTACAAGTTTAAAAAAAAGCCCCCTAGATTATCTTTTTTTAGGAGCTACATAATTTTAATTGTTGTTCTTTAAAAATAAGTTCCTAATTTCTTTTTTAAGTGCTTAATTATCATAAAAATTGTTTGGCCTAACTTCTACTTTTAAGGAGACAAGAAGGCGAAAAAAAAAAAGATAGGCCAAATACTATCTTATATAACTCCCAAGTTCTATTGATACCATGCACCTAACAACATAAAGGACAAAAAGCTCATGGAGGGAAGAATTTTAACCCCTTATTTTCTCCTTACTCTCCAACAATTTTTTGAACCATTTTCCTCCAAAGAAACACAATGTTAATTGAGGTTTTTTTTATTCTTTTGTGTAAAAAAAATTGGATAAATCGAGAAAAATGTAAAAATGAGAAAGTAAAGTTATACTTTCACTCTACAAAGGAGCCTATTGTTATTCTATAATGCAAAGTTAGTTAGCATAATGCAAAGTTAGTTAGCAGAGTTAGTTAATAGTTGAAAAGCTGTTATGAGGTTAGTTACTAGATTGAGCAGTGTGGGACTTGAACTAGTGTATATAACTAGTGTGTATGTGCATCAAAGATAAGTGCAGTATTCAAAGAATTTTACACACTGACTTCCCTCTCCCTCTCTCTAGTTCTATACTCAAGTGTGTGTGTGCCTTTCATTGTTCTGTGTAGAGTTACTCTCCATATCTCCAACAGATTTGGTATCTAGAGCTTCAAAAAACGGGGACCTGTGAAGAAAGGTTGAGGCGTCCTGTGAAGAGGAAAGAGGCGATCATGGCTTCATCAAATGGAGGAAATGGAAGTTTTCTTTCCAGTTTGCCGATTCTGGATGGCAAGAATTATGACCATTGGGTTGTAAGGATGGAAGCCATTCTTGGCTTTCAAGAAATCCTGGATGTTGTGAAAGAAGGCGTCACAGAAAGGGACGATGCAGCAACCAAGAAGAAAGACTACAAGGTGATAAGCCTCTGGCTTATCTAGTTTTATGACTAGATGAACTAAGGTTTATGTGCCAATTAGTCGAGTTCACTCTCGTTTTCGCCCAAATTTGCCTTGTTTTGTTCCTAAGTTGGACTTTGACTCGTTTTGCGTCTTTTGTGTAGTTTTTAGCTTATTTTGGATAGAATTATGCTTTTGGTTACTTTTGGTGTTTTCAGGTCAATAGGTGAAGCTCCGGGAGTCAAGGAAAGTCAAAAAGCAGTGGAAATTGCAAGTCTGGAGACACTCGCCTCGCGAGTGGATGCTCGCCCCGCGAGCCTGAAGGTCAACAAAGCAGCAAAAGTCATCACTTCTGGCTCGCCCCGCTAAAATATTCTCGCCCCGCGAAACATGAAGACCTGGAAGTCAGAGACAATCACGGCCTAGCCGTGATGAAGGTCACAGCCTAGAATTGAATCTCGCCCCGCGAAAGCATCTCGCCTCGCGAGAGTCTGAAGACCTGCAAGACAGAGACTATCACGGCATAGCCGTGATTAAGGTCACGACTGTGACAAATTTATGTTTGAAGTCTCGCCCCGCGAGAGAAAGTTCGCCTCGCGAAAGCCTGAAGACCTTGGAAGACAGAGACCATCACGGCCTAGCCGTGATGAATGTCACGGCTGTGACAGATTGAGGTTGGAAGACTCGCCCCGCGAACACAACCTCGCCCCGCGAAAATCCAAACTTGAATGCGCGCCAAAACTAAAATTCGCGTCGCGAGAGTAAGCTCGCCCCGCGAGCGGGCGAGAAACAGAATCCTTATTTAAAGGCTGTCTCAGATCAGAGTTTGAGAATCAAGAAGTTAGCCACTTGTTTAGATCAGTAGTGCGAATCCTTGTTTCTGGAGCTGCGTCTCCCTTCTCTTTTCTTTTCTTATTTTATGGAGATTATGTCGGATTGTTCGTGTGTTGTTACGGACATGAGGAACTAATCCCCTCGTCCGAGGGATCAATGAAGCCACCCATGGCGGTGTAGTGTTCTTGTGATGTATGTTTTTCTCTCCTTCTCTTATGAATGTTTTCCAATTCTGAATTGAATGCGTTGATCATATGTATTGCGTGATTAACTAGTTAAACGTGTTAAGGGCAAACGGCGATTCACATTTTAGAACTTGAATTGGAATCACTAATCGAATAATGAGCACGACCGTGGAATTAGGAGATTAGTGCAACCATTTAGGGAACAAGAATTAATAGAATTCGAGATTAGGATTATGAGACCGAACAAGTAATTAATCCAATCGTCGAATACGTCCTATTGAGCACGATAGTGGATATAGGAGAAATTGGGGGTCCCGGTTGACATTATAATTGAACTTAGGGAGGAATACATCATCACTTGGGTACTATACATGATTGGGTAGGCGGATTTGAGACCTTGGATATTTTAATTTCTGAATTTAATCACCTTAGCTTTAATCGATTTCTTATTTGATTTGCGATATTAATCTCTCTCTCTCAACCACTTTCCTCACTTGACCAAACGTATCGGATTTCCCGC
Organism: Sophora flavescens; assembly: GCA_030762895.1. Lineage (NCBI taxonomy): Eukaryota > Viridiplantae > Streptophyta > Magnoliopsida > Fabales > Fabaceae > Sophora > Sophora flavescens. The sequence goes on from CM061065.1 coordinate 129,748,913, forward strand.
GGATTAGTTGAATTGGTAGCCCAATCCCTGAGTTCGACCTCGGTAATTACTTACCGTGTTATTTTTATTACTTGCGACGACCCGGTACACTTGCCGGCGATCAACAACAAGTTTTTGGCGCCGTTGCCGGGGATTGGCACAGCCAGTTTTCCTAATTTTTAGGAAATTTGATTGATTGGTTAAGTTGATTTTTATTTTATTTTTCTGTTATTTCTTTATTATTTTTCTCTACTTCTTTGATTCCACTTGGTCTTGCCGTGTTTTTGTATGTGAGGTACCCTCTCACAAGAGGAACTGCTATTTGATTCGGAGATCACCAAGACCGAGAAGTGCTTAAGGAAAGAAGCCAGAGAGCGAAAGAGGCTTGAAGCAATTGCTATCGAGAGGATGGCCGAAGAAAATCCTCCTCCTCCTCCTCGTTACAAGCCTCTCTTTGAGTACGATCTACCCAGCTTGGGAGATTGTGACTCTTCTATCGTGAGGGGCAACCTGAATACAGACTCCTTCAGAGTGGAAGCATGTGTCACATTCCAGATCCGCGAGAATCAGTTTGATGGGAGTGGCAAACAGGACCCTCATAGACACATCACTCGCTTCCTTGAAGCTTGTGACTTACAGAAGACAAGAGGAGTCTCACAAGATGAGTTTCGCTTGCGGCTTTTCCCTCTCTCTCTTAGGGATGTCGCTCGCGATTGGGTTGACAGCTTGGATAGGAACAGCATCAGAACTTGGGAGCAAATGGCACAAAAGTTCCTAACCAAATATTTTCCTCCTCAGAAGGCGGCACAAGCAAGAATAGCCGTTACGTCTTTCAGGCAGACAGAGGATGAAACATATAATGAAGCTTGGGAGAGGTACAATGGCTTATTGAGAAGATGCCCTTCAGCGTTCTTTGACCCCGTCTCCAAGGTTCAACACTTCTTTAATGGGTTGAGGGGACGCTATCAGATGAACTGTGATGCCGCAGCTGACGGTTCTTTTTCCTACTTATCAGCTGAGGATGGATGGGCACTATTGGAAAAGATGTCATATAATGATTACAACCGTGGTAGGGAAAACTCAAGTGGAGTCAGTGCTGGAACAATGGAAGCCATTCTAGAGCAAGTCAAATCATTGAAGATGCAAGTTGCGGCTTTGTCAGAGAACAAGAAGGCTAATGTGATACACGAGGGAATACCTCCGGGTTGTGATAATTGTAATGGAGATCATGACACTCGGAACTGTCCATTCAACTTCCCTCAGGAACATGTGGACTCATGCCACAACTTTTATGACACTATGCCCCAGAATAACTATCAGAGGAACAGACAAAATGACTACAATCAGAATCAGAATAGGGGGTACATGAGGAGAGACCATCCGGGTTTCGCTTGGAGTAATGCTAATGGTGGTCTAGCCGGTGAACAACCTCCTCGGCAGAATTGGCAACAACCTCAGCAGGGTCTAAGGCCGAACATTGGAATTCAACAGCGTAATGCTCAGCAGGCTCTACCGGGGACTAACCAATTGCAAATAACTGATGGTGGAAGGCAACCTTGGGAATTGGCTTTTGAGAAGTTGTCAACCTTTACAGGCACATCTTTTGAGAAGGTGAATGCGACAATTGACAAGTGGACAACGCATACAGGGGCGGCAATTCACAATCTAGAGACACAAATGGCCCAACTCGCAAAGCAACTAAATGAGCGTCTCCCAGGCACTTTCCCAGGTAATACCGAGAACAACCCCAAGGGACAATGCAATGTCATATCTACTAGAAGCGGAAGGGTGTTGGAACCTAACAGGGGTGCAACTAGTTCTCAGGATGACAAGGCCCCGGAACAACCACATGTTGAGGAAGAGCAACCTGAAAAAGAGAAGTTGGCAAGCGACAAGGCACCGGAGCAAGGGGGAAGGCTGAAACTTGTAGATGAAGAGTTCCGAAAGAAGAAGTGGGTTGAACCCCAAGACCTCCCACCTTACATGAAGGTACCGTATCCTGAAAGATTGAAGAAGCCTCAACGGGATAAGCAATTCAATAAGTTCCTTGATGTCTTCCGAAAACTTCAGATTAACATTCCATTTGCGGAAGCCTTGGAACAGATGCCATCATATGCCCGGTTTATGAAGGATCTTCTCACCAAGAAGCGGAGAATAATGGATGAGGAAACGGTTGCTTTGACCGAGGAGTGTAGTGCCATTCTTCAGAGAAAACTCCCTCCAAAGTTGAAGGATCCCGGTTCCTTTTCGATACCATGTACCATTGGGGAGATGACTGTAGGGAAGGCGTTGTGTGATCTAGGGGCAAGCATCAACTTGATGCCCCTCTCTATGATGAAGAGGTTGGGGATCCAAGAAGTCAAGGATACGCGGATGTCGCTCCAACTAGCCGACCGCTCTATAAAATATCCTTATGGGGTGGTCGAAGACTTGTTAGTAAAGGTGGACAAGCTTATATTTCCGGCGGACTTTGTAGTGCTTGATATGGATGAAGACGCCGAGATCCCTCTCATATTGGGTAGGCCCTTCTTGGCCACTGGGGGTGCCTTGATAGATGTGCGACAAGGGAAACTCACCTTAAGGGTGCAAGATGAGGAGGTAGTCTTCAATCTCTTTGAAACAATGAAGCACCCCGCAGAGAGGACGGAAGTGTATCGTGTGGATATGGTGGATCCAACTATCAAGGCAAGAGCAACTAGAGAAGCCCATGGTTCTTCACTTGCAAAAGTGTCGGTAAAATCCCATGATGGGGACAGTGAGGAAAAAGACCCTTTGGGGGATGAGGTCTATCTCGAGTGGTTGAAAGACATGGAAGCCTTACCGAGTTCCCCAAGGGATGAATGTGCAAAGGAAGAGCTCGACAACAAAGGCATGAAAAAGAATGGTAAGGCACCGAAATCGAAAGGTGGCACGACCGTGGTGGTCAATAAAGACAACGAGTTGATCCCAAAAAGGACCATCACGGAGTGGAGAGTTCGTGCTGATTATAGAAGGATGCTGGACTTAAATGAGCTGTCTGGGAACAGCTTGCGAGCATATGAAAGGGCAAGAGCCTACAGAAAACGGACTGAGGCATGGAATGGCAAGCAAGATCTACGTCCGGATTAACCCTCTGTGGTGACTTGAGTCAGGCTCGGGACGTTAAACAAGCGCTACTTGGGAGGCAACCCAAGCTAGGTATCCTTTGGTTTTAGTTTCTGTCATTTTCACATATATATATATAAAAAAAACTTGATTCGCCACGCGAATCCACATTGGCCGCGCGAGACAGAAGCCCTGAATCTCTGGGGTTGCTTACTTTTTTGTCTCGCGTCGCGAGGTCTACTTTCGCCTCACGATTCTGGGCATCAGCATCTGTGGGAATTCCAGATTCGCCTCGCGAGATACTACTCACCTCGCTATTCTGGAAAGTGTGAATAACAATTTTCCAGATTCGCCTCGCGAGTTATCTCTCGCCTCGCGAATATGCACTTAAGGTTTTAAATTGTAGGGGTTCTTCCAGGATGCTATGCGACAGAAGGGAGGCCGTGAGACCAATTGGATGAGGAGGCAACCATGGAAACGTGATCAGGGAGTATCCTCTCCTCTCCTCACTTTTGTTTTGTTTTTGCTTTTTGTTTTGTTTTTGTTTGTCACTCTTGAATAATTTGAGAAGATCAAGAGTTGTTGTATGAATGTCGTGTCGGCAAGCTTGTTGGATTTTAATTAAATTGAGCATAGATTGATTGCATGAATTATTTTGACCATTGATGATTTCCCCCTAGGTTCTAAATTAGAAAAGTTTATCCCCACTTAAAAATTGAAAACTAAACTTTGAGAATTTTGTTGTGATTACTTGATTTATGATAAGTTTGGGGTGAGGGGGTGCACACACTAGGAATCGTATCTCGGTCAAACAATTTTCAAAATGTCCAGGTGAGGATTTGAGCCTCCAACTTTGTTTTTGACTGTGTGAATCACTTTTAGGTTGCACTTTCCCGAATTTGCTTGAATCGCTTCATGGTTTGCATGATTATGTGTTGCATCAAATGATTTAGGCGATTTTCTTTGAAATAACTACTTGGCCATAAATTGAACCAACCTTGATGAATGATCCCTAGTTAGCCACATTGAGCCTTGAAGCCTATTGTTCTTGATGACCTTACATTACAAGCCATTAACTCAGAAAAACCATGATTTTCCCCTATCCTAGGATTTAGGAGAGTATGGAATTTTAGCTTTGTGAGTGTTGTTGTGGAACTAAGTTTGGGGTGGCTACAAGTTCATGAATCATAGTTGATGAAAAAGAAAAACGGAAGTAAGGGTCGAAGGCTTGAAAAAAAAAAAAGGGGTGATGAAAAGCATTGAATATGTGCCAAAAAGGGCAAAGAAAAATAAATATAAAAAGGAAGAGGTGTGTAGCCACCAAATGCAAGGAAGAGAATAATATGAGAGTGAATTCAATTGTTGTGATATTAGTTTCATGCTCTCATTGATCCTAGGGACTTAGCCTCTATCCTTTGAATATCTTACCTTGAGCCAGGCCTCGTTACAACCTTTAAAAGACCTTCTGATGTTGCATGCATGTTTTCGTGGGAACTATTTTTGAGATGAAAATCAAATTCATGGGAAGTGCTCTTGATACGTGAAATTGAGTGAAAAGTTGATAGCCTTGACGAATGTGAGCGAATGAGTGAAATTTTACATACCCTTGTGAGGAAGGCAATTGTTTGAAATTGGTGATCTTCCTTTTGTGTGTGACCCTGATCCTCAACTTAGATTAATGATTGCATGAATGATGAAGTTCTCAATTGTTTAAAGTAAATGAATGTGGGGATTACATTAATGTAGGGGGGAGATCATTGGAGAAAAACTGTTTTGATTGCATGAAATTTGTGCGAAATCGATTGAATCCCCTAGGCTTGCCAAGTCTTGAGTCGTTTTTGAGTTTTAGCTTGCTTGGGGACAAGCAAGGTTTAAGTTTGGGGTGTTTTGATAAGCCTCTGGCTTATCTAGTTTTATGACTAGATGAACTAGGGTTTATGTGCCAATTAGTCGAGTTCACTCTCATTTTCGCCCAAATTTGCCTTGTTTTGTTCCTAAGTTGGACTTTGACTCGTTTTGCGTCTTTTGTGTAGTTTTTAGCTTATTTTGGATAGAATTATGCTTTTGGTTGCTTTTGGTGTTTTCAGGTCAATAGGTGAAGCTCCGGGAGTCAAGGAAAGTCAAAAAGCAGTGGAAATTGCAAGTCTGGAGACACTCGCCTCGCGAGTGGATGCTCGCCCATGAGCCTGAAGGTCAACAAAGCAGCAAAAGTCATCACTTCTGGCTCGCCCCGCTAAAATATTCTCGCCCCGCGAAACATGAAGACCTGGAAGTCAGAGACAATCACGGCCTAGCCGTGATGAAGGTCACAGCCTAGAATTGAATCTCGCCCCGCGAAAGCATCTCGCCTCGCGAGAGTCTGAAGACCTGCAAGACAGAGACTATCACGGCATAGCCGTGATTAAGGTCACGGCTGTGACAAATTTATGTTTGAAGTCTCGCCCCGCGAGAGAAAGTTCGCCTCGCGAAAGCCTGAAGACCTTGGAAGACAGAGACCATCACGGCCCAGCCGTGATGAATGTCACGGCTGTGACAGATTGAGGTTGGAAGACTCGCCCCGCGAACACAACCTCGCCCCACGAAAATCCAAACTTGAATGCGCGCCAAAACTAAAATTCGCGTCGCGAGAGTAAGCTCGCCCCGCGAGCGGGAGAGAAACAAAATCCTTATTTAAAGGCTGTCTCAGATCAGAGTTTGAGAATCAAGAAGTTAGCCACTTGTTTAGATCAGTAGTGCGAATCCTTGTTTCTGGAGCTGCGTCTCCCTTCTCTTTTCTTTTCTTATTTTATGGAGATTATGTCGGATTGTTCGTGTGTTGTTACGGACATGAGGAACTAATCCCCTCGTCCGAGGGATCAATGAAGCCACCCATGGCGGTGTAGTGTTCTTGTGATGTATGTTTTTCTCTCCTTCTCTTATGAATGTTTTCCAATTCTGAATTGAATGCGTTGATCATACGTATTGCGTTATTAACTAGTTAAACGTGTTAAGGCCAAACGGCGATTCACGTTTTAGAACTTGAATTGGAATCACTAATCGAATAATGAGCACGACCGTGGAATTAGGAGATTAGTGCAACCATTTAGGGAACAAGAATTAACAGAATTCGAGATTAGGATTATGAGACCGAACAAGTAATTAATCCAATCGTCGAATACGTCCTATTGAGCACGATAGTGGATATAGGAGAAATTGGGGGTCCCGGTTGACATTATAATTGAACTTAGGGAGGAATACATCATCACTTGGGTACTATACATGATTGGGTAGACGGATTTGAGACCTTGGATATTTTAATTTCTGAATTTAATCACCTTAGCTTTAATCGATTTCTTATTTGATTTGCGATATTAATCTCTCTCTCTCAACCACTTTCCTCACTTGACCAAACGTATCGGATTTCCCGCGGATTAGTTGAATTGGTAGCCCAATCCCTGAGTTCGACCTCGGTAATTACTTACCGTGTTATTTTTATTACTTGCGACGACCCGGTACACTTGCCGGCGTCACAACACAAGGCTAAGTGCTTTCTTCATCAATGTGTTGATCTTGTCAACTTTGAAAAGATCTCCAAAGTCAAAACAGCCAAGGAGGCCTGGGATGTTTTGCAGAAGGCTTATGGAGGTGCTGAGAAGACCAAGAAGATGAGACTGCGGTCCCTTAGAAGACAATACGAGCTGCTGTCCATGCTTGAACAAGAGTCAGTAGCTGAGTATTTCAATAGGCTGCAACTGCTTGTAAACTCGATAACAACATGTGGAGGCACAATCTCTGATCAGCAAATGGTTGAAAAGATCCTTACAACTCTTACCACTAGGTTTGATCATATAGTGGTTGCAATTGAGGAGTCTAAAGACTTGGAGGATATGAAGGTAGAGGAGATGCTGAACTCACTAGAGGCACATGAGCAGAGTTTGAATGAAAGATCCAAAGTAAAGGAACCAGATCATGCTCTGCAGGCCCAAATGTTCAAGAAAGGCAATGCTGATTACAGAAAAGGCAAGAGATGAGGTAAGGTGAAGTCCAACAGAAATGGAGGTTGTGGTTCTGGCAACAATTCTTACAGTCAGGATCAAGCTTCATCAACTGAGCAAGGAGATCAGCACAGCAAAGGAAGAGGAGGAAGGTCAAGCAGAGGGAGAGGTGGAAAGAAGAAGTTTGATAGAAAGAAGGTTCAGTGCTTCAACTGTAATAAATGGGGGCACTATGCAAAAGAATGCAGAAACAGCAAGGTGGAGAGGTCAAGATCAGATGATGATGAGGCCTATGTTGCTCAAGATGATGGCTCGGATTCTGACCAAGTGTTGCTGATGGTGACAACCAACATAGAAGGAGAGAGCAATACATCTTGGTATCTTGACACAGGGTGTTCCAACCACATGACAGGCCAGAAAGATTGACTGATTGATCTTGATTGTAGTGTTAAGAACAAGGTCAGATTTGCAGATAACAGCACTATAGTAGCTGAGGGAATTGGCAAAGTCTTGATCAAAAGAAGAGATGGCAGACCTGCATATGTAATTGATGTTTTGTATGTTCCCTCAATGAAAAGCAACTTGTTGAGCCTTGGACAATTGCTAGAAAAGGGCTTCACAATGAAAATGATGCAGAAGCTCATTGAAGTCTTTGATGCAAAAGGAAGGTTGGTGATTAGAGCTCCACTGTCAAAGAATAGAACATTCAAGATTGATCTGAATGCTTCAATAATTCAATGTCTCTCAACCACTGTAATTGAAGATGAAAACTGGCTGTGGCACTACAGGTTTGGACATCTCAATTTCAAGAGTCTAAACCAGTTGGGCAGCAAGCACATGGTGCAAGGAATTCCTCAAATCAAACAACCAGAAAAGGTGTGTGAAGGGTGCTTGATGAGCAAGCAACCAAGATCTGCATTCAAGAAGTCTACACCAGCAAGAGCCACTGATGCCTTGGGAGTTGTCCACTCAGATGTATGTGGCCCTATTGAGACACCAACTCTTGGTGGAAACAGGTATTTTGTAACCTTTGTAGATGAGTTCACTAGAAAACCGTGGTTGTACCTGATTGAGGGAAAGCATGAAGTTTTTGATGTGTTCAAGAAGTTTACTGCCTTAGTTGAAAGACAAAGTGGAAAAGCTATCAAAATTCTTAGAACTGATGGTGGAGGAGAATACAGTTCCAAGGATTTTGAGCACTTCTGTGAAAAACAAGGCATTGTGCATGAGGTAACTTCCCCTTATACACCTCAACACAATGGCCTTGTTGAAAGAAGAAACAGAACCCTGATGAATATGGCAAGGTGCATGCTGAAAGGAAAGGAAATTCCACATTGTTATTCGGGTGAAGCCATGTCTACTGCAGCCTATGTTCTTAACAGATGCCCCACTAAAAGAATGGAGAATGTGACTCCATAGGAGGCTTGGATAGGAAGCAAGCCTAGAGTTGATCATCTAAGGATCTTTGGATCCTTATGCTTTAGACATGTTCCTGACCAAAGGAGGAGAAAGCTAGATGACAAGAGTGAAGCTATGGTTCTAGTAGGATACCATCCCACAGGAGCCTACAAACTGTACAATCCTTCTTCGAAAAAGGTTGTAATCAGCAGAGATATGATTGTTGATGAGAAGGCAACCTGGAATTGGAAGGAACTCAATACTGGAATGAAAGTCGGTATTCTACATTCACTTGATTCAAATCATCAAATGTCTGAGTTAAGTGAAGATTGTGCAGCAAATGAGCAGACTCAGAACAGCAGGCCACAAAGGAATAGAGCACCACCAGTGAGATTGACAGACTATGAGGTTTTCACTGATCAGGAAATCACAGCAGGAGGTGAGTTAGTTCACCTAGCCTTCTTTGCAGACACAGAACCAATGAACTGGGAACAAGCTATCAATGAAGAGGTATGGCAGAATGCAATGAAGGAAGAAATGAATGCAATAGAGAGGAACCATACATGGGAGCTTACTGAACTTCCACCTGACAAGAAGCCAATGGCTGTCAAGTGGATCTTCAAGGTGAAACTGAAGCCAGATGGTTCGATAGCCAAGCACAAGGCCAGATTAGTGGCAAAGGGATTCTTGCAGAAAGCTGGAGTGGATTATACAGAAGTGTTTGCACCAGTGGCAAGGGCTGAGACAATAAGGCTTGTCATTGCCATTGCAAGCTCAAAAGAGTGGCCAATGTTCCAAATGGATGTAAAATCTGCATTCCTCAATGGTCTACTCGAAGAGGAAGTCTATGTACTACAACCTCCTGGTTTTGAGGTAAGGGGGAAAGAAAGTAAGGTGTATAAGCTCCACAAGGCCTTATATGGCTTGAAACAAGCCCCTCGGGCTTGGAACAAGAGAATTGATGCATTTCTATTGAAGCAAGGATTCTCAAAGTGCTCTGTGGAGTTTGGTGTATATGTGAAAAGCAGTGATGGTGCTGGCCTGATTTTAGTGTGTCTCTATGTAGATGATCTACTTGTAACAGGAAGTGACTCAACTGAAATTGACAAGTTCAAAAGGAGCATGCACTTGGAGTTTGAAATGACAAACCTAGGGACCCTCACTTATTTCCTAGGAATGGAGATAGAATACACAAACAGTGGCATCATTCTACACCAGAGAAAGTACTCTCAAGAGATACTTAAGAGGTTTCAAATGGACTCTTGCAATGAGGCAGTAACTCCAATGGAAACCAATGTAAAACTGCAGAAGGGTGAAGCTGAGAAATGTGTTGACAGCACCCTCTACAAGCAGATTGTAGGTTCCCTTAGGTTCCTATGCAATAGCAGGCCAGATATCTGTTATGGTGTTGGCTTGATCAGTAGGTTTATGAGTGATCCTAGAGCCTCACATATGGCTGCGGCTAAAAGACTGTTGAGATATGTGAAAGGGACCATCAACTATGGAGTTCTATTTCCTAAAGGAGCAGGGCAGCTTGAGGAAGGACTTGAGGCTTGGTCAGATTCAGATTGGTGTGGTGACAAGGTTGAAAGGAAGAGCACCTCAGGGTATCTGTTTAAATTCCAGAACAGCCCAATTTCATGGAGTTCTCGAAAACAGAATGTGGTGGACCTTTCTTCTTGTGAAGCAGAGTACATAGCTGCTTCTAATGCAGCTTGCCAGGCTCTTTGGCTGGAATCCCTACTGGATGAAATGAGGATCAGGTACAGAAAACCAGTTCACTCTTTGTTGACAATAAATCCTCCATAAGTCTAGCAAAGAATCCAGTGGCACACGGCAGGAGCAAGCACATTGAAACAAGGTTTCACTTTCTAAGAGACCAGGTGAACAAGGAAAGGATCAAGCTGACCTATTGCAGCACATAACTGCAAATTGCTGATGTTCTAACTAAGCCAGTTAAGACTGATCGGTTTAGAAGGCTAAGGGAAATGCTAGGTGTTGTTTCCTTAGATAATTTGCATTAAAGGGAGGTGTTATTCTATAATGCAAAGTTAGTTAGCATAATGCAAAGTTAGTTAGCAGAATGGAAAGTTAGTTAGCAGAGTTAGTTAATAGTTGGAAAGTTGTTATGAGGTTAGTTACTAGTTTGAGTAGTGTGGGACTTGAACTAGTATATAACCAGTGTGTATGTGCATCAAAGATAAGTGCAGTATTCAAAGAATTTTACATACTGACTTCCCTCTCCCTCTCTCTAGTTCTATACTCAAGTGTGTGTGCGCGTTTCATTGTTCTGTGTAGAGTTACTCTCCATATCTCCAACACCTATCAGCCTAATCGCAAAAAGTTCAGTATACTTTCAGATCCTATGTGATAAGTGCAATTTTAAAAAAAACAAACAAAAATTAGTGCTCATGGGTACCAGACTTCTGCTTTTTCGTTAGTGCAAGTTAATTATTTTTTCTATTATTTGAACAAAGAAATCATGCTTAATTAAAAGAAAAATAAAATTTAGCAAAATCAATTTGATGATTTGTAGAGATTGTATACATATCTGCAGGTACGAATACAAGTTAATTCGAGAGATTGTTGACGAGGCCTTCATTAGAGTATCTCTTAAAGATTCAGATGTTAATAATAGGCACGTTATTGAACGGGAGTACCGACGAGTTAAAGAATTATCGAAGTCACTTCAAGAAATTAAGTCTAACAATACCACTTGCTTTTTGAGGATTCATGGAACTGGTGGAAATCAGGTTTGTTGATGCTCTTGCTTTGATTTTTAGTTTGTATTTTTTTATGTAAAATGCAGAGAAAATGTAGTTCAATTCGCGTTAATGAGCCTTTTTCAGGTCAACAATATAATCGACCTAGAGGGATGATAAATCCACATAATATATAGATTTATAGGGTTAAAGAATGAGCAATTGTGTGGTGAATTAGTAGAATAAAGTTGTTTTTGGAGTGGAATCAAGTAGTTTTGGTTATCATTCTTTTAATTTTTTAGATAGAGTTTCTTGGCATTTCACTGACTTTGGACAAGTTTTATTGCAGATGTTGAAGTCTAAGTCAGAGCATTTTCGCCCAACGAGGAGACAACCTCTCCCAGCGAGGCTCAATTTTGTGTTCCATCGAGCAGCGATGGCTCGTCATCGTCCAGCGATAGCGATGACAGCTATAAATACGGGATTTCACTCATTTGGATGGATCATTTGACATTTTTGGCATTCTTTTGAGCGAGATAGAGAGAATAGATTTCATTTTCATTATAATGCATTGGATTTACAAAAGATATCAGGACAGGATAAATCCTTGACTCACATGACAATTTTTTGTCTTATATATCTTTTATGGATAATGGATAGCACAAATAAAATAATATTAAATTTATCGGAATACCCTTTATAATATATATATATATATATACACACACACACATATATATATATATATATATACATATACTAGGGTTGTGGACCCGTGCGTTTCACGCACCAGTAAAATTTTATTGAATATTCATAGAATAGTAAAAATCTATTAAACTTATAATATTGCTAGTATTGGTGAAATATATGTGTAATCGAGCACCCAAATCTCTTCAATGACTCCAAAGTAAGGTATCGGTGCTTTAACAGGTTTTGTGTCCTTTGAACTAGAGAAGCGCATTGCTTCGGCCACGATCATAACCCTACTATTTTGCATGGTACTATTGTTATCTTGTTCCTTTGTATAAAAGGAAAAGTTATTGATGTCGTATCCGCTCCAACATTTGACATTGAAGCTAGGCCCACGTGCTAGCCATATTACCTCATTAGAAGCAATACTATCATCCTTAAGTATTTCTTCCTTGAACCATTGTAAGAAAGTCTTGTTATGTTTATTCAACAACCACCTTTCGTTCATTCGAGGGTTTTCTTCCTTGACTTTTATTTTATGTTCACAAAAGTAAGGTTGAACAAAATCGATGTTGTTCAATACATACAAATGTGCTTGCAGCACTTCCTCCCGACCCTTGTTATTAATTGTTAAACCATATGTACCCTTACCTTGACATCTTCTCTCATCATGACGAGGCTTAGGAACCCCTATAAGATCCGTGTTATGAAGGTAGTCTGAACAAAACTCAATAGCTTCTTCTGCAACATACCTTTGAACAATAGATGTTTCAAGACGATGTGGATTCTTCACATACCCTTTCAAGATCTTCATGTAGCACTCAACTGGGTACATCCATCTCAGAAAAACAGGCCCACATAATCTAATCTCCCTCACCAAATGAACAATTAAGTGAACCATGATGTCGAAAAAGGAAGGAGGAAAATACATCTCCAATTGGCACGAGATTGTAGCAGCCTCAACTTCCAACTCATCCAACTTATGGGGGTCAACGACTTTACTACATATAGAATTAAAGATTGAGCACAACCGAGTAATGGCATGTCTCACATTTTTTGGAGCAATACCACGAATAGCAACGGGCAGAAGTTGTTGCATCAAGATGTGGCAATCATGAGACTTTAAGCCAACCAATTTGAGATCACCAGAGACAAGCCTTTTGATATTTGAAGAGTAACCATGTGGAACTTTGATGCCCTGAAGACACTCACAAAAATGTAGTCTATCTTTTTTTGACAAAGTATGACATGCTGGAGGCAAATAAGTCCGCTTACCATCCTTAACAACTGGAGCTAACTGCTCTCGTATACCCATAGCAACGAGGTCGAGATGAGCATTCACACCATCCTTTGTCTTGCACTGTATGTTGAGAAGCATCTTGATCACACTATCACACACATTTTTCTCCACATGCATCACATCAATGCAGTGTCTGACATCAAGCTTGTGCCAGTATGGAAGATCAAATAATATCGACCTCTTCTTCCATATGTTTTTCTCAGCAGCCTTACCCTTCTTTTTGGACTTGCCGAAGATAACATTGATGTCCTTTACTTTCTGATAAACCTGCTCTCCATTTAAGGTCGTCGGAGCATCTTCAGTCTGTTGGTATCCATTAAAAGCTTTCTTCATCTTACGATATGGGTGATCATGTCTAAGAAATCTCTGATGCCCAAGGTAAACCGTCTTCTTTCCATGATGCAACTGAGTGTAGCATGTGCCTTCTTCACATATAGGGCATGCTTTATGCCCCTTGACACTGTACCCGGACAAGTTCCCGTATGCTGGAAAGTCGTTGATGGTGCAAAATAACATGGCACGAAGCTTGAAATTCTCTTGAGAATACCCATCAACTACATCAACACCTTCCACCCACAGGTTTTTCAAGTCTTCAATCAAGGGACTTAGATAAACATCTAAGTCATTTCCCGGTTGCTTTGGGCCTGAAATCATCATAGACAACATCATGTATTTGTGCTTCATGCACAACCAAGGAGGCATGTTGTAAATTATCAACAGAACAGACCATGAACTATGAATACTACTCATGTTACCATATGGATTCATTCCATCCGTAGCGAGTCCAAGCCTTAGGTTTCTTGGCCCATCGACGAAATCCAGAAACAAAGTATCAATATTCTCCCATTGCACAGAATCAGCCGGATGGCGAACCTTTCCATCATGTTTCCTCTCATCATGATGGCATCTAAGATTCTTCGCATCTTTCACATTGGCAAACAATCGCTTGAACCTTGGAATTATTGGAAGATACCACAACACCTTCGTAGGAGGACTCTTTTTTCTCACATCACATATCGAATCATCAAGATCATCACCCTCCTTCACTTTGTAGCGTGATAACCCACACTTGGGGCAATCATGATTGTCTTCATAAACACTAGTGTACAATATGCAATCATTGGGGCATGCGTGTATCTTCTTATACTCCATACCCATCGGACACAATACCTTCTTGGCCTCATAGTTACGGTCAGGCAATGTGTTGCCCTCTGGAAGCAAGTCTTTCAACACTTCAAGCAATTCGGTGAAGCTTTTATCGGTCCAACCATTTCTCGCCTTCACACAAACCAATTTTAACACCGTTGACAACAGTGTATGAGTAGTACACCCGGGATACAAAGGCTTATCCGCATCACCTCACAACCTATCATACAAATATGCTCGCTGAAAAGATTCTTGTCCAATATCATGGATCATGTCCTCTACTCGATCATCCTCCATATCTACGTCAACGTCCTCACTTTGGGAGACACTTGCCTTAGTACTTAACAACACATCACCATGCCATATCCGTCTTGTATAACTCAAGAAAATCCCAAAACAAATCAGATGAGTACGTATATCCTTCACTGTACATTTCCTCATATTCAAACACTTGACACAAGGACAATAGAACATTCTGTTACTGTTAGGAACATTCCTTGGAGCAAATTCTATAAAATCTCCCACTCCCTTCAAATACTCATCACTTGTGCGCTTACAAACCATCCAACTACGATCCATAGCTAGATAGGTTCTGTAGATATACACATATATCCAATATAAGCACAATACACTACAAAAAAGGTTATTTAGCGATCAAAAATAGTGACCGAATTTGTTGGTTTCTGTTTGCGACCGAAATGGCGACCGATTATAGGATCTAAATCAAACACTGATTAGAGTTGATACTGCGACCGAAATAGCGACCGAAATAGAACGTAGCAGAGTTATCGGTCTCTATTTTGGTCGCAAAATAAAGGAAAGTAAAAGTTAAAAATTTATGACTTTTTAGCGACTGAAATGGCGACCGATTTAAATGCAACGGCTAAATTTTATTTATCTTTGCGACCGATATTAAATCTGTCGTTAAACGGTGCGTAAAAAATTAAAATAGAGCGTGTTAGCGACCGAATTTTAAATCGGTCGCTAAATTTATGAATTCAAATTTCAAATTAACCCATTTAGTGATCGAATAATTTGGTCGCTAAAACTAAAATCCCTAAATCGCGATTTCCTTCCGCTCTTCCCCCATTTCTCTATTTTCTTCTCTTCTCTCTCACACGCAGGCGGCGCAGCAGCTCCTCTCTGCTCACCACCTCCTCCAGCTCCTCTCCGGCCACCACCTCCTCCACACAGTAAGCATACATCTCTCTCCCCCTCTCCTTCTCTCTCTCACTCGCGTCTCTCTCTCCCTATCCTTCTATCCTTCTCTCTCTCACTCGCGTCTCTCTCTCCCTCTATCTCTCTCTCTTTGCAGGTTTTGCGAGGTTTGCAGGCTCTGTTTGTAGGTTTTGCATGACTGAGAGAGCACCCTCTTGGGCCGCCGCACCGCCGTCTCTGCAACTGTGAAGGGTAGGTTATTCAAGTGCCTCCATTTCTTCTTTCAATCCAAGATCGTGATTGCACTCATCATTCATTAGGTGGAGTAGCAAGTTGTATTTTGTTTAATCTTCATGTTGTTATACTATTTGATTGGTTGAAACTTTGATCTATGTGATGTTGCCTGTTGATGATTGAAGCTGTTAAGCATTGAAAATTAGATTTTCTATTATGTTACTTGCTAAACTGTTTGGTATTGATCAAATGGGTAAAGTTTCTGGGGATTATTGTCTTCTTTAAACAGTATGATAGGTGTTGAGGGTAATGATAGCAGGGTGTTTGATGAAAAGCCTGAATTACCATGATTTGTAAAGTATATATTTTTGCTAGGTGGTGCAGGTGCTGATTGGTTTTTAATTGTACTTTAAAATTGCTTGCTTTATGACTACTTGAGTTATGGTATTTTAGTGTTTAAAGGATCATTATACTTCTGCCACCTTTTCGCATATATCCAATTGGTTCTAATCTGGTTTTGTTTCTACTTTTTAAATCCCTCTTTTGGTGTAGCTAAAGGTAAATAATATTTTTGTGATGTTAAAAATGAAAATAACTTAACTTAATGATCATTTTTTTAATTTGATTGACCTTTTATGATATTTATGCTATGGTTATTGCCTAAGAGGATTTTTGATTTCGCAAGTCATCTTGGTGAACATGTTACGCTGGTTTGTCTCATGTGCATTGCTCCATTTTACCACTTTTCTTTTTATTACTTCTTTTATTTTACCTCTCTGTTTAGGGTTCCAACACTATCAGTTCCCCACACTCTCTTCCCTTCCATTCACACCACCTGCACACAACACACTTTGGGCACACTTATATAAGTTGTTGAAGTACATAACATACCTTTTTTTTATTGCTTTGCCACTAAAACAATGCCCGGCTTAAACAAGCTATGGTACTGATATGTAATGAAAATGTTTTGTTTATACTTTCATGAGTGGCAAGTGTGCAAGTAGGTTAATGATTTCCAAGTTTATACTTTTATCACAAGAGCCTTTGATGATGTTATTATTTTTTCTTACAGTTTTCTTTGTCGATTGACAACCGCTCTAGTCATCACCCGTTTTCACTATTTGCTTGGAGTTGAGGTAGGTCAAATACTCTATCTTTTTCTTTGTTGCTAGTGGTTCTTGAAGACTTTGAATTGATTTGTTGATTGTTAGTGTAGAGCTGAGCTCAATAAGATTCTGGTTGTGTGCTGGTAGATTAGAAATGATGCATGTGGTTGCAATTGAATATGTTGTTTGTTAGTGGAGAGCTGAGCTCAATAGGATCTTTGGTTGTGTCTTTGGTAGATTAAAATTGATGCAAGTGGTTGTAAACTTTATATGTTGTTTGTTAGTGGAGAGCAGAGCTCAATAGGATGGATGTGTCAATTCTATGCCTTGATTGCCATTTTTATGTCCTTATTAACATTTTTGTCGCTAAAATTGTGCTCTGTATATAGAGTTAAATTTGTATCTTCTGTTATGGTTAATGAGTTAGAATAGCCTTAGTGGAGGGCAGAGCTCAATAGGATGTGATCCTGTCAAAAAGGCGGGATGCTTGTTGTGTGTTGCTAATTTAGAAGTTATGCATGTGTTTGACAAATATGTGTTACTTGTTAGTGGAGAGCGGAGCTCAATAGGATGTTTGCTACTATATTTTATCTAAGTTTGTATTGACATATGCTTCAATATATATTTGTTCAACCAAATGCAGGACACCATCACGCAGCTGAACGCAGAGCTTCGGGAGAAGAGAGAGAGAGCAGCAGATGGCGAACCAGATTGCACAGTTGAATCAGGCACACCAGCAGCTGATGCAGACGAGCATTGAGCAGGGCCAGACATTGCGGCTGGTGTTGGAGCAGATGAGGATCCAGACTCCAGTTGCTCAGGGTGATGCTCTGACGGTTGTGCCGCCTACTGCCGCTCCTCCAGTTCCGCCGCCAGCTACTGATGCTACTACTGTAGAGGATGATCAGAAAGCAGACGTCGGTGGTCCGGACGCTGATGATGATTGGATTCCTCCACCTCCCCCTCATCATGACTGATTTCTTTTCATATTTTTGACTTTAAACGATTCTTGTATGACACTTTGGATTATTTTTTATATATATTCATTATTTCTTATGATTGTATATTTCATTAGTAATTTGGTGTGTTTTATTAGTAATTTTGCTAAACTTTAAAGAAAAACAGAAAAAATTTATTATTTTAAAAATTAAATTTTAAAAAAATTAATAAAAACCAGTTTAGCGATCGAATTAGAAACCAATAATTCGGTCGCTAAACTTTAGTTAACATTAACAGATTGTGGTCTAGCGACCGAAAATCCGTCGCTAATATAGGTTAACAGTAACCAACATTGGCGACCGAACTAGCAACCGATTATCGGTCGCTAAAAATGGTTACCCAAACAACGCGCCCAACCGTGTAGCGACCGTTTTTTATTATTTAGCGACCGAAATTACCGTCGCCATTTAGCGACTGAATTATTATTTCGGTCTCTAAAAGCTTAGCGACCAGGTTATCAGTCACCACCATTAATCGGTCGCTACATTAAATAGCGACCGAATTAGAAAGTTTAGCGACCGAATATGGCGGTTGCTAAACAGTTGTTTTTTTTTGTAGTGATATAGGGGAGATTGGAAAAGCGCTCTAATATTTGAAAACCTAACAACCATATATATACACCACTATTTGTTTCTTTTTTATTATTTAGCTTCACAGTATACATTTCAACGAAAAAATAAAAGGAAAACTACCCTCTAACAAAACAGTTCCAAAACTACACACTACGCGCACAAAAAAGCTCCACCATTGCAAACATCATCAATCTCAATATCATTCCATAAAAACAGTATCATCAACCCATTGCAACCAAAACTAGGAAACACCATAGACCATCATTTACAACAAATGCACAGCAACCCCAACTCATTTCATCTTCAACTATCATAAATTAACCCCTCAACCCACCCCAAAAACAAAATTGAAAATTAAACTTTGAGGGTTTAGGGAGTTACCTGAGTTCAGAGAGAGGAGAAGGAGAGTGGCTCAGTGGTGATGCTATCACAGGCAGTCGCCGTTCGATGTGGCTGAGAGTGAGTGGGAAAGAAAGAGTTAGGGCACGCGAAGTGAGAGAATGACAGTGTGTGATTCAGAGAGACAGAGAGTTTGTGTGTGTACCTAATCGCGTGAGGGAGGTGTAACACCCCGATTTTCACTATTTCAAAATAATCGAAATGCGGACGATTATTTGTATATATTTATATGAGTATTAGAAAATTATTTTAAATAAACGAAGTTCATCACTAAATCCTACTTGAATGTAGGAAGCTACGATTAAAATTTAGGTTTGAAAGTCAGGCGAATCCCGGCCCGCAAATTTCATTGACAGTATAATTATACTGCTCAAAAGAACTAATTTTAATTCGTGAACGAAAGACTTAAGATTTTTATTTTATTTCCTACAATTGTGTATTTTTAGAATTATTTCAAAAAAATGAAATAATATATGTTTTACGGGCGAAATACGTAATCGGGTGAACGACAGAGTGGATTTCGGAGTTTTCAAGAGCAGATAAAGAGGTCATCTTAGGATTTTTGATATGATTCATGGGGATGAGTCACACTTTTGAGTCTAGAAGATTCTACAAGGTTAAAGTGGCAATTTATGGATTTTGCGCTTAAGTCCTTGAACTTTCTCTAAATTGAACTTTGGTCCCTAAGTTAGTTTCTATGTTTTTCCAAGTGAATTGGGCCAGAATCTTTGTACCAAACCCATTAGAGGACCGTGGACTTGAGGCCCAAATTCTTTGTCCATGGATTAAAATTCATGAAGCCCATTAGAAATCATATAAGTTTCCTAGCTTATGATTATGCCTTAAACATTTTGGTGGGCCAAAATAATTAAATCCAAGCCCAAATTTTCATGGCCCATGCGCAAGCCCAAGGAGGAGTGGTGGATGCCCTTAACTTGGATGAGCCAAGTTCATTCTTGAATCTTCCACAATGTTCTCCATTATTCTCCAATGTTCTCCAAAGTTCTACACTTATCTTGAAAGTCCCAAAGTATTCTAGATTCTTCCCAAAAAGCTTCAAGAAAATTCAACAAGATGAGTCACAATGTGAACACATTAAGTGTTGCACATGGTCATCATTTCAAACTATTGGCAATTTGCAAAATAGTCCTTATACTTTTGGAATCTTTGCAAAATGGTCCCTATGAATTAATTGCACTTAAATCCTTTGAGAAGCCATCTCCTTTTTACTAAATCCCTCCAAAGTGGCGCAGCCACATCCCTATAAATACCCTCCCTCACATTTCATTTTCTTCCTATTGCCTTTTGTTTCAAAAAACTCATAAGTTCATAAGCTTTTCTAGCATAATCTTGTGAAGCAAGTCCTTGGATCTTCACTTGTCTTTTAACTTCAAGAGGTGAATCCTATTCTTCTTCCTTAATCATGTCTATGTTCTTCAATAAGTTTCATGATTCAAAGTCTATTTCATCTATGTTCATCACTTCTAAGTTTCTAAGTCTGGAACTTTGAAAATTGATAACAAATTCTAGAAAAATCCTAAAAATGTGAAACCACTTACTATGTTCTTATAATCATCCCTACTATCATAATCCAAGAGATTGTTTCAAACAAAATCTTCCTCCTCATGTTTTTAAGCATGGCCGAAACCTATAGTGAGAGGTGGAGGAACCTTGTTGTTTTTCTACTTGAAAATGATCATAGATCTCATGCTTCTAGGGTATGTACTTGCTAAATCCAAGTTCTTGTATCAATTTGAAATTTCTAACCATGTCTTTCATGTCTTGGCCGAAATTCATTAGTGAGGAACTTGAATAATTTTGTTAAGTTTTATCAAAGTGATCATGTAATCATCTAGTTAATAAATGTTTATGTTAAATCTAAGTTGGTTTGTCAAAAATGAAAACCCTAGCCCTATGTTCTTGTGTTGGCCGAATCCATGTTTGTGTGGGTTATGATGTTTGTGATTCAAACTTTGATGTTTAATCATGTGTTTCAATGACTTAAGCACTTAGGATCATTAATCCAATGGCTTAAGCAAGTTTAGAAGTTTTGAGCTACTAAAACCTAGGAAGGCCGTGACCTATTAGAGAGGATTAGGTGTTTGTTTTTCTTGTTTTGATTGGTTGTTTGAATGTGTTGTTGAAGGTTAATTGTTTTATGGCGTACGAGGGTTTCCGACAATCGACAGAGTTCTTTTAATTTCACTGAGGAGCTTCGAGAGGTAAGGGGAGCTTACCTGAGGGATTTTTCTCAATAACCATTTGCTTTTAGTGTAGTCTATATAATTTATATGTGGTTGTGATTATTTGTTTATGTTGGTTACGTTGTGTTGTTTATCTGTGTATCGGTGATTGATATGCTTTTAATTTATTTAATTATCTGCAGCTGTATATTATATTGCTATAACGCATGATCTGCCTGGTGATATAATTCTGATAATTGTTGTTGACTGTTGTTTGAGAAGCCTGACAGTGGTCAGTGCACAACCGATTAATCAGATAAAAGCTTTAATAAGCTGTGTAAGTATATTCAATGTTTTATGGTAAATGTTAGAATATAATAGTGGTGGAAAATATTGTTTTGGAAAAATAATGATTTTTGAGAAATATTATTATTTTAATGATTTAGTAATAAAAAAATGAATTATGAGTCACAATGAGAGCGAAATCGTGAAAATATTTTTGCACTGCTAATTTTCACGTAAGAAATTCTGCAATATTATAAAAAGTTATTTTATGAAATTAATTGTTGAAAATAAGTTAATTATGATTTTATAAAATTATTTAAGTGGAAAAAGCTAAGTTTTGGCTTAAAAAGCTTTAAAAGTGATAATTGACGGCAAATTTGGAAAAGTGTCGACAGCAAGTATCTTGAAATGGCCATTCGTATTTTAAGTAAGTTTAAAATCTCAAGTGGCTCACATTTGTGAAAACTAAGTTTTAGTATTTAAAGATTTTATTGAAGAATTTCCCATTTGAAAAGAATTTATGAAAACAAAATTGATTCAACCGTGTTGAAAGTGGTGTGGAACTTAGTAACCGAGACGTCGGGGTACTAAGGTTCTTTGTTGTTATGGACTTGGGGTCCTTTGGACTTTGAGGTCCTGTAATGTATACATGGTGTATACCGTATTTAAACATTGAAGATGTTTTCTATTACCACGAACCTATGACTAGTGCATCGGTCGAGAGGTGTCGTGATTGAGCACTCCGACTGTGAGGTCCTGTGTTTTAATGAAAGTTTTAAAGATGTTAAAACTGTGTGAGTCGTAAGCCATTTTAAGCTTCGGCAAAGAAAGATCGAACACAAAGAAAAGTGTCAAGAACATAGTGTTTTTGCATGCATTTGGCAGACGTGCCGTTATGTTCTGGGCCGCATGCCGGTGTTCTGGTGTTGTGCTCGTATTCGCCGCAGGCTGTGCCTTGTGTGCCCGTCGCCGTGTGCCTGGTGTTCTGGCTGCGTGCCTGTATTATGGCTGTATGCCTGTGTTCTGACTGCGTGCCTGGAGTCTGATCAACTCATTACTTGTTGGGATATCTCATGGGATTAAGTGTGGATGTTTAGATGATGTATTGAAGTGTTCATGCATAGTTTTTCAACGTTGATGTTTGGGGTGTGGAACCCATTGATAAACTGTATGCTATAATATGGATGCTTATGTTGTTATAAACATGTATGTGTGCATGTGTCTTCTTTTGTGTCGCGCATTTAGTTATTGTGTTCAATCCATATATTGGCATCTCACCCTTACAAACATATCAGAGTTGCACAAGGGGTATGATGTCTACAAGAAGAAGAAGGCTGTCTAGTTCGGGGCATGCTGTTTCTGCTTCTATCGATTGTAGTGTCTGTTAGTTACGACCAGCTTAGGTCCTATTGTGTTATATTATGTTTTGAGAATAGATTAAACAATGATCTAGGTGTGAAAACATATGAGGCAGTATAGTTGTATGACTTATATACGTTATGTATTTAAGTTTGACCTGATTACGTTGTTGTTGTTTTGAGGTTAAAAAGAAGAAAAAATTTATCACCATATTTTGAAAAGATAAACGTTGAGAAAACATTATTTTCCGAAAGCAACTAGCAAGTTAAGTTTTATTTCCGCAAACGGGTAACCATGTGATGACCCGAGTTAGGGTGTCACAAGAGGAGCTCGGGTGAGGGAGAGAAGCTTGCGTGAGGGAGAGGCCGCCGTTTGATGTGGTTGCTAAGAGTGAGGGAGATAGAGAGAGTTAGGGCTCGCAATAAAGAGTGTGAAGTTGAGAGAGAGATAGAGAGAGAAAGGTACCTCGCGGTGGTGAGGAGAGTAGCTCGCGGTGGTGAGGAGAGGAGTGAAAGGGTTAGGGCAGAGAAGGGCGCGGGTATACGTTGTGAACAGAGCAGAGTATGAAAGTGATGAAGAAACGCGGGTGAAGCAATTAAGTTGTCCTCACTCAAAATTTTTTAATTCAATCACCTTTTAACGTCAGTTGTTAAAAGAACTGACGTTAAAAGTCAAAATCATCACTTTTTACGTCATTTCTATAAACAACTGACGGTAAAAGTCAATATCATCCTTTTTAACATCTACTTTTTTATTAACAGACGTTAAAAGCCACTGTTTTGCATCCCAATCAGTTATTCATTCTGCACGTTTATAATATATAACTGCATTTATTACTTTATTTGACTGCCAACCCCCCATGCGCCTTGGAACCTAATCCTCTTAATGATCAATTTAATTTTTTAGCAACTTACCACGCCTAGTAACTTCTTCCCCTGCTCCTATAAATAGCTTCCTTCCTTCCTCTTATTTTTCTGCTTCACAATATGGCTCTGCCATGGAGATTAACTTCATCACTCTTTCTTCCTATTCCTAGACTCAAAGGTCTTTGTCTTAATGGTCAAACAACTTCTAAGGTTGTGTAAATCACATAACATGGGTGATAAGGTTGTGTAAATCACATAATGTGAGTTGCTCGCCTTATCATCCTTCAGGAGAATCAGCGGCTAGAGCTCCAAAACCTCAGTTTTGGCAGCAAGTGACTGTTCCAGGACCATTGCTGAAATAGATCGAGTGCACCCTTTCTCAGCCGCTCTAGAAAACTCAGTCGCTCGACTCTCCTCTCTTGCTCACCCGTGAAGGGAACGAAGCCTCAACAAATGTTTAGGATTTTATAGGATTTTAAACCCTTTTAATGTAACTTTTTATAGGATTTTAAATTTTTGAATGTATCTTGTAATTGTATTATTGATACACTTCATGAATGAGATCCGGTTTGGGTTATTGATTCAACTTATAGCAGTTTTACTTCGCACATATATTTTAGTTTTCAAAACAGAAGCACAAAACATAAAAGCAAGTGAAACTGAAACTTTGAGGAAGGCAATGCGGGAGAGTACGTATACTGGGTAAAAACAATTATTAAAATAACCTTTAACGCCTGTTGATGAAAGAACAACATTAAAAGTTAAGTGACTCACTTTTAACTTCAGTTCAATAAACAATTGACGTTAAAATGTTCACTTTTAACGTCAGTTGTTTATAGAACTGACGTTAAAATTGAGTCACTTAACTTTTAACGTCAGTCCTTACAACAACTGACGTTAAAATTGAATTAATGAAACCTGATATTTACAAAACTGTCACCGCCTCCTTTTTAACGTCTAGCTTTTGGTTAACTGACGTAAACCTTTCCCATATAATGTATATTTTCCACTAGTGGCGGCGGTACAAATTTGAAGCTATATTCATTCTTCTTCCACTACAAAATGTATCTCTTTGAAATAAATTTTAGTGGAATGTTTTCTTTACATAAATGCCTAATATTTAGAATTTTTTAAATGATGGAATTGTTTGTTTTGATTAGAAATTACATAGTTTTAAGAAATCAAAGTTCTATCATGTGATTGAAGCCAATTATAACTACAATTACTACAATGATGTAAATTAAATTATAATTACAAATATAAAAGTTTTACAATCAATGTCTTCAATTAAGTAAATTATTACTATTCCAAACTTAATTTTTCAAAATTTTGAATAGAGATTGGAACCAATGGCTTTGAATTGTCTAATGTCTATATGAATTAAAATATTTTAAATTCTTCATGTAAACAACTTTGCATAAGTTTTTTTTAAAAAAAATAAAATTTATTTTCTAAAAATTTATATAATCATTTTTAATAATTTTTTCATTGAAAATACTTTAAAAATACTAAATTATTTTACTGGATTAAAAAATATTAATAATAAATTTAATAATCAGTCTTATGGATTTATTATTTTAATTTTGAATTTATTAATCTCATAGCAACATGACATGTTTTTTTATAATATATTCGATATTGTCATTAAAAAAGCAATTTTAATATTGATATATTGTCCACGCATCATATTGACTATATATAGATATTAAATGCTAATTAAAGATAAAATAAATTGGTGATTTTAAATCTTCAATTTGTACTATATCCTTAACTTCAGATATATTTAATCAATCAGTTTGAATTAAACTCTAAATATTCATATTGCTAATCTTTTGAATTCAGCCTACCTATTATAAATATGTTTAAATTAATAAAATATAATATAATTTCACTTCAAAATGAAAATGAAATTATTTTGTTTTAAGATGTGTGATGCTGTTAAATTAAATCTAAAAAATAACATAATTTTTCAAATTTATTACAAAATAATTTATATTTAAAAACTATTTAAAATCTCTACCCAAAAAAACCATTTTAAATAAATAGAATTTATTGTCAAAAGAACGTTTTAAAATAGACAATTTTAATATTGTCATTAATATATTGTCAATGTTTCACAATGACAATAGAGATTAAATGCTAATTGAGTAGAAAAACAAATTGGTGATTTAAAATCTTGATTTTGTTCGGTCCTTATGTTACAGTATTTAAATCAATCATTCATAAAAAAAGTATTTTAAATCAATCTGGTTGAATTAAAACTCTAAATAATAACATTCATATTGCTATTCTTTTGAATTCAACCTACTACTACTACTATTATTATTATTACGGTTCGATTTTTCTAACCTATGCAATGTTGCATAGGATAAGACTCATTAATAACCCACAATCAACCCATTGTTAATTAATTATGTTTTTTTAAAAAAATAATTATATCTCTCCTATTTATTTGTTTTGATTCACCTTCCAATATCATATCGCTTCCCACAAAAAATTAATTACCAAATATCTCTTCCCACCAAAAATTAATAACCATTTTTGGATTTTGATTGAAAATAATTTTTATTTATTTTATAACTATAGTTTTTTTTTGTTTATCAACCTATACTTTTTGACCAGCTATTATAACTACACTAATTAGCTTGATATATTTACAAATTTAAATCATGTTGAATTGACTTTCCCCTAATATTTAGAATACTAATTTTTAATTTTAATATTTATTTAGTTTTAGTTATTTTTTATAAATAATATGGAATAATAAAAATAATATTGCTATAAGAGAGAACTGATTAGGGATTATAAAAATAGAATGATTTATATTAATTTTTTATTTTGTTAGTGAATGATAAGTAAGGAATTTAATTAAAATAGTAAGGATAAAAATGGAAGAAAAAATGATACGCTATAAGCTCAAACGCTACTTCAAGTAGCATCTGGAAAAATGCTATAAGCTAGTAAAAAAATGCTATAAGCTATTTTTAAAAACGGTTGTCAAACGAGGCTAATTTTCCATCCCCTATCTGCTAAATGCTAAACACTGGCGTTTTTGGCAAAACAAACACTGCCTTGATCTTATCTCCACCGTGGTTACAAGCTTTCTAAAAACAATGACCAAGTTGGTTTCCATTTTTACAGTGTTTAATATTTTGCATTAATTTTAGAATCAATATCTAAAATAAATGTTTTATTAATATTAGTATTAACACCACTCTAACTATGAATGTACAAGAGCAAATGTGCTCCTTCGAATAGCTAGAATATGAATCTCGCCATTAAAAGGAAATGCAGCAATTTAGTCTGTTAAATGAAGTGTAACGCCCCCCCTTGGGCATTACTACGTAACACATGCGGAAGTAAATTAAAAAGATAATTTGCTGGTTGCTTTCGGAAAATTGTTTTCTTTTAAGTCAGAAAACTGGGGTGTAAAATTTTCTTCTATAAGGATAACTCTGAAATCCATAATACATACATTTAAAACGTAAAGTCACATTCGTAACAAAGTTACCATGACATACAACATTTCTCTAAGTTTCCACTTTCGAAAGAAAAAATTCAAACTACAGATAGGTGTATATAACACTACATTTACCGACTTCTTTAGATATACAACCCAACTCAGACTCCTAAGCTGGTCACTCTATCAAATATTCATTGGAGAGACCCCCAATCAAAATACTTTCCCAACCTCTAACACTAGGTCTTCAAGTGACTTAGAAAGACTCCTCTACAACATCGGTACTAGAGTACCAAGGCACTATAGCAAAACCCTAAGAGACCTAATATAACTGTAAGAGTGAGATACTGGCAAATGGATATATCATACAACAACCATATACATGATACATACAACACATTGGAATATTAGCATTTAAGCATTATTCATAGATAAAACAATAAGTGTTATATCAGTGGGTATCATACCCGAATCAAATAGTTTTATAAAGATAATGCACGACACTTCAATCATTAGGCTCTAAACTTAATCTCATGAGATTCCATCACCATTTTATCATTAAGAAAGAAAGAGTTGATCAAGCTCATACGTCCCGTTTGGCAAGTTGTCTCTGTCACCTCATGCGCCCGGATCAACATCATCACGAATCCCTTATAACGACCATTCGGATGTATACGTCATCGAATACCACATCTTAAGCGGGTATTCGGATAACTCAAGAACGTCTGCTAAGGGGGAATGCATATGAATAAAATACTTTTCATTATCGAGACTTTTCTTTGTGTTCAATCTTTTCCGTTGTCGAAGCCCAAAGCTAACGACTATTCACAATTTTCATTACTTGAAAATCAATAACACAGGACACGCAGTCCGAGTGCTCAATCACAACACCTTAGACCGATGTCGCAGTCCAAGGTTGTGGTCGTAGAAACAATTATAATTTTATCCATGTTTTATTTCAACATGATAAGGACTCCTAACCCAGAACAACGAAATTAGGACACACAGTCCTCAATTCCAAAATTAGGACTCCTAGCCCATAATATCATGATTAGGACCCTTGGTCCTTAATTTCTTCATACGGATCCCAGATCACGTGCATAAACTGAATTCTAGAGGTGACGTCTCGCGAACTAGCATCCTAGTTCGCATGTGCTTACTTTTCGCTCAGTGAAAATCAAAAACCAAAACAAACCTCGGTCACTTATCCAAGTAACCGAAACGTTTCTAAATCATTTAGGAGAAAATCTTTTCTTTTACAAATTAGTTTATAAAACATTTAGGAAATTCGTTTGCTTTTGAAATCCTTGTTGAATGCTAGCCTATTTTACTAACCTTGGCCGAATACCCTGAGTTTATAACTTAGTGGGATTTTAATTCAACTTTGTTAAATGATCATTGTTTATGAACTCCAAACACTTAATGATCATAAATCCATGAGTTGTATAATTTTCGGGAATCTCTAACCCTAAGAACTAGTCTTGGTCGTACCTATACCTTGTGGTTTAGTGTTCTTGTTTGATTTTAACTTGTGATTTTGTGTTCATAACCTTAGACTTCCATCGCGGAGGAAACGAGGACGTTCGTGGTATACCTCTTTGAGCATCTAATCTCCTTACCTTCACCGAAGGTAAGAAGGGATTGCCTAGGGATATT
Organism: Sophora flavescens; assembly: GCA_030762895.1. Classification (NCBI taxonomy): domain Eukaryota; kingdom Viridiplantae; phylum Streptophyta; class Magnoliopsida; order Fabales; family Fabaceae; genus Sophora; species Sophora flavescens. Next base: position 129,777,463 of record CM061065.1, read on the forward strand.
CAAAGACTATATGCATATGTGTATGTGTTTACTTGAGTGATTTGAATATTATTATGATGTGGAGCAGACACTTGAATGACTTGTTTACTTAAACTATTGTGATTATTACTTGAAGTTGATTATTACTTGTCTTAAAGTATTGTGAGTTGTATATATATGATGAACTGTCGTTTATTGTGATATTATTGTTGAAAATATATTACTGTTGATTGAAGTTTGAGAAGCCGGACTTGAATCTGTGCACAATGATTATAAGGATTAAAAGCCTTAATAAGCCTTGAATAGAACTTTGAAAGTATTGGTTTCATTTATAAAAGTTCATTGTTTAAAACGCTTACTTCAAGAGAATGAGATTCTTGTTTTGAAAAGAAACGTCGAAGTATTTTTTTGAGTCAATAGAAATTACCTTTTTATGATCCAAAGTTTGTACGAGAGAAAACCCTTTTCAAACTATGTGTCTTATGGAGTTTTCAAAGGGGTTTTTCAACTTTCCAATCTCTTATGTTTTAGCATCCATATGTATTAATGAGCTCAAAACCATGATCATTTTGGAAAAATAAGAACAAAGTATTCTAGGTCCATAACCTTCTAGGTTCGGCCTTCATAGGATTTATAGGCTAGAGATCTTTAAACTTTCCAATCTCTTAGACTTAGCATCCAAATATCTTATGGAGCTCAAGTCCATGATCATCTTAGAAAAATGAAAGTAACACATACTAGCTTTGATAACATAGAATAAACAAGTTATAAATCCTTAAATGTTCCAATCTCTTAGACTTAGCATCCAAATATCTTATGGAGCTCAAGTCCATGATCATCTTGGAAAATGAAAGTAACACATACTAGATTTAATAAAATAGAATAAACAAGTTATAAATCCTTAAACCTTCCAATCTATTAGACTTAGCACCCAAATATCTTATGGAGCTCAAGTCCATGATCATCTTGGAAGAATGAAAATAACACATACTAGCTTTAATAACATAAAATAAACAAGTTATAAATCCTTAAACTTTCCAATATCTTAGACTTAGCATCCAAATATCTTATGGAGATCAAGTCCATGATCATCTTGGAAAAATGAAAGTAACACATACTAGCTTTATTAACATAAAATAAACAAGTAATAAAGAGTTCTAAATCCATGATCAATACTTGGAAAGTTGAAACATAGTATCCTAAGCCTACTTATTCATATTTTTCGGCCATCATAGGAACAAGCTATCAAAACTTCCAAGATTTATAGATTCAAGATCAAGGGATAGTTAGAAACTCAAACACATGATCATATTCCAAAAGTTGAAACAAAACCTTCCTGGGTCACAAATGCAAGCATTCGACCTTCATTGGAAGAGATGGATAGAGATTTTTGTTTTACACAAACTCTTAGTATGTGAAAATATAAGTTAATACAAGACTATAGAAAGTGGTTTCAACTCAAAAGGAGTTTTCTACCATTTTAGAGAGATTTTAGAAGTTTAAAGCATAAAAAGAACACATAAAGTAAACTACGAAATAAAAGATGAAACTTGCAAAAAGATTTATATGAGAGCATTACCCTTAGTATAAGGAAGAACTTTAATGAAGAACTTAAGTAGAAAAGATGAATAAAAACTAAAGCTTTAAGAGCTTGAACTTTTAGAAGAAATGAAGAAGATGAACTTTAATGGAGGTTGAGGGAGGAGGATGATGAAGTGAAAATGAAAGGGATATATATAGGGAGGGGGAGGAAGTCCACGGCCAAAAAGGGAGAAGAGGGAGAGCTTGTTGAGCAAGCTTTGTGGTTTAATGCTTGATTGGATGAAAGAAGAGAGAGAAATGACTTTTGGATTAGAATAGTATTATAATTTGAAAAGTGTGATGATTGTACTTTTAGAGTGTGTCATAGCCCCTTCCATCATGTCTCCTTACTTATTTTATGGTCCATAATCTGCTCCATTTGGTACCCAGTTGTATTTTCGATCGTAATTCTTCCAACGTTTTCGCCCGAATAAAATATTATATTTTATTTTTGAACGAAAATTTTCAAAATAACCAAAGTGTAAGAAAACATAATAAAAACACTAAATATCTCGTTCATGGGTCAAAATTAGGTTTTCTGCTCAGTAAACTTGTACCGGTAGTGAAAACGCAGACCGGCTTCCGTCTGAATTTTCAACCGAAATTTTTACCGTAACTTCATATGATATAACAACACAAGAAAATGATTTTAGTTTAATTAAAATCATCCTTTGGGTTTAATCTAAAATAAACACATTTAAATATGTATTTACTACTACATAAAGCATAGGAAAAACATGGTTTTACAAATATTCCCTGACATATTTTCGTGAATGTGCTATATCAATGAACCAAAATCTGAGTTCAAGAATTAAAAGTCTTGATTAAAAACATTGATTAATTATATTATCATAAATAAATCATCAATCAACGATAATAATGACTAATTGTACAAAATTTCAACAGATGATAATACAATCAACGATATAAATGATAATTGGACAATTAGACTTAATTTGAAAATAACCATTATTGAACAATTCAAACTTAATACTGATTAGGAACATGATTTTAATGATAGTCCAATCCTCTATACAAAAAATAGGAATGTAAATAAAAGTATTTATGCTAATATTTTTTCATATGCAAAATATATGATTGTAATTATTTGATGCTGGAATATTTTCTACAGTTTTCAAAAAATTTAATGCAATAGGGACCTAATTTGGCAACCTAGGCTCCGATTGAAATCATGATTTTAATGCTTTCTAATCAGCATATATAACCTACATTGTCGTATGTGAATGTTAGAGTGCTTTAATGATAGCAACGTTCACTTGAACTTAGACTGGTTGGTTATAGATGGCACCTGAAGCAAAGGGCGCAATATTCAAATCTCCATATTACACCATCATTCAACTTAATTACAGGTAAATATTCAAATATGCAAATAATTGTTATCATTACAACAGAAATGACTTTAGATAGCGTTTTCGGCAGCCTTTTAATAGCGTTTGTATCTGCTATCTATGCCACCGCTATTAAAAGTCGTTAGCAAAGATAGCATTTAAGAAGTGCTATTAAAATGTGACTTTAGATAGCGTTTGTATTTACAAATGCTATCTAAAGTATGACTTTAGATGGCATTTGTAAATACAAACGCTATCTAAAGTAAAGATGGTGAAGATACTCACAACCCCTGCCCCTGCACCAGAAGCTAGTAACAATAACAACCACCCACACCAAGATCCTCTCAGAAATTACCACCCCAATTACATATCAAAGAAAAGGTATTAGAACATAGTAACCACAAGATTCTGCAGCTGCCCCAGAAAAAGTTTAAGGCCAACACACGCAGTCCTTTTGGCAAGAAAACAAGAAACCATTTAAAGAGTCCTGATACAAGCATTTCATCAAACAATTCATCTTCCTTCATAAGTTCACATGGTTCCCTTATGATACAATCAACTTAAAACCGCAACATAATAACAAATGTCCACAAATATATTTTGACAAAATAAAACTAACAAAAACAAAACTATAGTTGATTGTCACTGTTGTCTACTCAATAGAAATGAACACACAAAATTGAGAGGTGAAGAAGACTTACCTCGTGCAGCTATGTGCGCTGATCTGCGACTCGAAGGGACAAAGTGGAACGGCTGGACCGTAGAACCAGAGAAGAAACTACGACGGAGGAGAGAGGCGAGCGACGGCGACACGGCGAACAAAGGCGAAGGGGTGCCATGGTGCTTGGATCCAATTAGGGATTTACTGGAAAGAGATTGAAGGGGGGTTGAGCGGTCTGAAAAGGGACTTAGGGAACTTTAAATTTTGGAAAGGAAACAATAGCGTTTCTGTATAAAAGTGCTATTGTAGGGGTACATAAGATAGCGTTTGTTGGTGGAAACACTATCTTAGGTGGTTAGTTAAGATAGCGTTTCCGCAAGGAACCGCTATCTTTTCCTTAGCTTGATTTTTAATAGCGGTTCCTTAAGGAAACGCTATCTTAGGTGGTTAGCTAAGATAGCGTTTCCGCAAGGAACCGCTATCTTTTCCTGCTGCTTGACTTTTAATAGCGTTTCCTTAAGGAAACGCTATCTTAGGTGATACCTAAGATAGTGTTTCCTTAAAGAACCGCTATTAAAAGTCCCCGCATCACTTTTAATAGCATTTCCGCATGGAAATGCTATAAAAGGTGCGTTATTAAAAGTCTAATCTGTTGTAGTGTATATTTCAACTCATCATTCAAATTAGTTACAGAAATATCAAGTCTTCATATTATCCACAATATAGTAATATAATAATTCGAATTTGATGCTACTAAGAGAAACTTATTAAATTAGGCAAATATTCTCTGCAGAATATAATAAATTACATTAAGTTGATCTTTAACTATGAATCCTCTAAGACCGTGTGTGATCTATATTTTTTTTGAGGAAATGTGTGATCTATATTTTTATAAAGTAAGATTTGCTTTTTATCTTTTACTACAAATCGTGAAAGGAGAAATACTTTTAGTGATGATATTTGAAATAATATATGTATTTATATTGTTTAGGTTATTTTATTTTATTTTATTAATTTTTTGGGAAGTTTTTAATAATTATTTACATTTGTGTAGAGGAAGGTGAAGAGAGTAAGCAATATTATGGTTTTGTTTCCTCACCAAAAAATATTATGGTTTTGTTTGGTGAAAAGTGGCCCAACTTGGTCGAAAAAGAAGAGAGAAGTATGGTTTGTGGTGTTTGGTAGTGGAGAGAGAAGAGAAAATGAGATATCAGGAGAAAAGTATCACTTTTCACTATACTTTAGTTTATTATAATTTATGTTTTTTATAATTACATGATATATATTTATATATTATTTATACATTTTTAATTTTTTAAATTATATTTTTAATACTAAAATTATATAATAGACAGTACATGTATAATTTATCTCTCTTTCTTTTTTTTTTTGGTGCTCGGGAATTTTTAAATTGTTTTTATTTCTGCATAATTCAACTATATGTTTCCTCTAATGTTTTTTATTGTTATATTTTTATGTGATGAAATCATCTTGAATTTTTAAGTATGTTCATGACCAATAAATGTCATCTGTGCATCGATTTCGTTTATCAGATTTTTTTTAGTTAGTCTGATTTATAATATTATTTTATTTTAGTCATTTTTATTTCAAGAGTTTTTAATAAAATTCATTTACTTCTATTTGATACAACCATATATTTTCTATGATGTTTTTAACTAATTATATATTTATCTAATGGAATATTGTTGATTTTTGAATTTGTTCATCATCAACAAATGTCGCCCGTGCATTGCCCAGATCAAAACACTAGAATTTATACTTAAGAGTGATCATCTTTATCATAATATCAACAATAGTTATTAAGTTAATATTTTTTAGTTAGTCTGATTTATAATATTATTTTATTGTAGTCATTTTTATTTCAAGAGTTTTTAATAAAATTCATTTATTTCTATATGATACAACCATATATTTTCTATGATGTTTTTAACTAATTATATATTTTGAATTTGTTCATCACCAACAAATGTCACCCGTACGTTGCCCAGGTCAAAATACTAGAATTTATACTTAAGAGTGATTATCTTTATTATAGTATCAACAACAATTATTAAGTAAATATCATCTATACTTTATGATCGATTGTTCAGACAAAATTATTTTAAACAATTTTTATATATAATTCTCTAAAAAAAATTTGTGAAATAAATTTTTTTTTTGAAATCCTACAAAAATATCATATTCCCCGTGCAGCTTTTGAAGAGGCCAAATTGGATGCATGCTGTGGGTTTTACATGAGAAGGGGCCAAATGACTTACGCATTTTCTGAAAAACTAAAAAGAATTGCATGTGTATTTTAGCTATACTAATTAAGTTATTAGAAACACATCCCTAAATCACATATGGTAGCAAATATAGTCAGCAATGCTATTTGTTACGAAACGATTTTCGTCAAAGGTAAGATTCAAAGTTAATTAGTTCTTTGTTGACTTGTAACTGTTAGTTCTTAGTGCTGTTGTGTCCTGTTTTAAACCCACCAATTGGAATATTCTGCTGTTTTTGTCTCATTATTCCTCAGAAGCGGTTGGCATACTAGAGAATTGGGGGACATAACTACTTGTTCTTAACAGGCTGCTTTTGCTATTACGTCCTGTCGCGACCGTCCCGTCCGGGAGCTGTGAAAAAGAGATAAAAAAAAAGAAGTCGTCACTAAAATTTTTATTAGGAAAATCTTAGAAAACCCAATTATTTAAAGGTAAACTGATCTAAAAAAAGAGAGAAATGAGTCCGGGAGTCGGTTACGAGTAGGGAAGGTATTAGCACCCCACATCGCCCGTTAAAAAAAGGTACCTCAAGTTAATTGTGTGAAAACATTTTAATAACCTTTTAAATATTTATTTTACCCCAAAAATTATTTACAAGAAAAGAATTATTTTTAATTTTTAATATTTAAATTTTTATTAATTTTTATATTTTTAAATTTATTGTTTATGAAAACTAAATGAGGTTGAACATGACACATGAGTCCACAGGGTAACCTCAAATCTAAGGGACTGAATATGGCACCGTGTCCACAGAGCATCCCAAAAAATAGAAAAGTTTAATTATTTTGATTAATTATTTTAACATAAAAAGATATACAAAAAAAAAAAGAAAATTTAATTTTAGCTTGACAAGATGATTTATCTTGCTCCTACGTGTTCCCAGGTGCGATGGGAAACTCAAAGCCACGTAGTTCTTTTGAAAATGTTTGATTGGTTGGTTGATTTTAATTTTGATAAAGATTTGATTTTTTTTATTTCTGGTTTTTTTAAAAAAGGAATTTTATTTTAAAATAAATTCACCTTTGCACAGAGTCCAAGATAGCAGTGCTATACGATAAACCCTTACAATTCATACGACACTTGAGGATGAACAAGTCCCTACATCAACGTCGTAGATTGTTGCGTGAATTCAAAAAGATATTTTTATAAAAAATGAAATTGGGTAAAATTGGTTAAAAGTATAAATTAAAAAAACATTTAATATTTTTTTAAAAGGGAATTCATTCTTGCACAGGGTTAAAGATAGCAAAGCTATACGATGAACCCTTACAATTCATACAACACTTGAGGATGAAAAATCATACATCTAAATTATAGATTGTTGATTGAATTCAACAAGATATTTTTATTTAAGAATTTTTTATTCATTTAAAACAAGAAACCAGAAAACACCCTTTTTTTTAAAGAAATTTTCATTTAATTTTTTTTATAAACTCTGGCCCAATAAACAATGTAAGAGACACACTCATGATCCTTAAATTACTAAGCCCATCAGATGTTCTCTTACACAAAAATGAAAACATCTCAAAAATCACATATCCACAACTAAAAGAAAAGAAAATAAACAAGTCCAAACAGTCAAAAGCCCATTCTCATACTAATAACAACATACACAATAAAAGTAAAATAAAAACAACAAAACCCAAAGGAAGCTAGAAGCTTCCTGACGTTACCAACAATGGAGGTAGAAGAGGGGGTCTGAAAACAGATGACGATGGAGAAGGCAGATCGACGCCGACGGAGGTTGAAGACGGCTGGAGGGAGTGCGTCGGAGAGGTTTTTGCCGTGGAGGAAGATGCTGTGGAGCACGGTGGCGTTGAAGAGAGGCGCTGCGTATCGCGGTCGGACGGTGGGGGGTGGCTCTGGAAGTGCGGCACGATGGTTCGCAGACTGAACAGAGCTATGGTGGTGATGGCTCGCGGTTCTAACAAGATCTGGAGCAGTGGTTGCCGGATTTGCAGAGGCAGAGGTCGTGGCGGCGAGGGACGATGCGGGGAGGACGAATCTGGTGTGGTGGCTTCAGATCCGTATGGCGACAGCGGCGGGACTATGCGGCTGTGATGATGGTGGCTGAGATGATGGTGTCTGAGTTGTGGGGAGATGAAGGAGGAAGGTGAAGTAAGAGGGAGGAAGATGAAGGTGGAAGGATGAAGGTGAATGTGTGTGTGGTTTGCTTTGTTTTTCTGTTTTGTTATTGTTGTTTGTTTTTTGGAGGATGAAACCGAAAGATGGGGAGGAAACGTGCAGAGAAAATCTTAGGCCTGTTCTTGATTGATTTTTTTTTAGCTGATAAGAGCCAATCCCCCCACCCCAATTGTCACTGTTCAATGCAATATATAGAACAAAAAATGAAGAAGATGACAAATCTTCTTGTTAGGCCAGCTGGTGTGGGTACAAGTAGCGGGGAGCAAATCATTCTTTGCTCCACCACCTTGCTTGGCTGGTGCAAGGGTAGGGAGAGTGCCTCCCTTGTTTAGTAAAAAACTGAAAGAAGACAAAGATGGACCAAGAAAACAAAATCTGGTCCATACTTGGAAAACTAAAGTGAAAGCTGACCATTTTTCAATTTTTTTTTACTTATTATTATTATTTTTATTTTATTTTAATAACAAATCAGAATAATA